>JANAVB010025800.1:10095846-10671565 GCA_029216955.1 Iris pallida | reverse complement strand
TTATATACACATATATATCTATATTTATATACACGTACACATATATATTGATATTTATATATACACACTATTTCTTTTGTAAAGAATAAAATGATAATAACTAATAATAATAAATTTATATTTAATAACCCAAATAATATTAATATATATAACCTCAATAATAATAATAATAATAATAATAATATAATAATAATAATAGCGAAATTCAATAAACCAATAATGGCGTATATACCATTTGCACCGTATAATAATCCCAAAAATGTACAAGGACATATTAATATAATATTATTGAATATCAACTAATAAAAATATTTATAATATTAATTAACAAATATTTAGAAGATATTCATTAGATCATTAAACGAAATCCAACACGATCATACCAAAATGCATCAACACGAATGTCATTGGACGTACCGCATGATTACATGGGCTTGGGCTCAGTTCGGGTCCAGTTTGACTAGTTTGGTACGACCGGGTCACCTAGACGTCAAATAATATTAATAATGAATAATTAAACTATTTATAATGGTCATGACACAACTTGGCCTGGTTTTCCTAGTTAGGACATCACTATGGCTCGGCCTTTCTTGGCATGGCTAATACACTGGTCAAGGACGCCACTGCACTATCCGTGCCATGATATCTAATCGTCTGGTACCTCAAAACTCAACCATGGCTAAAGTTATCTACCGTAATAATTAACTAATTAATTATTTATAAAATCTAAAAAATCACCATTTAAATAAAATAAATATAAAATGTTTCAAAATTTTTGGGAAGGGGAGCTACAAAAGAGGTCACGAAGACATAGTTTTTAGTAATGTTCCATAAACTATGATTCTTGAAATAATTTCAACTCTATGGGTCGTGCTCGCCAGTGCGCTGCTGGCTACAGTGAACCCACACTCTCCATTCTCAAGTAATTGGCGACTGTGCGCTGTTGTCTAGCCATCGCAGTCGTTAAAATTACTCCAACTATTCCTAAGAACTTCAAGGAGCTGCTAGAGATTCAACTAGTTGACTATGATGAAAGCGTAAACATCTACCTAAGTCTTAATCCTTTAAAACAAAGGTTGATCGGGGAGGAAATAACTGAAGACAAGAGAAGTAAGAACGTCCTAATCTTTATTTCATGTATATATCAAATGGTTGAGGGAAAACTTTGTACCAATCTACCTCGAGATTTTGTAATGAATAACAGAATCAAAATTTATAAACTAATTACTTACAACAAATAGGATTTTAAATAGGCAATTCTAACTTATGATATAGGTTTATATCTAATAGAGCACAGAAAATTGAACAGTTTATCAAGATTAGAGCCTTAATTCTAGGAAAGCCTAACTTACCAAGTGAATAGTATATTCACATCGGATCATATTGTCATATCAAAAGTAATAGGTATCTATAAAGATCTGGCAAGCTATCTAAATTGCATGGCCTATCTGACAACCTTAACTACCCAACGGTCAATTAATAAGGGAATCTTATCCTAGTTATCCTCCTAAATCATTTCAATCCTAATTGTGAAGAGTATTTCCTAGTCGCAGGCTCGCAGTAGTACGACTGACATAGGTACTACCACGAGTTCGCAATCTTTTACGAAAACTGACCTGCATGGGCCACCACAAAAATTTGTCACGACCCGCACCCACTTTTTCGGATACGAGACATGTCTAAGCCAGCCTACGCTGCAGAGTCGGCGGTAGAATGCTGTCACGGCTAAGATGCTCAAAATCACATAAAGAATAACTTTAACTCATTCACATTTCTAAATTTTATTACAACAGTTACAAGATTTTATATTTAAAGAAAATACAAGATTCTTACATTCAATGAAAATGATATCACATCTATCTAATTTCTAGGTTTCTGTCTGCAAGTACACCCGTATCTCCCAAAGCTAAGAGAAGCCACAACTAATCTAAAAAATGTTGGTTTCCAGTCAAGAATGGAACAAGCACACAAACCGACGGCAATGCGAAAATACAATAGAATTCACAAGACATGAAAATAAAATATGTGAGACGAAAACTAGAAAGTAACTGATGACATGGCAAGCGGTGAAGAAAACCAGGAAACAAATAAAAGACAACTATCTATGTGGTTTGAAATATCTTGTTCGACATGCAAACGGCTAAGGGGTAAATAAGGGGTAGTTCACACGTCTACTAAGATATTTTCCCGTCCAGCTAGTACTCATGGAATCAGGTCGCAAGCATGGTAATCATGAAAATGATAGTCAAGAATGTATAATAAATCCATGATACTAATCTCCGTGTGATGAGCGTGTCAACAAGCAGCAAGACATATGTACAAATATGAAATATAAAAACTATTATGAATCAAAAAGCAATCAGAAAGTGCACTTGCCTGAGGTCCTTTGCTGGTGAAACCGATAGTTCAACCACTCAGATGAGTCACTAAAGTCAACACATGCAAAAATTCTCTGGATGCCGAAATAGACATTACCAACGTTCTCAAAATAGTTAAATTAGCTAGAATTGCCTGTCCTTAAGTCCAATTCTGGACACAGGGGTAAAACGGTAATTTCGGGTCAAAAGTTGGATTCCGGTGGGACGTGTACAAAATCGTCCGTTGAGGCGGATCGTGGGCCCGCAAAACGGCAATCCAGTCAACTATCTCAGAATTTGACCAAACTTGGCATACAGGACAAGAAAAATGATACGGTCCTGTTGGCGCAAGTTTTGTCTCGATCTGACGAACGTGTATAAAGTAATTGGAAAATTTGTAAAGAGGCTGATACGGTAAATTTCGACGGATACGCATCAAATTCGTCGCGCACTACGCAACCAATTTGAATTCTGTCAAAGTCCACACATCCACGAAGCCGATATGCATCTTTCGATGCTTTCAGTTCGCGACCACGTCGCCCGGATTGGCGGGACGCACGTCGTATCGAAGGTTTTTCATAAATTTCTACTATTTGAAAACAGTTTTTCCGTCAATTTGGAAAAGCAATTTCTCGATGCTCAGTTGACAAAATCGGATTCCGTAAACTGGGTTTCAATGCGCTATAAGTTGTCTAAGACTGTTGTTAATCGATTTTCGAAAACTACTAATGGTTTGCTCAGAATCTATCTCCTAAATAGGGTGTTGGGACTGCTCTCACACTCTATTTGAACAAATTTTTCCTTGACTTCAAGTCGATTTCTCCTAGGCTTTTATTACGATCTATACTAATCTAGTTAATATGATGTAAAGTCGGTTGGGTTGGGAGCATACCAGAAAAGACGGATCGCGAATCGGTTGATCGAGTGTCACGATATTGTGCGACGAAGTTGGCTTCATGAAGCGCGGTTACTGTTATTGTGTTCTGCGACCCTGCTCCCGGCTGTGGCTTGGCTGGTCGACGGCACCCATGGGTTAGCTTTCTTTCCACTAGAAAAATACTCCCACATGGCACCTGTAATGCCCCGCTCCGCTCGGTGCATTATGATGAGTCGTTGACTCGAAGAGTTGCGTTGACCCGATGAAGTATCGATGCGAATCGATGCAAGGGTTACGTTGGCCAAAGGTAAGCTTTGAGTCAGTTGGAATATATGAATCGATTCGATACAAAGGATAAGTTTCGTTTGAGCAAGTGCTAATGTTAGTTGATCTGGTGTGCAGGCTATGCCTTTATGCTGGATTACGGATCGTGGTATGGACGCGATAGGCCAAATCAACCGAATAGTTCAAAGGAATGGCTAAGTCCGGGAGTTAGCTATGCGATCGAGTTAAGGAAGTGAGACGCTTCAATCGGTGAAACGACAAGGCGTATCGGCTTAAGGTGGGCGGGTTCTTGACTCTCTCTCCCTATTCCTTCACGTCTAATAAAATATGTTATGGTATGCGTAAGAAGTTATCGAGTTAGCGAGCGTGGCTCGACGAGTAAGTGTCTAAATATGTGTCGAACACTAAGATAGAACATTGAACAATCGAACAATTGAAGCGACGTGCATCAAGTGTACGAGTCGCGGTAGGGCAATGATGGTAGAACATTAAAAGACGATATTGAGATGTGCATCATGTACACGGCTCCGAAAATATTGAACACTAGGCGTAGAACATTGAGTACGGCGCTGAGCGTGCCCTCGGGCACTTATGTTACGAAAATACTAAGTAATACGGAATGATGCTATGAGAATAACTTACGAATGGTACGCGTTGAATACGAGAATGAGATGACTAAGCCGTTGGGCGTCGTGCATCAATATGGATGTGTTAGGGCATAACGTCGACGGAGCTCCCCATATGAATGGTGGATTATGTTTATGGCACGGGAAACCGTTTATGGCACGGGAAACCGTTTATGGCACGGGAAACCGTTTATGTGCGAGACTATGTTTATGGAATACGAGATCGGTTGGTATGCTATGGATTGTATGATATGGTACGTATTACATGGTCAATGGACTCGGATGGCCCGTGCACGGGTACGACTTCCCTCGAACGGTTACGCCGGGGCGCCGGAACCATTTGGCCTAGGAGGGAATTATGTGTGGTATTTATGGTGCACAACATTCGGACGTATTACGACCGTCCAGTGCTATGATAAGCTATGACATCCGTAAGTTTGGGATCCTTCGAATACTGGTCTAGCAACCCGTATCGAAGCGATTGTAGGCTTACACATAAGAGATGCCAAGTCCATTACGGTGCGAAACACCGTGACCTTCATATAGTTAGGGCCGGTGGGCTGAGATGAGAGCTGGGTGCAGGCGCAGGGCCTGCCATCCATTATGCATATGTTTACGTTTATGATTGGTCGGTTGTATGAATCGTATGTTTGCTTATGTTAAGTTCTAACCACTGCAGGCTAAGGAAAATGGGACGGGATGAGCACGAACACTATGTTTACGTTCATGTTATGGCTAACTGTATCTGCTGCAGGAACACGGTATGGGACACAGTCATGATAATGTGCTATGTTTAAGTGTTGCCATGAAATCGATCCTAAGGCTAAATAGGAAGATCACCATTTAAGATGCATGCTCACTAAATGATTAAGTGTTTGGTTTGGGTACGAGCGGGTCTTGATCAGTGCGAAGCGAGGACGAAAGCACTAATCCCCCACTAGTTTACGTGCAGGCTCAGGTTATGATCGGCTCGGGGCAGGGCTTGGCTTGGACGTGCCGAGGCATGGAGTCCTTGGCGTTCAAGAGGAGCTACCGCATATGCGTTCGGACTTGCGACATGGAGATGTTCGGTCGAAGACTACTTGGTGGCTATAAAGAGACATAATATATGGAACAATGTAATCCTTTGTGAGCTAGAGAGATCATGAGTGTTGTAGCCAATTGGCATTTTATGTTGGGCTATTCAGAGCCTTTGTAACCTTCAGTTCATAATCAATAAAAGAGATTCTTATGTTATTCTTGTTTCCTTTCGCTGCTTATGTTATCAAATTGAGATAGTTCTATGTGAACCTGTTATCTTGCCTTGCACGAGCGCAACTCCAGGCTTGTGCGGCATCACGCCCCAGCGAGGACAATAATTCGGGTAAAATCTAGCGAGGACGAGCGATTTCCCGGGTCGGGGCGTGACAAGTTGGTATCAGAGCGGTTCCATCCTTTGGATCGTGCACGAATCTCTTGACCCTCAGTTGCTTCGCTATCGAATTCAGTTGACTCTAAGTTGTTTCTGCAATCGCATGGCTCATGGATCTGCTCGACGCTACATTGGATGTTCCATACAATAAGTCTATATTTAGTGAGTACGTCTGCCACAAGTATGTCGTGACTATTACGTGATCTCCGGATGCCATCGGAGAGTGTTGATTGCACGAAGTGCAACGGGTGATGGGATGTTGGTCGCACGAAGTGCAATGAATATGGCGATATTGGTTGCATGAAGTACAATAATATGCGTATTGTTGGTCGCACGCAGTACGAGGAGTTATGTGTTGTTGGTCGCACGCAGTACGAGGAGATATGTGTCGTTGGTTGCACGAAGTGCAACGGATCGATATGTAAGACGATGCGTGTTATGTGGCTAGGCAAATGGTTATGTGTTGTTGGTTGCACGGAGTGCAGCAAGTCGTGGATCGTTCGTTGCATCGGTGCAACGAGTCGATATGGTATGATGCGTGTTGTATGGCTATACGGATGGATAGCGATATATTGTGCGAGATTGAGAAATGACCTTGAGTATCGAGAATGAGTTGTTGCACGAGTTGCAACGAGCAAGATTGGAAAATCGTGGAGGCAATAATAACGAGTCGAGTTGAGTAGGCGAACGTTTATGTTGGCCATATATCGCGTTAAGCTTTGAATAAGCGAATGTTGCGGGTGTGATCGAGATGATCGCCATGGTATGGCTAGATCGAATGGATGTCAACTTAAGTGAACGATGGTGTATGTTGGTTCAGTTGTTGTGCCAACTCGAGTAAGCAAACGCTAGAGCTGGGATCGGAAGGATCGCCATACGGGATAGTTGATAGGAAGATAGGTGTCGGATCTATGCGGAGTGTAAAGTCGAGTAATGACTCGATTTCGAGTGGTATATGCAATACCAATTATACGAGCAAGTGTAGCAAAGTATTGTGTCGATAAGATAGGCTCGATCCTGAGTGGTATATGGAATACCACTTAGCGATAGCTATGTTAAGCCGGTTGGTGACTTGCGATAGGTTATGTCGAGACGATTGTATTGTTACGATATGTTGTCCTCAACGGATGAAGTAGTACCGAGACTCGAATAGGAATGACTCGATAAAAGTCGATGCGAGTATGCCTTGATGAATTAAGTTGAGCGATTATGCGTGAAGTCGTGCCTATGGATGATACGTCGAACGAGGATTCGTTAAGTGTAAGTCGAACGATAAGTTGAGCATAGCAAAAGAAATGTTACGTTGAGGAAATAGTCGACTCGGTCGAGATTACGTTGAGTAGGTACGAAGAAATCGTACGAACGAAATTGGGTTAGTGCGATGAATCGGTAGCACGATTTGGAGGTGCGAGTTAGGGATATGGGAATGAATATGTGAATTGGAAATTGTGTTGCGATTTTGGTAGTGAGTTATAACGGAATAAATCTTGATAAGTGCGAGACTTGATTCGTATTCGAGTTCGGATAATGGCAATGACTGCAACGGGTTTGAGCTTATGAAAAAGGAAGATGTTCAAGTTATGCATATCGACGATGGTATTGAGGCGTATCAAAGACGATATGTAATAACTCGGAGATATTCTGATCGAATGAACGAAAATTTTGGTTGAACATTGTTGTTGGACGAATAAGATGCTAGTTAAGTTATGGCAATTGAGATGATGATGGTAGGAGTGCTTCGAAGAATTTGAGAGTCGATGGACATTGCTTGGATGAAAATGAAAGTGTCTGGATTGCTTCGCGGATCACCACTATGTTGACATTCTTGTCTTGAGCGAGCGCAACACCAGCCTCGCACATGCGTCACGTCAAATTAGAATGATCATTCCACGTGAGCGCTGGTATGGTGATTCATCCAGCGGGGATGATCGAACTTACGAGGCATGGCAAATTTGATATGGACTTGTGGTTTGATGCGAAAGTTGTTCGAGGAGTATGGAATGTGTCGAACTATGATCACGAATAGGTAAACTCGGACTTGAGGCGAGTAGATGTCATACGACTAGCAGAGATAGTCGACGGTAATATATGAGTGATTCGAGTTGCAACGGCGTATCAGTTACGCGGGAGATAGATAAAATACGGGTTTGTAAAGTATGTCGGATTGGGTGAAGTCCCATAGGAAGTGTCGTGAATTGATTTGGCTCCGTAATAGGATATAGCATGGTTCGTTATAACTGTCCCTCGTAGATGATCTTCAATTATCGAGCGTAGTTTCGGGGCAGATGACCCTAGAAGACTTGACCGCCAAATCAAGTAAATGTTGAAGTCCCATAGGATGACCCTAAAGAAGTCGCGTAAGAAGGATAAGGAATGAGGTAGTGCATGTTGAGGATAAGTCTAAGCGAGCGAGTATCGCGTATCGAAAGTTAGCGAATAGACTTCGACTAGATCGAGACGAATAGAAAAGTTATGATCGATCGAATGAGTGCGTAAGTAGACTTGGTTGGTCGACGATCGAATAGATGTCGAGGAACGTGCTTAGCATAGCGATGCGGTAAGGCGATTGCAAGGATTTTGCAATGTGCGAGAGCGATGAATAATAAGAATGACCTTAAGAGTTGTGTCGCAGACCGATTGAGTAATGGTTAGGCTATGTGTGTTGAGCACGCGATTTATGTTACGAATGAACTAGTCGGGATTGAATCGAAGATTGAGTGAAGGATTCGTACTCGGTCGAGTATCGAAGATAGGCGTATCGTAAGAGACCTTGGGTCGGAAAGATTGTTGCCTTTGAGCATCGGAGACTCAAGTTGACCTCTTGTGTCGGGAGAGATTAAGCACGATGTCTGGATAAGTTACCTAGCAGGGGTAGCCCCAGACACGATATGTATATGGTTCAAAATGTAGATCGTGTTGGGATAGTTGTGTGTGAGACTTAGTACGGATTGTAGGCAAAGAAATTTGAGACATGTGGACGTAGTCCATGTCGTAGAGGCCAAGTGTTATGAATGATTGGATGAAAGACTTGAGTTATGTGAGAGATAGGCAAACGGTTGGGCGAATAGGCGTTGCAGAGAATTATTGTGATCGGATGTGCAAAGACTCAATGCAATGCGAGTGTTAGGTGGCCGGCGAGAAACTTACGAGATCGAAGTTATGGTTGAATTAAGTTATGTGCAAGATGTTGGAAGATGATCGCATGTTATGGGATGATGCATACGAAGAGTATTTTGGGAATAGGCGCTAAGATATGACTAAGTCGAGTACGGACCGATGGATGCTTGAGGATTTAAGTTGTGCTTGTTAGTTGTCCCGATATCCTACAACTGAGCTTGGCTGAAATGCATATATTAGTGGGACGCCTAAAATATGTGTATGATCCAAACTAAGTTGTATGATTCAGCGATAGTAGCACGAGATCGTGAAGCGATCTATGAGAGGCACTTGGATTAAGTGTTGGTTTCGGTTCGAGGACGAACCTGATTTTGAGTGGTATATTATGTAATGCCTCGCTCCGCTCGGTGCATTATGATGAGTCGTTAACTCGAAGAGTTGCATTGACCCGGTGGAGTATCGATGCGAATCGATGCAAGAGTTACGTTGGCCAAAGGTAAGCTTTGAGTCGGTTGGAATATATGAATCGAATCGATGCAAAGGATAAGTTCCGTTTGAGCAAGTGCTAATGTTAGTTGATCTGGTGTGCAGGCTATGCCTTTATGCTGGATTACGGATCGTGGTATGGGCGCGATAGGCCAAATCAACCGAGTAGTTCAAAGGAATGGCTAAGTCCGGGAGTTAGCTATGCGACCGAGTTAAGGAAGCGAGACGCTTCAATCGGCGAAACGACAAGGCGTATCGGCTTAAGGTGGGCGGATTCTTGACTCTCTTTCCCTATTCCTTCACGTCTAATAAAATATGTTATGGTATGCGTAAGAAGTTATCGAGTTAGCGAGCGTGGCTCGACGAGTAAGTGTCTAAATATGTGTCGAACACTAAGATAGAACATTGAACAATCGAACAATTGAAGCGACGTGCATCAAGTGTACGAGTCGCGGTAGGGCAATGATGGTAGAACATTGAAAGACGATATTGAGATGTGCATCATATGCACGGCTCCGAGAACATTGAACACTAGGCGTAGAACATTGAGTACGGCGCTGCGCGTGCCCTCGGGCACTTATGTTACGAAAAGACTAAGTAATACGGAATAATGCTATGAGAATAACTTACGAATGGTACGCGTTGAATACGAGTATGAGATGACTAAGCCGTTGGGCGTCGTGCATCAATATGGATGTGTTGGGACATAACGCCGACGGAGCTCCCCATATGAATGGTGGATTATGTTTATGGCACGGGAAACCGTTTATGGCACGGAAAACCGTTTATGTGCGAGACTATGTTTATGGAATACGAGATCGGTTGGTATGCTATGGATTATATGATATGGTATGTATTGCATGGTCAATGGACTCGGATGGCCCGTGCACGGGTACGGCTTTCCTCGAACGGTTACGCCGGGGCGCCGGGACCGTTCGGCCTAGGAGGGAATTATGTGTGGTATTTATGGTGCACAACATTCGGACGGATTGCGACCGTCCAGTGCTGTGATAAGCTATGATATCCGTAAGTTTGGGATCCTTCGGATACTGGGCTAGCAACCCGTATCGAAGCGATTGTAGGCTTACACATAAGAGATGCCAAGTCCATTACGGTGCGAAACACCGTGACCTTCATATAGTTAGGGCCGGTGGGCTGAGATGATAGCTGGGTGCAGGCGCAGGGCCTGCCACCCATTATGCATATGTTTACGTTTATGATTGGTCGGTTGTACGAATCGTATGTTTGCTTATGTTAAGTTCTAACCACTGCAGGCTAAGGAAAATGGGACGGGATGAGCACGAACACTATGTTTACGTTCATGTTATGGCTAACTGTATCTGCTGCAGGAACACGGTATGGGACACAGTCATGATAATGTGCTATGTTTAAGTGTTGCCATGAAATCGATCCTAAGGCTAAATAGAAAGATCACCATTTAAGATGCATGCTCACTAAATGATTAAGTATTTGGTTTGGGTGCGAGCGGGTCTTGATCAGTGCGAAGCGAGGACGAAAGCACTAATCCCCTACTAGTTTACGTGCAGGCTCAGGTTATGATCGGCTCGGGGCGGGGCTTGGCTTGGCTTGGACGTGCCGAGGCATGGAGTCCTTGGCGTTCAAGAGGAGCTACCGCATATGCGTTCGGACTTGCGACATGGAGATGTTCGGCCAAAGACTACTTGGTGGCTATAAAGAGACATAATGTATGGAACAATGTAATCCTTTGTGAGCTAGAGAGATCATGAGCGTTGTAGCCAATTGACATTTTATGTTGGGCTATTCAGAGCCTTTGTAACCTTCTGTTCATAATCAATAAAAGAGATTCTTATGTTATTCTTGTTTCCTTCCGCTGCTTATGTTATCAAATTGAGATAGTTCTATGTGAACCTGTTATCTTGCCTTGCACGAGCGCAACTCCAGGCTCGTGCGGCATCACGCCCCAGCGAGGACGATGATTCGGGTAAAATCTAGCGAGGACGAGCGATTTCTCGGGTCGGGACGTGACAGCACCCATGTGTCTCTCCACACTTCATGTGATCTCTCAACACAAGCATAGCTTTATATAGAGATACCATCCATTTGGTTTTTCAATGTGGGACTATCTTTCTAGTTTCTAAAATAAAACACCACCAACAACAAGCACAAACACCAACAAGAATAATTTTGACAGTTTTTATGACCAATTTTCTATTTGACATGAACTCTCCATGTCGGTACCAAATTCCTAGCCAAGTTAGCTATGAGCTTGAGAGGTCATGCCATAAAACCTACGGACGGCTAGTTAGTGGATAGGTTGGCCTTATTTTTGTTTGTTCAATTTAAGCTTGTGCAAGCAAGGAGCACCCTTCAAGTTTTCTAGACTATATAAATAGTCTATAGTCTATATGATACAATATGCTATGGGAAGTTGCATGAGCTTGACTGCCGACCAAATGGTATGTCAGCCTACCCGCTAACCGGTGTTCTATGTTTTATGAAAAGTCCTTTCTTTCTCGTACCTCCCATTTGCTATGAGTTTTTCACCCACAGATGGCATCGGGTTGACAGTCAGTCATAAAACTCTCTCGATTCTTTTGTGGAGCTTTCCCATGCTCCATAACTGAAATCCTGATGACGGAAGAAGATTTACATGATTATAATGACAACATAAATTGTGATGGCATAAAAAGTTTACTGCTATCATGTTTTAGCTTTTCTTTTCTTTTTTTTTCCTTTTCATTTTTACCTATTATTATGTTTCATAAAGATTGTTACTTGGTGGTGCAGATTGTTCCTACGGAATATAGATATCTATCCAAAGATGTATTGCCAACAAATTAATTTTCAGTATTGATAGGTCCTGGCCAGGTTAGCTTTCTTCTTCCTGTAGGACTGATTTTGTTCTTTATTCTTGATCCAGTATGGATTTTACTAATCAAACCATTGTTCAAAATAGTGATAACATGTATCAAAATATGAGACAACTTTGTGAAGTCAGTGTAAGATACTAGTGAACAAAGTAGGAGCTTCATGAATTTTTTTTTTTTTTTTATTTATAAATATTATTATTTTACACAAAAGTTGGAAGAACTTGAAAGAACAAACCCTAGCGGTCCCTCTAAAGCAACAAATTACAAGTTATTTTCTAGAAAAAATCAATAATACAACAATTCAAGTAGTAGACTTACATATCAGCATGTATAACATAGACGAATGTAATCATTTATATTACTTGAAACAGATGCACCATAAAAAAATATCATTGTTATGATATTTGTGTAACCATGACTACCATTATCCATAATAACTACCACAACCGGTCCAAACAAACATCACAAAATGTAATCAAAGAGTTGGAGAGAGTGAAAGACGGTCATGTTTCGTCTTCTCACAAAGTGGGCTTCACATGCCAATTACATAGCACACCTTGACCACTAGACGCATAGCGAAGCAGCTTTCACTATTTGTCTATTTCAAACAGTGATTAAAGTTACAACTTGGTACTCTCAAATATTATTATTTTTTAACTTGATATATTCAACTTTTATAGGTACCAATTTGATATCCTAAAAAAATTAGATCAAATTGTTCCTTCTCTTCTCCCCTCACCCCCCTCACCCCACCCCTCCCACCCCTCTCTTCGGCTGTGGGTGGCAGCGGACGGCGGGTGCGAGCAGGCGGCGGGCGTGGGGATGCTCGGGGGCGCAGCGGCAGGTGCGCTGGGCAGCAGCGCACGGAGCAGGGCGCGACGGCGCTCGAGGCAGAGGAGGGGTGGGGGGTGGTCACCGGAGGGGGGAGGGGGGGGGGGGGGGGGGGGGGGGGGGGGGATGGCCGCCGGGGGAGGGGAGGGGGTAGGAAAAGTAGCAGCGCGGGGGGAGGGGGGGGGGGGGGGGGGGGGGGGGGGGGGGGGAGATAGCTGCCAGGGGTGGGGAGGGGGTGGAGAAAGTAGTACCGGAGGGGAGGGGGAGGGAAAATGTAGTTTAGGAATATATAAAAAATAGGATATCAAGTTAGAAATATAAGTTGAGATAGGATATTAAGTTGAAAAACAGTGATAATTGAGGGTATCAAATTGTAATTTAGTCTTAATAATATTACAAAATAATGTTTACTTGAACATTGATAGTTCTTATAGTTCATCTTTGTAATTATTTCACCGCAACTAGTCACTGAATAGGCCTAAATTGAGGGAAAAAGAGATGCAGAAAGAGTCGGCTAATTCAAGCAAAGATGATCTTAATTAGCTGAACTACAAGATTATAGATAGTTGATCACCAGCTCTATGTTGCGGCAAGGTATTTTAATTGCAAATCTTCAATGTTTATATATCTTAATATTACAAAATAATGTTTTCTTCAACGACGAATATTTATAATTTTCCATGGATCATTCAACGTCAAGATGGGGGTGTTATGCAGTCTTCCTGTGTGGCACGTAGTCTTTGTTAAGGTGAGCTTTAGCACTTAGGGGCTGTTTGGATAGATGTAATTTTTTGAAAATGTAAAAATGGTACTTATATCGTGTTGAGTTACAGTGCACTTGCAGCAAGTAGCACTTTTCAAAATGTGTTTGGATGTAGTACTTTTTGTCTCCTGCAAGTGGAAGAAAAATGGATTTGGTGTTTGGATGGTTGTTGAAAGTGGAGAGAAAATGAGTTCGGTTGTTTAGATGGTTGTTGAAAGTAGATGTTAGTGGGAGATGTGGTAACCTTGGTAGGTTACCCCCAACATGTATTATTAATTTTTTTTTTATGGATTAAAAATTTATGACTTTGGTAAATTAAAGACAAAGTAAATTATTTATGATAATTAAGTTAATTATCATAATTAAACATATTAAATTGTAATTAAAATTTTATTTTATTTAATTAACATATAATTAGTAATGTAAAATTTCTAAAATGAACAAAGAATTAATTAGCGTAAATATTTAATTATATTGAATTAGTTATCATAATTAGGTTGAATTAATATTTAACTAGTGCTTTTTTTTTTTCTTCCTGCTCCACTCTTCGCCATAATTTTTTTTTTTGAGGGTGTCCACTTCTTAATGGTGCTTGGAGGCATGTCTCCAAGGGGGCTCGAACCCACGTCACTGCGTCGGGGTGCTCCACCGTTCCCAACGGGCTACGGCCACGAGGACCTCTTCGCCATAAAAAATTACACATAAATTTCAACCACTAGTGCTTGGTATGCTTCTCCAGCTCAAATCCCCACCCCCCTAAAAAGGTCCTTAAAAAACCCACCCTCTTCTCTTGCTCAATCTTCTATTCTTGTTTTCTGGGTCAATTCTCCCACAAACCCATAAAAATTAGGGTCTTTTCGGGCAGACGACAAGCGGCTAAGCAGTCCGGCGAGTAAGCTCGCACAGATAGCTACGTGCGGCGGGGCACCGTGCTGATGGTAGGCGGTCCGACGAGGAAGCTCGCACAGACAGCTACGTGCGGCGAGGCGCCGTGCTGATGGCAAGACGGATCCAGCGACGTCCGACACTTCAAAATGGCGGATGGAGGAGGAGGTGACCAGAGATCACGGGGACTTCCAACGCTTGCAAGAGTGCAAAAGAGCAGCAAAACAGTGCCAGTTTCATCCTAGTTACTCCACTTTTTTGTTGGAGCTAGGAATTAAAAAAGGGAGGGGACAAAAGCCAGTTTTCTGTCAGTGATGGAACACTTGCATAGCAGTTGCAATGTGTATCCAAACACATGAACTCCCAATTTCAAAGCCCAGTTGCAAGGAAAGTTAGAGAATCCGTCCACTTTCACTGCACCTACATGTATCCAAACAGCCCCTTATATTGTAAGTTTTGATCAGTATGAACTTACACTCATGAAAGTCAGCTGGCGTAGCCAGCATAGACCCAGAGGGGTCATGTGACCCCAAATATATATATATATATATATATATATATATATATATATATATATATATATATATATATATATATATATATATAATTTTATTTTTTTAAGAGTGTCCACTTCTTAATGGTGCTTGGAGGCATGCCTCCAAGGGGGCTCGACCCCGTGCCACTGCGTCGGGGTGCTCCACCGTACCCAACGGGCTACGGCCACGGGGACAACTTTTATATATATAGAGAGAGAGAATAAGGGAGGTGAGGTGACACCCTATGGAGGGTGTCTACTTGTCACCTCCCCATGCTATCATCATGCACCCATGTGCATGATGATAGCATTGGGGGGGGTGACAAGTAGACGCCCCCCGTGAGGTGGCACCCTACCTCACCTCCAGTGGGAGCGATTCCGAGAATAAGGGAGGTAGGGCGCCACCTCACGGGGGACGTCTACTTGTCACCCCCCATGCTATCATCATGCACCCATATATATATATATATATATATATATATATATATATATATATATATATATATATATATATATATATATATATATATATATATATATATATATATTTGAAGAAATGGTAATTAGTTTTCGGAATCGCTCCTATTGGAATTCGAACTCCTGACCACTCGGACCGCATGCCTCACCACTACCACTAGGTTATATATATATATATATATATATATATATATATATATATATATATATATATATATATATATATATATATTAGTTGAGTGGGGTCACATGACCCCACTGGGCCTATGCTGGTATATAAGTTTTGATCAGTATGAACTCACACTCATGAAAGTCAGCTGGCGGAGCCAGCATAGGCCCAATGGGGTCATGTGACCCCACTCAACTTATATATATATATATATATATATATATATATATATATATATATATATATATATATATATATATATATATATATATATATATATATATATATATATGCACATCGAGTCGTGGTGTACTGGTAACACCACCGTGCACCGGAGGTGAGGGCCGGGTTCGAGCCCTCCCTCCCACGGAGGTGGCTGGGTGGCGGTGGCCACGGCCTCCGGGCCAAGGTTTTATATATATATATATATATATATATATGTGTGTGTGTGTGTGGTGTGTGTGTGTGTGTGTGTGTGTGTGTGTGTGTGTGTGTGTGTGTGCGCGCGCGCGCAAATAACCTCTAGCCTAGTGGTTAAATGTGGCCCGAGTGGTCAAGAGATCGATTCCCGGTGGGAACGTTCGCCACAATTACCTTCTTTCACACACACACACACACATATATATATATATATATATATATATATATATATATATATATATATATATATATATATATTCATTATTAATTATTTTACTCCCAGCTACCTATATTACGAACGAGTAACAATTTGATGTTTTACTTGTTTTACTTGTAGCTGGAAATAACTGATTCATGTTATAAATTTTGTCCTTAATTGTTGTTAGATGACAAGATTTAATTTGCTCTTAGATGGAATAAAATTATTTTCTAGTATAACATTTTTCGATTAAAAAATTACAAAGCCAAAGTAAATTATTTTCAATCTTGTTTTTCCTTGAGGAAAAAAAATAATATTTATAAAACTTTAGGATGACAAGGTTCGTGACTAAAATTGTAGAATCCAAGTTTGAATTTTAAGATACACTGAATCTTCTCGATCAAATTGTTAAAATTGATCAAAAATGTCTTGTATGACATGACTGGAATGACACAAAAGTTTACAGTTCTGATTATATTGGATGAGAATTAATGTACACTTGAATGCTAATTGTATTTTGAAATGAAAAGAAAAATAAACAGCTACAATAGGAAAACTAGAATAGACGACGAATGTTAGGTATAGAAAATAGGATTTGTGACTAATGTATGAAATGATTTTACTCTACATTTTTGTAATTTTTTTGAGCTAAATTTTTTTTAGTCAATTTTGATCCCGCTGCACCCAAGTCCTGGCTACGCCACTCTGCACCAGTTCTCATTCATTAGTTTTTGTCTAATTTATGAGTTCTCTAACTTGGTTCCTTATTTCTCTTTTCAAGTAGTAAAACCTTCAGTTCTTAATTATCTCAATTAGTTGCATATGTTAGAATTTGTTCAATATTTTTTGCTTAAAAAATCTGTAAACAAAATAAAATATGTAAATGTTACCGGCCTCCGGGAAAGTCGCGCACGAAGCACTGCCCTAAGAGATAATTCGGGTCTATGTGCAGACTTGATCCGAACGTTCCTAGTGG
The DNA here is from genome assembly GCA_029216955.1 of Iris pallida. Lineage (NCBI taxonomy): Eukaryota > Viridiplantae > Streptophyta > Magnoliopsida > Asparagales > Iridaceae > Iris > Iris pallida. The sequence goes on along the minus strand of JANAVB010025800.1, from coordinate 10,654,299 downwards.
TAAAATTCCTGCTCCACCGGAATCTTCTTGCCGCACACGACGTGGAGAGAGTTGTAGTTCCCCGCTCCTCGGGGTCCACTATGTAATACCCACGGCTTGCTGACTCAGTCTTGAACTGAGTATTTGAGGAAACCTTTGTCGGTATCGATTGATCACGGATGAAATGCAATGAACCTTTCCAATTGATGGATTGGCTTCTATTGAAATGAATCCAAGAGTTTTGTTGGATGTTTTCTTTCGCTGCTTGGTTTTGATGAATGCATTTTCGTGTTGGTTTTTGATGATTGGTTTTCATTGTTCGCTTTCATCGCATTTCGCATTCATTCCTAATCTTGAGAGAAAGAGACCGAAGTATGCTAATCAACTGTTGGTGCCAATGTAGGACGCGTGAACTGTTCGTGAACGGCGCGTGAAGTCCCTCCTTCTCTCAACTAAGATTCATCTCGGTGAGTTACTTTAACCGGGCTTGCATTTATTTGTACGCTCTAATAAAAATGATCTCTAGTCCACTCTGTTGCCTCGTTCCATGATCAACGATACCTCAATAACAAAAGATAAGAGAAGCTAAATGAATGAATCACATGTAAATTGGAACTGACACTTGCTTGCTTCAATATGAATTGTATGCTCTTATGAATTGCCTAAAAAGAAATAGCTCGGTATGGAAATCACGGCTTGACCGTGCAAGAAGAAGAAGAAGAAATAGAAATGTTTACATGTTGCCTAGACTCATGCATAGTAGTATTATTTGATAGCTGCATTCGCATTGGTCTAGACAACTTGTGCACAAGGTGGTAATATCTCTTGATCGATTCTGGGGGTACCTGGAGTCGATCGGCCTAGGAGAGAACAGAACACCTGGGGCTAGAAGTCCCCGCAGTATGAGGGGGTGTCAGTCTATTGGTAGTTGGGCTAGAAGTTCCAATTGCTAGTAATAGGAATACCCATGGATCACAATAGTTAGGTTCATGCATATAGGAAGAGATTTATTGCAAGCCTAACATGCTGGGACGGAAAATGAGTATGCTTTACTTATATATCAAATTGTGCTAACATGTTTTGTGCAGGGATGGCTGTCGGCGAGGGTAAGTTGCTTATGAAATATTTCTGTTGTCATATTTTTTATGAATTGTTAAAAAGAACCTAGACAAGTAGAAAGATCACTAGCAAATATGTAGCTTCATATATTGAATTAGTGCAGATATTTGTGAGTTTCGGCGAAGAGCCGCTCGCAAGTACATGATGTGTGCTGACCCACGTTGTGGGCATCCTTTTCAGAAAGCAAAGGAGACAGGAGGATTTCAAGTGAGGCACTAAAGCTCGTCTAGCCCAGTAGATGTCACGCCCCGCTCCCGTAGGAGCGATCGTCCTCGCTAAGGCGTGATGCCGCACGAGCCTAGATTGTGCTCGTGCAAGGCGGGTTCCATAACGGCCGATTTCAGCGGCTGCGACGGGGTCGTCGCACAGAAGTCCCAAGCAGAAACATTGAATACTAGCAGCGAAATTTAGAACAAACACAAGTTATTCAAAGAAGCTCTTTATTGATATTGAAACAATGATTACATTGGGGGCGCAAGGCCAAATTACAATCACTCAAGCTCACTCTCCTCACATTTACAAGTTCACTCTGCTCTCTCTCATCTCTCAATACAAATGCTCGATCCAGCGGAAGCTTCGGAAGGCGATGTCCATACATTATGTCCTGTATAAGTCTTGACTCCATGCGGCCGTACGCTTCGAATCGCCAAGGAACTCCATGTCTCGACGCATCCAAGCGAGCTCCGCACCACGAGCTTCTACCTGTGCCTGCACATATAAATTATGTGGGTGTCAGTACCCAACTGTACTGGTGGAATGAGCTCCTCGCCCACCCATACAAAACCCGCACGTTTGATTTACTTTTGTGCAACATAGTCTCGTTTATCAATTGTCTTTCTAATCTTGCCTTAGGATCAGTTTTATGACCGACGCCTTGCCTACTTTGTGTCGTTAGACCATCCCGTGCTTGCAACATTCAGCGTTAACTCACACCTTGCCTCAAGACCCTTCTCGTGCCAACAACATTAACCTATCGAGTCGTGTTCGCCTTACGGCTTAGAATCAGAGATGCAACTACGCGATAAGATTCCATTCCCGTGTGACCGTGCTTCAAACCCTTGCTGAGGCTGTGCCTCGCAATTCAGTAAGACTTAACCATATCACCGCCTCGCGGCCCTTGCCGCCTAGCGGCCCTTGCTACTTTGACCACCAACTGACCCAATCAAGACTTCTGAACTTAAGTCGACCCACTTTGCCTTGCGGCGGTTTCCCGACTTAACTCAAACAACTCAACCAACTTAAGGAACTTATATGCCGACAACTCAAGACTTGACGCCACCTCTCGTGCCGAAGCACGACGCCTATGTTGAAATCCAATCTTAGGCCCAAACTTTGTGTTCTAACTGTACACGCCTTCAACTCAACTCAATCCAAAGGTATACACGCGGTTAGCCGCTATTTGCCGACATCTATATGAACTTGGCCACTAGCATCACAAGCTATACCTTGACGTATAGTTTTTGTTAATCGGGATCCTTTCGACGTAAGGTAGCTAGCCCCGTCGCAAGTTCCCGCTTAACTTGTGCCAAAACCTTACGCACGACTATACCCTGTTCCCTCCTAGGCCGAGTCGGTCCCCATGGCCCAGGGGTTACCGCTCGAGGGTTCATCGCCCTTGTCGACAAGTTATCAAATAACCATGCAAGACTCGACACAAACTGACGTCTCACACAGTCATTCCTTTACCAAAACCAAGACTTCTATCCTTGAGACCCCTCGACGACCCACGGTCGCGAGCATTCTTTCCTTGAGACCCCTCGACGACCCACGGTCGTGAGCATTTCCTTCCTTGTTACCCTCTCATTTGGTTCAACTCATAATTGCCTATTTGATATCCCTTTCTTAAAACTCACCTTGAATCATAGTCCTTGCCTTAGACACTAAGCCCGTGCATCGTGCCTTAAGCCAATCGTGCTCTACGTGATACTCCTGCCTAAGTCGACGGGCCTTGAGATCGAGGGACTACTTAACTTGACAACCGCAGAATGAGCGGGACAGCACTTGGAAAGACTTAGGTCGACCGGCATAACTTTGCCTAACTTACTCAAGCCTACGACTTAACCCGAGGGACGAGCAAAGGCTATGCCAAGCCTTGCGCAATGGGACCGTGCACGCTTTATCAAGCGTTCATGTGGGCGACGCCTATGACTTAGGCTAACTCTTAGCTTTTGCACTGAAGACCAACATTCCTTCTCCCAAGCCACGCGACGAAGGACCGAGTGTCATTTTCAAAGCACGCCGTGCACCAACTCTAAGCCGACTGTTGGATATTTTTCCATGTTCTAACTTATTTCGACCCGTCGGGATTATTCCATTTAGCTATGTGGATTCATCTCTTTTATTATTAAGCCTACTTGTGCAAGTTAAAAACATGCATATTATTATGTGAAGGCAAAGATGAGGCAAGTTCACCGAAACTATCCCACCTGAGCGAGCGGTCGCCTTGACCGAGCGATGTCTTCCAGCAGCCGTTGTAAGGCTAAGGCCGAACGCCGTCGGCGTTTTGATTCTGCCGATTGACTGAGCGGGACGGGGCACTACGTCATACACCACTCAGAAAAAGTTTCGTCCTCGAAACTAACTGAGTACACTTATCGACTTTTCACTTTACTCAACATTCAAGAACTCTCGCACACACTACGCCTATGCGTTTCCCTCAATTCGAGCCACGCTCGTGCTATCCACAATCCTTTCTTCAAAATTCACGATCTCAAAATTCTCGACACTTTCCCGTTCCCCAAGTCTCACTTGATTCAACGTATCACTTAGTATGGATCGTGCACATATCTTAGGCGTCCCCAAAATACATGCATTTCAACCAAGCCTCGTGATAGCGAATCCCGCCATCACCACTCGAGTCGGATCGTGCACGCATTCAAGCGTCCTTGATATACATGCATGTCAACCGAGCCTCATGAGTGGTGCCTTCACCATTCCTATCGCTCCGCACCGGAACGTCTGCCTAACCGCTAGGCTATGTCTTTCCGTCATTATTGGAATCATAGTTCCCAAACAACGATATCAACACTGACCCCATCCTAAGGTCAAACCAAGTTGATAGTACGGGATTTTCTACCCAAGCTCGCATCACTCCGATTTCTAAACATCGAGCATAGATCGCCTACACACATCCCAACATTCATCGCACGGGGTCTGAGTCATTCAGCAAAGCCATCCTATGATAACATACGTTCAATCAATTCCACGACATCTCAATATCGCTCGTTCAACCAACCGTCTTCGCATAGTCTATTTCTTCGAACACGTTCGACATAATCAGCCTATCCATCTCTCTAAGTCAAGCACGCTACGACACAATTCACCGCTAAACCAAAATTTCATATTCTATCTTTTCCAAGTCATCTATTCCCATTCACGTAATCGATCATGAGGTCGTCTAGCTTAACAATATGTTGTGTCCCGATCTCACGCGAGTCAGATTTTCTACGGTTGGCATGAATCACCATGCACGCTACCGCGGAATAATCATCCCCATCGGGACGTAACTCTTGTTTTGCGTCTAGACTAGTTCATTCACGATGCGCGGATTGGACCTACTCGATCCTCAAGTTTCATTCATTCATCAATCGCAAGTCCTACAAATCGTCGAGTTCACCTTCGCATCAAGCCAACAAGTTGATACAATCAAAGTTGCCGCGTCCTAATTTTCCGAGTTCGATCGTTCCCGTGACATGAATCACCATGTCAACGCTCACGCGGAACGATCGCCCCAAATCCGACGCAACGCATGTGCGAGGCTAGAGTTGCGCTCGCACAAGACAAGATCGTCGACGTTGTGGCTATCTGCGTAACCATCAAGACACAATCATTTTCATCCAACATCCATCTCGATCAAAATCCTAAGTATCGCATCCAACCGAACAATAACACTTGAACGATCGTCATTCGCCGAGTCAGAGTACCCCCGAGTTATCACATATCGATCTTTGATACGCCTCAATACCATCAATGATATGCGTAACCTGACGATCTTCTTTTGCAACAAGTCCCGAGTCGTGCGAACGATGCTATCGTCCGACTGGATAGTCTCCTTGTCATTCAAGTTCAAGTTCGATCATTATCCCTCGAATCATTTACAACATCAATTTCCTCAAACCCAAATTTGCGTATTGTTCATCCGTCTATCTTAAGTCATCGACCAACATTCAATCCAATCCTTAGAGTCATTCGCGTAACTTCCAAAATCAAACCCTTCATGCACGCTGTCTACCTGTCGTGCTAACTTTTTATATACGATCCGTATCAATTTTCTCGATCAAGTCATCCATTTGTACACCCTAACTTTTTCTCAATTCGATTTCACCTACTCAATCATTCTTGCGTTTCATACTTCACATAATCTTCAATCCCGTGCACGTTCCGTGCGCGTCAATTTCTAAGTTGTTCGAATCTACTCATCAAACTTCCAGACAACGACTCATTCAATCGCACCCGATCTAAGGCTTTACATATGTGCGACGCATGCTGATAGACTCACCGATACCCCAAATCCTCAATCGATCGATCGACATTCCTGAGACTATCGTATACACCACTCAGGAATGAAGTTATTCAACAAATCCTCAAAACTATCATTTGATTCACAATCTACTTCCTCGAATTTTCGTCCGAACGATTCCTTAAATTTCAAGCACGCTCGTCTATATCGCATCGACGTTATCGTCGCTCGATAGCACCCATATCGATAGTCGACTCACTTTACTCAATCGAGTTCAACTCATTCTTGCTCGTCACTATTCAATTCCCGCACTCGACTTTTCTAAGGTCGACGCAACTTTGGTGTATATGCCTAGCCCGACTTAGCCAACCGTGCTTACGCAAACCATCTTTTTGTCTTATCAAAAACTATTCTCCTAATTGCAAAGTAGATAGACTTATTGTATGGACATCCCGTGGGACAATTGAGAGAGAGCGCACCAACGACATCAACTTGCGGAAGCACAATTCAGAGTTCGCAGAAACAACGAGTTAAAGAATTCAATCGATAGTCCAAGGACGTAAAGCCGTGATCTGATACCATTATGTCACGCCCCGCTCCCGTAGGAGCGATCGTCCTCGCTAAGGCGTGATGCCGCACGAGCCTAGATTGCGCTCGTGCAAGGCGGGTTCCATAACGGCCGATTTCAGCGGCTGCGACGGGGTCGTCGCACAGAAGTCCCAAGCAGAGACATTGAATACTAGCAGCGGAATTTAGAACAAACACAAGTTATTCAAAGAAGCTCTTTATTGATATTGAAACAATGATTACATTGGGGGCGCAAGGCCAAATTACAATCACTCAAGCTCACTCTCCTCACATTTACAAGTTCACTCTGCTCTCTCTCATCTCTCAATACAAATGCTCGATCCAGCGGAAGCTTCGGAAGGCGATGTCCATACATTATGTCCTGTATAAGTCTTGACTCCATACGGCCGCACGCTTCGAATCGCCAAGGAACTCCATGCCTCGACGCATCCAAGCGAGCTCCGTGCCACGAGCTTCTACCTGTGCCTGTACATGTAAACTATGTGGGTGTCAGTACCCAACTGTACTGGTGGAATGAGCTCCTCGCCCACCCATACAAAACCCGCACGTTTGATTTACTTTTGTGCAACATAGTCTCTTTTATCAATTGTCTTTCTAATCTTGCCTTAGGATCAGTTTTATGACCGACGCCTTGCCTACTTTGTGTCGTTAGACCATCCCGTGCTTGCAACATTCAGCGTTAACTCACACCTTGCCTCAAGACCCTTCTCGTGCCAACAACATTAACCTATCGAGTCGTGTTCGCCTTACGGCTTAGAATCAGAGATGCAACTACGCGATAAGATCACATTCCCGTGTGACCGTGCTTCAAACCCTTGCTGAGGCCGTGCCTCGTAATTCAGTAAGACTTAACCATATCGCCGCCTCGCGGCCCTTGCCGCCTAGCGGCCCTTGCTACTTTGACCACCAACTGACCCAATCAAGACTTCTGAACTTAAATCGACCCACTTTGCCTTGCGGCGGTTTCCCGACTTAACTCAAACAACTCAACCAACTTAAGGAACTTATATTCCGACAACTCAAGACTTGACGCCACCTCTTGTGCCGAAGCACGACACCTATGTTGAAATCCAATCTTAGGCCCAAACTTTGTGTTCTAACTGTACACGCCTTCAACTCAACTCAATCCAAAGGCATACACGCGGTTAGCCGCTATTTGCCGACATCTATATGAACTTGGCCACTAGCATCACAAGCTATACCTTGACGTATAGTTTTTGTTAATCGGGATCCTTTCGACGCAAGGTAGCTAGCCCCGTCGCAAGTCCCCGCTTAACCTGTGCCAAAACCTTACGCACGACTATACCCTGTTCCCTTCTAGGCCGAGTCGGCCCCCATGGCCTAGGGGTTACCGCTCGAGGGTTCATCGCCCTTGTCGACAAGTTGTCAAATGACCATGCAAGACTCGACACAAACTGACGTCTCACACAGTCATTCCTTTACCAAAACCAAGACTTCTATCCTTGAGACCCCTCGACGACCCACGGTCGCGAGCATTCTTTCCTTGAGACCCCTCGACGACCCACGGTCGCGAGCATTTCCTTCCTTGTTACCTTCTTATTTGGTTCAACTCATAATCGCCTATTTGATATCCCTTTCTTAAAACTCACCTTGAATCATAGTCCTTGCCTTAGACACTAAGCCCGTGCATCGTGCCTTAAGCCAATCGTGCTCTACGTGATACTCCTGTCCAAGTCGACGGGCCTTGAGATCGAGGGACTACTTAACTTGACAACCGCAGAATGAGCGGGACAGCACTTGGAAAGACTTAGGTCGACCGGCATAACTTTGCCTAACTTACTCAAGCCTACGACTTAACCCGAGGGACGAGCAAAGGCTATGCCAAGCCTTGCGCAATGGGACCGTGCACGCTTTATCAAGCGTTCATGTGGGCGACGCCTATGACTTAGGCTAACTCTTAGCTTTTGCACTGAAGACCAACATTCCTTCTCCCAAGCCACGGGACGAAGGACCGAGTGTCATTTTCAAAGCACGCCGTGCACCAACTCTAAGCCGACTGTTGGACCTTTTTCCATGTTCTAACTTATTTCGACCCGTCGGGATTATTCCCTTTAGCTATGTGGATTCATCTCTTTTATTATTAAGCCTACTTGTGCAAGTTGAAAACATGCGTATTATTATGTGAAGGCAAAGATGAGGCAAGTTCACCGAAACTACCCCACCTGAGCGAGCGGTCGCCTTGACCGAGTGATGTCTTCCAGCAGCCGTTGTAAGGCTAAGACCGAACGCCGTCGGCGTTTTGATTCTGCCGATTGACTGAGCGGGATGGGGCACTACAGTAGAGCTGTGGACTGCCTCGAAACTTCATTTTCTTTTTGTCACGACTCGCACCTACTGTGAGGGTACGAGCACGTAACAACGTCCAGCCTACGCCGCAGTGTCGACGGTAGAACGCTGTTCTAGGTCACTATCTAACCAACAAATCACGCAATTATATAATGTGCTTGTCAAAATATCAACTCCGAATGGAGGACAAGTATAGATATAATGTAATCTCAATCACAGTCTAAGCACGATATGATAACACCGAAGATTATAATTAAGACTAAATAACAGCAATAAACCAACTACTAAATAATATAATCTCAGACAATCTCAAACTACATAACTCAACTTAATTACAACTCAAGTTCTAAAGCATGAAAACTAAACAAGACAACTAGCTAATCTCTCGATCACTCCTGAGTGTCGGGGCCATAGGTAGCTAAGCCATCTCCTGGTCCATAATATGTAGGGCATGTGTCCTCAGGGCAATCATCTGTAAAATTTACAACAGGTCCAGTCAGGACAGGAACGAGTATAACTCATCAAGAAAACCCAAGTAAATGACAGGGAACTATAAAGCAGTTATAGACAGTTTTATTGATGAACATGGTGGGTTATATTCAGGTGATGGTATGGAAAGCCAGGTAAGTACAAGGAAAGTAAGGTAACTAAACAAGAGAAGAATTATGGCAATAAAGACTGTAAAATAAATCTAGCTGAACTAGAGTAATATGACAAGTCCAGACAGTAATGTAAACAAGTGTAATCCTATGTAAATCCAGTACGGGACGAATCTAATACAAGATAAATCTAGTACAAGACGATTCTAGTCAGTGATCAAGAATCCAGGTGAGACCAGCTATAATCTAATAGTGTGTTTTAAAATACTGAGATCGGCATGTAAACGGCTGTAGGTATCAGGCACATCTCTCAGTGATCAGACGAGAGACGGCTATGCTTCCAGTAGATTCTAGTAGGGAGATTCCAGATTTGGGGTATGTCTAAATGCCTTACTCAATATTTCTCTGCCCCGCAATACAAGTGAATCCAGTACAAGACACGAGAATCGAGAGAGTCCAGCCAAACACGATGATACTAGTAATGATTCCAGAATGATTCCAGTAATAGAGGCCAGACAATATGGTAAGTGTGTCGCATACATGAATCCAAAAATATCCATACGTGTGGTAATAGAGAATCACATAAAACTAACTAGAGCTGAAGTACAATAACTGACAAATAAATGAGAGAACTATCAGAGAATGTACTCGCCTGATACTCTGAAAAGAGTAGTATAATGTCAGATGTCTGCACCGGAGTCACGATGTCCTAAATAGAGCAGTACAGGTTATAATGTGTTTAAAATTAGACGAATGATGTTTATGATGCAATCTACATAATTTCTAGGTCAATCTAGGTCAAAGTCAACTCTAAGTCAAACCTGGTCAACTGTCTAGGTCAAACTATGCCCAAGTCAAACTTGGGTCAACTCTGGGTCAACATAGTCAATACTCTAGTCAAACTAGGTCAATTGATCACATTTAGGCTCAATGTTGACTTTGGTCAACTCTAGTCAATCTAGACTATAAGGTCAAATCTTGGTCATAGGTTAACTATCTATTCAACTCTACCTATACCATATCACACAATTAAGGATATAACATATTACCCATATCATATACATATATATATCCCAAACTAATTTACACTACACAACCTATATAGGGTACTTACCATATCCTAAGTATGATCTATGTATACAAGGACAAAATATATACAAGGCTAATCACGCATATGGATTGGCTAACTTATATGAGAACTGGACATGGCATCCTACTTGATACTCAACCAGAAACTGGGCATTTGAGATATTGAATCAGCAAAACAGCGTTTGAACAGTGGTGCAAATGTGGATTGGATGTATCAGGACTGAGACTAGGCTATCAACTGGACACCATAATATATACCCATAAATGAAACTCTCCCTCTAAACACCCATACTCTTCACTCTCAACACTCTCAACACACAAGCCAAACAATTACTCAATCCTCTCACACTCACAAGCTCAAGACACAACCACTTCCCTCAAACCCACTCTACACACATATAACCATATATAGGGATATGAATATACCCTCATATATATCATATGTGACTCAGGGATTTGAATGTTGATTCCAACATCAACACACAAACTCAATTTCCCAATAGTCAACCCAAACAAAAACCAACACCTGACATCTCAATTTAAGTAAACATCAATACATAGTCATATCCTAACATTCCCTCTTTGAACCTCACCTTAAGACACTCACATATACAAAACCCTCTCTCTCTCTAAACACATCCACACACACAAAGGGTGTATCATGGATATGAGCAATTGGTATGTTGGACTGAACTGAATAATGCCCATTCTCAGGAATTCAGGACATGTTATAAGGAATATAACATTCCACCTATCTGTCAACCAATGTAAAGGAGATATGACCATTTACAAATCTTAGCAAAACTGAAAACAGTGACAGTTAACACATTGCTATAACATGTGGGTGTAGGTTTGTAACAGGATGTGGTGTCTATGTGAAGTAGAAAACTGAATCAATATAGGACTGTGTGATACAAGAAATGGCAATGACAGTTAGCATATAGGTTCTCAGGAATTCAGGAATTGACAGTTCATAATAGCTAACTGTCAACACTAATTCGAAAACCCCTATCATCCCATGCCAACTACCAATCCTTATCAGTCAGCTAAAACAATGCAATATGGATTAAACATGGCAATCTAACATCCAAAAATCAGTTTAAGAAGGAAAGGTTTAAAATCAGGATTCAAATACTCACACGCGTATCAGTCCACTCTTCATCTAGCAGTCCAAAATCCCATTTACTTGGTAACAAACTAATCCAACATGCAAACCCATCCTAGAGTTAGCTAATACATATGTATGAATCAAAATATGGCAAATAACATCAAAATTTGGTTTGAAAACAGAACTCAAACTCAGGATTTTAGAACAAAACACATGGTATCAGTGATTAAATGGGAATGCATATTTCGAAATTAAATCATGTTAATATACCAAATTAAAGGTTGTTAATTAATCTCCCACACGTGCACGTGTCCCAGGAGTATTTTCGTGTCACCCTAGAGCCGGACACGGCGTGTCCACGTCTAGAAACACACACAGACACTGCACAGGCACACAGCGTCGTGCACGCGTGTGTGTCGCTCTAGGACACGACACAGGACATGACACGACTCGTGCTCGTGCCCACGTGTTCGCCCCACATAGGGCTACAATCGTGTCACCTTGCACCGCGTCCCCGTGTCCCCGTGTCCGAATAAAAAGTGCATATCAGTGGCGCGAATGCACGCGTGTACAGCTCGTGCGCGCGGCCAGTGCGGCCAGTGCGAGGAGGAGAACTCCTCGCACACTGCACCAAATGGCCTCAAATTTTGGAAGGATGATGTCAGTCAGTGCCCTGACATCCTCCCAAAATTTTATGTGTCCTCGTGTCCGACACAGTGAGATATCGTGCCCGAGATGCAGGACAGTGCACTCGTGTAGTGCACGCGTGTCCAACACCAAAAACCGACACAAAACGACACCAAAATACCTAACATCCTTCACAAAATTTAATGTACATATTTAGATCTACAAATTCATGTAATTAGATTTACAAAAATTGAAAATCAATTCTTAAGTGACATTTCATCGAACACCTACACGTACATTATGATACGTGTCCGATACGGACACCAAACGGACACGAAATTGGCTCAAACTTCAGGGACAGCTAGGGGACTCCTAGATCTAGCCCTAAATGCAAAGAAAATAGAATTTTAGATCAATTCGTAGAGTTTTACCTAAAGGTGCAAAAAGCAAAAAAAAAGCTCCAAATGGGGGGTGTTCTTCTTGGTGGCCAAATGCTCCAAATTGATCCCAAACTGAAATTAACCTCCAGAAATAATAACCATACAGAAATTAGGTCCTAATGCAAAAGACTAGGATTAAAAAGGAATTAAATTGAATTTATGGGAATTTTTGGAAGAGGGAAAAATACATTTCTTTTCCTATGTGTTGAAATGAAATAAAAGAGGCAAGAACTAATGAATAAGTATTTATATAGGGTGGAGATCCCTATGTGGCTGGTCACTTAGGGTTTGGTTAGGGTTAGGGCTTCTAGTTATGGGCCATGGGCCAAGTCATTAAGTCCTTAAATCACAAGTCATTTCATTAAAACCACAAACCATGAAATAATTCTACTTAAACTAATCCTCTCATTCTAAAACTAATCTCTAATGACTAAAATGAGTTAACTCAAGCTAGACTAGGGTTACCATAGCTAGGGTTAGGTTCTAGGCTAGTCAACTAGGTCTCAACAAGTCAAAGTCAAACTAGAATTCACCAATTCAATAAATCATCAAATAATTAAAATAAGTCAAAATGACCAAATTACCCCTAGGCTAAAAAAGATAATTAAATCATCCTAATGACATGGTTAGGCTCTAGGTCATGCAGTCTCTAGTGTTTCACTGGCAGCACATCAAAATCATAAGTCATGACTTAAAGCAGTTTTTAAATAGTTTAAAAATTATTAAAAATCACCAAAAAATCATAATATGAAATAAATATCAATAATAATAATTATAATTACAAAATTTTAAAATTACCCTCATCTGGAAAACTGGGTGTTACAATCCTACCCCCTTAGAAAAATTTCGTCCTCGAAATTAAAATGATCGCACCCTTTCTAGGTTAAACCCCCAATCAATCAAGGTCGATAGATAACATGCAACACAGTCCTACTGGTCGTGATTCAACGGTCTCGAACAGGGTAGCTACACTATCTAGCAAATCACAACAATATCCTGGCAGGTACTAATGGAATCACACAGGGAAGTGGAAAAGAAGAATGAGAAGGAAAAACCTGCTAACCCATCACCTGCAGCGTCGGTCTCCTCGACCGCCATCGCAAAAGCTCCACCCCTCTGGTGCTGAGCTACAGGTGGCCTAGCTCCCTCAAAAGGAGGTGCAAAGGGACAGTCTATCTTCTGGTGGGCTTCAGACCCACAGGAATAGCAAACCTTCAGCCTCTTCCGACACTGCTCCCTGGTGTGTCCCAACTTCCTACATTAGGAACAACTGATCGTCTTCGGGTCCTGACCCCGATACTGATGCTGCACCTGCTGAACCATCACTGGTGCCCGGGTCTGCTGAATCTGAACGTGAGGCCTCTTGGCCTGGCCTCCGCTGCTGCTACCACTCTGGAAGTCACGACCCCTCTTCAGCTTCAACCCCAGGTCGTCCTCCGCTGCCATAGCCCCAGAAAATATCTCTGTAAAGGTAGCGTTCCGGTCGCTCTTAGTCAGCGATCGAACCTCCCTAATCAAGCCTCGGCGGAACTTCATCGCCTTCGTCTTCTCAGTCAAGTCATCTATGAACCGGGCCAATCGACAGAACACCCTGGCGTATTCAGCTACCGTCTGGTTCCCCTGAACCAGACTCTCAAGTTGTGCCTCTATGCCTCCCAAGGCCACATCAGAAAAGAACTGCTCCTTGAATAGTTCTTTGAACTGGGCCCAAGTTTGGCCCTCAACTCCCACCCTGGGATCTGTCTGGTACCACGCACGGGCTAAGTCCTGCATCTGACTGCCCGCCGCCTCGATATGGAGTCGATCTGGTATCTCTGCCAGCCTGAATATCTCCTCGATATGCTCTATCCATTCGTCTGCATAATGGATGCCCTCTGTGCCCAGGAACTCTCTAGGATGCATCTTTTGGAAGTCCTGGATATCTTTCTCCTTCCGGCGAGGCTGCTGCTGCTCCCCCTGAGCAGTCACCATCTCTACAGTAGTACGAACCAGCTGGTGGGCCTCGTCAATCCCCTGACGGAAATCAGTAGTCTGCCGCTGCTGCTGCTGCTGATGAGACGCCAGAATCCTCTCCACGAAAGAGAATAGATGAGCAGCATCTACCATCCCCACAGGTGGAGGCTGCTGCGGCGGAAGGATCTCAGGAAGCACCCGGCTCTGCCTCCCAGCTGGTGGAGGTGCTCCTCCGAAAGTTGCTGAAACACCCACCCCTCTGGCATGACTGGGCTGCAGTACCGGGAACTGGCTGCTGAAGACGAGAGGTGGCAGACCCCTCTGCAGCGTCCCCCGGTCCTGGGCGATGTGATCTCGTCTCAACCATCCTGGAGACACAGATCAAACAAGAAATCAATACTGAGATAGAAACGATAAATCAAGGGAGGACAATTAATTTCAAGGAAGATAAATCAGCAAGATGTATAGATGGTATGAATTGAAGCAGAATTTTTCCTAACTGTGATTGAGCGCCTCTCCGTTAAAGCCTATCTCTCAATCCTATCGCAGGCTCGCGGCAGTACAACTAAGTCGCCGTACTACCACGATATCGTACTAATACGACTCTCGACCTGCATGGGCCACCACTAAAAACGTGTCACGACCCGTACCCACTGTGAGGGTACGAGCACGTAACAACGCCCAGCCTACGTCGCAGTGTCGACGGTAGAACGCTATTCTAGGTCACTATCTAACCAACAAATCACACAATTATATAATGTACTTGTCAAAATATCAACTCCGAACGGAGGACAAGTATAGATATAATGTAATCTCAATCACAGTCTAAGCACGATATGATAACACCGAAGATTATAACTAAGACTAAATAACAGCAATAAACCAACTACTAAATAATATAATCTCAGACAATCTCAAACTACTAACTCAACTTAATTACAACTCAAGTTCTAAAGCATGAAAACTAAACAAGACAACTAGCTAATCTCCCGATCACTCCTGAGTGTCGGGGCCATAGGTAGCTAAGCCATCTCCTGGTCCATAATATGTAGGGCATGTGTCCTCAGGGCAATCATCTGTAAAATTTACAATAGGTCCAGTCAGGACAGGAACGAGTACAACTCATCAAGAAAACCCAAGTAAATGACAGGGAACTATAAAGCAGTTATAGACAGTTTTATTGATGAACATAGTAGGTTATATTCAGGTGATGGTATAGAAAGACAGGTAAGTACAAGGAAAGTAAGGTAACTAAACAAGAGAAGAATCATGGCAATAAAGACTGTAAAATAAATCTAGCTGAACTAGAGTAATATGACAAGTCCAGACAGTAATGTAAACAAGTGTAATCCTATGTAAATCCAGTACGGGATGAATCTAATACAAGATGAATCCAGTACAAGACGATTCTAGTCAGTGATCAAGAATCCAGATGAGACCAGCTATAATCTAATAGTGTGTTTTAAAATACTGAAATCGACATGTAAATGGCTGTAGGTATCAGGTACATCTCTCACTGATCAGACGAGAGACGGCTATGCTTCCAGTAGATTCCAGTAGGGATATTCCAGATTTGGGGTATGTCTACATGCCTTACTCAATATTTTCCTGCCCCACAATGCAAGTGAATCCAGTACAAGATACGAGAATCGAGAGAGTCCAGCCAAACACGATGATACTAGTAATGATTCCAGAATGATTCCAGCAATAGAGGCCATACAATATGGTAAGTGTGTCGTATACACGAATCCAGAAATATCCATACGTGTGGTAACAGAGAATCACATAAAACTAACTAGAACTAAAGTACAATAACAGACAAATAAATGAGAGAACTATCAGAGAATGTACTCGCCTGATACTCTAAAAAGAGTAGTATAATATCAGATGTCTGCACCGGAGTCACAATGTCCTAAATAGAGCAGTACAGGTTATAATGTGTTTAAAATAAGACGAATGATGTTTATGATGCAATCTACATGATTTCTAGGTCAATCTAGGTCAAAGTCAACTCTAAGTCAAACATGGTCAACTGTCTAGGTCAAACTAGGCCCAAGTCAAACTTGGGTCAACTCTGGGTCAACCTAGTCAATACTCTAGTCAAACTAGGTCAATTGATCACATTTAGGCTCAATGTTGACTCTGGTCAACTCTAGTCAATCTAGACTATAAGGTCAAATCTTGGTCATAGGTTAACTATCTATTCAACTCTACCTATACCATATCACACAATTAAGGATATAACACATTACCCATATCATATACATATATATATCCCAAACTAATTTACACTACACAACCTATATAGGGTACTTACCATATCCTAAGTATCATCTATGTATACAAGGACTAAATATATACAAGGCTAATCAAGCATATGGATTGGCTAACTTATATGAGAACTGGACATGGCATCCTACTTGATACTCAACCAGAAACTGGGCATTTGAGATATTGAATCAGCAAAACAGGGTTTGAACAGTGGTGCAAATGTGGATTGGATGTATCAGGACTGAGACTAGGCTATCGACTGGACACCATAATATATACCCCTAAATGAAACTCTCCCTCTAAACAACCATACTCTTCACTCTCAACACTCTCAACACACAAGCCAAACAATTACTCAATCCTCTCACACTTACAAGCTCAAGACACAACCACTTCCTTCAAACCCACTCTACACACATATAACCACATATAGGAATATGAATATACCCTCATATATATCATATGCGACTCAGGGATTTGAATGTTGATTCCAACATCAACACACAAACTCAATTTCCCAATAGTCAACCCAAACAAAAACCAACACCTGACATTTCAATTTAAGTAAACATCAATACATAATCATATCCTAACATTCCCTCTTTGAACCTCACCTTAAGACACTCACATACACAAAACCCTCTCTCTCTCTAAACACATCCACACACACACAAAGGGTGTATCATGGATATGAGCAATTGGCATGTTGGACTGAACTGAATAATGCCCATTCTCAGGAATTCAGGACATATTATAAGGAATATAACATTCTACCTATCTGTCAACCAATGTAAAGGAGATATGACCATTTGTAAATCTTAGCAAAACTGAAAATAGTGACAGTTAACACATTGCTATAACATGTGGGTGTAGGTTTGTAACAGGGTGTGGTGTCTATATGAAGTAGAAAACTGAATCAATATGGGACTGTGTGATACAAGAAATGGCAATGACAGTTAGCATATAGGTTCTCAGGAATTCAGGAATTGACAGTTCATAATAGCTAACTGTCAACACTAATTCGAAAACCCCTATCATCCCATGCCAACTACCAATCCTTATCAGTCAGCTAAAACAATGCAATATGGATTAAACATGGCAATCTAACAGCCAAAAATCAGTTTAAGAAGGAAAGGTTTAAAATCAGGATTCAAATACTCACACGCGTATTAGTCCACTCTTCATCTAGCAGTCCAAAATCCCATTTACTTGGTAACAAACTAATCTAACATGCAAACCCATCCTAGAGTTAGCTAATACATATGTATGTAGGGGTGTAAATGGACCGGACGGACACGGACAGTCCACTGTCCGTGTTTGGTCCGTTAATGAAAATGAGTTCCGACGGACGGACACATATAGTTCATTGTTCAAGTTCGGACCGGACGAACACGGACAACCACTGTTTGTTAATTCAATCGGACGGTCCGCGAACAAATTAAATATATTATCAAAAGTTATTATTTTATCAAGATACTTTAATAGTTGGTTCAAAAAATCTAGTTGAAAGAAAATACAATTGAAGGTTATAGAATACAACAAACAATACTAAAAGGATAACAAAAATCGAGACGGAACAACAAAAATTTGATGCAAAACCAAAATATTTTGACATAATTGATACAAAACCAAAATGAGTCTCCGCTATCGGACTGTTCGCGGACGAATTCGGACCGGACATGGATATGACCGTGTCCAGGTCTGATTTTTAATCGGACAAAAAAAAATGTCCAAGTTTTGTTCGTTAATGAATCAGACGTTCCACGGTCGAACCATTTATCGAGCCGGACACGTACGGACAACGGACTACTTTGTCCATTTTACACCCCTATATGTATGAATCAAAATATGGCAAATAACATCAAAATTTGGTTTGAAAACAGAACTCAAACTCAGGATTTTAGAAAAAACACATGGTATCAGTGATTAAATGGGAATGCACATTTCGAAATCAAATCATGTTAATATACCAAATTAAAGGTTGTTAATTAATCCCCCACATGTGCACGTGTCCCAGGAGTATTTTCATGTCACCCTAGAGCCGGACACGGCGTGTCCACGTCTAGAAATACACAGACACTGCACAGGCACACAGCGTCGTGCACGCATGTGTGTCGCTCTAGGACACGACACAGGACACGACACGACTCGTGCTCGTGCCCACGTGTTCGCCCCACATAGGGCTACAATCGTATCACCCTACACCGCATCCCCGTGTCCCCGTGTTCGAATAAAAAGTGCGTGTCAGTGGCGTGAATGCACGTGTGTACAACTCGCGCGCGCGGCCAGTGCGGCCAGTGCGAGGAGGAGAACTCCTCGCACACTGCACCAAATGGCCTCAAATTTGGGGAGGATGATGTCAGTCAGTGCCCTGACATCCTCCCAAAATTTGACGTGTCCTCGTGTCCGACACAGTGAGATATCGTGCCCGAGATGCAGGACAATGCACTCGTGTCGTGCACGCGTGTCCAACACCAAAAACCGACACAAAACGACACCAAAATACCTAACATCCTTCACAAAATTTAATGTACATATTTAGATCTACAAATTCATGTAATTAGATTTACAAAAATCGAAAATCAATTCCTAAGTGATATTTCATCGAACACCTATACGTACACTATGACACGTGTCCGATACGGATACCAAACGGACACGAAATTGGCTCAAACTTCAGGAACAGCTAGGGGACTCCTAGATCTAGCCCTAAATGCAAAGAAAACAGAATTTTAGATCAATTCGTGGAGATTTACCTATAGGTGCAAAAAGCATAAAAAAGCTCCAAATGGGGGGGGGTGTTCTTCTTGATGGCCAAATGCTCCAAATTGATCCCAAACTGAAATTAACCTCCAGAAATAATAACCATACAGAAATTAGGTCCTAATGCAAAAGACTAGGATTAAAAAGGAATTAAAATGAATTTATGGGAATTTTTTAAAGGGGGAAAAATATCTTTCTTTTCCTACGTGTTGAAATAAAATAAAAGAGGCAAGAACTAATGAATAAGTGTTTATATAGGGTGGGGATCCCTATGTGGCTGGTCACTTAGGGTTTGGTTAGGGTTAGGGCTTCTAGTTATGGACCATGGGCCAAGTCATTAAGTCCTTAAATCACAAGTCATTTCATTAAAACCACAAACCATGAAATAATTCTACTTAAACTAATCCTCTCATTCTAAAACTAATCTCTAATGACTAAAATGAGTTAACTCAAGCTAGACTAGGGTTACCATAGCTAGGGTTAGGTTCTAGGCTAGTCAACTAGGTCTCAACAAGTCAAAGTCAAACTAGAATTCACCAATTCAATAAATCATCAAATAATTAAAATAAGTCAAAATGACCAAATTACCCGTAGGCTAAAAATGATAATTAAATCATCCTAATGACATGGTTAGGCTCTAGGTCATGCAGTCTCTAGGGTTTCACTGGCAGCACATCAAAATCATAAGTCATGACTTAAAGCAGTTTTTAAATAGTTTAAAAATTATTAAAAATTACCAAAAAATCATAATGTGAAATAAATATTAATAATAATAATTATAATTACAAAATTTCAAAATTACCCTCATCTGGAAAACTGGGTGTTACACTTTTTCAGTCAAGTTGCAAGTTTCTTTTCCTTTGAAGGTGTATTTTCATTTTTAGCATGTAATAAAGGGATATGATGTATGGACATTGTGACTATTTTCAAAAGAGAGTTTTAAAGAGAATCATGTAGCCAAGATAAGGCAAATCTGTGTTCACAAAGCTTTGTACTTGTATTCCTATCAAGTTTATCAATAAAAGAAGTATTTTCATTTCAAATCTCTGTGTCCAATATTTGGTTTTCTGCAATGAATGGGTGCGTGCGTGTGTTTTTGCTTGACTAGTTATTTTTTGCATGTACATGACCTTGTGCAAGCGCAACTTAGGCTTGCACGGCATCACGCCTTAGCGAGGACTATCGATCCCGCAGGGATCCAGGCAAGACGGACGACCCTAACGGGATCGGGACGTGACAAAGTGGTATCAGAGCACAGTTTTACGTCCTCGGCCTCTTGCAAATATCGTTTTCGAAAAAGTATATAAAGTATCTCAATGGCTTTCAAAAGAGTCCCGATTTTGAGTTATGAAAACCAATGCCCCATACAATAAGTCCATAATATTTTATGAGACTGACAGAAGTTATACTCTTTTATAGAGAAATGGCTCCTACTCGACCATCTGGCTCGAGCGATCCGGTAGAACGGATCATGACCTTGTTGGAATTACAGAGGCAGGACAATGAGGAACTTGGCCAGATACAACAGGTCCGACTGGAGGCCCAACAGAAGCAGTTGGATGCCTTGACCCAACTTGTAACTGCGTTTACGGCAAATCGAGATACAACCGCAGCAACCAAACCAACGGGAACGCCCGAGATTGAGCCCGTGGAGGGTGACGAACCCCAGCCAGCGCAAAGGCACTCTTTCTTTAGGCCAAAAGACTTCTTAGATGCGAAACCTCCGGAATTTGAAGGCAGGACATCACCATATAAGGTGATGGACTAGATTGATAAAATGGAGAGTCTGTTCGCGTTCGTGGGAGTTCCGAGTAGCAAGAAGGTAGTTTGTGTCGTTTTGCTACTACGGCTGCGGGCAAAAGACTGGTGGAAGGCGAAAAAGCCGGTACTGCTTGCAACGGGAAATGGAAAGATTTCATGGACCTCGTTCAAGAAGGCATTCCTGGATCAATATCTACCTCCAGCCATGAGCAAGAAAATGGAGAATGACTTCATCACACTGAAACAAGGAGATATGTCCGTGGAGGACTATGAATTTGAATTTGCCAAGCTGGCAAATTTTGCTGTTATTATGTTACAGACTCGCATAGATCGGTTCATTGAAGGTCTGAATGACGACATTCAGTTGAGTGTGCTGAACCGAGAATGTGCGTCATATTCTCAGGCCTTTGAGGCGGCGCTACAGGTGGAACAGTTTTGCCTGAAGAAGGCGTCAACTAAAATGCAGTACAGTCGGAATCTGCCCGCTAAAAGATATCACGACGGGGAGAAAAAGACTGACGGAGAAAAGAAGACTGGCGGGGAACAAAATAATAAGCCCGTGTGCACTTTCTGCGGTAGGCATGGACACACAAAGGAAGTTTGCCGTTCTGCCAACGGAGAGTGCTACAACTGTGGTCAAAAGGGCCACCGTGCTATGAACTGCCAGAATAAGAGAGTTCGGCCGCCGAACCACAGAGATGATATGGAGGAGCGTGGACCGCTGCCAGGCCTACCGCCGCTTCCAGACCATCCTCACAATCAGTAGTTGCCGAATGCCAACACTGCGATAGTGCGCATCTATAATCTCTCCACCTTGCTTGATCCTGAATGCAACACTAGCGGAGGTGAGAGCTTGTTTCTTAAGTTTTGAGGACAAAACTTTTTTTCAGTGGGTTATTATGCAGTGCCTCGCTCTTGCGGTCCACTATGTAATACCCACGGCTTGCTGACTCAGTCTTGAACTGAGTATTTGGGGAAACCTTTGCCGGTATCGATTGATCACCGATGAAATGCAATGAACCTTTCCAATTGATGGATTGGCTTCTATTGAAATGAATCCAAGAGTTTTGTTTGATGTTTTCTTTCGCTGCTTGGTTTTGATGAATGCGTTTTCGTGTTGGTTTTCGATGATTGGTTTTCATTGTTCGCTTTCATCGCATTTCGTATTCATTCCGAATCTTGAGAGAAAAAGACTGAAGTATGCTAATCAACTGTTGGTGCCAATGTAGGACGCGTGAACTGTTCGTAAACGGCACGTGAAGTCCCTCCTTCTCTCAACTAAGATTTATCTCGGTGAGTTGCTTTAACCGGGCTTGTATTTATTTGTACGCCCTAATAAAAATGATCTCTAGTCCACTTTGTTGCCTCGTTCTATGATCAACGATACCTCAATAACAAAAGATAAGAAAAGCTAAATGAATGAATCACATGTAAATTGGAACTGTCACTTGCTTGCTTCAATATGAACTGTATGCTCTTATGAATTGCCTAAAAAGAAATAGCTCGGTACGGAAATCACGGCTTGACCGTGCAAGAAGAAGAAGAAGAAATGGAAATGTTTACATGTTGCCTAGACTCATGCATAGTAGTATTATTTGATAGCTGTATTCGCATTGGTCTAGACAACTTGTGCACAAGATGGTAATCTCTCGATCGATTCTGGGGGCACCTGGAGTCGATCGGCCTAGAAGAGAATAGGACACCTGGGGCTAGAAGTCCCCGCAGTAAGAGGGGGTGTCAGTCTATTGGTAGTTGGGCTAGAAGTTCCAATTGCTAGTAATGGGAATACCCATGGACCATAATAGTTAGGTTCATGCATATAGACAGAGATTTATTGCAAGCCTAACATGCTGGGACGAAAAATGATTATGCTTTACTTATATGCAAATTGTGCTAACATATTTTGTGCAGGGATGGCTGTCGGCGAGGGTAAGTTGTTTATGAAATATTCTTGTTGTCACGTTTCTTATGAATTGTTAAAAAAAAATCTAGACAAGTAGAAAGATCACTAGTAAATATGTAGCTTCACATATTGAATTAGTGCAGATATTTGTGAGTTTCGACGAAGAGCCGCTCGCCAGTACATGATGTGTGCTGACCCACGTTGTGGGCATCCTTTTCAGAAAGCAAAAGAGACAGGAGGATTTCAAGTGAGGCACTAAAGCTCGTCTAGCCCAGTAGAGCTGTGGACTGCCTCGAAACTTCATTTTCTTTTCCAGTCAAGTTGCAAGTTTCTTTTCCTTTGGAGGTGTCTTTTCATTTCCAGCATGTAATAAAGGGATATGATGTATGGGCATTGTGACTATTTTCAAAAGAGAGTTTTAAAGAGAATCATGTAGCCAAGATAAGACAAATCTGAGTTCACAAAGCTTTGTACTTGTATTCCTATCAAGTTTATCAATAAAAGAAGTATTTCTATTTCAAATCTCTGTGTCCAATATTTGGTTTTCTGCAATGAATGGGTGCGTGCGTGTGTTTTTGCTTGACTAGTTGTTTTGTGCAGGTACATGGCCTTGTGCAAGCGCAACTTAGGCTTGCACGGCATCACGCCTTAGCGAGGATGATCGATCCCGCAGGGATCCAGACAAGACGGACGACCCTTGCGGGATCAGGGCATGACAAGAGTGACCCACGACTTAGCTCTACCCAGAGCAACAACGAAGAACAAGAATTTGAGATGGAAATTTTTGAGAGTTTCGGAAGGAAATAATTTATGTGTATTGAGAGGAAGGAGATTGACTCAATATATAGGCTATTGAGATTAACCAAACGGACAGAGAAATAAATGAAATTTAATATTGACGTTACAAATTAAACAAGTGTGAACCATGTGGTTCAAAGAACTGGACAAAATTTGAAGTGTCCAACGTTACAACAGTAAATGAGTATGACTCAATGAGGAGCAAAACATTATTAGGATCTCGATCCGAAGAGTTCGATGTCCGTTACGCGCGCCGAACCGAGCCGGAACGGAGAGCGGCACGCACATGTGACCCATAGAGCTTTCACACAAGTCTTTAGGAAGTTGAAGTGGGGCAATGAAATATATACTTGTCCAAAGTAAACCTATAGCCGATGTGGGACTAACTTGAGATTTTGCTCTCTACTGTGCACAAATGTGCACACAGCCAACCGCATAGAGATGATTTCCAGAAGGCCAGTAGCGGGATCTGTTGAAACTTGCACTGTTAATGATCTGAGATTTAGTATATTTTTTTATTCGTTGAATATTTTTTTCCTGGTATAATATTTTCGAAGAATTGATTTCTTTTTCACATATTTACCGACTGGACTACCATTTAATTGTTAATATTTTAAAAAATCAAGTAAATAATAAGACACGAAATATATATACAGTAGTAATTTGAATCCAGACTTGCTTCCCTGTTTTCCTCGCTGGTGCAAGGAAGCTAGATAACCTCCTCTAACTCGATACTTTAAGGCCTCGTTTGGTTCACGGAAAGGAAATGCATTTTCTTGTATTTTCCATATGAATAAAAAAGTAGGATTCCTGTCATATTTTCTTTTCGTTGTTTGGTTGGTGCAGAAAAAGAAAGCAAAAATATAACAATGTTCCAATAATATCCTTATCTTTTAAAATAAAAATAACATTATGAAAAATAACATTAATAGTAAAATAAGACATGACACATGGTTACTTTCTTAAACCATGTCATGCCCCAGAACCAGAATACTGGAGAGCGGAGGCGTACATAGCCAGCTACGTATATTGAAATGGAATCCACCTCGCTATACGGTCACAGCTGTCTAGATATTCTGGTTCTGGGACGTGACATGGTTTAAGTGGTGGCCCATGCAGGTCGGCTTGCGCTGGGTCAAGCTGCACAGGATATGGGCTGCGCAGGATATGAGCTGCGCAGGATTGGGTTGCGCTGAGGGCGGGTTGCACTGAGGGCGGGTTGCGCTGGGTCAAGCTGCGCAGGGTTGAGTTGCGCAGGAGCCGAGCCGCGCTGGGAGCGAGCGGCGCAGCAGTCAAGTGCGCCAATGGGAGGAAGGCGCTGGCGCTATAGGAAAAATCAATCCTATGGTCCTGAGTTGAACCATATTCCCTCCCATTTTTCTCCTTCTTAGAAAATTGATTCCCAAATTTGTGGCTACCAAACAAAAAAAATGAACAACTTTTCTTTCATGGTTCCTTAAATCCGTGAACCAAACGAGGTCTAATTTCTTAAAGATCAAGACTTGGAACTAAATCCAAAGCAAGCAAAGCATCAAATCATAGCAAGAAAATAGGAACTCAATCACTACTTGTTGAGCAATATCTTTCTAACGAGCTCTATGACATCCTTTTGATTTACTCAAATAGGATAAATTGTGATGGGGGCGGCTATCCGCATTCAATGACCTATTAAGCACACACAAAAAAAAAAAGGGTCTAACACACTGAAGTTGATTCATTAGAATGAACTAACTTGAATCCAATTGGTTTCGTGGTGTAGTTGGTTATCACGTCAGTCTAACACACTGAAGGTCTCCGGTTCGAACCCGGACGAAGCCATCTTATTATATATTTTTTACATTTTTTGCCATACAACACCTTACAGTTTTTATTTTTATATACAGGTCATCTAACATCTTACAAGTTTTATTTCACTGTACATATGACAACTTTTTGTATACCGTATCCACCCATCCATACCAGTTTGTAAATTCTAATGGTGAACAAAATTGTCTTTGGCACCCCCATCGAAAAATAGGTCATTTGGTTCGTGGAATGGAAGGAAAAGTAAATCAATTTCTTAACATTTTCTTTCCTTTGTAAAATTACAATTTTTATTGATTTTTTTTTCATTGTTTGAAATGCCAATAAATTTTGGCAATCCATCATTGTCCACGTTATGACTGTGGCAAATTTTCGAAGTTCAAAACCTTAAAACGGGTTCGAAACTTTGAAAAGTCGTCCAAAATGAATCCTAGACCAAATTTTAGTTACTATAAGACGAAAATTTAGACATGAACATGGATTGGAAACAATATTTATAATTTGGGAGAGGAAAGGAGAAAAAGATGAAAAGAAAAAGAAAAAGAAAAAGTTGACTTTTATACTAATGCTGTGTACAGTGCCTAACAATTTATTTTAGTGATAATTTTGTAAATAAAAGAAAAAAAAATAGACAATAAGTAAAATTTATAGTGTCTTTAAAAAAAATATATAAAAAGAAAGGATAGAATTAAAAGAGTGTGGATTTTGTCGAGGAATACAATTGTACTCATTGAGCTTTGTGCTAAAGAAAATAAGACTACGTGATTTTTTTTCCCAAAAAATTTCTTACATATATTTACTAATTAAAATTATTTATTAAATGTAACATGGGTAGTTGGATAATTATGTATAGAAATAGTAAAAAATTAAAATACTATTGTTTGATCTTTCTAAATAGTATAAAATACATACATGCACGATCATATATATTAGTATTTTTAAGACTATTTTTTCGCTCAAATGTCTTCACTTTTCTATCTTAGGTCCACGTTATGGAACTCCCACATCAAAAATATTTAACAATTGTTGGAAAAAAGAATTAAATTATATAAAAAAATTGTTGGAAAAAAGTTTAAAATTGTTATATATATTCTACATGGAGAATCATGAATCGAACTCAACCAAATAAAAAAATACCTCCCACCTTAACCACATAAGTTAGAAGAGACATTTAACTATAACTGGATACTATTCTTATTATATTTTATTATACTTGTAAAGCACGTACATTTACTAATTACTTATAAGGGCACCCCAACTTTTAATTGGGGCTAATCCTTACTAGGGGACAACCCAATTTGGTAGAACTTTTATTGGAGACAGTCCCAAATTTACTTGGGACTAGTCCAACCATCAAAGAATTATGGTTTCTTTAGAGGCGGACGCCGGCGGATGCGCGAGAGCACGGGGGCGCTGCTGAGCTCGAAGGAGGAGAAGGCGGAGGAGGAGGAGGAGGAGGATCGAGAGGAGAAGGAGAAGGACTGTCAAAAAAATTGATAGTCCTTCCATCAAATTTTTTGACAGTACTAAAAAATTAAAACTGTCAAATATTTGACAGTACTTCCAATAGGAAGGACTGCCAAATTTTTGGCAGTCCTTCCAATATAAAAAGACTGTTACATTTTTTGACAGTCCTTTCTATTAGGAGGACTGTCAAATTGTTTGACAGTCCTTAAAAAAAATTGGGCTAGCCCCAAACAAAAGTTTATGACAAACTTATAAATAATTTTGAAAGAAGTTGGGCTAGCCCCAAGCAAAAGTTGGGGTGTCCTTAGAATTAGCCAATTACTAACACCTCTATATAATGTGTCTCTATCTACAAGATTTTAGGAACTTATGTAATTAATTAATGTTGAAGGATTTATGTTCAACATAACCAAAAATACTTTTTCTCTCTACATATTAATCCGTCAAACTCTCTCTCTCCCTCCCGTCCAGCTAATCTAGGGTTTTCTCAGAGGTCGAGAAGAGGAAAAAATTTAAAGCCGCGGCAAGAAATCAATGGCTTCCATCGCCGGAATCCGATCCGGAGTCAAGCTCCTGATGTCTTCCGAGGCCTCCCTTTCTAAATCAGGCAAATTCCCAAATTTTCATTTTTTTCATTTTTAGGTTTCAGAGCCTTTACTATTATATTTTGTTCAAATTTACGTTTTTTTTTTTCCTTCTAATTTATCGACGTTTAACTTCGAAAATCGGTAAAGTGCAGGTGAAATTTTTTCGGATACATTAGCTTCTGATTACAACTAGATCTGATCTTGAATTAAAGCGTGCTAATAGACCCTAAAATTTGGGTTAAAGGAATTATTTTTGTTTGTGTAGAAAGAGGGATCGTTTACTAAATGATCTATTAGTCCATAAGAGTAATTTGTAGAATTTATTACTATGCAATTTATGAGCCTTTTATGTTGCATAGACATGGACGTGGTACCGATCACGGATACACCAATTTATTGTGTACATATTTTATACGTTAGATCTTAATTTTTTTCTTGTGTTTATTCATGTTTTTGGATAGTAACTTAGGTTCCGAAAGCTCTAGAAAAGGATGCACGAAACTAAATGTTACTTTCTCATAGGTAGGTTACATTGCCGAATCACTTTGAATCAGGTGTAGTGTCATTTGGAGCCTACATATGGGGTGGCCATATCCAACATGATGGGTGGCCACATCCAACATGATTGTCCAGGTGTATCTTGTTGGATACGTCAAGAATATGGATACAGACACGGGTACAATCCTCTGGGAGGAGTATTTGTACCCGTGCAACCCATTCAGTTGAAACGGACCTATATCTCCCTCATATCCTTTAAAGCTTTGGTGATTATGTTTTGTATTTTCTAGAGATGGCGATCCATCTCCAAGATAGTCTTTGTAACTTGCTGTTACAAATCCAGATATTAACACGAAATATTTGTGTTTCTATCTTCCTACGCGTATATGTATGAAGGACGAGTCCTAAAATGTCATTTGTTTTGGATTTTGAACACGGTTATCCTACGATTTCAGGATACAAACTTCTCGCATCTGCTTATCGCTTACCTCATGGAATTTGGTTCCTTTGCTTTTCGTTTCTGTTCGACAGAGTGGACACATACCCGGTACCAAATCTGATTCCTCTTGGTTGATTCTTAGGATTCATTAATGTCTGAGAATCTTGAAGGTCCAGTCTCCCTTCTATATGTCCCTGACTCCCTATTAAATTGCTTAACTAGGTATTTTCACTCAGATTTCCGTGTTGGGGCCATTTTCTGCATAGAAGTGCCTTGAAATAGTTTTTTAATCCTATTTAGATACAAAAAGTGGTTATATATGAATTAAGTCTTGTTGGGCCATTTCCACAATCAAATCGTTAGGGTCCTGTATTATTTTTAGTACAGTTCAATTGTACTACCTATAAAACTCATCTTCTTTTGTATTCTTTCTTAGGCTATAGCCCAACATATTGTGGAACCATTACGGGAACTTTAAGAAAGTGATATTGAAAAATCTGGGGAATGTTTAACTTCTCCCTTGTGCCTCAGTAACGAATGCGTCATCTACTATCTGTCTATAATTGGGACACACTTATTGGAGGGTTAATTCCTGGTTACAGGAATTAACTAGGTGAGCAGTACATAACATTTTGCAATTTGCTATCAGCATAGTCACAAAATTCGTGAATGTATTCTGAACCGCACATGCATGAATAGTTCACCAATTTGCAAATATTTTGTATGATTCACGAATAATTTGTAAAGGTATGCGAATAATACGTGAATTCACAAATTATTCACGAACTGGTATCAAGTTAAAAAAAAATGAAAACATAAAGACCAGATGAATGAACTATTAAGAACAAGGTTTTTCTACGTGATTACAAACTCTTCTTCACCTGTGATGTCATTTATGTGCCTGCTTTGACTATCTCCAATGAACCCGCTTTCTACAAGAGTCTTGAACAATTTTTTAGTGGTTCCAACACAGATTAACACTAGACTTCTCGTGCCTTGGCGACTATTGCATCTCCAGCTTTCTTCTTCACCACATCGATGCGGATTACAGCTCCAACAGTGGTGGGAAGATCCAACATCAGTGTTGTGAAGGCTTAACTAATAACTATATTAGGGGAAGAAGGAAATATTTTATTTGTTGAAGGATTTCAATTGTTCTTCGGTCGTGGCAAGAAAGAGTCATAATTCTCTTTCTTGGTGGCACTACTTTTTGTTTGGCGATTTCCTATGTCGTGGCCCTCCCTCCAATATAACACAAAAGCAACTATTTTATTATCTATGGCTATTGATGGGTCAATAGCACACCAAACACTATATTTAGTCCATGATGGATATAGTTTGCATAGTATTCGGATCCAGTTTAGGTACACTGAAATGGCATCCAACCCAATATAGCCTAATATGCTGTTTTAATTTTGTTTCTTCAAAAACAAATGTTTATTTTAACTTGATAGTGCAACTTTTACTGCTTTACTAGATTTATAGAGAATATTACTATATTATTTATATTCTTATATATATTTTTGCTTATTTGAACCTTTTGTGAATTTTCCGTTTTTTGGGCGAATTCTGAACTTCCCAAACGTCAACGAGTTATTACCAAACACCGAACTTGTTACTGTGTTTATCAGAGGGCAATATGTTCACTGAGTTTGCTTATTTGCCATAAGTTTTGATCCTTTAATGGGTCTTCTCAATTTAGAGTCAGACTCCATAGCTGGCCCCATTGTGAAGAGAAATAGCCTAGGAATGGCCACGTGCAAGGTTTCTTTTCCCTCCAACTCTCCTTACTTTCTCTAAATATAATGTTAATATACCCAACACTAGTTAGTAATTGATAATGAGGACCTATGTATGATGCACGAGTATGGACACGGATATCGGATACAAACATTTTTGAATAGGTACAAAGGTGGTTGCCTATGTTGCATGAGTACTGACACGGGTACCGGCATGGCACAATACGGATACGGACATCACATGGCATATGCTCTTGCACACACGTTACCTCCCGCCTACACGCGCAGGTGCACGTATGCACACAGACACAAATAGGCGTACTTATGGGCATGCCCTTGCAGCTTGTCTAATGGTGTATATGATATGGTATATGCTATGTTGTTCTGAGCTCTAGGCGAGGCGACATGCCTCCCGCCTCGCCTAGGTGTCGCCCAGGAACTTGGGTACTTCCTTGTTGCGCCTCCTTTTGCATATATATATATTTGACCCTAGGCGCGCCTAGGCGACCGGCGCCACAACCATGGGAAAATTACCTAGGTCGAGGTGGTGGGTTTTTCACCTGCACGCATAGCTGCGCCTAGGCGTTGCCAGTGACAACATAGGGTGTAAGTTTGATCATGGTCCTGTGTTCTATTTTGGCTAGTACTTTATGTATCTTAAAGGACAATTCAATGCATTTCTTGTTTTCTGCTAAAATTTCTTAGAGGGCAGCTTGAAAGTACCTTCAGTTTGGCATGTGGAAAAATGATTCTAGGCCGCTTAGAATTTGCACATACTATTTCATCCCCAAAGTGGCTTCATTAATTTTTTTTTTTAGCAAGCCAGGTTACTGGATTTATTAACGTTTCCTCAGCCTACTGAACCTTAAATCTAGTATAACCAGCAAGAACTTTTTCTTCTCATCCCGAGTTTTACTTTAAAAACCTTGTATTAGGTTTGATCCATTGCCTGCTTTTGGTTTTGTAATACATCTACTTGGATGTCTGCCAGTGTCTCGAGGGCTACATGCAACTGCAGTCAAGAGAATGGGAGGACATGCACATGGCAACGATTATGAGTACTACCTTCATGCGAAGCACATGTACAACTTGGACCGGATGAAGCATCAGAAATTGAAGATGAGTCTCGGGGTTCTGACAGCTTTCAGTATTGGTGTGGGTGTTCCAGTCTATGCTGTCATATTCCAGCAGAGGAAGACTGCTTCCGGCTGATACAATGTCCAATGCTGCAAACACTGGAAACAAAAAAAAAATCTTGGTTGTTTGATTTGATCTTGCTGTTGATGAGTTGTAAAATAACCAGTTGGGTGCCATTAAGCTGCCCAATAACTGGCTTGCAATTGTTCTCATCTAGATTCTGGAACTGGTTTCCAGTATGTTGTTACTGGTATTGTGATGATTTCAACCATCAAGCAGTCGCTTATTTGTGTTTTTCCTTTTGGGTTAATAATTTGTTGCTTATTTGTCGGGATTCGCTGTTTAGATCTCAGGTCCTTGTCCTTCGATGTATCCTTTCATTGTCTTTTAAAATATTTTTTTGATCGTTATAATTGTTGTAGTCTAATTGGCTAGACTATGGGAAGAGAGATGGATAGATGAATTTTTTGTTTGTATTCTGTACGTGATGAGTACTCATCATTCTGATGGGTTTTCCACTTTATATTTATACAATAGCTAAAAGATTTACAAAAGAAATTCTCTATTTAGTTGTATAACTATATTAGTTATAACTAACTACAACAGTCAACTATCTGTGCTTTTTAAAATACTAGTAAATTCTTTTTTCTTTTTTTTTTCTTTTTTTTCGTCTTGCAGTGAGATCAGCAATTTTCAGGACCTACTTTATATAGAGATTCGGACACAGCTAAGTGTTCAAAGTAGGGCTGTCAAGTGGGCCGGATCTGGGCTGGACATCTTAGGCCCCTGCAATTTAGCGGGCCGGGCCGGGCATGAGGGTGAAAATCTGAGCCCAGTCCGGCACATGACCCACGGCACAGTGGGCTTCACGCCGGGCTGGGTCAGATCTGGGCCATCATAAAGAAAAAGGAAACTACTTCCTTCGCCTTCATTGTTGGAAAGTTCACTAAAAACACTATGTAAGCTACCCACTGTTTTGGACAAATGCAATCAAAATTAGGTCCGTTTGCAAATCTTCTTAGTCTTCTAGAACTGCTATATTATGACCCATTGTTTCGTAGTCTTCTTAGTCTTCTCAGCTACCCACTGTTTATGTGCTTATTTTTGTTATTCTAGCTCAATCTTTAGCTTTAACATCCATCAATTCTTTGTTCTAAATTGTCTACTTTCTTATGTAGCTTGCTTTAAGAGCCACTAAATGCAATAGTGATAGCGTGTGATTCTAAAGTTCGGGTCGGGCCGGGCCGGACCGTGCCTGGGCTTCAGGTCGGGCTGGGACGGGCCTATCTTATGGGCCAATATATATGACCCAGCACGACCCAGTATACTGGCCCGGGCCGGTCTGAGCCCACGATTAAACGGACCGAACTGGCACATGGACTAATTTTTCGGGCCGTGCTCGTGTCGGGCTGGGCCGGCCAGCCCGGCCCAATTGACAGGTCTAGTTCAATGTGACTTGGAAAGTTGTAACAGTAATGCGTAGGGCTAGTTATTTGCGCAAACATGTTACATTTTATGATAATTATTGTTTTCTTGCTCCAAAACGTACTTCTGCAAAAACAGGATGCCACATATCTTGACCAGAGCCGGCACTTAGCTCACATGGGCCTTGGTCAAAATTTTGAAATATGATTCTATACATAATGTAAAAAATATTAAAAAAAGATACCGTCAAAATTTGAACTAATGACCTTTAGTATACATGTCTAACATACTAACCACTACACTACAATAATTTAATGTTAAGAGGGAGCCATGGTACATACTAGTTCTAATTTGAATATAAAATTATTAACATATTTATATTTTAAATTATTTTTTTGGACCTTCATGATCTGTGGATTCTGAACGCTCGCCATGGCGGTCTGCCGGCCCTGAACTTGACCTTCCTTAGAGCAACACAAACTATAATAGCTATTTTGGAGTGCTTGGCTAAGCTAAATTTGAAGATTATGTCCGAAAAGTTAAATTTAGCTAGCTAAGAAGATGAGCGAGCTCCAACCATGATAGCTAAATGGCTAGCTAGTTATATTATTTTAATAATAATAATTCAATTTAGTAAGCTTTGCAACTATTTTGTAAAAGTAACTTTAATAAGTAGTTAGAAAACTTAGAGACCGTAATTGTCACGACCCGATCCCAAATTATTGGGTCGAACCGGATCATGTCCAGCCTGCACCGTTGTGAGACGGCGACAGTAAGCTGTTCTATATGCAGGTATTCACAACAACATCTATACATTTGTCACAACTTGAATATGCGAAAATTTTAAAAATTTTATTCAACAACTGAAAAGTACAACTGGAAATAAAAGAACTGAAATAAAGTGTTGAATTCAAAATTAACAAAACTCCAAAACAATAAAACTAGAAAAACTGAAAACGATTAGCTAAGCGGTTGGCTCGTCGGCCTCAGGTCCTGCGTCCTCCAAGGGGGACTCTGGCAACACCACATGGTACAAAACCGGGTCATAGTAGCTATTGTACAATAGCTCAGCATCCTCAATGTCACCTAAAAATGTGGGTCTCCAGTCAGGAGAGAGCAAGTACGAATATGTATCTCACATTTCAAATAATAATGGAAAAGTGCAGGCTAAACAGTTTGAAACAATATTTTCCAGCAATTTGACAATTTAAAACAATGTGATTTGAATGTGTAAACGTCTATGACTGGCTTGGGTTGTACAATAGCATCCTAGCGACGCGATACGGCTTATCTCCGTGTGTAAGAGGGGTAAGCTCGCACAATATGCAATATGAGGGGTATTGGCCATAAGCGTTACACTATTCCTCCAATTCCCACAATCAATATCAATCAATATTTGAACCCTAGGAGAGGGTTCCGTGTAGCAATGTGGTTTAAACATGCAGCTTAACAATTACTAAATAAAATACAAAAAAACATAACCGTAATTTGCCTCTGTTAATTGACTGGATCGGGAATGTCGGTACCGAGGAGGAAGTCAAGTTCGTCTCCGAGATCCTACAGTTGAGAACCTTGACTTAGAACCATAATGAAACCATTCTAGGTGTGCTAGTTACAATCTCTAGAAGCAGACCCTAGTCATGTTTTAAGTTATTAATTAATCTACCGGAAACTGTCTAACGTCGCAATCTACGTTCATTATCATTTTAATTAAATAAGTCGATTACTGATTAATTGGAAAAAATAGCAATTACCGGTTAATTTGGCAAAACTTTGTATTTTAAATATGTATATATAAAACTAGGATTTTTCTTTTAAATGAAAAAATATGTGAATTACTAGATTATTAATTATGAGAAAACTTATTAATTTTTTTTATAAAATAAATATCCATTTTTATATTCTACGCGCTTAACGGCAAAAACAATATTCCAGAAAAATAAAAAAAAGCTACGCTACACAATACAGGATCACAGAGAAATAAAGGAAAAACTGGACTTATGCCCTTTACAAATTATTTACATAAATTGATTAATTCCTAAGGCGAGCTCTGAGTGCCGCGAACGGTCCAAACAGTAGGCCGAGGCCCTGCACCACAAATACTAAAAACAGTATCAGTTCTAAAATAAATTATAATTAAAATAAAAATTAAAGAGTCTCAGACTTGGTCGTGCAATCTCATGTTGCTGGCTAACGCCTCAACGTACAGGCAACCCTGTAGCATTTACGTTTCGTCGAGGCTCATCCGACCGATATGGTCGTCGCCTAACCGGTGATACAAAATCCATAAAAACCAACAAAATCTCATTTATAAATCATTTTGCAAAGACCGGTTTTCTTTGAAAAATAGATTTTATTCAAATTGCTAGTTTTTATAAGAAAATCCCCTTTTAAAATATTTCCTAAAAATTTGGACAACATTTCCTCTATAATTGGGACAACCCAATCCTGGGAGGATGCCAACCACAACACAATTTAATATCCCAAACCAGGGATCACACATTTCCAACTCAAAATGAATATCCAACCCAAATCAACCACAGCACAAATATAACCAAAATAGAAAAATACGCCGCGACGTAACCGATACTCTACGTATCACCAAAAGCAACAGAATATCAAAATACCGAATCCCGAAACGGGATCGGGACCGCGTCATCATAGACTATCTACGGGAGGGACACGGGGACACGAAGTTATACCTCAATTGCTCGGCTAGAGCTCTATGATGAAAATATTAGAAAAAGAATTCTGCGGACAGCGGGAAAAGTGTCGGAAAGCGCACAGGAGGTGCGGACAGCGGGTCGGGCCGCAAAGAACACGTTGGATAGCGTCCGAACAGCGGACAGTGCTGGCCGGACGGGCACTAAGGGCCTGTTTGGTTCTCTTTTTTAAACCCATGTTTTGTGTTTAAACATCAGTTTTGTCAAAACTTGTGTTTGGTTATCCCAACTTTGAAAACGATTTCAGAAAAAAAATTTTGGAATGGAGAGTTTAAACTCACGTTTGAGAAAACAGCAGAAAGCTGTTTTCCCAAAAAAAATTTCTAACGCTTGTGGGCCCCTCATCTCCCCACCCACCCCCAAACCCCCAACTTTCTCTCTCTTCCTCCATTTTTTTTCCTCCACAACATAGCAGTGGCTGGCGGAGCTCCACCCGAGGTGGTTTAGGTGGCCGGTGGCGGTGGCAGTGTCGGTGGAGGACGGTGGCGGTGGCCGGACGGTAGCTCGAAGTCGACGGCGGTGGTGGTGAGGGCTGCTGGAGACGAGCTCGAAGTCGACGTCGGTGGTGGTGAGGGCTGCTGGAGACGAGCTCGAAGTCGGGGACGAGCTCGAAGTCGACGGCGGTGGTGGTGAGGGCTGCTGGAGACGAGCTCGAAGTCGACGTCGGTGGTGGTGAGGGCTGCTGGAGACGAGCTCGAAGTCGGAGACGAGCTCGAAGTCGACGGCGGTGGTGGTGAGGGCTGCTGGAGACGAGCTCGAAGTCGACGTCGGTGGTGGTGAGGGCTGCTGGAGACGAGCTCGAAGTCGGAGACGAGCTCGAAGTCGACGGCGGTGGTGGTGAGGGCTGTCGCCACCGTTGTGGCGTCTCCTCCTCCTCCCTCCGACATTCTCTCCTTCTCCTTGGACGGGGACGAGATCGACGGGGACGACCTCGAAGTCGACGGCCTTCACGAAGTCGACGGGGGACGAGCTCGACGGCGGTGACCTCGCCGTGGTCGGTGGATCTGAGCCCTCGCCTCGTAGAGCCAGGACACGGAGGGGAGGGGTTGGACACAAACTGTGGCAAGGACACAACATAAAAAATAATTTCAGAAAAAAATTTACCAAACAAAATTTTAACAATTTTGTTTATAAAAAAAATTTTCAGATAAAAGTAACCAAACGCAAACTCAGAAACTTATATCCAGAAAACTATTTTATAACATCATTCTCCAAAAACTGTTTTCAGAACAAAATTTCAGAAAAGCTATCCAAACGGACCCTAAGTCGCCGGAGGCGGATCTGGCCAAAACGGCACGGGGTCGCGCGGAACAGTGCTGGCCGGATGGCACGGCCGGCGGGAACGGGCGCCGGGAGGCGTGGGGCGCGGGTTGCCCTCGGGGTCGCCGGAGATGGCGGCCGAGGAGCGGGACAGGAACGTCGGGCTGTGCTGGAGCGGGCGGAGGGCACTAGACGAGGCAGAACGGCTTCAGGAGGCGCGCACGGGGGTCTGGCCGGCGCGGGAGGCGGCGCGCGGGGGTCTGGCCGGCGCGGGAGGCAGCCGGCGGGGCTCGGCTGGAGGAAGTCGACGGGAATCTGGCCGGAGCTGGCACTGAGGAGTTTCGGGTCGGAGGCTAGGGCACTCGGGAGTGGGCGGAGCTCTAGACAGGAAAGGAGATGGGGAAGGGTTTGAGAGAGAATGAGAGAAATGAAATGAGATTTGAAAGAATAGGGAAAAAGAAGCTGGGAGTTTATGAAGAGTAGTGGATAGCAAGGAGTGGAAGAGAGGAAATGGGGGGGGTGGCCTGGTCGTGGGGGAGACCAGACCAAGTCGTGGATTTAGTTTTTTTTTTTTTTTAGTCAAACCATATATTTACATATATAAATAGTTTTAAAAAAACAGGTTTTTAATGGAAAAATCTAAGGATGGGTTCGGAAGACAGGGTCTGGTGTCCGGACTCGGGGTCGGACCCCGGACACAGGATCGGGGACCGGACCACAATCAAAATCAAATAATTAATTTTAAAAAAATAATATTTTCCTAATCCGACTAATATAATAATAATAATAATAATAATAATAATAATAATAATAATAATAATAATAATAATAATAATAATAATAATAAGCTAGGACTAAGATTACGCTACAGATAAAAGAAATCCACAATTAATTATTCTAGAAAATTCCGGGTTTCACAACCTTCCATCCTTAGAAAATTTTGTCCTCGAAATTAAAGGCAGGGTTAGGGGTTACCTCAAGTTTGAAACAGATATGGATACTGCTCCTGCATCTTATCTTCTCGCTCCCAGGTAGACTCGCCTGGTGAGTTGTGCCGCCACATAACTCTGACTATCGGCGTCACCGAATTTCTGGTTCTCTTCTCTCCTCTGTCCAATATTGCCACTGGCTTCTCTGGCACTGTGAGGCTGGGTCCAATTTCTAGCTCCGAATATGGTCCAAGATGTGGCTCGGGTTCGGGATGTAGCGTCTCAGCTGCGAAACGTGGAAGACGTTGTGGACGCCTTCGAGACTTGGGGGTAGAGCCACCCGATAAGCCACTTCTCCAATCCTGTTAAGTACTTCAAAAGGACCAATATACCTGGGGCTTAGCTTTCCTGCTCTGCCGAAACGGATGGTTCCTCTGGTAGGGGAGATCTTCACGAACACACTGTCACCTTCTTCAAACTCCAACGGTCGTCGGCTGCTATCTGCCCAATGCTTCTGCCTGTCCTGGGCAATCCTGAGCTTGTCCCTAATCATCTTTACCTTCTCTGCTGCATCGGTCACCATCTCTGGTCCAAGCAATACCCTTTCTCCAACGTCGTCCCAAGCAAGTGGGGTGCGGCAACGACGTCCATAAAGTACCTCGAACGGAGTCATACCGATACTAGCTTGGTAGCTGTTGTTGTAGGAGAACTCCACCAAGTGCAAATGGTCTTCCCAAGACCCTCCAAATTCCAAGACGCAAGATCTCAGCGTGTCTTCTAGCGTCTGGATTGTTCTCTCTGATTGTCCGTCAGTCTGGAGATGGTAGGTGGTGCTGAACTTCAGTTGCGTTCCCAAACTGTCGTGCAAGCTCTTCCAAAAGTGAGAGGTGAATCTGGTATCCCTGTCAGATACGATACTTACCGGAACTCCATGAATCCGGTAGATATGCCGCATTTACAGTGCCGCCAACTTCTCGATGGATAGACCTGTAAGCCCCCTGAATTTCTGGGATTTATTTTCGATTTTCCTAAATGATTTATTCTCGATAATTCATTCTATTTAAATTAATTTTGATCATTAAATGCTCTTTACCGTGACTTGGAATTCTAGAGCATCAGGGATGCCAGTCTCTGGAAACTTCCTTCTTGAAGTTTGTAGTAGACGAGATTATCTTCACATTGATATTTCGTGTCCCACTCGAACTCGTTCCCTTGTGCTCTTTTTGCTTCGCGCAAGTTCGGGTTAATATTAGACCATTTAATTATTAATTAAATTCCCACTCTTTTTCTTGATCATCATATGCACGTTACCGTGACTTTTAATTTAGGAGCACCAGACCAGTCGTTTTCTCAGAACCAACTTGTCATGCCTGATCTACTCGAGACGCTCTTCACCCATGACCTTCGTGTCCCACTCAGACACTCCATTTTGTGCTTCATTTCCTTCGCACAACTTTCGGGTCAATTTAGGCCAATTAATTATCTACCGTAAAACCTAATTTAAATTCCAATTTAATTTTGGGACCCGACATCGATCCAACCTAGTCGACCCCAAATATGGACATGGCCCACACGAAGCCTACTACCCGGCTGACACTTGTGTCCCATTTATTTGAGCCCCCACATGCTACTTATTTACCCATGATTACAAATACCTATTTTAATTCAAATATTGCACCATGTCTGATTTTGACCCGACCCGGCTCGACCGAACCCGAACCCAAGCACCATGTTGTCCCATTATCACCACACAAACACCCCACTGATATTTTTCTCTACTCTAAAATATCTCTCTAAATATCTTATTTTCTCTCTCTTGTATATACATATATACACATATATATATATACATAATATATATACTTAAATATCTCTCTCTCTCTTCTCCTTTATTACACTCATACACACACATCACCCCATCACCATCAGCACTTCCCCCCCTCTCCTATACACGATCGGCTCACCCCCCCTCTCTCTAAATATATGTCTCTCTCTCTCACTTCTATATATAATATATACATACACACACAACTCACACACACACTCTCTCTCTTCTTCCTACACTCAGCTGGCAGCAACCCCCTCCATGTTAGCTGACACCCCCACCTCTCATTCTTTTTCTTCTTCTTCTTCTTCACTTCTACATCAACACAACCAACTCCATCACCTACACAACCACCTCCACTCTCCTCCTCTTCTCCTTCATCACCTCACCCCCACCGTCGTCGCCCCGCTGCGTGCAGCTTCGCCGTGCCGCGCCGCCGCCGGCCTGGCCGCACGCACAGCAGCGTGTGCTGCGCTGCAGCAGCAGCCAGCAGCTACGACAGCAGCAGTTGCAGCAAGTAGCGGCAGCAGTAGCTGCATCTTGTCGCACCGGTGGCCGCGCACCACCGCGCGCCACCGCCGGGGTCGGCCCCTCCTTGGCCGGGCGCACCCCCGGGCAGGCCCCCGTGGCGCGTCCCCTCTTCCCCGGTGCGAGAAACACCCTATTCGTGCGTTTTGCACGGAATCCCGGCGTGACGCGCGCGGGATCAAGGCTGAAAGATCGCTCCGGGACAGCAACTTTGCGTTGATTTTCTGCACAATCTGACCGTTGGATCTGCGATTTCTTCGCTCCGTCTTAATCTTGGTATATACCCCTTCATCTCTCTCAAATTTCGCCCGTTAATTCCGTCGTTTGCTATGTGAAAATTGGCCACCAAGTTGAAGTTTTAATTGAACTATTTTTGGACAGTTTCGTGACGCCAACTTCGCGGGTTCGTATCTTCGTCATCGCAGCTCCGTTTTGTGCACCACCAGTTCCTGTGCGCAGCTGGTATAACCCTCTTTCTTCCCCCTTTAGATTTTATTTCAGTTTGAGCTTGTTAGGTCAGTCGAATTCGACGCCAAAGTTGACCGTTCGAATTCTTAGTGTTG
The DNA here is from genome assembly GCA_029216955.1 of Iris pallida. NCBI lineage: Eukaryota > Viridiplantae > Streptophyta > Magnoliopsida > Asparagales > Iridaceae > Iris > Iris pallida. The sequence goes on along the minus strand of JANAVB010025800.1, from coordinate 10,613,612 downwards.
CACTTGTAAAATTCTATTTTTGAACCCGGGAATCCGGATTCAATTTCTGACACCACCAGTAGACTCGTGGCATCGTTCTGGCATGTTTTCATATAAGGTTTGCTTGATTTGGAGAACGTGGGCCCTGGCACGCATTTCGATGCAAAGCGGGTCCCACTTTCTGAGTCAACGGGTCACTTTAAGATCGGCTCATCGGAATCCAATTATGGATATACCGTTCAGTTCGTATCGTCATTCTGGACTCGTTGACATATAATTTGCTAGGTTTTAGTGGGCTTTGGTTCCGGCACGCATTTCGGTACAAGTCGGATACCAATATCCGGGTCAACGGGTCATTTTGAGTTCTGCTCATCGGAATCCAATTCCGGATATACCATTGAGTTCGTATCGTCATTCTGGACTCGTTGACATATAATTTGCTGAGTTTTGAGAATATTAGCTCCGACACGCTTTTCCGTACAAATCGAAATTTTAATGTCCTGGTCAACGGACCAATTTGAGATCGGGTCAACGGAATCCAATTCTGGATATACCGTTGGGTTCGTATCGTCATTCTGGATTCGTGGACGTATAATTTGTTAGGTTTTGTGCACTTTTATTTTGACACATTTTTCGGTGCAAAGTGTGTCCAACCGCGGACATCATTTTGGTCCAAAATTACCTTTTTGCCCCTGTGTCCAAATTGGACTTATGGACAGGCTATTCTAGCTATTTCGACCATTCAGGACACGTTGGTGATGTTAGTTTCATCATCCGACAACATCTGTAGGTTTTTACCCTATTATTATAATCTTCTCTTTTGTTTGTATTTTAAGATCCATCGATTCCAGTGATTTCACAACCACTGAAATTGAATGTGTTGACCCTGTAGATGTTTATAGAGACTAGCTTTGATCCTGTTTGACCATGGTTGACTGCTTTGACTGAACGTCGAAGTAGAGTCAACATTTGACCTAGGTTAGACTAGTTTTGACCTAGAGTTGACCAGAGTTGACCAGTTGACCAAAAGTCAACTGTAAGTCAACCGTTGACCTAATTTGACCTAGTGTGACTCAGTGTGACCTAGTTTGACTTAGTTGACTGAGTCTGACCTAGATTACGTAGCTTATACTATAGAATCAAGCCTAACACTGTTGAACCCTAATTAGCTTATATATATCTTATCTTTAGGTCTGTGGCATCACTCTGAGCATCGACCCCATTTGACAGCTCAGGACCGCAGGCGAGTACATTCACTGATAGTTTTCATTGTCTTGATATCTGCTATATCCGATTCAGTCGTAGTGTCTTACTTGATTCTCAGTCACGATAGTTCACGGACTAGTATATACCGGATTCCTGTCATGAGATGTCATTCTTGGATTTTCTTGGAATACTGGTACTTGCTCGATCTTGTTCTTGTACTTGTTTTGACACCGATTCCTGAGAAGGAGTAGCTACCTTCTTAGGAAATCTCGTGCCATGACGTGTTATGTCTGGATCCGTATACTACTCGGGGATGGGGAATATTATAGATAGTGTGATCAATGCCCACCTTGAGTTACTACTTGTATCATAGCTATACCCTCACCTCACGATGGGTATAGCCTGACCTGTGCTACTACTTGCTCCATAGCTTACCATCCCGGCCGGGCCGAGTCCACGCAGTTGTAGCCGGTCGGCTGGAAGCCTGATCTTGACCCATACCGATCACATTATGCTATAATATTCGAGGCACATTTTATATTTACTTTATCTTATCATATATCCTGTTCTGTTATACATTTAGTACTTTCTCACCATGCTATGATATTCAGATTACTCACATGCTCTACATGTCTTTATATTGTATCTTGATTGGAGACTAAGCTCTGCTCGGGAGAAGAGTTATAACCCCGGTCCTTGTTTGGTTTAAGGATTGTAACTCAGCTTCCGAACGGTTCCCAAGCCTTCATATATCTTTGTCTTGTAGTTCATTATACTGTCTCTTATAGAATTTGTCAATTCACATGGAACTGCTGTTAGTGCTTGTACTTGCTCATTTTCCTGACAGGATACCGTTGATAATATTTTAGGAGTTGTTATACCATTAGTGGACTTCATGATGTTGCTAGCTGAGGTGGATCTCACTATTCTTCTATGTGAGTTGCCTGGTAGTTATCCTTAGTTCGTCTTGTTTTTCTTTCTTTATTTTCCTGTCTTATGATTCATTCTAGTAGTTTCTAGTTGTTCTTGTGCTTTAGTTATCTTTCTTGTCTTATCATCCCTAGCTGTTGTGATGTGACTAGAGTATATTTATAGTTGTAGGCCTTCTAGATGTAGTGTATATTTATTGGGTACTAGACAGCGTTCTACCGCCGATACTGCGGCGTAGGCTGGGCGTGGCCCACGTATTCGTATCCGTATATCCGGGTGCGGGTCGTGACACGTTTTTAGTGGTGGCCCATGCAGGTTAGTCTTTGCTATTAATGCGAAGTCGTGGTAGTACTTGAGTTTATCTGTACTACTGCGAACCTGCCCTAGGATTAAGGTTGAGTAATGGAATATTTTAGGATTTTGGTACTCAGTCACATATTAGGAACTCTTGGTAGATTCCAGGGATGACCCCTAGGAATCTTATTTCGAACTTTTCGAAAATTTTTCCATTTGTTCCTGTCCGTCCTGATTTCTGAAATATCTGTCCATATCAAACTTTATTCCTTCTTGGGATGAGTTTGTGGACCCCAGAGGGAAGGTATAAGTTAAACTTGTATATCATCTAGGTTGGGGAGAGAATATGATTTACCAACCTCGTATCATGGTCGAGGTTTGTTTTAGATTATATTCCACCATTTTCTATCTTGACCTAGGTAGTACCCTCGGGACTTTTCCTAAAATTTTCCTCTGAACCCTATCTCAGAAGTTGTTTCCGTTGTTTCTATTAACTTACCCTTGACTTGTTGTTGAATTTTAAATCTTAAATATTCGTTGTTGACCTTTGATTTTGTTTTGGATAATTCTTTTAAGAATTGAGTTAAGATATCCTGATAAACATATTTTGGACGAGGACGATGAGAACAGTAAATGTCTACTTTATTATGGAGTTTAGAATTTATCGCAGTCATATTAGCTAGCCTGACAAGGACATGGAGCCTGATTTTGGATATACTATCCTAGTTATGGAATTTAGATTTTCTTGCAGCCATACCGGTTGGCGTGGTAAGGAATCTAGATGACATGATTATAGGGCGTATACCTTAGTTATGGACTCTATCGTTTATTGCAGCTATGCTTACTGGCGTGGCATAAATTCTGGCAACATGGTTTTGGATAGACATGTATGGTTATCAGGTCGTATCTTAAATTGATTCACTTCTTTTGACCAAATGATGAGGACAATTCATACCCTTATTTCTCGACTTATCATTCATTTCTTTCTCATTGTATGATAATTTCCTTATCTTGCCGTCATTTTCTTTACCTTGTTTAGCTATGTCTTGATTACACCAATCACCTATTTCATATCTACATCTGTCATCTACACTTGAAACTCTGAAAATTTTGAAATTTTTATATCTAAATTGTTTATTAAATTTCGATATTGTTAAGATTTTGATTCCCTTCTGTCCATGACCAATCAATTTTGGTCGTCTTATTTATCGTGCCAAAGAGTCTTGGTTGCTGACTAGACTCTAGATGACTTCAGATTCCTTGGTGACTTGGATTTTCATCCTTGGATGCTCGTGCCCAGCCTTCGTTGATTTTATTCTCCATCTTGCCCAAATTCTGATTTACTCGAAAGTTTATCAACTTAGATCATGTTAAGACTAATTTCTTTATCATGATCGGATTTCAATGCTATCAACCCTCGTGCATTGACTTCCGATTTTGATCATGTTTGAATTTTGGACACTCGTGTCTAAACTCTTTTCGACCTTGATTTCATTTCCTAATTACATCCACATTCCTTGTGATTAGTCGTGCCTAGATGATTTGGCATGACTAAGACAACTTGGGATTTCCTTGACCGTGATTTTAACGATCATAACTATATATTTTATCTTGCCTCAAACTAGTGCCTAAAATTTTTGACTTTCAATCACGACTAACTGGTGTGACTACGAAATTATTCGTGTTAAAATTTAACATATTTGACTTTCTACCGTGCCTAATTGACTTGGGTTCCTTCCTAAATTGTGCTTTTAAGACCTTGATTTTGAATTCATGATTTATCGTCTTTCACAACTGAATTTGGATCATGATCGTGCTTATGTGACCTATAATCTGATTTCTATCAAATCTAACTCTCAATCGTGCTAAAAATCTTGAACCCTAATCGACTGTGTCGAAATAGATCTCCTTCGTACTTAAATTTTGATTCTCAAGTCACTCGTGCTCAGGTTTCATTCCTGATCAAGACTAGATTTTCGATTTTCCTCGTTCTATTCCAGATCGTTCCTAAGTGGTTAATCATCACAAATTTTTAACGCATCTGAGTCTTGATTTCACTCATGACCAGATGGTTAATCCTTGATCAATGTTTGTGCTAAACATCTGATTATTCCTAATGATGCCCAATCACGTCATTTTCATCTTGATTGGGCCTGTACGACCTTCGGGTTGATTTCCATCAACCTAAGTCCCTATGGATCACCCCGTACTTGAACTTCATTTATATCTTCGATTCTCCTAATCGTCTCTAAAATCGTGCCCCAATGACTTGACTTATTTCTGAAATCATGCACATATGATTTTGTTCATATCATGATTCTATCGTGCCAAATCCCTCATCGTGCCTGAACAATTTTGCATCGATTATCTTGATCGTGCAAAACTCGTCATTTTGGATCGTGCCTAAAATATTGCCTAAATCTTCTATCATGTTTTAACCCCACTACCAACCTTTAATTTCGAGAACGAAATTTTTATAAGGTGGGTAGGATGTAAGCCCCCTGAATTTCTGGGATTTATTTTCGATTTTCCTAAATGATTTATTCTCGATAATTCATTCTATTTAAATTAATTTTGATCATTAAATGCTCTTTACCGTGACTTGGAATTCTAGAGCATCAGGGATGCCAGTCTCTGGAAACTTCCTTCTTGAAGTTTGTAGTAGACGAGATTATCTTCATATTGATATTTCGTGTCCCACTCGAACTCGTTCCCTTGTGCTCTTTTTGCTTCGCGCAAGTTCGGGTCAATATCAGACAATTTAATTATTAATTAAATTCCCACTCTTTTCCTTGATCATCATATGCACGTTACCGTGACTTTTAATTTAGGAGCACCAAACCAGTCGTTTTCTCATAACCAACTTGTCATGCCTGATCTACTCGAGACGCTCTTCACCCATGACCTTCGTGTCCCACTCAGACACTCCATTTTGTGCTTAATTTCCTTCGCACAACTTTCGGGTCAATTTAGGCCAATTAATTATCTACCGTAAAACCTAATTTAAATTCCAATTTAATTTCGGGACCCGACATCGATCCAACCTAGTCGACCCCAAATATGGACATGGCCCACACGAAGCCTACTACCCGGCTGACACTTGTGTCCCATTTATTTGAGCCCCCACATGCTACTTATTTACCCATGATTATAAATACCTATTTTAATTCAAATATTGCACCATGTCCGATTTTGACCCGACCCGGCTCGACCGAACCCGAACCCAAGCACCATGTTGTCCCATTATCACCACACAAATACCCCACTGATATTTTTCTCTACTCTAAAATATCTCTCTAAATATCTTATTTTCTCTCTCTTGTATATATATATACACACATATATATATACATAATATATATACTTAAATATCTCTCTCTTTCCCTTTATTACACTCATACACACACATCACCCTATCACCATCAGCACTTCCCCCCCTCTCCTATACACGATCGGCTCACCCCCCCTCTCTCTAAATATATGTCTCTCTCTCTATTTCTCACTCTCTCACTTCTATATATAATATATATATACACACACACACAACTCACACACACACTCTCTCTCTCGCTCTCTCCTCCCTACACTCAGCTGGCAGCAACCCCCTCCATGTTAGCTGACACCTCCACCTCTCCATTCTTTTTCTTCTTCTTCTTCTTCACTTCTACATCAACACAACCAACTCCATCACCTACACAACCACCTCCACTCTCCTCCTCTTCTCCTTCATCACCTTACCCCCACCGTCGTCGCCTCGCTGCGTGCAGCCTCACCGCGCCGCGCCGCCGTCGGCCTGGCCGTGCGCACAGCAGCGTGCGCTGCACTACAGCAGCAGCCAGCAGCTACGGCAGCAGCAGTTGCAGCAAGTAGCGGCAGCAGTAGCTGCATCTTGCCGCGCCGGTGGCCGCGCACCACCGCGCGCCACCGCCGGGGTCAGCCCCCCTTGGCCGGGCGCACCCCCGGGCAGGCCCCCGTGGCGCGTCCTCTCTTCCCCGGCACGAGAAACACCCAATTCGTGCGTTTTGCACGGAATCCCGGCGTGACGCGCGCGGGATCAAGGCTGAAAGATCGCTCCGGGATAGCAACTTCGTACCAATTTTCTGGAGAATTCGACCGTTGGATCAGCGATTTCTTCGCTCCGTCTCAATCTCGGTATATACCTCTTCATCCCTCTCAAATTTTGCCCGTTAATTCCGTCGTTTGCTATGTGAAAACTGGCCACAAAGTTGACGTTTTAATTGAACTGTTTTTGGACAGTTTCGTGATGCCAACTTCGCGGGTTCGTATCTTCGTCATCACAACTCCATTTTGTGCGCCACTAGTTCCTGTGCGCAGCTGGTATAACCCTCTTTCTGCCTCCTTTAGATTTCATTTCAGTTTGAGCTTGTTAGGTCAGTCGAATTCGACGCCAAAGTTGGCCGTTCGAATTCTTAGTGTTGCACTTGTAAAATTCTATTTTTGAACCCGGGACTCCGGATTCAATTTCTGACACCACCAGCAGACTCGTGGCGTCGTTCTGGCATGTTTTCATATAAGGTTTGCTTGATTTGGAGAACGTGGGCCCTGGCACTCATTTCGGTACAAAGCGGGTCCCACTTTCTGAGTCAACGGGTCACTTTGAGATCGGGTCATCGGAATCCAATTCTGGATATACCGTTGAGTTCGTATCGTCATTCTGGACTCGTTGACATATAATCTGCTAGGTTTTAGTGGGCTTTGGTTCCGGCACGTATTTCGGTGCAAGTCGGATACCAATATCCGGGTCAACGGGTCATTTTGAGTTCGGCTCATCGGAATCCAATTTCGAATATACTGTTGAGTTTGTATCGTCATTCTGGACTCGTTGACATATAATTTGCTGAGTTTTGAGGACATTAGCTCCGACACGCTTTTCCGTGCAAATCGGAATTTCAATGTCCTGGTCAACAGACCAATTTGAGATCGGGTCAACGGAATCCAATTCTGGATATACCGTTGGGTTCGTATCGTCATTCTGGATTCGTGGATGTATAATTTGTTAGGTTTTGTGCACTTTTATTTTGGCACATTTTTTGGTGCAAAGTGTGTCCAACGGCGGACATCATTTTGGTCCAAAATTACCTTTTTGCCCCTGGTCCAAATTGGACTTATGGACAGGCTATTCTAGCTATTTCGACCATTCAGGACACGTTGGTGATGTTAGTTTCATCATTCGACAACATCTGTAGGTTTTCACCCTATTATATAATCTTCTCTTTTGTTTGTATTTTGATATCCATCGATTCCAGTGATTTCACAACCACTGAAATTGAATGTGTTGACCCTGTAGATGTTTATAGAGACTAGCTTTGATCATGTTTGACCATGGTTGACTGCTTTGACTGAACGTCGAAGTAGAGTCAACATTTGACCTAGGTTAGACTAGTTTTGACCTAGAGTTGACCAGAGTTGACCAGTTGACCAAAAGTCAACTGTAAGTCAACCGTTGACCTAATTTGACCTAGTGTGACTCAGTGTGACCTAGTTTGACTTAGTTGACTGAGTCTGACCTAGATTACGTAGCTTATACTATAGAATCAAGCCTAACACTGTTGAACCCTAATTAGCTTATATATATCTTATCTTTAGGTCTGTGGCATCACTCTGAGCATCGACCCCATTTGACAGCTCAGGACCGCAGGCGAGTACATTCACTGATAGTTTTTATTGTCTTGATATCTGCTATATCCGATTCAGTCGTAGTGTCTTACTTGATTCTCAGTCACGATAGTTCACGGACTAGTATATACCGGATTCCTGTCATGAGATGTCATTCTTGGATTTTCTTGGGATACTGGTACTTGCTCGATCTTGTTCTTGTACTTGTATTGACACCAATTCCTGAGAAGGAGTAGCTACCTTCTTAGGAAATCTCGTGCCATGACGTGTTATGTCCGGATCCATATACTACTCGGGGATGGGGAATATTATAGATTGTGTGATCAATGCCCACCTTGAGTTACTACTTGTATCATAGATATACCCTCACCTCACGATGGGTATAGCCTGACCTGTGCTACTACTTGCTCCATAGCTTACCATCCCGGCCGGGCCGAGTCCACGCACTTGTAGCCGGTCGGCTGGAAGCCTGATCTTGACCCATACCGATCATATTATGCTATAATATTCGAGGCACATTTATATTTACTTTATCTTATCATATATCATGTTCTGTTCTACATTCAGTACTTTTTCACCATGCTATGATATTCAGATTACTCACATGCTCTACATGCCTTTATATTGTATCTTGATTGGAGACTAAGCTCTGCTCGGGAGAAGAGTTACAACCCCGGTCCTTGTTTGGTTTAAGGATTGTAACTCAGCTTCCGAACGGTTCCCAAGCCTTCATATATCTTTGTCTTGTAGTTCATTATACTGTCTCTTATAAAATTTGTCAATTCACATGGAACTGCTGTTAGTGCTTGTACTTGCTCATTTTCCTGACAGGATACCGTTGATAATATTTTAGGAGTTGTTATACCATTAGTGGACTTCATGATGTTGCTAGCTGAGGTGGATCTCACTATTCTTCTATGTAAGTTGCCTGGTAGTTATCCTTAGTTCGTCTTGTTTTTTCTTCTTTATTTTCATGTCTTATGATTCATTCTAGTAGTTTCTAGTTGTTCTTGTGCTTTAGTTATCTTTCTTATCTTATCATCCTTAGCTGTTGTGATGTGACTAGAGTATATTTATAGTTGTAGGCCTTCTAGATGTAGTGTATATTTATTGGGTAGTAGACAGCGTTCTACCGCCGATACTGCGGCGTAGGTTGGGCGTGGCCCACGTATTCGTATCCGTTTATCCGGGTGCGGGTCGTGACAAGACCCACTTTGAAGGGGATAAAGTGAGCTGACTTCGTCAGTCGGTCCACGATAACCCAAATGGCATCCTTCTCTCCTTGGGATCGAGGCAGTCCTGACACAAAGTCTATCGTTATGTGCTCCCATTTCCACTCCGGAATGTCTAGCGGTTGTAACAGTCCTGTTGGTCTCTGTCTGCTAGCTTTCACTTGTTGACAAATTAAGCATCTAGCCACATACCTGGATACGTCCTTCTTTATTCCGTACCACCACACTATAGTACGCATATCCCGATACATTTTGTTGGCTCCTGGATGTATGGAATACTGCGACTGGTGTGCTTCTTGCATCAGCTCGTTCCTCAGTTTGCCAGTTGGTACGCAAAGTCTCGTACCATGCTTTAGTGCTCCGTCGCTGGCGATTGAGAATCCTTCAAGTGTTCCTGCCAGCACTTGATCTCTGAGTTTGCAAAGCATCTCGTCTTGGAATTGTGCCTCCTTGACTCTGTCCATTAGACTTGAACGCACTTGCAACTGCATCATTGATGAATCAGCTCCTGGTACAATGGCTTCTCTTTCCAGTTTCTTTATTTCCTCTTCGGGCAGTACAATCTCCAGTCCAAGCTTTTCCATGTCCTCCAGCAAATGATGCTCCTTGGTCAAGAACATTGCCATCGGGTATCGACTAAGTGCATCTGCAACAACATTAGCCTTACCCGGATGATACTGCAGGTTGATGTCGAAATCCTTCATCAGCTCCAGCCATCGCCTCTGTCGTATGTTCAGCTCCTTCTGAGTGAAAACATATTTAAGACTTTTGTGGTCTGTAAATATTTTCACTCTCTCTCCATAAAGGTAGTGCTTCCACAGCTTCAATGCAAATATAACCGCTGCAAGCTCCAAATCATGTGTGGGATAGTTCTTCTCATGAGTCCGTAATTGCCTAGATGCGTAAGCAATTACTTTCCCGTGTTGTTGAAGAACGCAGCCCAATCCCTTACCGGAAGCATCACTGTAAATTGAGAAACAACCGGTACCTGAGGGTAGCGCAAGTATCGGCGCCGTTGTAAGCCTCTTCTTCAGTTCCTCAAATGCTGACTGGCAAGCTTCCGACCAAACAAATTCTTCATTCTTCTTGGTGAGCTTCGTCATCAGCTCATCAATCCTGGAGAAATCCTTCACAAATTTTTGGTAGTAGCCAGCTAAGCCCAAAAAGCTTCTGATTTTTGCAACTGAACTTGGTGCAGTCCACTTCTCAATAGCAGCTATCTTCATTGGATCCACCGAAATTTCTTCTCCTGTGACAATATGGCCAAGAAAATCCACTTTATCTAAGAAGAATTCACATTTAGATAGCTTACCATAGAGCTTCTCCTTCCTTAAAGTTCCCAGAACTTTTCTCAGGTGCTCTTCATGCTCTTCTTCAGTCTTCGAGTAGATCAGAATGTCATCGATGAAGACAACAACAAACTGATCCAGGTATTCATGGAAGACCTTGTTCATAAGGTTCATAAATACTGCAGGGGCATTCGTCAGTCCAAACGGCATGACCAAAAATTTATACTGTCCATATTTGGTGTTGAACGCCGTCTTTAGAATATCCTCCTTTCTGACCTTGATTTGATGGTAACCAGACCTGAGATCAATCTTCGAAAATACCTTAGCTCCACTCAGTTGATCAAACAGGTCGTCGATCCGGGACAGAGGGTACTTATTCTTGATGGTGATGTTGTTCAGCGCCCGGTAATCAATACACATCCGCACGGTTCCATCCTTCTTGGGCACGAACAAAACTGGTGCTCCCCAGGGTGAAGTCCCATCTCTGATAAATCCTTGGGACTTCAGTTCGTCGATCTGGTCCTTTATTTCTTTTGCCTCCTTGGGGTTAACTCTGTAGCATCCCCGAGAAATAGGGGAAGAGCCGGGTACTAGGTCGATGGTGAATTCCACACCTCGATCTGGCAGTAATCCCGAAAGACTATCTGGAAAGACGTCCATGAATTTCGCTATGATAGGGTGAGGAGGCCCGGGTTCTTCGGTAATAGAGGAGTAGGTAACACTCTTCATGTCCTTCGGAGCTCGAGAGATTTCAAACTCCGGTTCTCCTGGTGGGCTGAAGATTACACATCCTCTGTGACAATCTATCAGTGCATGCTGCTCACTTAACCAGTCCATCCCTAGAACTACATCATAGTTGGGCAAGGGCATCACAAGTAAGGGTGTTAAGAATTTGTGGCCTGAGATAGTTATGAGACAGTTACAAGTCTCGGTGATGGGTATGGGTCCACCACCGGTCATAACTCTACTTATTATCTTGCTAAGTCTCGTATCTAGGTAGTGTGCAAAAATGAACTTTAATGATATAAAACTGTATAATGCACCCGAATCAAATAATGCTAGAGCAATAGACGAAAACACATAAATGGAACCTGTGATGATATCAGCGGTGAGTTCCTGCTCTGGTTCTTGCTCGTCTGCTGCTAGGGCAAAAGCTCGCCCGGTCTTCTGCTGATGTTGCCCGAACCGTTGTTGCTGAGTGGGTAGAGGAGCTCTTTGCTGAGTTGCTCCGGTCTGGTTGAATGCTGTGGGGCAGTCCCTCACTTGGTGGGTGGCAGACCCACAAACTAGGCAGTGTCCCAGTTTCTTCCTGCAGATGTTCGCCTGATGTCCTGACCTCTTGTAGTAGTCGCAGACATGGATCTGCTTCTGAGGCGTTCTGTCAATGGTCCTTGCCTGATGGTGCTGCTGCTGGTGGTGCGAAGGCCTGTTGTTGTTGGGCCTCTTCTGGTTACCCTGGAAGTTGCTAGTTCCAGGATACTCCCTTTTTGAACGAGAAGGCTGGCTCTTCTCCACATCCTGGGCTCGTATCAGAATCTTCTCGTATGTCTTGGCGCCGCCTGCGATCACAGGGGTACGAATTTCTTCTCTTAGTCCATACCTGAATCTTTCAGCACGATCTGCGGGATCAGCAACCAAGTTCTTGGCAAAGCGGCTAAGTCGGTCGAACTCTGTCGCATACTCTCCAACCATTATGTTCCCTTGCTTCAGGTCCTGGAACTGTCTTTCCATCTCCCGCAACTCTGATGTTGGGAAGAACTTCCTGCGGAACAACCTCTTGAAGGTGTCCCAATCAAGCTGCTTGTCCTGGAGTCGGGGTTCATTCCGATACCAGATGCTTGCTACATCTCGCAGCTGGAGTCCTACTGCTTCGACATGGAGGTCGTCGGGTAGTCGAGCGACGCTGAGGAGACGCTCCATGCTGTCGAGCCATTCGTCGGCATAGATGATTCCCTCGGTTCTTTTGAAAGGTCGAGGGTACTGCTTCTTAAAGTTCTCAATAGTGCCGACCTTCACATAATAATGTCTCTTATCAAATTGAATGGCCTTAGTGATATATAAATTAATCCTTAGATTTATGTTTACCTTAGCAGGCCTTGGGTCCGATTGAGCTGTTCCTCCTCTTTCGAGGGCAGCCATAGCCACGTTGTGGGCATTCTCCATGCCTTCTCTCATGATCGTGGTCTGCTCGCGATGGGCTTCAGCTTGGGCTGCGGTCTGGTCACGATGAGCTTCTGCTTGGGCTCTCTGGGCCTCCAATACTCCTCGTAGCAGGCCTACGAGCTCGGTGGGGTCCACCGGTACTGGTGGGGCAACTGGTGCGGGCACTACCGCAGGGGACTGCGGCTCAGTTCGGAGAAGTGCAGGTTCTGCCGTCTGCACTGTAGTAGTGTAAACGGGGCGGGGTGTTGGTGCAGCATGGGGACGGTCAGTCAGCTGCAAGAGAGGAGGGTCCCGGCGTGCTTGAGGAGGTGGGGTGTGATTGGTAGATGACACCTCATCTTCAACAGGGCTGGAACGGGTGGTCTTTCCTTTGGCCATACTCTGTAAGGTTTAGGATGCAATACATAAACAAGGTATCCTACCAGTCTATAATCAAACAAAAATATTTATATATATAATTCGGACCTATGTTGTGACAAATCAATGTTCTAGTGTTCTAATTGTTTCTAGGTATGTTTTCCTAAGTTATTGTTTTGGACCTGCATGGGCCACCACTAAAAATATGTCACGACCCGATCCCAAATTATTGGGTCGAACCGGATCATGCCCAGCCTACACCGTTGTGAGACGGCGTTAGTAAGTTGTTCTCTAAACAGGTATTCACAACAACATCTATACATTTGTCACAACTTGAATATGCGAAAATTTTAAAACTTTTATTCAACAACTGAAAAGTACAACTGGAAGTGAAAGAACTGAAATAAAGTGCTGAATTCAAAATTAACAAAACTCCAAAACAATAAAACTAGGAAAACTGGAAACGACTAGCTAAGCGGTCGGCTCGTCGGCCTCAGGTCCTGCGTCCTCCAAGGGGGACTCTGGCAACACCACAAGGTACAAAACCGAGTCATAGTAGCTATTGTACAATAGCTCAGCATCCTCAATATCACCTAAAAATGTGGGTCTCCAGTCAGGAGGGAGCAAGTACGAATATGTATCTCACATTTCAAATAATAATGGAAAAGTGCAGGCTAAACAGTTTGAAACAATATTTTCCAGCAATTTGACAATTTAAAACAATGTGATTTGAATGAGTAAACGTCTATGACCGACTTGGGTTGTACAATAGCATCCTAGCGACGCAATACGGCTTATCCCTGTGTGTAAGAGGGGTAAGCTCGCACAATATGCAATATGAGGGGTATTGGCCATAAACGTTACACTATTCCCCCAATCTCCACAATCAATATCAATCAATATTTGAACCATAGGAGAGGGTTCCGTGTAGCAATGTGGTTTAAACATGCAGCTTGACAATTACTAAATAAAATACAAGAAAATATAACCGTAACTTGCCTCTGTTAATTGACTGGATCGGGAATGTCGGTACCGAGGAGGAAGTCAAGTTCGTCTCCGAGATCCTACAGTTGAGAACATTGACTTAGAACCATAATGAAATCATTCTAGGTGTGCTAGTTACAATCTCTAGAAGCAGACCCTAGTCTTGTTTTAAGTTATTAATTAATCTACCGGAAACTGTCTAACATCGTAATCTACGTTCATTATCATTTTAATTAAATAAGTCGATTACTGATTAATTGGAAAAATAGCAATTACCGGTTAATTTGGCAAAATTTTGTATTTTAAATATGTATATATAAAACTAGGCTTTTTCTTTTAAATGAGAAAACATGTGAACTACTAGATTATTAATTATGAGAAAACTTATTAATTTTCTTTATAAAATAAATATCCATTTTTATATTCTATGCGTTTAACGGCAAAAATAACATTCCAGAAAAATAAGAAAAAGCTACGCTACACAATACATGATCGCAGATAAATAAAGAAAAAACTGGGCTTATGCCCTTTACAGATTATTTACATAAATTGATTAATTCCTAAGGCGAGCTCTGAGTGCCGCGAACGGTCCAAATAGTAGACCGAGGTCCTGCACCATAAATACTAAAAGCAGTACCAGTTCTAAAATAAATTATAATTAAAATAAAAATTAAAGAGTCTCAGACTTGGTCGTGCAATCTCATGTTGCTGGCTAACGCCTCAACGTACAGGTAACCCTGTAGCTTTTGCGTTTCGCCGAGGCTCATCTGACCGATATGGTCGTCGCCTAACCGGTGATACAAAATCCATAAAAACCAACAAAATCCCATTTATAAATCATTTTGCAAAGACCGGTTTTCTTTGAAAAATAGATTTTATTCAAATTGTTAGTTTTTATAAGAAAATCTCTTTTTAAAATATTTCCTGAAAATTTGGGCAGCATTTCCTCTATAATTGGGACAACCCAATCCTGGGAGGATGCCAACCACAACACAATTTAATATCCCAAACCAGGGATCACACATTTCCAACTCAAAATGAATATCTAACCCAAATCAACCACAGCACAAATATAACCAAAATAGAAAAATACGTCGCGACGTAACCGATACTCTACGTATCACCCAAAGCAACAGAATATCAAAATACCGAATCCCGAAACGGGATCGGCACCGCGTTATCACAGACTATCTACGGGAGGGACACGGGGACACGAAGTTATACCTCAATTGTTCGGCTAGAGCTCTCAGATGAAAATATTAGAAAAAGAATTCTGCGGACAGTGGAAAAAGTGCCGGAAAGCGCACAGGAGGTGCAGACAGCGGGTCGGGCCGCAAAGAACGCGCTGGATAGCGTCCGAACAGCGGACAGTGCTGGCCGGACGGGCACGAAGTCGCCGGAGGCGGATCTGGCCGAAACGGCACGGGGCTGCGCGGAACAGTGCTGGCCGGATGGCACGGTCGGCGGGAACGGGCGCCGGGAGGCGTGGGACGCGGGTTGGCCTCGGGGTCGCCGGGGATGGCGGACGAGGAGCGGGACGGGGAACGTCGGACTGTGCTGGAGCGGGCGGAGGGCACTGGACGAGGCAGGGCAGCCTCGGGAGGCGCGCACGGGGGTCTGGCCGGCGCGGGAGGCGGCGCGCGGGGGTCTGGCCGGCACGGGAGGCGGCCGGCGGGGCTCGGCCGGAGGAAGTCGGCGGGAATCTGGTCGGAGCTGGCGCCGAGGAGTCTCGGGTCGGAGGCTAGGGCACTCGGGAGTGGGCGGAGCTCTGGAGAGGGAAGGAGGTGGGGAAGGGTTTGAGAGAGAATAAGAGAAATGAAATGAGATTTGAGAGAATAGGGAAAAAGAAGCTGGGAGTTTATGAAGAGTAGTGGAGAGCAAGGAGTGGAAGAGAGGAAATTGGGGGGGGGGGGGGGGTGGCCTGGTCGTGGGGGCGACCAGGCCAAGTCGTGGGTTTAGTTTTTTTTTTTAGTCAAACCATATATTTACATATATAAATAGTTTTCAAAAAACCAGGTTTTTAATGGAAAAATCTAAGGATGGGTTCGGAAGACAGGGTCTGGTGTCCGGACTCGGGGTCGGACCCCGGACACAGGATCGGGGACCAGGCCACAATCAAAATCAAATGATTAATTTTAAAAAAATAATATTTTCCTAATCCGACTAATATAATAATAATAATAATAATAATAATAATAATAATAATAATAATAATAATAATAATAATAAGAAGCTAGGACTAAGATTACGCTACAGATAAAAGAAATCCAACAATTAATTATTCTAGAAAATTTCGGGTTTCACAGTAATACTATTTCATTTAGTTTTTGGTCAAAATTAAATAGATACGATACTCCATAATTATTGGTCAAAATTAGAAATTGTGATATATGATTATCAAATAAATTAATATTTAAAAAATAAAATAAAATAAGGTTATTATTGGATTATTATTATTAAATTTATTATTGAAACTATTATTATTAAATCATCACTGAATTACTATTATATTCAATTATTATTCTATTGTAGTATTGTACAAAAGTTATAAAATATAGTATAAAATAGGAGAGTCTAAGCATTACATGTAGCATTTTCTTACTTAAAATGTCTTTTCAAACTAATATTTAGGAAGGATTAACATGTAAAGTTATTGGCATCGTGTCATGTCAGACACTCAAAATACATTAGAACGTGTCACAAAATTGGTGTGGTGTCATCCGATCAAGATGATTGTTTGTAGTCTTATTTGTGTACGTGCAACATATTTTACATGGTAATTTTTTTTTTCCAATTAATAAGTAAAAAAATTGAAAATTGGGGGCTTTATGGAAATATCCAAAATGTAAAGAAGTGAATTGGGAGGGTGCCGCTGCTATTAACCACTTCACCAGTTCACCCCCTCGGAGCCGGGGATCATCATTGCTTTTTCAAACAGAAAAAAAATGAAGACAAGTCGCGGCCAGTCGAATCCCCTTGTTGTTGGTCTACTGCCATGGCTGCTGGTCTTCGCGACAGCGTCGTCGTCGTCGTCGAAGTTCGCTAGGGTTTCGTCGGCCGAGTCCGACGCTCCTCGGTTCTCTTCGGACGGGCGCGTGCTGGAGCTCGTGGAGTCGGACTTCGAGTCGGCGATCTCCTCCTTCGACTTCGTCCTCGTCGACTTCTACGCCCCCTGGTGCGGCCACTGCAAGAAGCTCTCCCCCGAGGTCCCCCTCTTGATCCCTAGATCTATAGATCGACTCCACCTGCTTCATTGGCTTACGACACGGACACGATGGGACACGTGTCCGCCGCACTGATTTTCGTAGAGTTCTCCTGGAGTACGATTAGGATTTTTTTTTTTTTTTTTTTTTTTTACTTTCAAAAGTAGAGCTTGAGTTTAGGTTACTTTATAATTTCTTAGTCTTGTCTTGTTTTGTGATGCATGGACTGTATAGGCATCCATGCATCCTTTATCGTCATCTCGGCGTAACGAATTATCGGCTGTTGCCTCCTAGAGTAACGAATTAACTTTTTATATATATATATATATATATATATATATATATATATATATATATATATATATATATATATATATATTCAAGGTAATAGTATCGGTATGAGACTATTCCTATGAGTATCGGTCTCATCGGTTTCTATCGGATTTTTTGGTATCAGAAAGCAAATGATTATTAATAAATTATTAACATTTTATAAAATATATTTTTATACGTTTAAGCATTATTTTAAGTATTTCCAATGATGTTTCTTAGTAGTTTTGAAATTGAATTAAATAGTAGTCACCTTTGCCGATTGGTTTACATGCGATAGATAAGTTTTCTTCTTTTACATGCTTTTATAACCTTACTATGCTTTTACACCCTTGCTGATTGGTCTTTTTCGTTCAATTTTCTTTGTCGAATTGACCGAAAAAGTGTCCCCTAATGTCCGTATCGGTCAGCATCGGGTATCGGGTGGTATCAGATAAAGATGCAAAATTGTATCGGTATCGGCCGATACTGCAAATTATGATATAATCATGATACTTGCTATTAAGCATTCCATAATTTTTCCGAAATAACAGCCATTGAATCTGTCTTTTTGGACCGTACAGATTAGTTCCTTAACTATCCAATTTCTCGCGAGATTTTGAACTAATATGTACGGTCCGAAAAACAGATCCCATGGCTACTATTATTTTAAAAACATTCGGAGATGCTTAATAGCAGGGTCCCGATCCCCCCCCTCTCTCTCTCTCTCTCTATATATATATATATATATATATATATATATATATATATATATATATATATATCCCCTTCTCATATGAGGGTGAACTACGGGATGCATTAACAAGGTAACAAAATTACAAAGTGGAATCTATTGAAGCAGTGACAAATTAATTTGCTATTTACTCGGTAGGAAGAGGTAACCGAATTGTAGTCATTATACACATTTATGTAAATGGCATTCACTTGTTATGATTATTCATAGATGCTTGTTGAGATTTTTATTCTCTAGCCTAATGGAGCTCCATATTGGTAGATATAGTAGACTATTGAATGTTCAAATCTCCATTAACAGATACGTGTTCTTACTTTTGATGGGGTGCTCCACTTCATTTTCTTCTAATTCCCAACCTTATTATCTTTCCTTCAGTCTGCTGGCAATTTTCCTGTTCACCTTATCCTAATGCACTACTTGATTGTGGTCCTATTTGTATCGTACGTACTTGTCATATGTTATAGTGTTAAATTTATCTAACTGAGAATATATTGGGAATTGGTGTTCACTATTTTCTTTACTCCCAATTTTCCAAATGAGGTGAGGAAGTTCATGCTTTGCTGTTATTTTGCAGTTAGACGTGGCTGCTCCAATACTGGCTGGCTTGAATGAGCCTATCGTGATTGCGAAAATTAATGCTGACAAGTACAGAAAACTTGGTGACAAATATGATATCGAGTATGTGCCTGCTATTCTCTTCGTTATGAACTTTTCTGGGAAGTTACAACTACTTTTCAGTATGTAAAAGTAGCATATATGTTGCATAGTCAATTCCTAACGTATTACACAAAGTTATATTTCCTTACATAACCGATTTTTTTAAATTTCATACAGTGGGTTTCCTACACTGAAGCTCTTTATGCATGGTGTTCCTATTGATTAGCGTTATATGTTGCATAGTCAATTCATAACGTATTACACAAAAGTTATATTTCCTCACATGACCGATTTTTTTAAATTCCATACAGTGGGTTTCCTACACTGAAGCTCTTTATGCATGGTGTTCCTATTGATTACAACGGTCCAAGAAAAGCTGATTTGCTTGTTCGATACTTGAGGAAGTTTGTTGCACCTGATGTTTCTATTCTTGAGTCAGATTCTGCTATACATAAATTTATTGAAACAGCGGGCAAACAGTTCCCTATTTTCATTGGCTTTGGCCTGAACGAATCCATGGTTGTTGATTTTGCCCGAAAGTACAAGAAAAAGGCGTGGTTTTCTGCAGCCCAAGATTTCTCAGAGGAAGTTATGATAACTTATGATTTTGACAAGGTTCCTGCATTGGTTGCTCTTCATCCCAAATACGACGAACGAAGTGTGTTCTATGGGCCTTTTGATGGTGAGTAAATGATAATTCTAGATTGGATTTTAATACTGCAATATATGTTCTTATTACGAAGGACATGTTAGAATACTACAAATATTAATTGTAAACCCTCACAAGGTTTACAATATCGGTATCGGTATCGGACTATTCCTATGAGTATTGGTATCGGCGATATCGGTAGTATCGGCAGTTTCTGATCGGAGTATCGGATATTTTGGTATCGAAAAATAAATAATTTACATTTAAAAAAATATATTTTATACATTTAGGCATAATTTTAAGTATTTTGAGCGTTATTTCTTAGTAGTTTTGAAACTAAATGAAATAGTACTCAACCTTACCGATTGGTTTACATACAATTGGTTTTTTTTTTTCTTTTACATGCTTTTATAACCTTATTATGCTTTAAACCCTTGTTGATTTGTCTTTTTCTTTTAATGTTCTTTGCCGAATTGATCGGAAAAGAGACCCCCAATGTCGGTATCGGTCAGTATCGGGTATCGGTCGGTATTGGATCGGGACATGCCAAACCGTATCGGTATCGGCCGTATCGGATCGGTATCGGCTGATACTTTAAACCATGCCTCACCAACACTCTAGAGTTCTGGTGCGAGTTGTAGGGACTTTAACATGGTATTAGAGCAACCAAGGTTCGAATCTTCTGGCATCCATTAATTTCAACCGAATTAAAAAAAAAAAATACCGCTGCGTGAATCGAACTATGCGTCCAAAATGGACCTTCAATCTGCGGGGGCATGTTAGAATACTACAAATATTAATCCTCAACCCTCACCAACACTCAAAGAGTTTTGGTGCAAGTGGCAGGTGTTGATACCTAAAAAAGTCAACCTGCAACAGCTTGGGCTCAAACAGACTTGTGGGGACAAAATAGTCATTTAAAACTAGCTCCACAGTAACAAGAGCTTTAGAGTAAAGCGCCAGCGCCGCTGCTTGATCTGTCTATCAACACCGATGAACGCTTTGTTGTACAACATTGTTGGGCGCTTTAGCGTCGCTGAGCGCTTCAGCGCCACTGCATCCTCTGTTGATAGCACCAGACACGCTCCACTTACAATGCTGCTACTTGCTTAACCGATAGACAGTTCTATCCCAGTAAGTGCGAACTAAGGGTGTAACAACACACGATTGTTAGTGGGTTATTACCACCATGTTGACAGGCCATAATGGCCTTACTTTTCGTGAGGAAGTGGAAGAGAACGCGGGCCACTTTCCCACTAAATAGAGGTTTCCTTCGCTGAATAGCGTCGCGGATGGCTACAAAGGCTGTTGAGTTTGCCACGTAGTCCCTTGGAAGTCTGTCAAAACCAGCTTTTGAGCGATTGCAGAGGGCTCTATCTCTAGCAATCTATAAATAGCCCATCCTTGGGATGAAAAATGAACAAAACCTATACTATTAATCAATTTCACTTGGAGAAAGAGTACAAGAGAATTCCTCCTTTGCTTCTTAAGCACGAAAGCAACTTTTGTTGCGACCAGTTTGCTTGCAAAATTTTGACGTCTCATAGTTCCGAAGCACCCGAGAAGAACTCGTCGCCGTCGAGAAGCAGCTTTAGTCTTGGAGATGGGGTCGTTAACGGAACAAAGTGATCGTACGCTGATCAATATTCCACCAACAATTCCCCATATTTATGTAAAATAGAGATTCATTGTAAACACTTTTTGAAGAGTTGTAATTTGTCTACACTTCAATTTTGTACAAGTTTTCCTTCGCATCATCTTCACCAGAAAACAACAGGGACTTTAATAGGACAAACGGATCATGATTATATATTGGAGAGGAAGGCAAGATTACCTCCAATAGCATCTCTACATATCATAGTATCACACTATTTTTTGTTATAAAAAATCAACATTTGGGAATGGATTTAATGCAGTAGATTTTAGTCTAAAAATTATTGATAAAGTAGATTCAATATTCTTGAACCATATGATGAGGGAACATGGGAAATTACATAATTTCCCTGCTTGGCGACCACCTGTGTGCTGTAATATCATCAATTAATTGACCCAGTATAGCTTTCTTGCAGGCTGCATGTTTGAAATTTAGCTAACATTCCTTTTCTCTTGCGCAACATGCAAAAGTTCTTGACTTAGTTTTGATCTTTACTAATTCATACTGCTCATCTTAATTATCTAATCTGTTTTTGATCTACTTGAATGACTTTGCTTGTTGATTATGTCCATATAAATTAACTGACAAATTGCTATATGGGTACATTTCTAGTTCATTTCTCATAAACTGGTGTGCAAGTTTTTATCTAAATTAGATAGTAATATGAGATACTTTTGAATTACAGGGGAGTTCTTAGAGGATTTTATCAAGCAAAATCAGTTACCACTAGTTGTACCTATTAACTTTGAGACACTGAAACAGTTGAGCGATGACAAGAGAAAGATCGTTCTCACAATTCTGGAGGATGAGATGGATCAAAAATCACTTGCATTAGCTAAGACTTTGAGGGCTGCTGCAAATGCCAATCGTGACTTGGTATTTGGATATGTTGGAGTTAAGCAGTGGGGAGAATTTGTTGAAACCTTTAATGTCAATAAAGGGTCTGAACTGCCAAAAATAATTGTTTGGGATGGAACTGAAGAATATCAAATAGTAAGCCGTGACTGCTCTCATTCCAAGTTAGCAGCGTTATTATTGTTATCATTAATGCATCTTATTGTTACCACCAAAGTAGACATTTGTTTCCTGTGCTACTAAACTATTCTATTTATACTAATTCACTTGCAAAGGGACTACGTGAGCTTAGTTGGCTAATACTGGCAAATATAAAATTTCTCCTCCTCACTTATGGACACATCAAGGACTTTCTAACCAAATCGATGATGAGCTGCACTTTATCTATCCAGATAGTTCCTCATCATCTTTTTAACAAACTTGTAATTATTAGCCATCTTCTTTAACAAAGTTGAGAGGTTTGAACAAGAAATAACACTCCTTTTATTTGCGTCTCTCTATCCTTTTATTGTGTCTCTCTAAGGACTTCCACATCTAATCTATAGATAGCTTTGGGCTCATCTTGTCACAATATTCTTATCATAGATTGTTATTAGCTGAATGGTATCATGCTGACTTTCTTTTGTGTAATAGAGATGAAGTTATCATATCCTATGCTAGTCTGGAATCTGGATAGTAGGTTTCTCTAGAATATTCTGGAAAAACTACTAGCAATCTAATTACCTTGTATAGTTTAGGAGAATCATTATGGCGTAAACGACATTTTGAAACTATAAGTATCAGTGATTCATCTATATTAAAATTTATTGTGCAATTGTTGTTTTCTTGTTTATGGTTGATTTCAAGAACATATTGAAAGGTAATAAAATTATGAACGTTTTATTTTGGTTTATCCAGATATTGTAGTGATGATATTTGTCTCATTCATCTAATATTACTATTTTTTTTCTTGTTTTGTTGCTGTTGAGATTTGTTTTCATCTCATTATATCTATCAACTATAATATGAATCAATGCATCAGTTTAGAAATCACCCTACCTATATATCAACAACCTCTACTAACCATAGTTTTAAAGGCATTATCTTAAATCACTCAATATTAACATAATCACTTGGGAAATAGCATAAGAATAGCAATAGAGGAGAAAGAAAAGAAAAACAAGGTAAAAGGAAAGTGCAAAGAAACAAGGGACTATTTACATTTGGTAGAAGTGCTCTTCGACTTCCCTAATGAGCAGCAGATTTATGGAGGCTAGTGTCGGACATAGTCAAAACCCCTTTCTTCCCCTCTCTATTGCACTTAACAAGTTTATTGTGTCTACATCTATTGTTGCTTTGTTGGTTTGATACCTGTGCCAGTCTCATGAAAAAAAATCCAACCATATTAGTTGATCTGACAAAGATGCCTTTTTCAAGTGTCGTGCATGAATTTTAGAAGTGTTGGAGACATAATCATAGTCCTATTGAGAGCTAGACTCAGATTTCATTTCTAGTGTCCAACATGTGCCGAACACATGTCTAATGATAAAACTTGTTGTCTTACGAGTACTGACAAGCCATAAACAGATAGATCAGATGGTAAGTTTGAATTTTTAGGATAGCTATCAATCATAATGATGTTCCCACTTCATTATTCGTAAGAATGTCCATACATTATAGGATACCTTTGGTTGGTTATATGGAAAACAGTCATTAAAATCAAGATGTCTATACTAAATATCATATCCCTTCTAACACGTACATGGGATGTCTAACTTTATTCACGTGATTCAGTATTATCTTTCCTTTTATTCTGGCTTTAAGTTAGGTCTTATCAGTTTATTGGTCTTTTCCCTTTTTTAATCTTTATGTTAAAGCGCAAGTGTTTCTACATTGCATCTGACTACTGATGATATTCTCCATGCAGTTTACTCTATGTTGCATCATTCTTATGACCTTCTCCATGCCATTTACATTCAAGTATTTGTTCAATTACATATAGTTTTTGTCTGCCACGCGGCAGATTTTAGTGCTGCAGTTTACGTATCTCATAGATATTTTTGACCTTATATATTTGTGTCAACTATTATGGTTTAATCATTAGGTGATTGTATGGTATAAAGGCTTTGCTGGTTTTGTTGTAATATATATCAAATATCACCTTTTCTTGCATCATATACCTACTACTTCCAGTGAGCTAGATCTAATAATTGCTCCATGTTATCATTATCCAAACTTCTGACTTCATCACTTCGGTATAATTGGACTTTTCTTTGTTTAAGGTTGAAGGTTCAGAAAGTCTCAATGATGATGATAATAAAGGATCTCAAATAAGTCGGTTCCTTGAAGGATATAGAGAAGGGAGAACAGTAACGAAAAGAGTCAACGGCCCTTCATTTAGGGGCTTCATTAATTCACTAATTGGCATAGGAACAGTATACATCATAGTCTTTGTGGTGGTCGTCGTCATGCTAATACAGTCCTTTGCCAAACAAGGTGAAGAAGGCTCTCAGCCGGTGCCGACAGTAACTGGGGTCGAAGACGCAGGCGGATCCGTTTCTGAGAGTGAAAGCAGTAAGAAGTATCAACCTGGAGACAAGGAAGACTAATGATGGGGGTTCTCTAACGTGCTTAGAACATTACAATATTATGTTATTTTGTGAGGATACAGAGCATTTAACGAGTCCAAAACATTCCTTTGTGAAGAATCAGCTTTCCCTAGAAACATCAGATGTCCAAATTGGTAAGGTATTGGATTCGACTAGATATTTACATTTTGTAGATCCAAGTTTTGTTAAGCCTACTCTTGCATAATGCGAATGTCAGGATATTCTCAATAATGGCATCTCCTTTTTGTACTTATTTTTAGGGCTAATTAGTGTTTAGACCCTGGGTTCTATAGCGGTTTAGAATTTAAGCCCTAACATGTCCAATTGGAGAGTTTAAACCCTGGATATTTATATTTTGTTTCTTTTTTCCTATTATATACTGTTTTTTTTCCCTATTATACCCTCCCTTCATGTTTGATAATGAAATTTCCATACATAAGTTAGGGAGGGTATAATGGTAAAAAGAAAACAAGAAATAAAACTCCAGGGCCTAAACTCTCCAATTGGACATGTGAGAGCTTAAACTCTAAACTCGTATAAAATCCAGAGTCTAAACTCTAATTAGTCCTATTTTTTTTTTTTATAGTAAATAGAGCAATTTGATCTCGCATTTATTGCAAAAGAAAAGTTGTACTCAAATATGGGTAGAACTGCACGAAACCCTCTTTTTTCTAAGTTTTTATGCTTACTAGATCTACCCATTGAATAAACAGAACCATCCAAAATTAGAATTCAGCAACACCTGCATGAAACGAGATGAAGATCATGAAATTTGGGTTGAATGAGATTTTTATGAGAAGTTTCATGTTGCCAGACGCATCATCTCGTCGACTTCCCAAATTTTCTTCGGCAAGTAGTGTTAGATGACAACCAAGAGACGTGAATTGTGTCCCAACTATAGAAGATTTGTCGATTGTCAACTATATTGTAATTATCACCTTTATAATTATAGAAAAAAACCTGCAAGTAGGTCCTCTGTGCGCTACCAACATCTTCCATTGCCTCGGGCCTAATATATTTGAAATGGTTACCAGGAGAAATTAATAGAATTAAGACGATGATAGCATGCTTTCTCTTGCAGAATATAAGATGGACTGCACCATAACGCTAATCCCCTCTTTGTACTAAAAAATTTCCTCTTTGTACTCAAAATTTTCGTGTAACTAAAACAAGAAGCGAGGAGATGCCTTGGGAACTTCGTGTGACGATGTCTAAAGACTTTCTCCCTGTGGTTTCCCTTATCGACATTCTTGATATACACAAGATCGATGATAACTTGTCATGACAGTAGCAACGAGTACATAATGAAGCACGAAGTGATATTGACTACAAGGAGACGAAAAGAGATTTTACATGAGTTACAATTGTGGTAAGCTCCCGAGCAATTTGTCCATGGGGAAGTGGGCTTCGAGTATAATTTGCCATAAACAAGCTTGCAGACGACTAAAATTGAGAACAGTTAACACAATTTGGGGGAAATTTAGGTTTTATTGAGCTGGAATCAAAATGCAAGGAAATTACTGAATTGAAATTGCAGAAAGAATACAATTTTTCCGATACTCATCTATTCTCTCTCTTCTTATTTATAATAGCAGGTGACTCAATGCTAAGGTGGCACTTGTGGTCATTGATGGGCTATGATTGGTCCACGCAATGTGAGCTGGCCAATGAGCTGGCAAGTGCAACTAACTACTATAACTGCCTGGATCTGGAAATGCGCAGGAAAAGGATTAATCAGCATTACAGAGCTCAGATACAGCTCAGATATAGGAGTGGTATTGCAGCATAGGTCACCACTCAGGTATCATCTAGCTTAGGCACGTATCAACTCCCTCCCCCTTAAATTGACCTTGTCTCAAGGTCAAAATAGGGGTATGTTTTAGTGAACTGCTCATAGAGAAGCCACTGAGCATAGTTCTTGTCTGAGTTCTTCCACTGTACTAACAAGTCCGCACAAGCCCTATTGTTCCTCTTAACCAACCTCCTCTCCAGGATTATATCAGGTTCTAATATAAGTTCTTCTTCATTAGTAGGAACTCCATTCTGGACCTCCCTGTTAGAGCTTATCTTCTTCTTGATCTGACTGACATGAAAACACAGGGTGGATTAAGGAACCTTCAGGTAGGGATAGTTTGTAAGCCACTACCCCTACTCTGGCCATAACCTGCTAGGGCCCAAAACACTTAGGACATAGTTTTTGAGGCCTCTGTTGCCCAACTGAAACTTGTCTATAGGGTTGGAGTTTTAAAAACACCCAATCTCCCACCTCAAATTCCCTATCTGTCCTCCTTGTATCTGCCAACTTCTTCATTCTATCCTGGGCTAAATGCAGGTTATCCTTCAGCAACTGTAGAGCATTGTTTCTCGAGTTCATGGCCTCAGCTACACTGATATCTTGTGGGGAGTCAGGAATATAAGTAGATGAGGTGGGGGTCTCCCATAAACTGCTTCAAAAGGAGTGACTTTGGTGGAAGAGTGCTAATTGGTATTAAACCAAAATTCAGCCCATGGTATAAATTTGCTCCACTCCCTAGGTTTGTGCCCACAAAAACACCTCAAATAGGCTTCTATGTATCTTTTGGTGACCTCAGTTTGTCCATCTGTCTGGGGGTGGTAGGCTGTGCTATGCTTTAACTGAGTTCCCTGTGCCTTGAAGAATTCCTGCCAAAACTGACTAGTGAATATGGGGTCCCTGTCACAGACTATGGATTTTGGCATGCCATGGAGTTTAAACACTCCATCTATGAATACATGGGCCACCATAGCAGCAGTGTAAGGATGGCAGAGAGGAAACAAGTGTATATACTTGGTTAATCTGTCCACCACAACTAATATAGTTGTTTAGTGGTGACTAGGAGGTAGCCCATCTATGAAGTCCATAGAAATCTTCCCAAACTCTATTTGGTATAGGTAAGGGTTGCAGCAACCCAGCTGGGGATAAGTTTTCATATTTATTTTGCTGGCAGATCACACATGCTCTAATATAGTTCTTGACTGAAGTCTTCATGTTTTTCCAATAACAACATTTCTTCAGCCTCTGCAAGGTCTTGGCTACCCCTGAATGGCCTGCCTGGGGACTGGCATGGTGTTCCTGAAGCATAGTGTGGACAAATTCAGATTGGGGGTCAATAAGTAGTCTATTCCTGTAGTAAAGGAGTCCTCCCCTCATAGAATACTTGGTAGGATTCAAATCCCCTTGCTCCCACTTAGCCAGTTGCTCTGTGTAGTACTGAGAGTGCCTCATTTGCTCTTGAAACTGCTGCAACCAATCAGCCTGCACCATAGTCACAACATTCAATGAAACTCAATTCTTTCTGGAGAGACTATCAGCTGCTATATTTTCCCTGCCCTTCTTTGTACTCTACTTTGTAGTGATACCCTTGCAATTTATTGATCCATTTATGCTGGGCCTTTGTGTACATCTTCTGTTCAAGTAAGTACTTAAGGGACTGATGATCAGTCCTAATAATGAATTCCCTCTCCCACAAATACTGGTTCCATTTCTTGATAGCTAACAGAACAGCTAGCATCTCCTCATATGTAGAGAAGTCTTTAGCTCTTCCCTTCAAATTTTGGCTTAAGAAAGCTATGGGCCTTCCCCTCTGCATAAGGACAGCCCCTATCCCTTCTCCTGATGCATCACACTCAAACACAGATGTCTCTGAAAAATTGGGCATGATGAGTACTGGGGGATTAGTAGAGCCTTCTTTAGGTTTTCAAAAGCTTTTTGGGCTGCATCACTCCATTGAAAAAGCATTCTTCTTTAACAAATCAGTCAAGGGTCCAGCTATTGCTCCAAGCCTTGGATGAACCTTCTGTAGTAACCAGTGAGGCCTAGGAATCCTCTCAGTTCTTTCAAGGTAGCTGGCACTTGCCATTGTTCCACTGCTTCTGTTTCAGCTGTGTCAACTTGCACCCCTTCCTGAGAAATGACATGCCCCAAGTAACCAATCTTCTGTGAAGCAAACTGACATTTGCTTTCCTTGATTTTCAAGTGGTTCTCTGTCAACCTGCAGAACACTTTCTCTAGGTGAACTAGGTGCTCTTCAAAGTCCTGCTGTATATCAAGATATCATCAAAAAATATGAGAACAAACTTCCTTATGTAATCCTTGAATATAGTATTCATCATAGCCTGGAAGGTTGAGGGTGCATTAGTGAGCCCAAAGGGCATCACAAGGAATTCATAATGTCCTTCATGGGTCATGAAGGTTGTTTTATGAATATCCTCTTCTGCCACTCTAACTTGGTGGTATCCAGCTCTCAAGTCTAACTTGGAAAAGTATTTGGCCCCATGTAACTCATCAAAGAGTTCATCTATAAATGGAATTGGGAATTTATCTTTGAGTGTGCTTTGGTTTAGGGCTCTATAGTTTATACACATTTTCCAAGTCCCATCTGATTTTTTTGACAAGTATGACAGGTGTAGAATATGAATTGGTACTTGGCCTAATGATACCACTAGTCAACATATCTTGGACCTGCCTCTCTATTTCATTTTTATGCACATAGGGGTGCCTGTATGGTCTTTGACACACTGGTGAAGGTCCAGGTATCAGTGGAATTCTATGGTCAAAATCCCTCTTGGGAGGCAATCCTTTAGGCTCTTCAAACAAGTGCCTGTATTTGAGCAATAAAGGTGCAAGGGAAGGAACAATACCTGAGGAGGAATTGCTAAGCTCAGCAGTGCACAGTTGAATGACATAAAACTGAGACTTTTGCCTCCACTCCTTGTTGTCTGGCTCCAGTAAGTTGTCCATATCATCATGTATGTCACGTCCAGCTTCCGAATATTCGGATACGAGTTGGACACATCCAGCCTACGTTATGAGACATCACGTAGTAAGCTGTTCTAAACCTTCAATCATATTCTAAAATTATACTATATTGAATCAGATTAATCACATCATCTATATCGAGAGAAACTAGAATAGGTCCAAAATGTCACTTAGTTACATTTCCAATGCAAAAGTAACTGGAGACAAATCCAACCAAATGAATGTTAACTAATTATTACAAACCAAATTCAAAAACAAAATATAAGGTAAGTTATTAGGTATTTTCCAGCAGGGTAATCCTTTGGGATGTGGGCTAGCGTATCAGTGGCAGGTCCATAGTATGAATTGTAAATCAATTAGGGATGACAATATCCCCCCGAACCCGACGGGGACCCGATTTTTTTACCCGATGGAGACGGGTTTGGGGATTTAAAAACGGGGATGAGGACGGGGATGGGGATTAAAAAAATCTCCGATCGGATTCGGGGACGGGTATGAGTATAGCACTCCCCGCCCCGATAAATCTCCGACCCCGATTACTTATATCCATATCCATATGTGCAACCCTTTGAAAATGGTATATTCTCTTGATCTAATTAGTAATATATATTTATTTTATGAAAACCATTATTAACATGCCATGTAGTTTTTTTGAATGAAAATAATTTTTTAAACTTATATAATGTACATAAAAATTTGTTAATCAAACGAGAGACGGAGGTGAGAAAATTTGGCCCCGAAAGTGCTAACGGGGCGGGGACGGGGAATGCATTGTTTAACGGGGATGGGGATGGGGGTAAAAAATAAAATCCGACGGGGAATGGGGACGGGGATGGAGATTTAAACACTATCCGGGGATGGGGATGGGGATATGGTCCCCGACCCCTACCCGCCCCATTGCCATCCCTAAAATTAACTCATCCTCAGTCAATTCACCTGCAACGATCCAATTAGGAATGAAGCAAAGTACAAGACTACAATTTACGCTACTGATACATGGCATGATAAGAATGAACTGATAAAGAAGACATGATTGGTTTGAAAAAAAAGACAACATGCTTGGTTGGAAAATAAAAACAACATACTCAGAAAATTCTATAAAACAAAGACAACATGTTCAGGAGATACTTGTAAAACAAAGATAACGTGTTTAGGAGATACTTGTAAAACATGTTCAGACTAGATAGGTAGAGTGCAGCTTTGAAAAGCTAGTAGACACGTGATCGGCTAAAATAGGAGAACATGTAACATATAAATAAAGACAACTTAGGGGTACGGAATTGACTACACGTGCACGATGTGCAGTCCAGCTCGGATACATGTACTACACTACGGGCTTTGATCACGTATTAACTAGATAATTTTCCCCTTCCCCGTGTCGGCAATATGTTCAACTTGCAACATGTGATACAATTCTTGTTAAAGAGGCTTGTTGCATGAGAAACACGTTATACTTGCAATCTTCGAATTTAAAGACAACATGCAATGAAAAGAAGATACAATTGGTAACAAAAGCATGCAAATCATATCATGTACAGTTTTGTATGTTTTAGTGTACTTGCCTTGATTTACCGAAGGATTGATGTTAAATGTTGATTTGAGTCCAAAGTCCTCAAGCTGTAATAAGGTATGTTTCTTAGTTTAAAGGTTAAGTGCTAACTAGGTGTTGTGCTCTCTAATTAAGTCTTACACTAGGTTCAGGTCACAAAGTCATGGTACACTATACTTAACCTTGGTCATAAAGTCTAGCACAATAATTATATAAAGGTAATACACATCAAAATACTTTTAAACAGGTTAAATCTACAAGTCATGGGTTGTCATATTTTTCTAGGATTTAATATTAAACAAAACGATTTATTTTATTTATTAAGAAAATATTGCATTAAATGAGGCATGCCTCACCTTCGCTCGTTTTAATAGTTGGAGGTCTACAAATACCAAGTTGCTATTTTTCATGGGTCAATTAGGTCAAAATAGGAGAGTTATTTAGTTTTCACAATTTTTGGGCTACTACAAGTATTTATAGAACTATTTATATCAAAAGCTAATTTAATAATTATTATTTATAATTAATAAATTTTAACAGAAACTAATTTTTAGTATGTCAAAATAAGTCCAAATCTACATGTAAATATACTAAATTGACCTAAATAAAAACTAGTATTTAAATATAATTTTTAATTAATTTTCAGAAATTATTTATTATTTATTAAAATTAAAAAGACTATAAATACATATAAATATATTTACTATTTTTATCTATTTAAAAATATAATTATTAAATAAATAATTTCGAAAAATATATAAATAAATACTACAAATAAAAGTATAATTTACCAGTATTTTACATCACACAAATATAATATATAATTATCAAAATACAAGAAAATACATAAATACATAAATACTACATACAATAATACCATAAATAATATAATATATATTACCCAAAAATAAACTTAACATAGGATTCGAACTCGAGTCTGCAGGATAGGATCCTAGGGCCAGTCAGGTGACCACTGGGCCAAGATTTGTTTGATGTTAGCATAAGGGATTCACTTGGATTTAAACTATACAAAAATTAACGTTTAGTTTCTTACCGAGGAAGAAGAAGAAGGTTGTAACGCCCCAGAACCAGAATACTGAAGAGCGGGGGCGTACATAGCCAGCTACGTATATTGAAATGGAATCCATCTCGCTATACGGTCACGGCTGTCTAGATATGAGGGTTTACTACAAGCCAACGGTCTCTTAAGGTCAAGCCTATTGTCTCAATCTCAAGCAAGTAATATAGTTACAAGATGTTAGACCACCAAATATACAATAAAAGGCGTCCCAAATATTACATATTTAGCTGATCATGAAGCTAGTCATACAAAATGCGAAGATTAGCAAGAGTTTA
Organism: Iris pallida; assembly: GCA_029216955.1. Lineage (NCBI taxonomy): Eukaryota > Viridiplantae > Streptophyta > Magnoliopsida > Asparagales > Iridaceae > Iris > Iris pallida. The sequence continues at coordinate 10,581,190 of JANAVB010025800.1, read as the reverse complement.
GTCATACATGATCAACCCTAGGATTTGTTAATCATGTTTACAGCCCGTAGGCAGACAGTAAGTAAATATGCATCGAGCTAACAGGTGCTCGTCGGCTAAACGCCTCAAAAGAATAATTTTACAATGCAGTGAGCGAAACAAAATGGAAAATCCACTCGTAGCCCGGGTTCCTTCTAGTCGCCACCATTGGGCTGGAGGTTCGGCAGATCCTCGGGTGCTGCTCCGAAATCTGGCCACACAAAACCAGCTGGGTCAAACCCCAGAAAGAGCAAGTGCCATAAGGAGGCCACGAAATAAGAACAAAAGCCAACATATCAGAACATAAGGAATAGAAGAAAAGTACAAGTAATAGAGAGTACAACAGGACAATAAACGACTAGGGACGTGGAACCATTCCGGGAGCCAGGTTACATCCCTTAAACCAAACAAGGACCGGGATTGTAACCCTTCGTCTGAATAGCACTTTGTCTCTACCCATTTATTGTTAAAGATAAGTAAAACAATCATGTTCAGGGGTAACCAGGTACTGGGACTAGATGAGACTTAGACAAGGATGGACACCATCCATTCACAATCGGCCAAGCAAATACTACGGCTTACTACTTAACTAACTAGGGTTATCACAAGCCTAATTACTAACAAGATGAAATTGAGAATTTCCCAGTCCCAAGCCCTGCGGACTATCCAGTTATCCTTCCGCGGGTTGAGAGTATGGTTGGGTACATCGCCCGGGAGACAATGTACCCTTAGGTGACTTAGAGGGTGCAACACATGACAGTGTGCTGGAAATGTGCCCTACTCGCCGGCAGGCTACAAGTCCATTAAAGCGTCCAGATAACGAGATCGCCTGTGACTGGGAATTCTCCATGAACTATGGTTTGATCTAGTCATTAGCCTAGTCCATATTAAGCGCGAATCCCTGACCGTGGTAACCAGGGAGTCACGTCCTAGACATGATGCAAGACAAGACAAGACAAGTGGATTGCACGAAGCAGCAAGAATGAACACCCACGGTGTCAGAGTTGGTTATACAAGTCGAGTTAGCCATCGCAACAGCATCAATTATCAAGTCAAGTTACAAGTCAGGAGTGTGCCGCCACGGGCCACTATCAAGTTGTCCAGTTATAGAGATTAATTATGAACCACAGGTTACAAATTAAGAGCGCACCCCATCGGGTCACTGCTAAGAAGATCTGAAAGTACTTTGATCATAAATCACAGAAATCACGAAAAACGTACTAGTCATAAGCAAATTATCGAAAACCGTGCCAGGTCGTGTTGGGCCAAGACAGTCATGTTGTGTGGAACAAGACCTCAGAAATCTAACCACAAAGGAGAAGCCAAGCCCAAGGAAAATACAACCAAACCACCATGGGCAAATAGGTTGCGCTGGGGTTCCTGGGGTCGGGTTGCGCTAGGGTCGGATTGCGCTGGGGTCGAGGGGCGCTGGGGTCGAAGTGCGCTAGGGTCGAGCTGCGCTGGGGTCGAAGTGCGCTAGGGTCGAGCTGCGCTGGGGTCGAACTGCGCTAGGGTCGAGCTGCGCTGGGGTCGGGTTGCGCTAGAAAGTGAGCGGCGACTGGCGCTGGCCAAGTTGCGCCGGAGCCAAGCGCGCCAAGGGAGGGGAGGCGCTGGAGCTAAGGAGCACCATCGAGAAGGGGGCGCGGTTCGCCAAAGGGCGCCGAGCGCGGGTCAGCCCAGCGCTAAAGAGCGCTGGCCGAGGAAGGGTTGGCGCGGTTCAGCCCAGCGCTAAAGAGCGCTGGCCGAGATCATCTTCTCCAGCGAGGCTGAGAAAAGAAACCCTAAGAACACCAAAAACTCCAAGCTTCATAACTTGGCCAAATCAAAACGAAATTTAGATTTTCAAAGTTCTAACTTGTGTAAAATTGAATTCTCTTCCACATGGAAGCCTCAAAACAAGCAAAAACCTAAGTTTAATAGATCAAAACCAAGAAATCCAAAAATGGGTAAAACTTAGATCTAGAAAAATGGAAATCCCAAACCACAAAATGCCAAGTTCTAATGTGGTTCACCATGGCCTAATCTAACTAATGGACAAATAAAATATGGTTCCTATTTGGTGGCAAGGTGCACTTGCCTATGGAGGTTGGGTGTTGTGTGGAGGAAGGAAGAAGAAGATGGAGAAAAATAAATGGAAGAGTAATGAGGAGAGAGAAAAGTTAGGTGGGGTTTAATGAGGGAGGGTGTGTTGTGTTGAGGGTGGAGGTTAACTAAGGGTAGTCCAATGCAAACCAAACCAAATCATTCTCCCCAAGGAATAAAACCACGCCAGGTCAAAACCCAATTTACGAAAAACCAAAATCCGCAAGTCGAGCCAAAATACCATTACAGGCCAAAATTCGAGAAAATAAAATACAGGTCCGAAATACATATAAGCCTACTCAAAATACGTATTCCGAAATACGGGCGTTACAACTCTACCCACCTTAAAAGAATTTCGTCCTCGGAATTTAAATCAAGATGCTTAGAGATGTAAGAGCCAGCTATACTATCCACAAATAAGCTACACTAAGCAAACAATCAAACAATCACACATGCAAGCAAGGGATGGAAAGCATAAGGCATAAGGAAGACATTATACCTTACGAGTCAAACAAGTCGGCATATCGCGATCGGATGTCGTCCTCACGCTCCCACGTTGACTCACCTAGAGAGTGGTGACCCCAAGCAACACGGACTAAGCTAATAGTCTTGTTCTTGAGTATATTTTCTCTCCGGTCCAATGTAGACACGGGCCTCTCCTCATACGAAAGGTTGGTACCAACAACCAGTTCCGAATGGTCCAAGATATGGCTCGGGTTCGGGATGTACCGTCGTAATTGGGACACATGGAATACATCATGCACCTCACTTAGCGACGGCGGAAGAGCGAGACGATAGGATACATCTCCTACTCGCTCTAGGACATCAAACGGACCTATATACCTAGGACTAAGCTTTCCCCGTACGCCAAAGCGAATGACGCCGCGGTTAGGCGAGATCCTAAGGAATACATGGTCACCGATAGCAAACTCTAAGGGACGCCGATGAGCATCGGCCCAATGGCGCTGGCGATCTTGGGCCACTCGAAGGCGATCTCTGACTTTCCTGACCACTTCAACTGCCTGGGTAATTATCTCTGGGCCAAGCATCTGCCTCTCTCCGATGTCGTCCCATGCTAGCGGGGATCTGCACTTCCTGCCATACAGTGCCTCGAACGGGGCCATCTGAATACTGGCCTTGAAACTATTGTTTTAGGAGAATTCTACCAGGTGCAAGTGATCTTCCCACGAACCACCGAAGTCGAGTGTACATGACCGCAACATATCTTCAAGAGTCTGGATCGTGCGTTCCGACTGGCCATCTGTCTGCGGGTGATAAGCTGAGCTGAACTAGAGGTGAGTTCCCAAACTCTCTTGCAAACTGCACCAAAAGTGTGACGTAAACCTTGAATCTCGGTCCGAGGTGATACTGATCGGCACCCCATGCATCCTGACTACCTGCCTGAGGTACATCTCTGCCAACTGCGCCGTAGACTGCCCGACTCTGAACGGGAGAAAACGAGCCACTTTCGTGAGCCGATCTATTATAACCCATACTGCATCCTTGCCAGTTGGAGATCTTGGTAATCTAGTCACGAAATCCATGGTTATGTGTTCCCATTTCCATTCTGGGATCGGTAAGGGTTGAAGAAGTCCAGCTGGCCTCTGATGTTCAGCCTTAACTTGTTGACAAACCAAACACCGAGAGACAAACCGGGCTATCTCCCTCTTCATGCCATTCTACCAAAAATGCTGACGAATGTCTCTATACATCTTCGTACCGCCGGGATGAATAGAATACTGTGAACTGTGAGCTTCTGCCATGACCTCCTGTCTGATATCTCCATTAGGTACACAAAGACGAGTGCCGTGCCGAAGTGTACCATCTTCATGAATGCATAATTCTGGCCATCTTCCTGCCTCACACTCTGCTCTGAGTCGCTGAATCTTGGAATCTGCTGACTGCGCCATCCGGATCCTCTCAACTATGCTGGACTGAACCTGTAGACTGGCCATCAATGCCACGCTGGAAGGGAGGACAACTTCTATACCCATCTTCTGAAGATCGGCTAACAGCTCCAGTTGCGCTGTTAGGAAATAAACTCCGGCTCTCCTGCTCAATGCATCTGCTACAACGTTGGCCTTCCCTGGGTGATACTGCAAGTCCACATCGTAGTCCACCAGTAGCTCGAGCCATCTTCTCTGTCGCATGTTAAGGTCCTTCTGGGTGAAAACATACTTCAGGCTCTTGTGGTCGGTGAAGATCTCCACCCTATCTCCGTACAAGTAGTGCCTCCACAACTTGAGTGCAAACACTACTGCTGCCAATTCCAAGTCATGGGTCAGGTAATTTCTCTCATGATCACGAAGTTGTCGTGACGCATAAGCTATTACCTTCCCATGCTGCATCAAAACACATCCTAAACCTCTGCCCGAAGCATCACAATACACTGAGAATCCTCCGGTTCCATCTGGAAGCATGAGAATAGGAGCCGTTATCAAACCTTGCTTCAACTTCTCAAATGATTCCTGACACTCTGCTGTCCACGCAAACTGCACATCCTTACGGGTCAACTGGGTCATCGGCGCCGAAATCCTTGCAAAATCGGAAATGAATCGCCGGTAGTAGCCGACCAATCCAAGGAAGCTGCGAACCTCTGCCACTGAGCTAGGTACTGGCCATGTCTCGATAGCCACAATCTTCTGGGGATCTACTTCCACTCCTCCTCGGGAAATGATGTGACCCAAGTACGAAATGCGATCGAGCCAGAACTCGCATTTACTGAACTTGGCGTACAACTGGTGCTCTCTAAGCGTCCGAAGGACGATTCTGAGATGCTGCTCGTGCTCTGCTTCGCTCTTACTGTAGACTAGGATGTCATCTAGGAACACGATCACGAACTGGTCCAAATAAGACATAAGATACGATTCATGAGGTCCATGAATACGGCTGGCGCATTGGTTGCTCCGAATGGCATAACAAGAAACTCCCAATGCCCATATCTAGATCGAAAAGCTGTCTTCGGGATGTCCTGCTCTCTCTGACTCTGATCTGGTGGTATCCCGATCGCAAGTCGATCTTCGAGAACACTGAAGCCCCTTTGAGCTGATCAAACAAGTCATCTATCCTCGGGAGAGGGTATCTGTTCTTGATTGTCACTGAGTTCAAGGTACGATAATCTATACATAATCTGGACGTACCATCCTTCTTCACAAGAAGCATCGGGGCTCCCCAAGGCGATCCACTTGCACGAATGAATCCCTTGGTCCTGAGTTCTTCAATCATCTTATACAAAATCTCCAACTCTGAAGACGCCATCCTGTAGACTCGTTCTGATACTGGTGCTGTCCCGGGGATCAAGTCTATAGTGAACTCGATCTCTCTTTCTGGCGGCATTCCTGGAAGTTCCTCTGGGAAGACATCTGGAAACTCTTCAACTATCCGGGTTAACTGTACTGCTGCTACTGCCATCCGCAATACTGGGGAAGATGGTTCCACTGCGCCTCTGGAAAATAAAAACTCTGGCTCGCCTGGAATACTAAAGACAACCCTGCCAACATGGCAGTCTATCCTAGCATACCGGTTCCTCAACCAATCCATGCCTAAGACTACATCATAGTCTGCCATGGAAAACTCTATGAATCTAGCGGGGAACTCTCTACTGCTAACTACGATCCGACACGAGAAAAACACTCGATCTACTCCCACAAGACCATTACCAGTAAGTATATTGAGCCTCACTGATAATGACTCGGGCTCCAATCCTATCCGTGCTGCGAATCGTGCAGACATGAATGAATACGATGCACCAGAATCAAATAATACCGATGCTGGAGAGGAGTTGACGAGAATAGTACCTGCCACTACCTCACCTAGTGCAACCTCTTCTTCCATAGTCATCATCATTGCCTGACCTTGTCCTCTAGCTGCGGGTCCCCTCTGCTGGAAACCTCTCTGCCTGCTCTGCACTTGAGCCTGGGTGTACTGCTGCTGGTTCTGCTGCTGAAATGCCTGGGCCTGAGGCAACAATGGCCTCGGGTACTGCTGTTGCTGCATAGGTGCTGGTCCCCTAACCGACGGACTGGTTAGGTTGGAAGAGGACGAACTACCCCTATTCGGGCAGGCTCCTATCTTGTGATCTGTCGCTCCACAAGCCAGACACAATCCCTGCGCCCTGCGACAATCTGCCACCACGTGCCCTGGCTTCCCGCAATGAGAATATCCCATCGCGGAAGTCTGCTTCTGCTTCTGCGGATACGTCGGGGTTGAATGCTGAACCGACGTTACTGAGGTCGCCCACCTCGGAGTTCCAATGGTCAAACCCCTTGCTGCCGGGGCTGGAGCTGATGATTGGTGCATCTGATTGTGGGATCGCTTCCTACCTCCGGTCCTATCCACGATCCTCTAGGAGGTATACTCGTGCCTCCTAGCTGTCCTTAATACTGCATCGAACGTCTGGTGCTCGAACTGCTCAACTGCCAACAAGATCTCCAAATGCAGCCCCTGCTGGAACCGCTGGGCCCTATCAAACTCGGTTGCCACCAAGGTGGGGGCAAACCTACTGAGTCTAGAAAACTCATACGCATAACCATCGACTGTCCTGCCTCCTTGCTTCAAGTTGGTAAACCTCGTCTGCAGGTCGTACCGAACTACAGCATCAAAATACTTCGTCTAGAATCTTTCTCTAAACACCGCCCAAGTAACCGGCGCCGCTAATCCCACGGCCTGCGCCGTCCACCAACTGCGAGCCATGTCTAGCAACTGTAGGCATACCACCGCCACTTTCTCATTCTCAGGTGTCCTAGCTGCTTCCAGAACCACCTCGGTATCCTGAAGCCAAGCGTCCGCGGCAATCACATCTTCGCTGCCGTCGAAGAATTGAGGGTTCAAGCGCTTGAAGCTGTTGGCCGCGCTATTACCCTGATGACCTCCTCTGGTCAAAGCATCAGCCACCACCTAGTGCAAGGCATCTCCTCGACGATCCTGGGAGGCTAATAGTGATCTGATGAGACCCACCAAGGTGCCATCATCAGGTTCCGCAGGCTGGACGGACTGAACTGGTGGCTCTCCTCCAGTAGGCACAACTCTGGAGGCTACTCCGGAATGCTGGACTTGGTCTCCGGGTTGCGGCTGGTCCACGGGAGATGCTCCGCCTTGCTGATCGGCAGGTCCAGGAACAATGTCGCTGAAGAAGACGACATAGGAAACAATAAGGAAGGACCAGGACAGATCAACGATACAAGCATGTGATCAGGTCAAGATTCTCAGGGATTTGAAGATACGAGCAGAGGTTAAGGACGAATACTTATTGAGACATCTATTTGGTAAACCTCACATTCTTGAATGCCAAGACCTGCATGGGCCACCACTTAAACCATGTAACGCCCCAGAACCAGAATACTGAAGAGCGGGGGCGTACATAGCCAGCTACGTATATTGAAATGGAATCCATCTCGCTATACGGTCACGGCTGTCTAGATATGAGGGTTTACGACAAGCCAACGGTCTCTTAAGGTCAAGCCTATTGTCTAAATCTCAAGCAAGTAATATAGTTACAAGATGTTAGACAACCAAATATACAATAAAAGGCGTCCCAAATATTATATATTTAGCTGATCATGAAGCTAGTCATACAAAATGCGAAGATTAGCAAGAGTTTAGTCATACATGATCAACCCTAGGATTTGTTAATCATGTTTACAGTCCGTAGGCAGACAGTAAGTAAATATGCATCGAGCTAACAGGTGCTCGTCGGCTAAATGCCTCAAAAGAATAATTTTACAATGCAGTGAGCGAAACAAAATGGAAAACCCACTCGTAGCCCGGGTTCCTTCTAGTCGCCACCATTGGACTGGAGGTTCGGTAGATCCTCGGGTGCTGCTCCAAAATTTGGCCACACAAAACCAGCTGGGTCAAACCCCAGAAAGAGCAAGTGCCATAAGGAGGCCACGAAATAAGAACAAAAGCCAGCATATCAGAACATAAGGAATAGAAGAAAAGTACAAGTAATAGAGAGTACAACAGGACAATAAACGAATAGGGACGTGGAACCATTCCGGGAGCCAGGTTACAACCCTTAAACCAAACAAGGACCGGGGTTGTAACCCTTCGCCTGAATAACACTTTGTCTCTACCCATTTATTGTTAAAGATAAGTAAAACAATCATGTTCAGGGGTAACCAGGTACTGGGACTAGATGAGACTTAGACAAGGCTGGACACCATCCATTCACAATCGGCCAAGCAAATACTACGGCTTACTACTTAACTAACTAGGGTTATCACAAGCCTAATTACTAACAAGATGAAATTGAGAATTTTCCAGTCCCAAGCCCTGCAGATTATCCAGTTATCCTTCCGCGGGTTGAGAGTATGGTTGGGTACATCGCCCGGGAGACAATGTACCCTTAGGTAACTTAGAGGGTGCAACACATGACAGTGTGCTGGAAATGTGCCTTACTCGCCGGCAGGCTACAAGTCCATTAAAGCGCCCAGATAACGAGATCGCCTGTGACTGGGAATTCTCCATGAACTATGGTTTGATCTAGTCATTAGCCTAGTCCATATTAAGCACGAATCCCTGACCGTGGTAACCAGGGAGTCACGTCCTAGACATGATGCAAGACAAGACAAGACAAGTGGATTGCACGAAGCAGCAAGAATGAACACCCACGGTGTCAGAGTTGGTTATACGAGTCGAGTTAGCCATCACAACAGCATCAATTATCAAGTCAAGTTATAAGTCAGGAGTGTGCCGCCACGGGCCACTATCAAGTTGTCCAGTTACAAAGATTAATTATGAATCACAGGTTACAAATTAAGAGCGCACCCCATCGGGTCACTGCTAAGAAGATCTGAAAGTACTAGGATCATAAATCACAGAAATCATGAAAAACGTACTAGTCATAAGCAAATTATCGAAAACCGTGCCAGGTCGTGTTGGGCCAAGACAGTCGTGTTGTGTGGAACAAGACCTCAGAACTCTAACCACAAAGGAGAAGCCAAGCCCAAGAAAAATACAACCAAACCACCATGGGCAAATAGGTTGCGCTGGGGGTTCCTGGGGTCGGGTTGCGCTAGGGTCGGATTGCGCTGGGGTCGAGGGGCGCTGGGGTCGAAGTACGCTAGGGTTGAGCTGCGCTGGGGTCGAACTGCGCTAGGGTCGAGCTGTGCTGGGGTCGAACTGCGCTAGGGTCGAGCTGCACTGGGGTCGGGTTGCGCTAGGAAGTGAGCGGCGACTGACGCTGGCCAAGTTGCGCCGGAGCCAAGCGCGCCAAGGGAGGGGAGGCGCTGGAGCTAAGGAGCACCAGCGAGAAGGAGGCGCGGTTCGCCAAAGGGCGCCGAGCGCGGGTCAGCCCAGCACTAAAGAGCGCTGGCCGAGGAAGGGTTGGCGCGGTTCAGCCCAGCGCTAAAGAGCGCTGGCCGAGATCATCTTCTCCAGCAAGGCTGAGAAAAGAAACCCTAAGAACACCAAAAACTCCAAGCTTCATAACTTGGCCAAATCAAAACGAAATTTAGATTTTCAAAGTTCTAACTTGTGTAAAATTGAATTCTCTTCCACATGTAAGTCTCAAAACAAACAAAAACCTAAGTTTAATAGATCAAAACAAAAAAAAATCCAAAAATGGGTAAAACTTAGATCTAGAAAAATGGAAACCCCAAATCACAAAATGCCAAGTTCTAATGTGGTTCACCATGGCCTAATCTAACTAATGGACAAATAAAATAGTGTTTCTATTTGGTGGCAAGGTGCACTTGCCTATGGAGGTTGGGTGTTGTGTGGAGGAAGGAAGAAGAAGATGGAGAAAAATAAATGGAAGAGTAATGCGGAGAGAGAAAAGTTAGGTGGGGTTTAATGAGGGAGGGTGTGTTGTGTTGAGGGTGGAGGTTAACTAAGGGTAGTCCAATGCAAACCAAACCAAATCCTTCTCCACAAGGAATAAAACCACGCCAGGTCAAAACCCAATTTACGAAAAACCAAAATCCGCAAGTCGAGCCAAAATACCATTACAGGCCAAAATCCGAGAAAATAAAATACAGGTCCGAAATACATTTAAGCCTGCTCAAAATACGTATTCCGAAATACGGGCGTTACAAAGGTGGTCGCGGTTACGTCGAGATCGTCGTCGGCTCGTCGGAATCTTCCTTGTCGGGATCGGGAAGGTGGTTCGTAGGTTGTCGACGAAGCTCGGCTCGTCGGTGCGGCTCCGGTGGCTCGGGGATGGCGAGTGCGACACGGGTCGCTGGATTGCTCCAAAGAAAGAAGATGGTAATGCTTAAGTTTTGTCTCAACATTTCTCTTTTTATAGAGAAATGAAAGAAATTTACGAATGGGAAGGGTCGGGGGTTACAGAATGGAAAATGTTAGGAGTTACGGAATGTAAGAGGTTGAAAGTTACGGAATGTAAAAGGTTGGAAGTTATGAAATTTTGGAGGTTGGGAGTTACGGAATGGGAATGGGTTTCTTGGCTTGAGTTTTGGGTTTGGATATAAAGAGAAAAATGGGTTTGGGCTTGGATAATATTGGTGGGAATAAAATAAATGGGAAAAATAAGGTATTTATAGCCTTGGTCCCAAGCCATAGGCCCCAGAACATGCGGATAATTAATCTGGGCTATTTAATTAACTATGTTCAACCTTTAACTAACTTTAGAAATTTCTAAAAGTAAATTGGCTAACCATCTCTATAATCACATGCTACTTAGTCCTAAATCTTGAAACTTCTAAATGCTAATTAACCAATCCACCTTTCTATACCTAAAGCTCGTAGCTGATGGTGACCCAATACTTTATATAAGGCTGAGACAAAGATGAGATAAATAGCTGAGCTTGGTCAGCCTAATAAGAATATTAGAATTCCTATAGCCGTTAATAGTAACCAATTCCATTCTCCTAAATAAAAGTTTATTTAAAAATCACTCTTAATAAACTTAATAAAACTTACTAGTTTTGGAGAAACGAATTTAAATCAGGATTTGGGGATTACAAATCTATCCACCTCAGCAAAATTTCATCCTCGAAATTTCAAAGGATACGACTAGGCACGACTAAGAATATAATCAAAAGATGATACGATCAATCGATACGAATAGGCACGATAAAGTATATAATTAAGAAGATGGTACGATTTATGATCAGTTAGTCAGTCATAATCGCAGATAAAATCGAAAGAAAATATATGAATTAGCACGATCGAAATATAATCAAAATAGTCTAGTCACAGTGAAAATCGTTTAAGAATGATCAAAACCAAATTGTTTCAGCTCGATTCGTTGTTTAACCCAAATCATTTAGGCACGATTATCAAATCTAGATGCGATTATGTATCTAGTAGAAGGAAATCAAAATAGTTTAAAAGATTACTAGGAAACCTAATAACGATATGAAAATAAATGATAATGAAGAAAGGTTCAAGAAAGGAAAATATAAGAACTAAATCAAATTCAAGTGAGGGTGCATGAAATTGCGAATCATAAAAATCAATAGTTATATGCCAAAAAGGATGTAGTCTCTATAATATTTAAAAATTGTCAACATATCCAAAGTCATTTTACCGAGAATTTATGCCTCGCTAGTGTACATATGGCTGCAGTAAATCCTTGGTTTCATGACTTAAATATTGTAGCGTCCCGTTCCTCGCGGTCCACTATGTAATACCCACGGCTTTCTGACTCAGTCTTGAACTGAGTATTTGGGAAAACCTTTGTCGGATCGATTGATCACGGATAAAATGCAATGAACCTTTCCAATTAATGAATTGGCTTCTATTGAAATAAATTCAAGAGTTTTGTTGGATGCTTTCTTTCGCTGCTTGATTTGATGAATGCGTTTTCGTGTTGGTTTTCGATGATTGGTTTTCATTGTTCGCTTTCATCACATTTCACATTCATTCCAAATTCTTAGAGAAAGAGACCGAAGTATGCTAATCAAATGTTGGTGCCAATGTAGGACGCGTGAACGGTGCGTGAAGTCCCTCATTCTCTCAAACAAGATTCATTTTGGTGAGTTGCTTTAACCGAAAAAACATTTATCTCCACGCCCTAATAAAAATGATCTCTAGTCCACTCTGTTATCTCGTCCCTATGATCAACGATACCACAATAACAAGAGATAAGAGTAGATGAATGAATTGAATCAAATGCTGGATTATGTGTTGCTTCTTAACCTGTTTTCATATGAATAACACATGTTGCCTATGAGTATGCTTCTAATGTTTAGATGTGTACAGACGAACTTGTATACATTGCCACAGAAAAGAGAATTGTTCCAAAGCTAGGAGCCATAGCTCTGTTGCGAACAAAAAGAAAGGCACGAATGAACATGTCGTTTAACAGTTGCCATATAGATTATGCATTGGTCCTGGACAACTTGTGCACAAGAAAACTAGATCTCTCGGGCAGTTCTTAGGGCGCCTTGAATCGCTCGGCCTGGGAGAGATTGTCTAGACACCCTGAGATACAAGAAATCTCACTATCAAAGGGGTGTTGCATCACGTCCAAAAGTGATGAGCTGAACCCATGTGTCATAGCGACTAATCACGGGAAATAACCCGTGGGCCAACATGTAGTTAGGTGTAATTGTGAAATCAGAGTGTATTGCAAACTTAACACTAAATGCGAAGATAATTAGTATGCTTTATATCATATGCAAATTGTGCTAACCTATCTCGTGTAGGGATAACTGTCGGCGATGGGTAAGAAAGATTATACAAGTGCTTTCTATTGTTTATGTTATTATGTGTCACGCCCCAGTACCGGAATACTGAGACGGACTAGACCAGCTACTCCATATGAGGTATATAAACGTCATACGGCGATCGTGGCTGTCAAGAGACAAGGGGGTGCATGCTACAATCAAGTCTCCTATGGCCTCACAGAGCATCTAGGTCTCAATCAATCAAAATAAGAAGCAGTAAATAATGATCATATAAGACAAATCAGTAAGGCGTCCCCGACGCTTCATCAAAATGATTCATGAGCCTAGCTATACAAAATGATAAGCTAGTACCGAGAGTCAATAGTACATAACCGTAGTCAGCTGCAGTCTAATTTAATTATAATTATATAAAAGAAAACTAATGTCCAGAACAGCCGGCTAAACAGGTGCCGGTGGCTAAATGCCAAGTACAAAATAGAAGATATCAGAGCAGTGAAGAAGAAACCCACTCATGGTCCCTGGCACCCATACTCCTGGTGTGCACCATTGTTCGGGTAGAAGGCTGGATCCTCTAGCGCTGCTACGAGATCTGGCCAAACAAAAACAGCGGGGTCAGGCCCCAAATAGCAAGTACCACAAGGGAGCATAAAAGAGTGAGATAAAACCCAAGCGTAATAATAAGACCTGATTCACGAGTTATAGGATTATACCATATCATCGAGACAATACGACACCCTTACAACCAAACAAGGATAAACGGTGCCAATATCGTACCGAGATAAGATATATCCTATAACCATGGGCAGGTGAAGGGCTTCTGATCGCGACTTCGGTCCATAGCCTATCGCAGCACAATAGTCCAACCCAACAACCAAACAAGGACATGGGTTGGACCACGCACCACAACATGTTCCTCAGTTGGTAACAGAAAAAACCATATCACAAACAAGTCGGCTTACAAGCGGCCAATCAATCCTACGACTTTCTATGATTTGCCTGGGTTATCCCAGTAATGCAATATAGGAATACTCAGATCGTGTCAACCCAGCAGGGCTAGCCAATCCATTATAAATATACATATACGCGTAACACTTTGATTATGCACTGGTCCCCCGTAAGGCTACCGTGCTAAAATATATAACACATAGCACGTAGGAGTCGGATATAGTCATCTGCTATAGGCGAATTAAACCATATCCGTGGCGGCCAACCCGACACGTCAGGACTGGACCTAGGGTGGCTAGTATGGCACGATCTCGGGATTCTGTTCCCTTCCAATGCTTCTACCGATTTAAGTTGCTTAGGTTAACCCTATATTGATATTGGAATTACATGTCGTGGTCATATGATCATCCTCCTATATGTCATACCATAGTACGTGTACCTTAAGTATGAATCCACATCGGCTCAATCTAGATCCATGCTTAGTGTAATGCATCAAACAACAATCATTATACCACGACACTATTACTGACCAATTACCATGACTGTGTTGGACATATAATACGAATGATCACATAGCACGTAGAGTCACACCTTAGTACACTCAATAAATAGCACCGCGATGCATAATAATATTGTATCTTGATACACACTTAGAAATAGGTACCAACACGTATACAGGTAATCAGGTCAGGAACATGGTCAAGTCAGGAAGTCACACGGACCCCTCGTGATATAAAAGTCACATATGAATTCTAGTTAAAGTAAGACATGAAGATCCTTGAAGTCAATACAAAGATCTATAACTTTCATGTTGGGAGTTGGGAGAAATTGTGGCCACAAATCAGCCAAATAGGGTATAAAACAGCCAAAAACAGCCAAAATAGGCACTATGTGGCACTATGCAAGCCATGCGGCACTATTCATCCTGTGGCACTATGCATCAATACGGTACTATTCATCCATGCAACACTATTCATTCCTGCGGCACTATTCATCCATACGGTACTATTCATTCCTGCGGCACTATGCAAGCCTGCGTCACTATGCAAGCCATGCGGCACTATGCATCCATGCGACACGATTCATTCCTGCGGCACTATGCATCTATGCGGCACTATTCATTCTTATGGCACTATTCCTGCAGCACTATTCATCGTCCCTGCCAGAACCAGGACAGATGAACTAGAAAAATGTTCAAATATTGTTTTGGCCATAACTTCCTCAAAACAAGTCGAAATCTAACTTTTCAAAGGTCAAAATTGGGTAGAATCAAATTTTCTACAACATAGGACCATTAGTTTTTGAAAACAACCAAGTTTGTTAGATCAAAACCATGAAAATTCATAAATCCTAGTTTTAGAAACTTAGATCTACACAAAACTAGACATTAAAATCAAAAACTCTAAGAACTAAACTTGTAGAGAATGAAGAGAAGAACAATATAGACAAATAATATCAAAGAAAAACAAGAAATGAAAAATACAAGAATCTCTCCATTTGGTGCAAGGTGTACTTGCCTAAATGTTGGTTGGAGGAAATGAAATGAAAAGTGAATGAGGAGAGAGAGAGAGAGAGAGAGAGAGGGGAAGAGAATATATATAGGGGTTGGGTTGACTCAAAGAAACCCTAACCTTAAGCATGCTTTAACCATATGACTAATGACATGTTAAATGCTATATGATACAACTAACTAAATTAATTAAATAAATAAAACCCTGACCACAGCACGGTTCAGAAATTTTATCATCGAAGTAGTGAATCACGCCTACAACCAGACAAGGACAAGGGGTGAAACACTAATCCGCGATGAGATACTGTTCCATGCCATGGCCAGTTACAAATATATGATACATACAATCAAGATACAGGTGCCAGATACCATATACAGAAAAATTAAAAATTTACGTATTCCGGGAACGGAGAGTGACATCTCTACCCTCCTTAGAAAAATTTCGTCCTTGAAATTTCGATAAGGCTAGTCGAGCGCGCTCTCAGATCACGAAATACACTCATGACATATAGCAAGCATAATTATCAAACAACACGTGGCACATGAACAGATTACGAAAGAAAGAACAATTAAGTAAAAGCATAAACAATAATCATACCCTAGAAGGAAAGTGATCGGAGACATACAAATAAAATATGCCTCCCGAGTCAGTTGGGTAGGAATTCGTCCTCGAGGTCCTACACTGACTCCCAAAGTGGACAAGGGTCAACGCTTGAGATAAGTCGGTACCAATGACCTAATCAAGAACGAGACACTGCCCAGGACGTACTCTCGTAATCAAGACACATGAATATCACGTATCACATGATACGAGAGCAGATGAGTGAGACGAGAAAGTCGCCTTCACTCTTCGAATGTAGAAATCAAGGAATTATAATGAATAATACTGAAAACTTACCCACAATCTGACCGCCTTCGGCCAACCTCTGCTATAATACTCCAAACTCTATTTGCCTCTGCCCCTGCTGGACTCTCTGCTGCTGCCTTCCTTGCCCCTGCTGTTGCGGCCTCTGCTGTCCTACCTGATGTTGCGCTTGTCAGTACATCTGAGCTTGCGCCAGTAACGGGCGCTGGGCTAGTGGCCTCACTGCTAGTGCTGGCCCTGGATATGGTGCTACCTCTGGAGCTAGCAACGCCGAAAACTGTTGAGCTGGCCCTCCTGGCCTCTGTATCTGTGGGCAAGTAGCTACACGGTGGTCTGAACCTCCACACCTTAAGCACTGCCCATTTACTGAACGACACACTTCCCGGCTGTGCCCTCCCTTACCGCAATAAGTACAACCCACTGGTGCCTCCTGACGTTGCTGGTGCCTCGGTTGCTGCTGTCGAACTGGTGCAGTCACAACTGTTGTGACCAGTGCTGCATCACGAATATGGACGCCAGGCGCTGGTGCTGACGTCCGAAGTACTGCTCCTCCTTCTTCCGTACTCTGCGTATGAGACCTCTTCTGGCCTCCAGTCCTTGCTGATAACCTTTGAATAGTAAGCTCGTGCCTCCGAGCCGCCGTCAATACTGCATCGAATATTTGGTAGTCGTACCCCTCGACCAGCTGCATAATCTCTATGTGAAGTCCCTGCTGGAACCTCATAGCCTTCTCTGGCTCCGTCGCTACCATCGTCTTCTTAACCTGCAGAATTCTGCTGCATAACCATCCACCGTCCTACCAGCCTGCTTGAGGCTGATAAATCTCTGCTGAAGCTCATAAAGAGCTACCATGCCAAAGTACTTGGCCTTGAATCTGGTACTGAAGCTATCCCAAGGAACATGACGCCTCATTCCAACCTCTTCTGATGCCCACCAGTCGCGGGCGAGATCCTGAAGTAACAGTCTGACCTGGTCAACCTTCTCTTCTGCGGGAACCTTTGCTGCGGTCAATATGGCCTCAATATCCAGAAGCCAAGCATCCGCTGTGATGGCATCCTCCGTGCCGTCAAAATATCTTGGGTTAAGTCGACAAAAACTCTCCGATGCTCCCGAATCATTCCTGACGCTTCTCTCAAGAGCTAGCTGTAACCCCTGATTCAGTAATACATTATGTTCTTGCTGCTGGGTCTGTTGTTGTTGTTGGGCTGCCATATGGTGTTGCTGGGTCTCCAATAACCCTCTGATAATCTGCAACAGTGCCGGTACGTCTACTGCTACTGGTACTACCGGCATCACTGGAGGTATGGGAACCTCTGGCCTCTGTGGCTCAACTGGCTCATGCTCGATAATGTTCTCGATGTGAATCTGTCCAGGTAGAGATGCTACCCCTTGCTGATCTCCAACTGGTCCCTGCTCTACTGGATTCTCTCCCATACCGGCTCCTCTAATAGCTGAGAATGATGTGCCCCTAAAGAAAAGGATACAAGGTATCAAAAGACAGGACGGAAAGAATCGAGGATGATAATCAAGTTAGCAATCAAGGTGGAAGAAAGAGAAGACGAATCTGGAGATCAAGGGGAGCATATTTTGATTGAGACTCCTATAATCGCAACACCCCACAAGTCTTAAAAATAGACCTGTATAGGCCACCAATAAAACCTTGTCACGCCCCAGTACTGGAATACTGAGACGGACTAGGCCAGCTACTCCATATGAGGTATATAAACGTCATACGGCGATCGTGGCTGTCAAGAAACAAGGGGGTGCATGCTACAATTAAGTCTCCTATGGTCTCACAGAGCATCTATGTCTCAATCAATCAAAACAAGAAGCAGTAAATAATGATCATATAAGACAAAGCAGTAAGGCGTCCCCGACGTTTCATCAAAATGATTCATGAGCCTAGCTATACAAAATGATAAGCTAGTACCGAGAGTCAATAGTACATAATCGTAGTCAGCTGTAGTCTGATTTAATTACAATTATGTAAAAGGAAACTAATGTCCAGAACAGCCGGCTAAACAGGTGCCAGTGGCTAAATGCCAAGTACAAAATAAAAGATATCAGAGCAGTGAAGAAGAAACCCACTCATGGTCCCTGGCGCCCATACTCCTGGTGTGCACTATTGTTCGGGTAGAAGGCTGGATCCTCTGGCCCTACTACGAGATCTGGCCAAGCAAAACCAGCGGATCAGACCCCGAATCAAACCCAAGCGTAATAATAAGACCTGATTCACGAGTTATAGGCTTATACCATATCATCGAGACAATACGACACCCTTACAACCAAACAAGGACACACGGTACCAATATCGTACCGAGATAAGATATATCCTATAACCATGGATAGGTGAAGGGCTTCTGATCGTGACTTCGGTTCATAGCCTATCGCAGCACAATAGCCCAACCCAACAACCAAACAAGGACATGGGTTGGACCATGCACCACGATAGTCCATGTTCCTCAGTTGCTAACAGAAGAAAACATATCACAAACTAGTCGGCTTATAAGCGGCCAATCAATTCTACGGCTTTCTATGATTTGCCTGGTTATCCCAGTAATGCAATATAGGAATCCTCGGATCGTGTCAACCCAGCAGGGCTAGCCAATCCATTATAAATATACATATACGCGTAGCACTTTGATTATGCACCGGTCCCCCGTAAGGCCACCGTGCTAAAATATATAACACATAGCACGTAGGAGTCGGATATAGTCATCCGCTATAGGCGAATGAAACCATATCCGTGGCGGCCAACCCGACACGTCAGGACTGGACCTGGGGTGGCTAGTATGGCACGATCTCGGGATTCTGTTCCCTTCCAATGCTTTTACTGATTTAAGTTGCTTAGATTAACCCTATCTTGATATTGGAATTACATGTCGTGGTCACATGGTCATCCTCCTATATGTCGTACCATAGTACGTCTATCCTAAGTATGAATCCACATCAGCTCAATCTAGATCCATGCTTAGTGTAATGCATCAAACAACAATCATTATACCACGACACTATTACTGACCAATTACCATGACTGTGCTGGACATATAACACGAATGATCATATAGCACGTAGAGTCACACCTCAGTGCACTCAATAAATAGTACCGCAGTGCATGCTAATATTGTATCTTGATACACACTTAGAAATGGGTACCAGCACGTATACAGGTAATCAGGTCAGGAACATGGTCAAGTCAGGAAGTCACACGGATCCCTCGTGACATAAAAGTCACATATGAATTCTAGTTAAAGTGAGACATGAAGATCCTTGAAGCCAATACAAAGATCTATAACTTTTATGTTGGGAGTTGGGAGAAATTCTGGCCACAAATCAGCCAAATAGGACATAAAACAGCCAAAAATAGCTAAAATATGCACTATACGGCACTATGCAAGCTATGCGGTACTATTCATCCTGCGACACTATGCATCCATGCGGTACTATTCATCCATGCGGTACTATTCATTCCTGCGACACTATTCATCCATGCGGCACAATTCATTCCTGCGGCACTATGCAAGCCTGCGGTACTATGCAAGCCATACGGCACTATGCATCCATGTGGCACTATTCATTCCTGCGGCACTATGCATCTATGTGGTACTATTCATTCCTGCGATACTATTCCTGCGGTACTATTCATCATCCCTACCAGAACCAGGACAGATGAACTAGAAAAATGTTCAAATATTGCTTTGACCATAACTTTCTCAAAACGAGTCGAAATCTAACTTTTCAAAGGTCAAAATTGGGTAGAATCAAATTTCCTATAACATAGGACCATTAGTTTTCGAAAATAACTAAGTTTGTTAGAACAAAACCATAAAAATCCATAAAACCCTAGTTTTAGAAACTTAGATCTACACAAAACTAGCTATTAAAATAAAAAACACCAAGAACTAAACTTGTAGAGAATGAAGAGAAGAACAATATAGACAAATAATATCAAAGAAAAACAAGAAATGAAAAATGCAAGAATCTCTCCATTTGGTGCAAGGCGTACTTACCTAAATGTTGTTTGGAGGAAATGAAATGAAAAGTGAATGAGGAGAGAGAGAGAGTGAGGGGAAGAGAATATATATAGGGGTTGGGTTGACTCAAAGAAACTCTAACCTTAAGCATGCTCTTAACCATATGACTAATGACATGTTAAATGCTACATGATACAACTAATTAAATTAATTAAATAAATAAAACCCTAACCATAACACGGTTCAGAAATCTTATCATCGAAGTAGTGAACCACGCCTACAACCAGACAAGGACAAGGGGTGGCACACTAATCCACGATGAGATACTGTTCCATGCCGTGGCCAGTTACAAATATATGATACATATAATCAAGATACATGTGCCAGATACCATATACAGAAAAATTAAAAATTTACGTATTCCGGGAATGAGGAGTGACATTATGAATTGTTAAAAAGAACTTAGACAAGTAAAAAGATCACTAGTAAAAATGTTAGCTGCATATGTTGACTTAGTGTAGATATCTGTGAGTTCGGCCAAAAGCCGTTCGCCAGTACAAGATGTGTACTGACCCACGTTGTGGGCATCATTTTCAGATAAGCAAAGAGACGGGAATTTCAGTGAGGCGCTAAAGCTCGTCTAGCCCAGTAGAGATTGTGGATCGCCTCGAAGCTATTTTTATTTCAAGTCCAGTTGCAAATTTCCTTCGAAGGTGTCTTTTCATTTCAAGTATGTAATAAAAGAATATGATGTATGGGCATTATGGCTAATTTAAAAAGAGTTTCAAAGTGAGATATGTAAACGAACTATGGCATTTTGAGTCACAAGCTTTGTACTTTGTAATCCTATCAAGTTATGAATAAAAGAAGTATTTTCTGTTTAAAATCTGTGTCCAATATTTGGTTTTCTACAATTAAGTATGTTGTGTGCGTGTGTTTTGCTTTGTCTAGTTGTTTTGTGCAGGTACTGGCCTTGTGCAAGCGCAACTTAGGCTTGCCCAGCATAACGCCTTAGCTAGTACGAACGATTCCGCAGGGATCAAGCGAGGACGAACGACCCTAGCGGGATCGGGGCATGACAGAGTGGTATCAGAGCATGGTTTTACGTCTTTGGCCTCTTCTAAATTTTGTCTTCAAAAAGTATATAAGTATTTTGATGGCTTTCAAGAAGGTCCCAATTTTGAGTTATGAAAAACCAATGCCCAATACAATAAGTCCATAATATTTTATGAGATTGACAGAAGTTATACTCTTTTGTAGAGAAATGGCTCCTCCTTGACCATCTGGCTCGACTGACCTGATAGAGCGGATTATGGACATGATGGAACTTCAACGACGGGAAGTTGAGGAGCATAGTCTGGTGCAACATGCTCAATTGGAAACTCAGGAAAAACTAGCTGAGGAGCGCAGCATGGCACAACAGAGGCAGCTGGATGCCTTGGCCCAGATAGTCTCTTCGCTAGCGGACAATCGAAATACCACCGTGTCACGACCCGCTTCCGAATAATCGGACACGGATCAGACACGCCCAGCCTTCGTCGTTAGACACGACGAAGTAAGCTGTACCAATCTAGGAAAATCTAACCAGATAATCATGAACAAGTATGAAATCACAGCATCTATAAATGTATCCCAAACCCAGAGTAAAGTACAAGTCTCAGAATTTATTATATTCCAGCAAATGAAAGATAGAGTCTACTAGTCTCAAATACAAGGAAAATATAAAGTGCTAATGGTAAAGCTCTAGGCTTCTGCAGCCTCTAAGTCGAGAGCAACTCCAGCTAGCTCTCCTGCATCAACTGGCTCTCGGCCATAATAAGTATCACAAAGGGCCTCCAACTCACCTGCATCATATCCTATTCAGGAGCGGAGCAAAGTACAGTTCTAGGTAATGAAACATGAACATGACATGAACTGAGTACAAGAGTACATAAAAATGAAATACATGAATGAACATGAAAGTACAGAAAAGTAGTACAGGAACAATAGTACATGAATGTAAAGTACAGGAACATGTAAAGTACAGGAATAAAACTATAATCCTGAAGTAGCAGACATGATAAGTGTACAATATCGAAATACATCTAGTCCATGTGACCGACTGAGGTGAGAACATGCACAAGAGTACATGAATATGGTACAACTTAGGGCTCGCGTGCACGATACGAGGCCTAAGGTAGGCACATGAGTATAATAACCGGAATTGGTCACATGGCTAGTGTATTTTCCCATCCGACACTAATAAGTACAAGAACAAGAGTACATGAGTACATGATATCGTGCCATGACGTGTCACAAGAAGGAGTACAAGAATGTAAATGCACAAAATCGTAGAAAAGTACTTGCCTGGCTCCGAAAAATCAAGTGTACTAGCTGAAGATGGATATCCTCCTGGTTTATTGAGTACAAGTTGATTAATAACTAAACAAGCTCTAATTTTGTATTTGTAGTTCTATAATTATAATATTTGGTTAAGCCCAAATATTAACTGCTCAATATTAAACTCCCTTACAACTATTCTTAAAACCATTATTAGAATATAAAATTAGCTAGGTTCCTAACCCATTCCCAAATTCCTTAATTTATCCAAGACAAGCATATATATAAACTCAAGTTTATTGATAAAATTCTAACATGACTTCTCAGCTGCAAAGGCAGATACTGATGTCTTAGGAAGCAACCTTCCCAATACAATATGGCAATATCAATTCATTAGACTGAAAATAGTTGTCGAGGTAATCTCAGGTTCATCTAAATTGAATCATCACAGGCTTACCTTGCTCTTAACATGTATTTAGTCACTCTTAGGTGCCAAATAATTCCTGACCAACCTAGAAACTTTATGAAAGGTTTAGAGTGGCTAAAAGTTTCTAATGAAAGATCTCTTACCCATTCTCAGGTAAACTGAGATTTTATTTCAGGTTCAACTCAAGTTTATCTCAGGTTTACACTGAAATTATCTCAGGTTTACACTGAGAACTAATCTCAGTTTTACACTGAGAACTAATCTCAGTTTTACTGAGATTTCATTCTCAGATTACACTGAGAATTAGAGCAGTGATGAGAAGCCCCATTCAAAATCTGGCCACAACATTGCGTACGGGTTCCAGGGTTCAGAAATTGAATTGAAAATAGCATAATGCTTGCGAGAACACATTCTCAGGTTCAGTTTGAAAACTGAACTGAATTCCCATAGTCAAGAGTCATCAGAAGAGATAATTTAACACAACTTCCTTAATTTATAGAGTGGTAACACCAACTACAAAGTCATCAATACATTAATACTTAAACTACAACAACATTGTAATGCCTGTTGTTCGTATTACGTATTTAAGAATACGTGTGCGTATTTTATCTCGTATTGGCCATGGTTCATCTTGGTTTGGGTTGGCTTGGGTTGGTTCGGCTAGGCTTGATTAGCCTTGGTTCACCATGAACCAAGGGTGAACCCCCTACCTACCACAACTAACCCCATTTATTAACCTCTTCCCATTCTCTCTCCTCATTATTTTCTTTCTTCTTCATTACTCTCCACCACCAACCAAGAAAACCCTAGCCTAGGCAAGTGCAATCTTGCTTCATGAAGAAACCCACCATTTTTATTGTTCTAACATCTTCTTTGCAACTTTCTAATCCACATTAGAACTTGTCATTTTCTATTTTGAAGCTTGGATTTTTGTAGATCTAGAATTTAGTCATTTTCGGATTTTCATGGTTTTGATCTATTAAATTCCCTTGTTTTCAAGTTTTGATGGTTCCATGTGGTAGAGAATTTCCTTCTACCCAATTTTGACCTTTGGAAAGTTGGATTTGGACTTGTTTTGACCAAGTTATGGACTTTGGAAGCTTAGGGTTCAACCATAGAGTTCCTGCTGTTTGGAGAAGACAGTGAGCAGTGCGCGAGCTTTTTAGCTTGCGTCACTGAGCTGTGCGCGCTCTTTAGCGTAGCACAGTAGAGTCCATACGCTGCCTTTTTGGAGCGTATGACTTGCATACGCTCACTTGGATAGCCATGAGTCGTATGGAGTCCATACGCTGCCTTTTTGGAGCGTATGACTTGCATACGCTCACTTGGATATCCATGAGTCGTATGGAGTCCATACGCTGCCTTTTGGAGCGTATGACTTGCATACGCTCACTTGGATAGACATGAGTCGTATGGAGTCCATACACTGCCTTTTTGGAGCATATGACTTGCATACGCTCACTTGGATAGCCATGAGTCGTATGGAGTCCATACGCTGCCTTTTTGGAGCGTATGTCTTACATACGCTCACTTGTGTGACAAGGGGTTAAGCTTACCAGAGCGTAGGCTTACCTGAGCGTAGCTTGACTTGAGCGTAGCCTGACCTGAGCGTATGACTTTTGCACTGAGCGTATGGCCTTGGCTGACTTGGTCTTATGTCAGCATGTCATTTTGGTTTTATTTTCCTTAAGCTTGGCTCTTCTATAGCCCTGTATATTAATATTTTATTAGATATTTTATGCCCATTTTATATCCTTACGCCTTTTGTCATAAACTTGATAATCATGAATTTATTTAATAGGTTTGTTAATAATAATTGAACACGGCATGGCAGGACAAGCATACCTGACATGATTATCTCGAATTACTGTTGCGACGGCTAACGTGATATGACCTGACAAGAATGACTAACCTGGACACCGTGGATGATTGCGTTTGTACAATAAACCAGTATTGTCTTGCATCATGTCTAGGATAGGATCCCTGAGTACCACGGTCAGGGATACCTACTGTAATTAACTAAGAGTAATAAACTAGAATAATTCAGTAGACATGAAGAGATTCCCAGCTACAGGCAATCCCGTTATCTGGGCGCATTAAGTGGACTTGTAGCCTACCAACGAGTAGGGCACACTTCCAGCACACAGTCATATGGTGAATCCTTCATAAATGGACATTCGACCTGGATAACTTGGATGGTCTGCAGGGCTTGTGGCTGTTGAAATAATCTTATTGCATCTTGCTAGTAACTAGGCCTGTGATAACCCTAGCTAGTTAAAGTATCAAGCCGTACTTTTGATTGGCCGTGATTGATTGGATGAGGTTATTCCAGCTTAGTCTTATCCTGATCCTGTGCAAGATCGTGACAAGACACGATTATTGATGCTTGCCTTAACAATAACAATCGGGGGACCAGTTCTGTTCAGGCGAAGGGTTACAACCCCGGTCCTTGTTTGGTTTAAGGGTTGTAACCTGGCTCCCGGAGCAGTTCTGTGTCTTCCCTTCGGTTATTGTCTTATTTGTACCCCGTGCCATGCTTGTCATATTCTATCTTACTTCAGCAACATGATTATCTATAATGGCCTTAACAATAAAGATCAGGAGTCCAGTTCTGTTCAGGCGAAGGGTTACAACCCCGGTCCTTGTTTGGTTTAAGGGTTGTAACCTGGCTCCCGGAGCAGTTCTGTGTCTTCTCTTCGTTTATTGTCATATTACCTTATCCATAGTATTTGAGACGGATTTCTATTCAGGTGAAGGATTGCAACCCCGGTCCTTGTTTGGTTTAAGGGTTGTAGTCTGGCTACTTGAATGGTTCCCTTGTACTCAATTATTGTTGTGATTTCCGATAATTTAACTTTAAAGTTCCTTACTATATGCTGGTTTTAGTTTCTAAGTGAAGCCTCTTTTGTGGCACTTGCTCTTTCTGGGGTCTGACCCAGCTGCTTTTGTGTGGCCAGATATCGGAGCAGCTCCAGAGGATCCACCGATCTTCCAGCCAGATGGTGACCACTAGACGGAACCCTGGCAACGAGTGGGTTTCTTTTTGTCCTCCCACTTATTTGTAAAAATTATTCTTTTGAGGCGTTTAGCCAGCGAGCACGTGTTAGCTCGATTGCATCTTTATTTACTGTCTGCCTACGGACTGTAACATGATTGACAGATCCTAGGGTTGATCATGTATGACTGAACTCTTGCTAGTCCTGGCATTTTGTACGACTAGCTTCATGATCATCCAATATGTAATGTATGGGACGCCTTGCTATTATATATTTGGTGCTCTGACATCTTGTAATTACTATTGCTTGCTTGTGATTGAGACAATAGGCTTGTTCATGACCTTAGGAGACTGCTGGCTTGTAGTTAAACCCTCATGTATCTAGACAGCCATGACCGTATAGTGAGATGGATTCCATTTCATATACGTAGCTGGCTATGTCTGCCCCCGCTCTCCAGTATTCTGGTTCTGGGGCGTGACATGGTTTAAGTGGTGGCCCATACAGGTCTTGTAAATCAAGATATGTGAGGGTTTACCGAATAGATGTCTCAATCAGTATTCGTCCTTGATCTCTGCTCGTATCTTCTGAATCCCTGGATTCTTGTCCTGATCATATGCTTGTATCGTTGATCTGTCCTGGTCCTTCCTTATTGTTCCCTATGTCGTCTTCTTCAGCGGCATTATTCGTGGTCCTACTGACCAGCAAGGCGAAGCACCTCCCGCGGACCAGCAGCAACCTGGAGATCAAGTCCAGCATTCCGGAGTAGCCTCTAGAGCCGTGCCTTCTGGCGGAGAGCCACCAGTCCAGCCAGTTCAACCAGTAGAACATGATGACGGCACTTTGGTAGGACTCGTCAGGACCTTGATAGCTTCCCAAGACCGGCGTGGAGATGCCTTGCACCAGGCAGTGACGGATGCTTTGACCCGAGGTGGTCATCAGGGTAACAGCGCGGCCAACAGCTTCAAGCGCCTGAACCCTCTATTCTTCGACGGCAGCGAAGATGCGATCGCCGCGGATGCTTGGCTTCAGGATACCGAAGTGATTCTAGAAGCAGCAAGGACTCCAGAAAATGAGAAGATGGCCGTAGTGCGCCTGCAGTTGTTAGATCTTGTCCGCAGTTGGTAGGCGGCGCAGGCCGAGGGATTAGTGGCACCCATTGCTTGGGCAGTGTTCAGAGAGAGATTCCAGACGAAGTATTTTGATGCTGTGGCTCGGTATGACTTGCAGACGAGGTTTACCAACCTGAAGCAAGGAGGCAGAACAGTCGATGGTTATGCATCTGAGTTTTCTAGACTCAGTAGGTTTGCCCCCACCTTGGTGGCAACCGAGTTTGATAGGGCCCAGCGGTTCCAGCAGGGGCTGCATTTAGAGATTTTACTAGCAGTTGAGCAGTTCGAACACCAGACGTTCGATGCAGTATTGAGGGCGGCTATGAGGCATGAGTACACCTCCCAGCGGATCGTGGATAGGACCGGAGGTAGGAAGCGGTCCCACAGTCAGATGCACCAATCATCAGCTCCAGCCCCGGCAGCTAGAGGTTTAACTATTGGAACTCCGAGGCGGGCGGCCTCGGTGATGTCGGTTCAGCATTCTACCCCGACGCACCCTCAGCAACAGAAGCAGAAGCAGTCTTCCGCAGTGGGATGTTCACACTGCGGGAAGCCAGGGCATGTGGTGTCAGAGTGTCGCAGAGCACAGGGATTGTGCTTGGTTTGTGGTGCCCCGGACCACAGGGTTGGGAACTGCCCGAACAGGGGGAGTTCATCAGCTTTCTCTGGTCCTTCAGTTAGAGGACCAGTGCCAGTCCAGCAGCAGCAGCAGTTGCAGTACCCGCTCCCGAGGCCATTGCTGACGCAGGCCCAGGCATTCCAACAGCAGAGGCCGCAGCAGTATGCTCAGGCCCAAGCCCTGATCCAGAGAAGGCAGAGGAATTTTTAGCAGAGGGGACCTGCCCCTAGAGGACATGGTCAAGTGCTGGCCTTGACCATGGGAGAAGAAGGAGTAATACCAGGTGAGGTAGTGGCAGGTACTATTCTCGTCAACACCTTTCCAGCTTCAGCTTTATTTGATTCTGGTGCATCGTATTCATTTATGTCTGCACGATTCGTGACACAGATAGGATTGGAGCCCGAGTCGTTATCAGTAAGGCTCAATATACTCACTGGTAACGGACTTGTGGGAGTCGATAGAGTATTTTCCTCGTGTCGAATCGTAGTTAGCAGTAGAGAGTTTCCCGCTAGATTGATAGAATTCCCGATGGCCGATTATGATGTAGTCTTAGGGATGGATTGGTTGAGGGACCAGTATGCTAGGATAGACTGCCACATTGGCAGGGTTGTTTTTAGCATTCCAGGAGAGCCGGAGTTTTCTTTCTCTCGAGGCGAGGTTGAGCCTTCTCCTCCAGTATTGCGGATGGCAGTAGCAGCAGTTCAATTGCCCAGGATAGTGGATGAGTTCCCAGATGTTTTTCCAGAAGAGCTTCCAGGTATGCCGCCAGAGCGGGAGATTGAGTTCACCGTAGACTTGATTCCTGGGACAGCCCCGGTGTCAGAGAGAGTCTACAGGATGGCGCCATCAGAGTTGGAGATCTTGTACAAGATGATTGAAGAGCTTAGAACCAAGGGATTCATTCGTGCTAGTGGATCGTCTTGGGGAGCCCCGATGCTTCTTGTGAAAAAGAAGGATGTTACGTCCAGATTATGTGTAGATTATCGTACCTTGAACTCAGTGACAATCAAGAACAGATACCCTCTCCCGAGGATAGATGACTTGTTTGATCAACTTAAAGGGGCAACTATATTCTCGAAGATTGACTTGCGCTCAGGATATCATCAGATCAGAGTCAGAGAGCAGGACATCCCGAAGACAGCTTTCAGATCGAGATACGGGCATTGGGAGTTCCTTGTTATGCCATTTGGAGCAACCAATGCACCGGCAGTATTCATGGACCTCATGAATCGCATTTTCATGCCTTACTTGGATCAGTTTGTGATCGTATTCCTAGATGACATTCTGGTCTACAGCAAGAATGAGGCAGAGCATGAGCAGCATCTCAGGGTTGTTCTTCAGATACTCAGGGAGCACCAGTTATATGCCAAGTTCAGTAAATACGAGTTCTGGCTCGATCGCATTTCGTACTTGGGTCATATCATCACCAGAGGAGGAGTAGAAGTGGATCCCCAGAAGATCATGGCCATTGAGTCATAGCCGGTGCCCAGCACAGTTGCAGAGGTTCGTAGTTTTCTTGGATTGGCAGGCTACTACCGGCGATTTGTTTCGGACTTCGCTCGGATCTCGGCGCCGCTGACCCAGTTGACCCGCAAGGATGCACAGTTTGCTTGGACAGCAGAGTACCAGGAATCTTTTGAGAAGTTGAAGCGAGGCTTAATGACGGCTCCTATTCTCACGCTTCCTGATGGGACCGGAGGATTTTCGGTATACTGTGACGCTTCAGGCAGAGGTTTAGGATGTGTTCTGATGCAGCATGGGAAGGTAATAGCTTATGCATCACGGTAACTTCGTGATCATGAGAGGAATTACCCAATCCATGACTTGGAGCTGGCAGCAGTGGTATTTGCACTCAAGTTGTGGAGGCACTATTTGTATGGAGATAGGGTGGAGATCTTCACCGACCATAAGAGCCTGAAATATGTTTTCATCCAGAAAGATCTTAACATGCGTCAGAGGAGATGGCTGGAGCTACTTGTGGATTATGATGTCAACCTGCAGTATCATCCTGGAAAGGCCAATGTTGTTGCGGATGCATTGAGCAGGAGAGCGGGAGTTTATTTTCTAACAGCGCAACCAGAGCTGTTAGCAGATCTTCAGAAAATGGATATTGAAGTTGTTCTCCCTTCCAGTGTGGCCTTGATGGCCAGTATGCAAGTTCAGTCCACTATAGTCGAGAGGATCCGGATGGCGCAGTCGGCAGATTCCAAGCTTCAGCGACTCAGAGCAGAGTGTGAGGCGGGACGAAGACCAGAGTTATGCGTTCATAAGGATGGTACACTTCGACACGGTAAGCGTCTTTGTGTACCCAGCGGAGATATCCGGCAGGAGGTCATGGCAGAAGCTCATAGTTTGCAGTATTCCATCCATCCGGGCAGTACGAAGATGTACCGTGATATCCGGCAGCATTTCTGGTGGAATGGCATGAAGCGGGAGATAGCTCGATTTGTCTCTCGGTGTTTGGTTTGCCAACAAATTAAAGCTGAACATCAGAGACCGGCAGGACTGCTTCAGCCTTTGCCGATTCCAGAGTGGAAGTGGGAGCATGTAACCATGGATTTTGTGACTGGATTACCTAGATCCCCAGCTGGTAGAGATGCTATTTGGGTTATAGTTGACCGGCTCACGAAAGTGGCTCACTTTCTTCCATTCAGAGTTGGTCAGTCGACGGCTCAGCTTGCGGCGATGTATCTTAGACAGATTGTCAGATTGCACGGTGTGCCAGTTAGCATCACCTCGGACCGAGATTCTAGATTTATATCGCACTTTTGGCGTAGCCTGCAGGCGAGTTTAGGGACTCATCTCCAGTTCAGTTCAGCATATCATCCGCAGACAGATGGTCAGTCAGAGCGCACGATCCAGACTCTTGAAGACATGTTGCGATCTTGCACACTTGACTTCGGTGGTTCATGGGAAGATCACTTGCACCTGGTGGAATTCTCGTACAACAATAGTTTCCAGGCCAGTATCCAGATGGCCCCGTTCGAGGCGCTGTATGGCAGGAAGTGCAGATCCCCGCTATCCTGGGATGATGTTGGAGAAAGACAGATGCTTGGTCCAGAATTGATTGCTCTGACCATTGAAGTGGTCAGAAGGGTCAGAGATCATCTTCGAGTTGCCCAAGATCGCCAGCGTCATTGGGCCGATTCTCATCGGCGCCCTCTTGAGTTTTCAGTCAGCGATCATGTATTCCTGAGGATTTTGCCCAACCGTGGCGTCATTCGTTTCGGCGTACGGGGAAAGCTTAGTCCTAGGTATATAGGGCCGTTTGACATTCTGGAGCGAGTAGGAGATGTATCCTATCGTCTCGCTCTTCCGTCGTCGCTAAGCGAGGTGCATGACGTGTTCCATGTATCCCAATTACGACGGTATATCCCGGACCCGAGCCACATCCTGGATCATTCGGAATTGGTTGTTGGTACCAACCTTTCGTATGAGGAGAGGCCCGTGTCTATATGGGACCGGAGAGAGAAGATCCTCAAGAACAAGACTATCAAGTTAGTCCGAGTTGCTTGGGGTCATCACTCTTTGGGGGAGTCAACGTGGGAGCGTGAGGAAGATATCCGATCGCGGTATCCCGACTTGTTTGACTCATGAGGTATAATGTCTTCCTTATGCCTCATGTCTTCGATTCCTTGCTTGAATAAGTGATTGCTTGCCTAGTTATAGTTTGCATGTAATTAGTATAGCTTGTTCTAGTCTCTCTAACATCTTAATTAAATTCCGAGGACGGAATTCTTTTAAGGTGGGTAGAGTTGTAATGCCTGTTGTTCGTATTACGTATTTAAGAATACGTGTGCGTATTTTATCTCGTATTGGCCATGGTTCATCTTGGTTTGGGTTGGCTTGGGTTGGTTCGGCTAGGCTTGATTAGCCTTGGTTCATTATGAACCAAGGGTGAACCCCCTACCTACCACAACCAACCCCATTTATTAACCTATTCCCATTCTCTCTCCTCATTATTTTCTTTCTTCTTCATTACTCTCCACCACCAACCAAGAAAACCCTAGCCTAGGCAAGTAAATCTTGCTTCATGAAGAAACCCACCATTTTTATTGTTCTAACCTCTTCTTTGCAACTTTCTAATCCACATTAGAACTTGTCATTTTCTATTTTGAAGCTTGGATTTTTGTAGATCTAGAATTTAGTCATTTTCGGATTTTCATGGTTTTGATCTATTAAATTCCCTTGTTTTCAAGTTTTGATGGTTCCATGTGGTAGAGAATTTCCTTCTACCCAATTTTGACCTTTGGAAAGTTGGATTTGGACTTGTTTTGACCAAGTTATGGACTTTGGAAGCTTAGGGTTCAACCATGGAGTTCCTGCTGTTTGGAGAAGACAGTGAGCAGTGCGCGAGCTTTTTAGCTTGCGTCACTGAGCTGTGCGCGCTCTTTAGCGCAGCGCAGTAGAGTCCATACGCTGCCTTTATGTCTTGCATACGCTCACTTGTGTGACAAGGGGTCGTATGGACCTCATACGCTTACTGAGCGTAGGCTTACCTGAGCGTAGCTTGACTTGAGCGTAGCCTGACCTGAGCGTATGACTTTTGCACTGAGCGTATGGCCTTGGCTGACTTGGTCTTATGTCAGCATGTCATTTTGGTTTTATTTTCCTTAAGCTTGGCTCTTCTATAGCCCTGTATATTAATATTTTATTAGATATTTTACGCCCATTTTATATCCTTACGCCTTTTGTCATGAACTTGATAATCATGAATTTATTTAATAGGTTTGTTAATAATAATTGAACACGGCATGGCAGGACAAGCATACCTGACATGATTATCTCGAATTGCTGTTGCGTCGGCTAACGTGACATGACCTGACAAGAATGACTAACCTGGACACCGTGGATGATTGCGTTTGTACAATAAACCAGTATTGTCTTGCATCATGTCTAGGATAGGATCCCTGAGTACCACGGTCAGGGATACCTACTGTAATTAACTAAGAGTAATAAACTAGAATAATTCAGTAGACATGAAGAGATTCCCAGCTACAGGCAATCCCGTTATCTGGGCGCATTAAGTGGACTTGTAGCCTACCAATGAGTAGGGCACACTTCCAGCACACAGTCATGTGGTGCATCCTTCATAAATGGACATTCGACCTGGATAACTTGGATGGTCTGCAGGGCTTGTGGCTGTTGAAATAATCTCATTGCATCTTGCTAGTAACTAGGCCTGTGATAACCCTAGCTAGTTAAAGTATCAAGCCGTACTTTTGATTGGCCGTGATTGATTGGATGAAGTTATTCCAGCTTAGTCTTATCCTGATCCTGTGCAAGATCGTGACAAGACACGATTATTGATGCTTGCCTTAACAATAACGATCGGAGGACCAGTTCTGTTCAGGCGAAGGGTTACAACCCCGGTCCTTGTTTGGTTTAAGGGTTGT
Source organism: Iris pallida (assembly GCA_029216955.1). NCBI lineage: Eukaryota > Viridiplantae > Streptophyta > Magnoliopsida > Asparagales > Iridaceae > Iris > Iris pallida. Next base: position 10,548,335 of record JANAVB010025800.1, on the reverse strand, counting down.
AACCTGGCTCCCGGAGCAGTTCTGTGTCTTCCCTTCGGTTATTGTCTTATTTGTACCCCGTGCCATGCTTGTCATATTCTATCTTACTTCAGCAACATGATTATCTATAATGGCCTTAACAATAAAGATCAGGAGTCCAGTTCTGTTCAGGCGAAGGGTTACAACCCCGGTCCTTGTTTGGTTTAAGGGTTGTAACCTGGCTCCCGGAGCAGTTCTGTGTCTTCTCTTCGTTTATTGTCTTATTACCTTATCCATGGTATTTGATACGGATTTCCATTCAGGTGAAGGATTGCAACCCCGGTCCTTGTTTGGTTTAAGGGTTGTAGTCTGGCTACTTGAATGGTTCCCTCGTACTCAATTATTGTTGTTATTTCCGATAATTTAACTTTAAAGTTCCTTACTATATGCTGGATTTAGTTTCTAAGTGAAGCCTCCTTTGTGGCACTTGCTCTTTCTGGGGTCTGACCCAGCTGCTTTTGTGTGGCCAGATATCGGAGCAGCTCCAGAGGATCCACCGATCTTCCAGCCAGATGGTGACCACTAGACGGAACCCTGGCAACGAGTGGGTTTCTTTTTGTCCTCCCACTTATTTGTAAAAATTATTCTTTTGAGGCGTTTAGCCGGCGAGCACGTGTTAGCTCGATTGCATCTTTATTTACTGTCTGCCTACGGGCTGTAACATGATTGACAGATCCTAGGGTTGATCATGTATGACTGAACTCTTGCTAGTCCTGGCATTTTGTACGACTAGCTTCATGATCATCCAATATGTAATGTATGGGACGCCTTGCTATTATATATTTGGTGCTCTGACATCTTGTAATTACTATTGCTTGCTTGTGATTGAGACAATAGGCTTGTTCATGACCTTAGGAGACTGCTGGCTTGTAGTTAAACCCTTATATATCTAGACAACCGTGACCGTATAGTGAGATGGATTCCATTTCATATACGTAGCTGGCTATGTCTGCCCCCGCTCTCCAGTATTCTGGTTCTGGGGCGTGACAAACATCCAATCAACTGTTGCCTAAAAATAACTATTCACTTAACCCACAATTTAAATTTAACATTCCTAACGGCTACTAGGCTTCCCTATCAACAACTGACTCAACCTGAATCAGCATGATTTCCTCCCTGGAATCTGACCCTATCCCGGACACTTCTTGTTGGACACGATCCGTAACTGGTATCATCCTGACATTACTGCCAAGTTCTAATTGAGGACACGGACACTCCACAGTCTCAACCGAACATCAAAATTCAACCCGCAGACATGAACGCACGGACACATTAGAGATCCGACATTCTAAGAAACAACTAAACTATGATTAAACTGTAATGATTCGAGAAAGAAAATTTCCTGAAATGAGTTGTACTCCAAAGGAATGCCCCTCCACGAAGTCAGGTACAATCTCACTTGTCCAGTTCTAAGAGAGTCCCTAAACAAACATTAGACAAACAGGTTGTGTTCAGAAAGACTTAGCCACAACACTGGAATCCCTCTGTTTCTAACAAGAAAATTTAGAACGCTAGAACCAATTAAGCACCCATAGATCGACTCTTAAATCAAACTCAACAAAAATCTGATCGATGCAGGAGATAAAACCCCCTTCATCAATGAAGCTCCACAAGGCAATTTCAAATGGAAACGTTGAAAAAAAATATAATCAGAGGCGATCACACCTAGAATCGAATTCGTAGATCTATTTATGGACGACTTAGATCGATCTCCTGTAGATCAATCTGCCACAAGGATCAATTGGTGATTCAAGAGACGAAGGAAAAAAAAGATTAACACAAACTAACATCAATACTTACCGATCCATTCTTGCTCTTGGAGAAGAATGCAGGAATCGACCGGCTCTGCTATCGAATGTCGATGTCCCCACGAAGAAGAGTAGATCAGTCTTGATCAAGGAAAGAAATCGAATTAACAATTTCTTCAAGAATCGATCAAAGTTATCAGATCTGAAGTAGAGATTGATTGATACTCACCAGTCATTGCCACCGTTCAACTGTCGGAAGAAGGAAAGGTCGAAGATTTCTCGCGCGTCGTCGATCGTCGTGGTCGCCGTCTCAGGAAGGGAGACCGAGCTCAGGAAGGGAAGTACTCGAAGGAACTCAAAGGGAATAATTCAGGAAAGGAATGGTAATGAGAACTACTGTTCTCTCATTCCTTTAAAACAATAAAGTGCAACTTTGCACTTCACACCCTCCGCCCAAGATGAATTGCAAAATGACCCTCCCTGCATAAAGAAAAATTCAAAAACCCCCATTGCCTTTTCATAATTGTGCAGATTTCATAAAAAAACAGTTAAGAGGTTAAGTGGTGGGCCCCAAGTTTGTTACAACAAACTTTTAAATTGAAATTCTGCTCCTAAATTACTTTCCCTCCAAAAATATAAATCCTAATATTTATTATTTAAAACCATAACTTATTATTTGAAACTAAATCAACAATTATTATTTTTAGGAATTCTTTTAAAAATCAAATTTATTATTATTATTTTTTAAAATCGGGAAGTGGAGTTACAAATCTCCCTTCCTTAAAAATAATTTCGTCCTCGAAATTCGAGAAACAATCAAAACAAACCTCAAAGTAAAATCTCAAGGAAGGTTCAAACACAAATCATTTATTGTATTCAAAAATTTCTCAATATCAAAATACAATCAGACAAACAAGCTGGGAAAGCGCTTCCGCATCTCATCCTCGCGCTCCCATGTGGACTCTTCCGGAGAGTGGTGTCTCCATATGACGCGGACAAGTGGAATAGTCTGGTTCCGCAGGCGCTTCTCCCTTCGATCAAGGATCTCCACTGGCTGCTCCTCGTAGGTCAAGCTCGGACCCACCTCTAGCTCTGAATAGTCCACCACATGGCTCGGATCTGGAATGTACCGTCGAAGCTGGGACACATGGAAAACGTCGTGCACTCCCTCCAAGCTAGCTGGAAGTGCTAGTCGATATGCCACCTCGCCAATCCGTGCCATCACGTCGAAAGGCCCGATGAATCTCGGACTGAGCTGTCCGCCTCTGCTAAATCTAATGACGCCCTTAGTTGGCGAGATCTTCAAGAACACTCTTTCTCCAACCGCGAACTCCAGTGGCCGTCTGCTGCTGTCCGCCCAGTGCTTCTGTCGATCCTGTGCAACTCTGATACGCTCCCTGATCAGTCTGACTTTCTCAGCTGAGTCTACCACCATCTCTGGCCCAAGCAAAGCCCTCGCGCCAACGTCGTCCCAAGATAAAGGCGTACGGCATCTCCGCCCATACAACGCCTCAAACGGAGTCATCTCGATGCTAGCCTGATAACCGTTGCTATAGGCAAACTCCACTAGATGCAAATGATCCTCCCACGAACTGCCGAAATCAAGTGCGCAAACCCGTAACATGTCCTCCAGTATCTGAATGGTCCTTTCGGACTGCTCGTCCGTCTGTGGATGATAAGCAGTGCTGAACTTCAACTACGACACCAAGCTCAACTGTAGGCTCCTCTAGAAATGTGATATGAAGCGGCTGTCTCTGTCTGAAACGATGCTCACCGGCACCCCATAAATCCACACAATTTGTCGCATGTAGAGGTCTGTAAGCTTCTCGATCGACAGCCCAACCTTGAACGGAATAAAATGAGCAGACTTCGTTAGTCTGTCCACGATCACCCAAATAGCGTCCTTGCCACTGGAAGTATGCGATAAACCAGAGACGAAGTCCATGGTGATATGCTCCCACTTCCATTCCGGAATAGGTAAAGGCTGGAGTAGTCCTGCTGGTCTCTGGCGTTCTATCTTGACTTGCTGGCACACGAGGCATCTGGAAACAAATCTGGCAACCTCTCTCTTCATTTCATACCACCAAACATACTCTTGTAGATCCTTGTACATCTTGGTGGACCCAGGATGAATAGAATACTGCGACTGGTGGGCCTCCTGCATAACTTCCTTCCGCAGATCCTTGGGCACACACAACTGGTTCCCGTGCCTCAGGGATCCATCCTCTGCAATAGTGAAGTCGTCGAGCAATCCTGCCTCCGCCTGGCCTCTGAGACATCGGAGCCCCTCATCTAGAAACTGGATCTCCTTGTTCTTCTCTAACAGCCCCGACTGTATCTTCATGTGCATCAGCTGCCCTCCTACTCCCGGTAGAACAATCACAATCCCAAGGCTCTCAGGATCCTCCAGTAGATGTCGATCCATAGTGAGTAACATAGCAACAGGATATCGACTAAGAGCATCTGCCACCACATTCGCCTTCCCAGGGTGGTACTGCAGATTGATGTCGAAATCCTTCATGAGTTCCAGCCATCTGCGCTGTTCATATTCAGTTCCTTCTGAGTAAAGACATACTTCAGGTTTTTATGGTCCGTGAAGATGTCCACTCTCTCCCCATATAAATAGTGCTTCCACAGTTTTAAGGCAAAAATGACTGCTGCAAGCTCCAAGTCATGTGTAGAATAATTATTCTCATGGGGCCTCAACTGCCTAGAAGCATAAGCAATGACTCTCTTGTTCTGCTCAAGCACACATCCCAAGCCTTTCCCTGAAGCATCGCTGTAGATGACGAATCCTCTCGATCCCGATGGCAAAGCTAGAACTGGTGTTGTCGTGAGTCTTCTCTTCAATTCTTCAAATACTGACTAGCAGGCGTCGCTTCAGATGAACTCCTCGTCCTTCCGTGTAAGCTTGGTCATCGACTCTGCAATCTTGGCAAAATCTTTCACAAACTTCCTGTAGTAACCTGCTAGACCCAGAAAACTACGAATCTCTGCTACTGACTTGGGAGGTGCCCATGCTTCAACTGCTTCAATCTTCTTGGGATCCACAGAAATTCCCTCACCAGTCACCACATGCCCTAGGAACTCTACTGTCCAAGAAAAACTCACATTTTAAGAGTTTCTCGTACAGCTTCTCCTTCCGCAAAATCTCTAACACAATCCGCAGGTGCTCCACATGCTCCACCTCAGTCTTCGAATATATCAGAATGTCGTCAATGAAGACTTCGACAAACTTGTCCAGATACTTGTGAAAAACTTTATTCATCAAGTTCATAAACACTGCAGGGGCATTGGTGAGTCCGAACGGCATCACCAGGAACTCATACTGGCCGTATCGGGTGTTGAAAGCTGTCTTCGGAATATCCTGCTTTCGCACCTTCATCTGGTGATATACCGACCGAAGGTCAATCTTGGAAAAGACCTTGGCTCCACTAAGCTGGTCAAACAGCTCATCAATCTGCGGCAAAGGGTATTTATTCTTGATGGTGATGTTATTGAGTGCACGGTAATCAATGCACGTCCTCACCGTCCCATCCTTCTTGGGCACGAAGAGTACCAGTGCTCCCCAGGGTGAAGCACTGGACCGAATAAAACCCTTGCCCTCCAACTCATCAATCTGAGCCTTCAACTCTGCAGCTTCCTTCAGGTTGATCTTGTAACAATGCTGGGACTTCGGCGCTGATCCGGGCAATAGGTCGATGCTGAACTCCACATCTCGATCTTGCAGCAATCCTGGCAACTCCTCGGGGAAGACGTTGAGAAACTCCGCGATAAGTGGATGCGGCAACTCCTGGTCCTCTGTAACTGCTCCGAAGTAGACTGCCTCTGGCCTCTCTACAATTCGTCTGCAGATCTTGAACGGTGGAACTCCTGGCGGGCTGAAGATCACCTTCCCCTCATGACAGTCTATTACGGCAAACTGCTCGCTCATCCAATCGATGCCGAGGACTATATCAAATCTGGGCAATGGCATCACTAGAAGTCGAGCCCTAATCTCCCTCCCAGCAATAGTGATAGGACAGTCTACCATCTCACTCACTGGCACTACCCCTCCTCCTGTCATAATCCGACAGTTCCTCCTAGTGGGCTTGGATGTGAAGCCGTGTCTATGCAGAAACTCATATGATACAAAGCTATGGGTGGCTCCAGAATCAAACAATGCAATGGCATGGAAGGAATGTAAAAGTATAGAACCTGTGATCACATCTGGCACTGCCTCGTCCTCCTCAACTACAGCCATGACGTAAGCACGTCCCTGTTGTGGTCCTTCCCTCTGCTGACGCTATGCAAACTGCTACTGCTGAGTGGGTAAAGCCGGTCCCCTCTGTGGTGCAGCTGGTAGAGCTCTGGGTGGTGCAAGTGGTGGTCCTCTAGCTCCTCTAGGTCCTCCTGTCATTCTAGCTGCAGCCTGTGGGCAATCCCTCATCTGGTGTGCGTCTGATCCGCAGAATAAGCAGGGTCCAAGCCTCTTGCGGCACTCGTCGAAGAGGTGTCTCGGTCGATAACAGAATGTACAAGTAACTGCCTGCTGCTGTCTCTGATGCTGATGTGTAGGAGCTCTGGCTGGACGGTGATGCTGCTGTGCCGGCAGCTGTGGCCTCGCCTGAATCTGAGTCTGGACCCTCTTCGCTGGTGCCTGAAAACTGCTGCTGCCCATGTCCCGATCCCTCTTCAGCTTCGGATCTGCCTCCTTCCCTACAGCCTGAGTAATCTTGAGAATGCTCGCATAGGTCGTCGCCTGACTAATCGCCACCGCGTGTCGCAGCTCCATGGTGAGACACTTCTTGAATCTCCAAGCTCTGTCCTCCGGAGCTCTGACTAGGTTCTCCGCGAACCTGCTGAGCCTAGTAAACTCTGAAGTGTACTGCGCAACCGTCATTGTCCCCTGCTACAGCATCTCGAACTGCATCCTCAGCTCATCCCGCTCCACCTCTGGGAAAAACTTCTCCTTAAACAGAGTTTTGAAATCTGCCCAAGACACCTGGGGCTCCGCCAACTGGGGCTCCTTCCGGTACCAAGCTCTGGCCAAGTCGAAGAGTCGCATGCTAGCCATCTCCACCTTCAGATTATTCGAGATCTGTGCCATCTTCAAGGTCCTCTCCGCATTCTCTAGCCACTCATCCGCATAAATGATCCCCTCGTTGCCCCAGAAGTCCATCGGGCAGAGGTTCTGGTACTCCTTGGCCGTCCCTGGTCTCGGTGCTGCTGGTACTATACGTGCTGCTGGAGCTGGTGCTGTCGGCTCTCTGGTCTAGAGTGCGTCGACGACGGTTGCTCTGAACTGTGCGGCCTGCTGACTCTGAGCCTCTCTGAACTGTGCAACCTGGTGATTCTGGGCCTCCATAAACTGCTGGAACATCGCCATCACCTGAGCACCGTCAAACATCATCGTCGAGGGTAGCGGCGGAAAGATCGGAGGCGGTGGTGGAAGCTGATCTGCTGGAACGTCTGGTGCGGCCTGCTGATCCGAACTGCCTGTGAATCCAGGCTGCTCCGCGGTCTTCCTCGTAGTGACCATCCTGTAATAGAAAGAAAACTTTGTGATTGATAAAAACCTAACCTACCAGAAAATGTAAATATTTTATAATAACCATATATACCCGATGTACCCGATTTCCTATGCTGTGATCAAGTTTTCCTAGTTTAAATCAAGTCCCCCAATAGTACTCTAATACCTAGGTACTATTAGGATAGACATGTATGGGCCAACAATAAAAATATGTCACGACCCGCTCCCGAATAATCGGACACGAGTCGGACACGTCCAGCCTTTGTCGTTAGACACGACGAAGTAAGCTGTACCAATTTAGGGAAATCTAACCAGATAATCATGAACAAGTATGAAATCACAGTATCTATAAATGTATCCCAAACCCAGAGTAAAGTACAAGTCTCAGAATTTATTACATTCCAGCAAATGAAATATATATATATATATATATATATATATATATATATATATATATATATATATATATATATAGGAAAAGGAATTTTATTCAAGTCAAAAGGAGCTAAAACTCCAAATGGCGCTGGAAAAAAACCATGCAGCCTACAAAATGTGGGGCCATCACACCCACAAAAAAGCTAGAAAGAAAGCTTCAGAAGCTCCAAAGGAGCACAAAACGTAGCTCTTAGGAGCTAACCCAAGCATCAAAGCAAAATAAAGTGGGACCATGCACACCCACTAAAAACCAAATTAATTACACAACCTCCCCAGTGGACGTTGGACCAACCCAAGCGTCTAAAAGGCTTAGCAGCTCTAATGTGGGGAGATGAACACCCACCAAAATTATAGAGGATCCACCCGACGCCTACGATGCGGAAGCGTCAATCAAGAGAGCGGAACGGATCGCCGCCGGGAGCTCCGAGGGGTGAGAGAAGATCTTTTCTTCCTTTGCTTCAAAAGCTATGGAAGCAAGAGCTTTTACCACCACATTAGCTCTAGAGGAGGCCGCCATGATCTACGGAGGAGGGATGAGGCGGGATTGAATGTTCCGGAGTTTGTAAATTAATGTCCAAGGCGCAGCTTCTTTGGTCGTCATAATTTTGATGAGACGATGAGATGAAGTTTCGACCTCGTTAAGCACCCAGTTTCTCTCCCGTCACCAACTGGCCGCATAAAGAAGGGCCTCAAGTTCCGGAACGTGGATAGCAATGTCGTCCATGAAGAAAGAAAAAGCTTCGATGAAGGTACCGACGTTGTCTCTAACAATCCCGTCGCCCGCCGTGCATGGGGGATCCCCGCCGCGACCCGCAATATTAAGCTTCAGGCCGTAGGCCGGGGCCTTCCAGGAATCGCGAATCTGAGCGATGGCAGCCGTCCGGGGGACGTTGCGATGAGCCGAGATATACACGGCCACAGGCCGCTGTCCCATAGGGACCGCAGCACTGGCCTGGACATTCGGTCTGCTAGTAGTGGCCGCCCCGTAGCTGCTGAAGTGCGCCGAAACAGCGGCAGGGGCAGCAGAATTTTGGGCGCTGGTTGCTGGATTTTGGACGCTGGCAACAGCGATCTGGACTGCTGAATTAGCAGCATGAGCTGCTGAATTGTGGGCGCTGCTAGAAAAATTCTGGGCGCTGGCAGCAGCATTCTGGACAGCTGAAACAGCAGCATGGGCTGCTGAATAGTGAGCGCCTTGTGCTGAAATCTGGGCGCTGATTTGAGGCCCACTGTGATGATCAGGAGCAGCGGCGTTCCCGATGAGCGGGTCTGTCGAATGCGGACCGTCCAGATTAAGTTCCCCCCCTGCGGGACGAAGTTGTGAGCCGCAAGGAGGTGCTGAAGGGAGGCCTTCACCCGGCTAATAATCAGATTGCAATTCCTCCTTCCGTTGCCGAAGATGATCTCATTCCTTTGCTTCCAAATTTCCCATAGAGCGTTTCCGAAAACGAAGTTCCTGCTAATACCTGAGGGAGAAGACAAAGAAATATTGTTAAGCCATACCTGAGTGAGTTGTTCAATACTCGAGGGAGATGACGGGAGTGCCGCCAAATCCGGGTAGCCGTCTCGCTCGAGACAAATAAATGATCAATAGTCTCCGTCTCCGGGTTCTCGCAGCACGAGCACCTAGATGCCATTTTGAATCCCATAGTAAGAAGACGCGCGTCCACCGGAATCGCGTTCCAGCTAAGTCTCCATAGAAATGCACCGACCCGAGGTTGTATAAATTTATTCCAATAGTAGCGACTCCATGAATCAGTAGGATGTTTGACCCTATGGTATTCCCAAAATGACTTGGTAGAAAATTCACCACTTTGATTCAAGACCCAACACAGTTTGTCTTTATCCTCATTAAGCACCAAAGCCTTTAGCACTTTGATGGCCACTCTAGGGAGATGATTTCTTATGTCAACAATAGCTCCAGAAGCTATTCTAATGAATGGAGAGCTCACAACCTGACGAATGTTAGGAATATAATTAAAAATATGGGGTTTCGGAAGAATAATACCACACCAATTGACACCCCAAATCGGGATATTCCCCCGGCCGGCAACCCAAGTACATTGGCTATGAACCTTCGAAAGTAACGCCACTATGGAACGCCAAAGAGGAGATGGGTGATGTGGCATAGTGTAATTAACCGAGGTCGGATCCCCGTACTTGCGAACCATGTAATGAGACCAAACCGATTCGCCTTTGATTATCGACCAACACCGTTTAGCATGAAGGGCGGTCATAACTTGCTTAAGAGAGCGGATGCCCAAACCCCCTTCATCCATCGGTCTACAAACCCGATCCCAAGAAATCCAACGCCTCCGGTGCCGCTCATTGGAGTTCCACAGGAAAGCCGCCATACATTTCTCCATATTATGCAAGAGTTTTTTGGGAGCTTTGACCACCGATAGAGAGTGAATAGGGAGAGCATTGAGCACACTTTTTAATAAGGTAATTTTGCCACCAAATGAAAGCAAGCGGCCTCTCCAACCGGATATACGTTTTTCGAATTTGGAAATTAAGTCAAAAAAGTAATCCGGCTTAGCTTTACCTTTGTAAAGAGGGAACCCCAAGTACGAGATCGACAAATAAGTAAGCTTTAAACCCGAGCTGTTAGCGATAATATTCGCATGGCTATCCATATGAGGTTTGTTAGAAACAATAAGAGAGGATTTGGATAAATTAATCACCTGTCCGGAAGACGATGCGTACTCCTGGAGAATCGACAGAAAACAGTCGATATTGCTAGAACCACCATTGAGAAAGATCAGGCTGTCGTTCGCGTAAAATAGGTGGGAAATGGGAAGGCTGTTGATTCTACCGGTACAAAGCTTCAGACGACCATGCAAGCAAAGATCGGAGATTTTACGACTAAGCGCGTCGTGGACGATGATAAAAAGAGCCGGCGAGATCGGGTCCCCTTGACGTAACCCTCTAAACGAACGAAAGTAATCCCCGGTGTTGCGGTTGACAGAGATAGAGTACCAACAGTTGGAGATGAGTCTATAGATGAGATTGATCCAAGTGTGACTGAAGCCGAAACGACGAAGCACCTGGATAAGAAATGACCAATTAACCCTGTCGTACGCTTTGGACATGTCGAGTTTGATAGCCACGTTGCCCCCAGAGACCTTGTTGTCGATGGTCTGAACAATCTCATGCGCCAAGCTACTGTTCTCGTGTATGCTCCTCCCTTTGACGAAGCCCGATTGTTCTCTAGAAATGATAAGAGGAAGGACCGAGGAAAGCCGCTCCGCCAGGATTTTGGATATGATTTTATGAGAAAAATTACTCAGACTGATCGGCCTAAAATCCTGACAAGTCAAAGGTTTACTAGTTTTAGGAATAAGGACAAGGGTTGCGGAACTTATACCTTTGGGAATGTGAATGCCAAGGAAGAAGTCCGTGATAGCGGCCAAAACATCGGTCTTGATAATGCTCCAGCATTTGGTGTAGAAGTAGCCCGTGAACCCGTCCGGGCCCGGCGCGCTCTGTGGATTGAGGGATTTGACCGCTAGTTCTACTTCCCCCTCCGACGGAATGGCACAAAGCTCAATGTTCTGCATCTCAGTGATAATAGAAGGAATGCATGAAATGAATGTATCAGGAGGAGTCACCGGCACATAACCAAAGAAGTCCGAAAAGTGAGTGATCGCCCGGTCAAGGATAACATGGTCCTCCACCGCCGAGCCATCCGGATCGAACATCCGAATTTTGTTGGAAGACGCTCTCCCCTTGATAATGGCGTGATAGAACGAGGAGTTCCGATCCCCTTCCGTGATCCAGTTGATTCGAGCTTGGTCCATAAGCAATTGTTCTTCCATACCCATAACCGCTTTAAGTCTCATGCGAGTGGTGTGTAGGGCCATCCCCTGAATCTCGCACCACCGAAGTTGGAGGGACTCCTCGATGACGTCGACCTCATGTTGCAGGTCCCTCTTTTGTTTCCGCAAGTCCCCAAAAACATTACAATTCTACTCCCGAAGCGAGTTTCTAAGCCTTTTTAGCTTGCTGTGGAGAACAAAAAGAGGCGGGCCAATGCAAGGCGAGTTTCAGCTAGTAGTCACGAGCTCATTGAAAGATGGGTGAGAGGTCCACATGCGTTGGAAGCGAAAGGGCGCCGGCGCGCTGATCGAATCTGTGGGGGAGATAAGGAGAGGAGAGTGGTCAAAAAATAAGCGAGGTAAGTGCGTTACCGTGATGGGGATGTTGTCGAGGAGGAACTTCGTGTCGTAAAGGAACCGGTCGAGCCTTTCCCAAGTATTCAGGTTGTTGATGAGACCGTTGCACCATGTGCAGCAAATGAAAGATAGAGTCTACTAGTCTCAAATACAAGGAAAATGTAAAGTGCTAATGGTAAAGCTCTAGGCTTCTGCAGCATCTAAGTCGAGGCAACTCCAGCTAGCTCTCCTGCATCAACTGGCTCTCGGCCATAATATGTGTCGCAAAGGGCCTCCAACTCACCTGCAACATATCCTATTCAGGAGCGGAGCAAAGTACAGTTCTAGGTAATGAAACATGAACATGACATGAACTGAGTACAGGAGTACAGGAAAATGAAATACAGGAATGAACATGAAAGTACAGGAAAGTAGTACAGAAAATAAGTACAGGAACTATAGTACATGAATGTAAAGTACAGGAACATGTAAAGTACAGGGCTGAAACTATAATCCTGAAGTACCAGACATGATAAGTGCACAATATCGAAATACATCTAGTCCATGTGACCGGCTGGGGTGAGAACATGCACAGGAGTACATGAATATGGTACGACTTAGGGCCCGCATGCACGATGCGAGGCCTAAGGTAGGCACATGAGTATAGTAACCGGGATTGGTCACATGGCTAGTGTATTTCTCCACCCGACACTAATAAGTACAAGAACAAGAGTACAGGAGTACAGGAGTACAGGAGTACATGATATCGTGCCATGATGTGTCACAAGAAGTAGTACAAGAATATAAATGCACAAAACCGTAGAAAAGTACTTGCCTGGCTCCGGGAAATCAAGTGTACTAGCTGAAGCTGGATATCCTCCTGATTTATTGAGTACAAGTTGATTAATAACTAAACAAGCTCTAATTTGGTATTTGTAGTTCTATAATTATAATATTTGGTTAAGCTCAAATATTAACTGCTCAATATTAAACTCCCTTACAACTATTCTTAAAACTATTATTAGAATATAAAATTAACTAGGTTCCTAACCCATTCCCAAATTCCTTAATTTATCCAAGACAAGCATATATATAAACTCAAGTTTATTGATAAAATTCTAACATGACTTCTCAGCTGCAAAGGCAGATACTGATGTCTTAGGAAGCAACCTTCCCAATACAATATGGCAATATCAATTCATGAGACTGAAAATAGTTGTAGAGGTAATCTCAGGTTCATCTAAATTGAATCATCACAGGCTTACCTTGCTCTTAACATGTATTCAGTCACTCTTAGGTGCCAAATAATTCCTGACCAACCTAGAAAGTTTATAGAAGGTTTAGAGTGGCTAAAAGTTTCTAATGAAAGATCTCTTACCCATTCTCAGGTAAACTGAGATTTCATTTCAGGTTCAACTCAAGTTCATCTCAAGTTTACACTGAAATTATCTCAGGTTTACACTGAGAACTAATCTCAGTTTTACACTGAGAACTAATCTCAGTTTTACTGAGATTTCATTCTTAGATTACACTGAGAATTAGAGCAGTGATGAGAAGCCCCATTCAAAATCTGGCCACAACATTGCATACGGGTTCCAAGGTTCAGAAATTGAATTGAAAATAGCATAATGCTTGCGAGAACACATTCTCAGGTTCAGTTTGAAAACTGAACTGAATTCCCATAGTCAAGAGTCATCAGAAGAGATAATTTAACACAACTTCCTTAATTTATAGAGTGGTAACACCAACTACAAAGTCATCAATACATTAATACTTAAACTACAACAGCATCCAATCAACTGTTGCCTAAAAATAACTATTCACTTAACTCTCAATTTAAATTTAACATTCCTAACGGCTACTAGGCTTCCCTGTCAACAACTGAATCAACCTGAATCAGTATGATTTCCTTCCTAGAATCTGACCCCACCCCGGACACTTCTTGTTGTACACGATCCGCAACTGGTATCATCGCGACATTGCTGCCAAGTTCTAATTGAGGACACGGACACTCCACAGTCTCAACCGAACATCAACATTCAACCCGCAGACATGAACGCACGAACACATCAATGTCTGACACAAACAAAAGAGATTCGACATTCTAAGAAACAACTAAACTATGATTAAACTGTAATGATCCGAGAAAGAAAATTACCTGAAATGAGTTGTACTCCAAAGGAATGCCCCTCCACGAAGTCAGGTACAATCTCACTTGTCCAGTTCTAAGAGAGTCCCTAAACAAACATTAGACAAACAGGTTGTGTTCAGAAAGACTTAGCCACAACACTGGAATCCCTCTGTTTCTAACAAGAAAATTTAGAACGCTAGAACCAATTAAGCACCCATAGATCGACTCTTAAATCAAACTCAACAGAAATCTGATCGATGCAAGCGATAAAACCCCCCTTCATCAATGAAGCTCCACAAGGCAATTCAAATGGAAACGTTGAAAAAAATATAATCAGAAGCGATCTCACCTGGAATCGAACTCGTAGATCTATTTATGGATGACCTAGATCGATCTCCTGTAGATCAATTTGCCACAAGGATCAATTGGTGATTCAAGAGACGAAGGAAAAAAAAGATTAACACAAACTAACATCAATACTTACCGATCCATTCTTGCTCCTGGAGAAGAATACAGGAATCGATCGACTCCGCTATCGAATGTCGATGTCCCCACGAAGAAGAGTAGATCAGTCTTGATCAAGAAAAGAAATCGAATTAACAATTTCTTCAAGAATCGATCAAAGCTATCAGATCTGAAGTAGAGATTGATTGATACTCACCAGTCATTGCCACCGTTCAACTGTCGGAAGAAGGAGAGGTCGAAAATTTCTCGCGCGTTGTCGATCGTCGTAGTCGCCGTCTCAGGAAGGAGAGACCGAGCTCAGAAAGGGAAGAACTCGAAGGAACTTGAAGGAACTTAAAGGAAATAGTTCAGGAAAGGAATGGTAATGAGAAATACTGTTCTCTCATTCCTTTAAAACAATAAAGTGCAACTTTGCACTTCACACCCTCCGCCCAAGATGAATTGCAAAATGACCCTCCCTGCATAAAGAAAAATTCAAAACCCCCCTTGCCTTTTCATATTTGCGCAGATTTCATAAAAAATAGTTAAGAGGTTAAGTGGTGGGTCCCAAGTTTGTTACAACAAACTTTCAAATTGAAATTCTGCTCCTAAATTACTTTCCCTCCAAAAATATAAATCCTAATATTTATTATTTGAAACCATAACTTATTATTTGAAACTAAATCAACAATTGTTATTTTTAGGAATGCTTTTAAAAATCAAATTTATTATTATTTTTTTAAAACCGGGAAGTGGAGTTACACACCGCAACGACCAACCTGACAGAAACATCCAAAATTGAGCCCGTGGATGGTGATGAACCCCAGCAGGCACACATGCACTCTTTCTTTAGGCCAAAGGACTTCTTGGATGAAAAATCTTCAAAATTTGAGGGCAGGACATCACCAGATAAGGTGATGGACTGGATCGATAAAATGGAAAGTCTGTTCGCATTCATAAGAGTTTCGAGTAGCAAGAAGGTAGTTTGTGCCGCTTTGCAACTAAGATTGCAAGAAAAAGATTGGTGGAAAGCGAAAAAGCCGACACTGCCCGCGACTGCTAGGGGTGGAAAGATTTCTTGGACCTCGTTCAAGAAGGCATTTCTGGGGCAATATCTGCCTCTAGCTATCAGTCAAAAGATGGAGAATGACTTTATGTCACTGAAACAAGAAAATATGTTCGTAGAGGATTATGAATCTGAATTTGCCAAACTGGCAACGTTTGCTACTGTAATGATCCCAACTGAGAACATTCGCATGAATCGGTTCATTCAAGGCCTAAATGATGACATTCAATTGAGTGTCTGAACCGGGAATGTGAATGTAACTGCATGTTTTCAAAATTTAGGATAATTTTGTCATTTTCCAATTTTCCATATTTTTGGTGATTTTTATTTATTAAAATTGTATTTTGGGGTTTAGTCGGGTTTGATTTTCTTCTAGTTTCGACTTGTGTTAGTGACCCGGGTAGCTTAGACTCTAGTCGGGACCCAAAAATTTGTTAGACATGGTCCACAAATCTCACTAATTAGTCTAGTGCAATTTGGCTAATCCCACATGACTAGATAGGTTCATTTAGAGATTAGGACTTGGACCCTTTTGATGCCAACCTCTTATATTCATTTAATTAGCCATAAAGGGAGTTGAGATGGGCATACTAGACATTTCACCCTAGCCCAAGGAGACCTAAAGTGGCCGGCCACATGTAGGAGGAGTTCCATCTCCTTTCATTTCACACATAGCCTCCATCTCCGTTTTTAAGGTTCTTTCCAATCTAGTGAGCAAATTCCTTTGATTCATCTCTTAAATCCTCTCTTTTCTCCTCCAAACTCCTTCATCCTTGCAAAGAGAAGGAGCTACAAGCAAGGAGGGGTGTCCATTTGGAAGAAGAGTCCGTGTCGGGTTCGTATCCTTTAGAGTTTTCATTGGGAATCCACTCCCAATAGGTAAAACCTTTTCTCTAATTCATGTTTCCTTGCATTTTTGATAGATTTGAACCCATAGGAATCACTCCATGCATGTACCATCCTTAGGTTTGATTTTGAGGCTCTTTGGAGTCCTCATTAGGAAGTTAGGATGAGTTTTGTGTCACCCAAGGAGAAATTTCGAGGGTGGCCCACCAAGTGTTTGTAGGAATGCCCCATAGGCTATTTTGTCTTCAAATTTCAGATTTAGTTATATTAGAGGGTAGTTTAGACATGTTAGAGATGTTTCCTATGGTTTTTATTTGGTTCCCTATATGGTTGGGTATGTGTTTTTGGCCTACATGTCATATTTATATGTCTATATGTTATTTTGGCATATATTAATAATAGGGACTGTTTTGAGCATGTGGATATATACTTGTATGTGTGGTGGGAAGTTGTGTGAGGTTGTGAGTGTGTTGAGAGAGAGGGGTATGTGGTTTTGGTTGTGGTGGGAGTTGTGTGTTTGTGGTAGTGAGTGTGTGTTGAGTGTGGATTTTTGGTAATGTTGAGTGTGTTTTAGAGTGGGTTTTGAGTGGTGTTTGTGAGGGTTTGTTTGAGGTTTATAGAGAGTTTTTAGAGGAGTGTTGGAAGGGTATTAGAGAGGGTTTATAGAAGGGTGTGTGGTGTGTAGAATGGAGGAGTGTGGGGCTGCTCTAGGCAGCCACTACAGCAGCCTATAGGCTGTACTGTGCAACAAGAAAGGAGAGCAACAGCAGCAGCTTATGCTGCTTATATGAGAGTAGCAGCAGCAAGATGGCTGCTATAGGCAGCCATCTTCCCCCCTTTTTCCTTTGTGTGCACTTGTGTGTGTATGTGCGTGTTAGTTTGTGGGTCAGAGAGTTAGATTAGTGGCTATATGTATATGCGTTTTAAGTTAGATGTTGTTGTTATGTGTTAGATATATATGGTTAGGATAATGGTTAGTAGGTAAAATATATGTTAGTATCTTAAGGATATGTTAGTAGATATGTTAGTGAGTTAGAAAGTGAGATAAGGTATGTTGTATCTTGGAAGTTAGATGTATATAGTTAGTTATACAGTTAGATATATATGTTATATCTTAGATAATATGTTAGTATCTTGGTGTGGGATATGTAAGTTAGTGAGTTAGATACTCTAAGTTAATATCCTAGGTAAAGTGTGGATAGTGAGTTAGGATACTAGGCTATGGGTTAGTATCTTAGGTAGGATACTAGATAGCTAGTATCTTAAGGGTATCATAAGTAAGATATGAGTTTACCTTGGCAAGGTATTAGGATACAAGGTAAGGTATTGGGTTTACCTTCAGGATAAGGGGTTTACCTAGGTAGATAAGGATTAGATGGCAATGATATGGTTAGCTAGTAGTTTAGAGTAGATACTAGATATCTAGGAAGGGTATTGGATTTAAGGTATATGGTTTACCTAAGTTAAGGTATTGACTTCCAACCAAGGTATTGGTATTGGGATACCAATATGGATAGGGTATTAGGATATCTTGGTAGGTAATGGTTATGAATATGGTATTTGACTTAGATTTGACCCCGTTTGACCAAAGTTGACTATTTTGACCAAAAGTCAACGTTGAGTCAACATTTGACCTAGAATGGACTAGGAGTTGACCAGAGTTGACCAGTTGACCAAAAGTCAACTGTAGGTCAACCCTTGACCTAGATTGAACTAGCTTGACTTTGTTTGACTTACCATAACTTAGTATGACTTAGCATGACCTAGTTTGACTTTGTATGACCTAGTTTGACCTAGTGTGACTTAGTTTAACTTGGTGTGACTTAGTTTGACTGAGTTTGACCTAGATTTGCATAGCCTGCACTAGAAATCATGCCTAACACTGTTAAACCCTATTTAACTCATGCATATCTCATCTTTAGGTCTGTGACTTCACTCGGAGCCTCGATATACTGTTTACATTTTCTATCAGATCTCAGGCGAGTATATTCTCTGATAGTATTTCTGGTTATGATATCGTTTATGTTGCTTGTATTTAGTATAGATATCCTGGTTCTCTTGACACATTATTCACACGGATTAGTATATGTCTGGATCCTGTCATAGGATGTTATTCCTTGTACTCCATGGTATACCTTGTGCAAGACTCCTTGTTTCTCGTGTATTGTGTAGACACGATCCCTGGGAAGGCTCGCGACCTTTTCAGAGAATACGTGTCATGATGTGTCATGCTTGGATCCACTATACTGGTCTGGAATGGGGGTGTTAGCGTACATATATGATCAATACCCTCATTATATCAAGTATTGAACATTGAATAGTGTTAATCATACACTCACGTATGATTAACCAGGCCAAATATTGTATCAAGTTTCTAAGCTGATCACATGTTGAAACTAGTGCTAAAGTTACATAGATAGTTGTTTTCCTGATTCCTGTACATGATATACACTATTCTCCTGCTCTTACATCCATTTACAGTCTTGATATGTCTTACCATGATTCATGTACGTACCACTTTACCATGCATATTCTTTCTATTTACTGCTATATTTTCAATATCGTCTAACTAGAACTGCTATTGGAGATTTGTGCTCGTTCCATCCTGACTGGATATGTTGACAAAATTTTACAGATTATGGCGAGGACGAGTGTCCTACCTACTATGGTCCCTATGACGTAGTTGGCTTAGACTTAGAGATCTAGTTCAGCAGGGGTTAGCTCCCGCCGATGAGGCATTAGTGTAGCTTAGCTAGATTGGTTTGGTACTGGACTTTGTCTCCAGATTACATTTTGGCTTGTTATTATTATAGTTTTTGTATTTGAGATTGTTCACTCTGGACTTGTATTATTTCGGTGTTGGATCTTCTGGATGATATTTTCATATCTTGTTGTCTTTATCTTTTAGTACCATCTTTCTTTCTTAGAATTTGTGATTGTGTATATTATATTATCATTGCTTGTCCTCCGTTCAGAGTTGACCATTCTCGACAGGTTTTGATATTATAAATGTTGTTAGATAGTAGACCTAAACAACGTTCTACGCTATTTCTGCGACGTAGGCTGGAACGTCGTCACGCTCTCGTGCCCCTACTCCGGGTGCGGGTCGTGACAGTGAATCATATTCTCAGGCCTTTGAGGCGGCAATACAAGTAGAACAATTTAGCCTGAGGAAGGCATCAGCGAACGTTCAGGCTACTCGTAATCAATCTTTTAAAAAGTACCACGACGGAGAGAAGAAGACAGAGGGAGATAATCGAAACAGAGTAGAGTGCGAATTTCGCGGCCGTCAGGGCCATACAATAGAAAATTATCGCACGAAAAACTTAGAATGTAGCTACTGTGGCATGCGGGGTCACACCAAGGAAGCCTGTCGTTCCTTGAGCAAAGCTTGCTTCGGTTGTGGCCAACAGGGTCACGTTGTCAGAAACTGTTCGAAAAGAATGAATGCGATACAGAACCGTAATGATACCGAAGAGCGTGGGCCACTGACGGAACCACCGCCAATTAGAGACAACCCGCATAATCAGCAGCTGCGGAATGCTTGTGTTTTCAACCTGTCCACCTTACTTGATTCGGAATGCAATACTAATGGAGGTGAGCTTATTCTTTAAGTTTTGAGGACAAAACTTTTTCTCAGTAGGTTATTATGTAGTGCTCCGCTCCCTGCGGTCTACTATGTAATACCCATGGCTTGCTGACTCAGTCTTGAACTGAGTATTTGGGAAAACTTTTTTCGGTATCGATTGATCACGGATGAAATGCAATGAACCTTTCCAATTAATGGATTGGCTTCTATTGAAATGAATCCAAGAGTTTTGTTGGATACTTTCTTTCGCTGCTTGATTTGATGAATGCATTTTCGTGTTGGTTTTTGATGATTGGTTTTCATTGTTCGCTTTCATCGCTTTTCGCATTCATTCCGAACCTTGAGAGAAAGAGACCGAAGTATGCTAAACAAATATTGGTGCCAATGTAGGACACATAAACGGTGCGTGAACAGCGTGTCAAGTCCCTTATTCTCTCAAACAAGATTCATTTTGGTGAGTTGCTTTAATCGGGCAAACATTTATCTCCACGCCCTAATAAAAATGATCTCTAGTCCACTCTGTTGTCTCGTCCCTATGATCAATGATACCACAATAATAAGAGATAATAGTAGATGAATGAATTGAACCAAATGCTGTATTATGTGTTGCTTCTTAACCAGTTTTCATATGAATAACACATGTTGCCTATGAGTATGCTTCAAATGTTTAGATGTGTATAGACGAACTTGTATATATTGCCACAAAAAAGAGAATTGTCCCAAAGCTAGGAGCCATAGTTGTGTTGCGAACAAAAAGAAAGGCACGAATGAATGTGTCTTTTAACAGTTGCCATATAGATTATGCATTGGCCCTGGACAACTTGTGCACAAGGAAACTAGATCTCTCTGGCGGTTCTTGGGACACCTTGAATCGCTCGGCCTGGGAGATATTGTCTAGACACCCTGAGGTACAATAAACCTCGCTATCAAAGGGGTGTTGCATCACGTCCAAAAGTGACGAGTTGAACCCATGTGTCACAGTAGCTAATCATGGGAAATAACCCGTGGACCAACATGTAGTTAGGTGTATTTGTGAAATCAGATTGTATTGCAAACCTAACACTAAATGCGGAGATAATTAGTATGCTTTATATCATATGCAAATTGTGCTAACATGTCTTGTGCAGGAATGACTGTGGACGATGGGTAAGAAAGATTATACAAGTGCTTTCTATTGTTTATGCTCTTATGAATTGTTAAAAAGAACCTAGACAAGTGCTTTCTATGAGTTCGGCCAAAAGCCGTTCGCCAGTACAAGATGTGTACTGACCCACGTTGTGGGAATCATTTTCAGATAAGAAAAGAGACATGGGGATTTCAGTGAGGCACTAAAGCTCATCTAGCCCAGTAGAGCTTGTGGATCGCCTCGAAGCTATTTTTTATTTCAAGTCCAGTTGCAAATTTCCTTTGAAGGTATCTTTTCATTTCAAGTATGTAATAAAAGGATATGATGTATGGACATTGTGGCTAATTTGAAAAGAGTTTCAAAGTGGGATATATAAACGAACTATGGCATTTTGAGTCACAAGTTTTATACTTTGTAGTCCTATCAAGTTATGAATAAAAGAAGTATTTCCTGTTTAAAATCTCTGTCCAATATTTGGTTTTCTGCAATTAAGTATGTTGCGTGCGTGTGTTTTGCTTTGTCTAGTTGTTTTGTGCATGTACTGGCCTTGTGCAAGCGCAACTTAGGCTTGTACGACATTGTCACACCCCAGAAACAGAATACTGGTAAGTAGGGACGGAATATGTCAGCTACGTATACCAGAGTACTCCAGTACCCCGAAATAACGTATAAGATGTATAGACATAGGGGTTACTACTACAATCCAACAGGCAATCATAGGTCAAGAATCCTAGGTATCTCAATC
The DNA here is from genome assembly GCA_029216955.1 of Iris pallida. Classification (NCBI taxonomy): domain Eukaryota; kingdom Viridiplantae; phylum Streptophyta; class Magnoliopsida; order Asparagales; family Iridaceae; genus Iris; species Iris pallida. The sequence continues at coordinate 10,526,521 of JANAVB010025800.1, read as the reverse complement.
ACAGGCAAATATACAAAGTACAAGAAGTATGATCATCAGACATAAAATAGTAAAGCGTCCCAAACTATATATACATGGATGATTATGAAGCTAGTAATACAAAGTAAAGAACTAGCAAGAGTGATAGTCATACATGATAAGCTCTAGCTATAGTCTAGAATAACGCAAATTATGTTTAGGCCCGTAGACTAAATGTCAAGTCCAAACACGAGCTAAACAAGTGCTCGATGGCAAAAAACCTCAAAAGAATAATGTACATAACTAGTGGGCAAAAAGAAGAAAACCCACTCATGTACTTTGGTGCTCCGGGTAACCACCAACGAGTGGAAGGTTCGAAAGATCCTCGGGCTCCTCAACTAAATCTGGTCAATACAAAACCAGTGGGGTCAGACCCCAATAGCAAGTACCACAAAGGAAGCCAAACTATGAAATAAAACCAGCAATAACTAACCCATCAACAGATAGAGAGAGAGATAAGTAAGTGCTAATTGAGACTTGTGCACTACCAATGCACTTATCCCGAGAATAGAAAGAGACAATAAGTAAAGCAATATGTAGCATAAAGTAAATGACATGTGACATAATATAAACGGTGGACATGTAAGCATGTTAGATAACTGGAACATGTAGGCATGTTAGGTAACTGAGATATGTAAGCATGTTAGGTAACTGAGATATGTAAGCATGTTTTAGGTAACTATATAGAACGACAAATGATAAGACGACTTAGGAACTATTTCGAAACCCAAGTTACAACCCGTAAACCAAACAAGGACCGGGGTTGTAACCCTTCTCCTGAACAGAACTTAGTCTCTAATTATTTATCGACAAAAGTAAAGCATAACAATGATGTACTAAAATAAACAAATCCAGACACTGCCTAGACAAACTAGACTAGACTGGACTCCATACAACCAACACGGCCAAGCAATGAGTACGACTTTATACATTAGCTAACTAGGGTTATCACAATCCTAATTACTAACAAATGCAAGTTTAAGAAATCCAAGTCCAGTTACCTGCCTGCTGCTACCTGAATGATCCAAGCCAAGGATGCAATGGTATATAGTGGATACATCGCTCGGAAAACAAATATATCCTATAATAGTGGGTACATCGCCCAAGATACAAATGTACCCTAAGACATATAATAATGGGTACATCGTCTAGAAGACAAATGTACCCGGTGCAACACTCGATGGTACGCTGGAAGTGTGCTCATCATGACAGATAGCTCCAAATCCTATGAATATATATATAAGACCAAGACCAAAGGGACAACAGGTAACTGGAAAATTCTCAATGATCTAAGTAATCAAGCTAGTTGTTTAGTCCTTAACATTTTCTTGTTGGATTTTGGGTGTGGCATTTCGCAGAATCCATCCTAGACATGAGACATGCGAGACTGGACAAAAAACGAGAATGTGCACCAAAACAAGCTACAACAAGAAAATATAATAAACTGGAAGCTAGGAGTGCGCTACGATGAGCCACTATAGAGAAATAAGGGAGTGCGCCATGACAGGCCACTATCATGTAAGCAAGGAAGGACATATATCATGAGTGCGCCACGACGGACCGCTATCTAGTAAGCAAAGAAGGACATGTATCATGAGTGCGCCACGACGGGCCACTATCTAGTAAGCAAAGAAAGCATGGCAACAATTATCATAGCTTGTAAGAAAGAATCTATCAAAAGACATATCATGGCATATAGGAAAGAATAATTAAAGCTAAGTACATTTTATAGAAAAATGATTGAACATGTGCTATTGTCAAGTGTATATAGAGTGTACAATCATTCTCTAACTATGCAAGATCATCTAATCATGTTAAGAAATCATATAGTCGAAGGAAATATCAAAAACGGACAAAAACGGGCAGAAACGGACAAAAACAGACAAAAACAGCCTAAAACGGCATATCGGCGGTATACGACGGTATACCGGCAGTATTCCGGCCTAAAGATAGAAAGTTTCTGTACAAAAATCGGCATACCTTCGGTATACTTCGGTATACCGTCGGAATTCTGACTTTCTAAACAACAACAAAATCCAAATTTTTGCCAAAACTTATTTCGGCCATAAAAACTTTATTTTAAATCGAAATTCGAATTTTTAAAGGTCAAAATCGCGTAGAATTTAATTCTCTACAACATGGAAGTATTAGTTTTCACAAATAAAAATGTTTGATAGATTAATACCTCAAAATACTCCAAAAATAGGTCTTCGGGATACCGAAACGGGTTTCGATTTTCACTACTCTCAAAATCCATGGTATACAAACTAAGTGAGGGCCTCATATAACATACGTGATCAAGATCCATGATGGTAACACCAGTATCTCTCTTGATACTGAGCTTTCTACTAAGTCAATATTGAATTTTAACAGAAAATCAAAACCTAGTTCTAACTAATTTTAGAAGCATGCATATAAACAAGAATCATAAGAAAAATATTTTTAACAAAATGAGTTTAGGACAATTCTATAATTATTTACCACCAAGGAAAATAAAATGACAACAAAAATATTTTTGTTCAAGATTTGGCAAGATGTACTTGCCCACGTTAAGCTCCAAGCCTAATCTTCTACTCCTCCTCCTAGGGGGTTAGACACCACACCCAAGGCCTCAAGGACAATCTCTTGGCAAGCTCCAAAGGGGAGAGAAGGAAAGAAGAAATGAAAAGAGAGTGAAGAGAATAAAAAGAGAGAGGAGAGAGAAAGTGAAAGTGAAATGGTATATATAGGAGTGGGAATTAGTCTTAGCCGTTGGATCGTGATCCACGTCAAAATCTAAGTCAATTGTGGCCATCCAAAAAAAAACAAATATCCAATGGGTAATAGGGTGCATCAACACTATTCATGAAAATATCTAAACACTATTCATCAAAATATCCAAAATACTAGTCACGAAAATATCGGAAACACTCTTCACGAAAATATCTGAAATCAAAAATATCTAAAGTGTGAAAAATCTGTATGGACGGTATGCCGTCGGTATATACCGGTATACTGGCGGTATGCCGGCAAAGAAAAAAATCTATAAGTTTAGGAAATTTTTTAATGCATTACGAAAACCAAAAAAATACGAAATACACTACAAAATACGTATCTGTATATAAATACTGATACTGTGAGACGAGTCTCACAACTCTCCACAACTTAAAAATAAATTATGTCCTCAAAATTTCCTAAATCTAGTCAAGCATGAAAACCAAACCAAAGAGCTGAAAAATCATGTCAATCAAACAAAGCATGGCATGTTGGTAAGATAAAGACAACAATAATATAAGTAAATGCGTAAGCAATAACACAACCACAATCAAGAAGGGATGGAGGCATACGAATAAATATGTCTCCTGAGTCAGTTGAGTAGGACCAGGCCTACGCTAACTCCCAAAAAATGGATAAGGGTCAAGTCTCAATATAAGTCGGTACCAATGACTTAGTCCAAGACATGACTCTACCCAAGACGTATCTTCGTAGTCGAGACATGTGATAAATATCATATATCTCAAGATACGAAGACAGAAGAGTGGAATGAGAAACTCGCCAAATATGCGTAACCCAAGAGATAAATAAGAGTGGAAGAAGAATATGACAATACCTACAACATAATCGCCCTTGGCCAAAACCTGCTCTAACATACCAAACTGTGCCTGCCTACGTCTAGGAACTGCTGCTGCTGAACCGGTACCTGAGCCATATACTGTTGTACTGCCGGGGTAGCCGGTGAAGCTGGATGTACTGAGAAAAAACTAGCCCTCCGTGGTCATATGATCTGAAGCTCCACAAACCAAGCACAACCCATGTGCCCTACGACACTCAGAAAGTACGTGCCCAGACTTTCTGCAATGGGAACATCCAATAGATGAAGACGATATCTGCTGCTGAGGATATGTCTGAGATGACTGTTGAAAGGAAGATGCTGGAACTGCTCCTCTAGGTGATCCATATCCATTCTGCAATGTCCTGACTGCTGGTGCTGGTGCTGACGACTGGGGCAAAGATCCCCTTTGAACATGAGACCTCTTCTGGCCTCCGACTATATCAACGATCCTTTGCGAGGTGTACTCATGCCTCCTCGCCACCCTCATCACTGCATCAAAAGTATGAAACTCATGCTGCTCAACTGCTAGAATGATCTCCAGATGAAGTTCCTGCTGGAACCTCCTCGCCCGGTCCAATTCGGTTGCCACCAAGGAAGGGGCAAACCGGCTGAGTCTGCTAAATTTTGCCGCATAGCCGTCGACGGTCCTGCTCATCTGCCGAAGACCAATAAACCTTTGCTGCAGATCATAATGCGACACCGCGTCAAAATAACGAGTCTGAAACCTTTCGCTAAAATTTGCCCAAGCTATCGGCGCCATTAGAGATACCTCATGAGCCACCCACCAGTCATGGGCCAAATCTAAGAGCTGTAACCTGACAACTGCCACACGCTCTCTAGCCGAAATCCCTGCCGCCCCCAGAATGGCCTCAGTATCCTGAAGCCAAGCATCGGACATAATCGCATCCTCTGTACCGTAGAAGTACGGGGGATGAAGACGTCTAAAGCTGCTCGCAAAATTATAGACATGAGCACCACCCCTCTCCAAGGCTGTCTGTACTGTCTGGGTGAGAATGTTGCTCTAACGCTGCTGCGACGCCATGAAGCCCCTGAGAACACCCACCAGCTCATGAACAACATTCTCTGGCTGCTCTGACAGGACTGACCTTGCTGGATGATCAGGCTGAACTGACACCTCTGCCTTCGGGTCAACTCTGAACTCTGCCCCTGAATGCTGTAACTGATCCTCCATAACTAGCCTGACAGAAGATTGCTGACCTGCCATCGACAGAACCCAAACAAGATGATCGAAAGAATTAGGAATAGTACCCCTGAAAGTTAAAGGACACAAGGATCAAATCGAGGGAACATGAAAGATCAACGATCAAGGCAGATATCAGGTCAAAGGATCAGAGATATAGAATAACATGAAGGATATCAATAAAGGAGAATTGTGAACGAGATATCTAAACATCAGTAACCTCCACATATCTGATAAATTAGACCTTGCAAGGGCCACTACTGAAACCTATGTCACGCCCCAGAACCAGAATACTAGTAAGTAGGGACGAAACATGCCAGCTACGTATACTAGAGTACTCCAGTACCCCGAAATAACGTATAAGCTGTATAGACATAGGGGTTACTACTACAATCCAACAGACAATCCTAGGTCAAGAATCCTAGGTATCTCAATCACAGGCAAATATACAAAGTACAAGAAGTATGATCATCAAACATAAAATAGTAAAGCGTCCCAAACTATATATACATGGATGATCATGAAGCTAGAAATACAAAGTAAAGAACTAGCAAGAGTGATAGTCATACATGATAAGCTCTAGCTATAGTCTAGAATAACGCAAATTATGTTTAGGCCCGTAGACTAAATGTCAAGTCCAAACACGAGCTAAACAAGTGCTCGATGGCAAAAAACCTCAAAAGAATAATGTACATAACTAGTGGGCAAAAAGAAGAAAATCCACTCAAGTACTCTGGTGCTCCGGGTAATCACCAATGAGTGAAAGGTATGGAAGATCCTTGGGCTCCTCCACTAAATCTGGTCAATGCAAAACCAGTGGGGTCAGACCCCAATAGCAAGTACCACAAAGGAAGCCAAACTATGAACTAAAACCAGCAATAACTAACCCAAACAACAGATAGAGAGAGAGAGATAGGTAAGTGCTAATCGAGACTCGTGCACTACCAATGCACTTATCCCGAGAATAAAAAGAGACAATAAGTAAAGAAACATGTAGTATAAAGTAAACGACATGTGACATGATATAAACGGTAGACATATAAGCATGTTAGATAACTGGAACATGTAGGCATGTTAGGTAACAGAGATATGTAAGCATGTTAGGTAACTGAGATATATAAGCATGTTTTAGGTAACTATATAGAACGACAAATGATAAGACGACTTAGGAACTATTCCGAAACCAAGTTACAACCCATAAACCAAACAAGGATCGGGGTTGTAACCCTTCTTCTGAATAGAACTTAGTCTCTAATCATTTATCGACAAATGTCACGACCCGCACCCGTTTTTTTCGGATACGAGACGTGTCCAAGCCATCCTACGCCGCAGAGTCGGCGGTAGAACGCTGTCAAGCCCGCAAGAAATAAATGCTCAAAATATTTTATTTGCTGCTCATTCACATTTCTAAATTTGTTACAACATTTACAACATTTTATAATTAAAGAAAATACAAGATTTTACAATAAATAAAATTGATAACTAGTACCACTATCTAGGTCGGCCTCAGCATACCCATGTCTTTCCAGTGCTAAGAGTGATCACGGCTAAACCTGAAAAATGTTGGTTTTCAGTCAGAAATGGAACAAGTACACAAACCGACGGCAATGCAAAAACACAATAGAATTAACAAGACATGAAAATAACATATGAGATATCAAAACTGGAAGATAACTGATGACATAGCACGATAGAGAAATAAAGGAAAAATAAAAGACAACTACCTATGTGGTGTGAAATATCTGTTTTAACATGTGAACAGCTAGGGGTAAATAAGGCACACTGCACGTGCCGTGTGCAGCTGCTAGCATTCACGAAAAGACACGGGAGATAGTTCTGGGTAGTCCATATGTTTACTAAGATATTTCCTCTCCCGACTACTCCGTGTGACGAGCGTGTCAACAAGCAGCAAGATATATGTATAGACATGAGATGAAATGACTACTATAAATCGAAAGCAATCAGAAAGTGTACTTGCCTGAGGTCCTTTGCTGGTGAAACCGACAATCCCGTTGCGTTTGGAATAGTCCACTTAGCCTAGGGTCGATATGAAGTAGTCAGAATCACGAGATATATGAGTCTATGACTAGTCGTGGTCAAGATAATCTAGGAGGGAATTTGACTTTAGGAAAATAATCTCATAATCACTATATACCTTAAAAAATATTTGTATCTATTTAGAATAACTCTATTAATAATATTTAGTCAAGGTAATATTTTTAGAAAGCATCTTTAAACCACATTTTAGAAATATATAGAATCCATCATTTATTTATATAAACAAAACCATAAGATAATATATATTAAAAACCCATAAGATTCAAAACCCAATAATTTAAGCCCATATTAATACTAAAGCCTAAATCATAAAAATCATAATTAAAATATAATCGACCATTTTAGTAAGCCCAAGCCCAAAATATGACTATTAGTGAAGCCCACTTCATTTAACAAACAAACCTATACCTATAGAAAATGAAATATACTTATAAGACCCTTTACGATAATAAGCTTATTTGAATCATAAAACCCTTTGAAATACCTATAAAGGCCTATACAAAAGCCTTATAAAAGCCCATAGTTTATAAAACTTTAAGGAATATACGTATATAGGCCCAAATTACCAAAATATTCATATAAATATTCAACCCCAAATATAAGGTTTAAAGCCCACAACTCAGCCTTTTCAAAACAAAAACAAAAACTAAAACCCAAAGTATCTTTATAGGAAATTCCATTACTGATTAAGCCCAAACCATTTACTATATAAATAAAACCCATTACCAAAAGTTATATCTATGAATTTACTAAACTATAGGGCCCAGGCCCTAGTACTTAACCCCACATAAATAATTACAATTTACCAAATTAAAATAAAGTAAAAGTTATTTTTAATCAGCCCAAAATTTAGCCCGTATAACATGCCCAAAAGTCTACAGTAAAAGTCCATACCATTCTTTTGTTGAAGGCAATTTGTATTGAAACCCAAAATATACTTTTAAAATCCAACTAGAATAAAATAGCCTAAAAATTGTTGTTCCACATGAGTAAAACAAAATAACAAAATAATAATGATAATAATAATAATAACAACAACTGGTCTATTACAAACACACAAAAATACACTAAAATTAAAGAGAAAAAAATCAAAGAGAGAAAGAGATGGGGTGGGAATAAATTGGGAGAGTAAGAGGGAAAGAGGGGGAATGAGAAGAAGAGAGAGGGAGATGATGGAAGAACTCACAGAGGCCAGGAAGAGGGAAGCTCGGCACGGCGACTTGGGAACACGGCGGAGGGTGGCTCACCATATTCGGCGAAGATCTGGTGGAGGAGTGGCTCACCGGCTCAGGAAGATCGAGACAGACGCCGACGGTGCTCACGAGATTGATAGCAATGCTCTCTACGGCGACAAAGGCACGACAAACGAGAGCGGCGTGAGGTTCTCCTCGGTGCTGCTAACAGCGGGGTACTATCTCGTTGGGGACGATGACAACGACGGGCGGCATGTCGATGCGGCACGAGTCCAGGAAGGAGGAGCGGAAGAAGGGAACGGGGTTGTGCTCCGGTTGAGGTCAGCAAGGTGCAGCAGTTGGCCGAGGTAAGGGTTGAACTGGTGGGTGTTTTCTTGGGTGGTAATCTATGATTTGGTGGCGTTGTAGAGAAGTCCCATTTGCCGGACTGGGTGGCGGCCAGGTGGTGGCTATGGAGACGGTCGGAGGTCAACCACGGGATGGTGGTGGGCATAGCACAAGGAGGAGGTTGTAGAGGTTTTGTTAGGCTGCCGTTGGTGGTGGTTTTGGAAAGATGGGTCACCGAAGCTCGTTCGGGTTTGACAATGGCGAGATGAGGGAGCACTGTGGGAGGAGCAGTTGATAGTCATGGTGATGGTGACTGCCACGGCTGGCCAGATATGTGGAGTGGTTGTACTGCCCGTATCGGAATGCCGATACGGATACATGAATCATCGTCTGTGGAGATTGAAGAAAAATAGACACAGCTCTCCTTATATAGGAGGTTTACTCTCCTAGTCCGATAAGGATTATCAATTCTTATATAAGCTTCCCCTTTAATTTAAATTCAAATAAACATTTAAAATAAATTAATCTAATCAAAACCATTTGTAGATAACAATACCGACTTAAATTAACATCTAATATTATCAAAAGTTTAAATCATATAAATTCAAATCCAAATCAAATAGCATTTAAACAAAATCGATCTAATCACAATCGTAATAAATAATTATCATAATAATATTTAAAGTATATATTCGATATTATCAATATTTTAAATCATATACTTTTGAAATCTTAATCGAATAATCGATTACTACAATAAGTTAAAATAATATCTAATGATATTTAAAATAGATTTTCTAAAATCAAATATTTAAAATAAATAATAGTGTTAAACCAAATAATTTTATAAGTATATTATCATAAATATCAAATTGTAAAATAATACTTGATAATATTAAATCAAATAATTGTATAATATATTTATATGATTCTAAATAATTAGCCATTATTTTTGTCATCCAAAAATATATTTTATAGAAAGATAAAATTTATTTTATACTTGAAAAATATTTAAAAATAAAAATAAAATAGATAAATTTTTTTTAAAAATTCGGGAAGAGGGTTCACAATAAAAGTAAACCATACCAATGATGTACCGAAATAAACAAATCCAGACACTGCCTAGACAAACTAGACTAGACTGGACTCCATACAACCAACACGGCCAAGCAATGAGTACGACTTTATACATTAGCTAACTAGGGTTATCACAATTCTAATTACTAACAAATGCAAGTTTAAGAAATCCAAGTCCAGTTACCTGCCTGCTGCTACCTGAATGATCCAAGCCAAGGATGCAATGGTATATAGTGGATATATCTCCCGGGAGACAAATGTATCCTATAATAGTGGGTACATCGTCCGGGAGACAAATGTACCCTAAGATAAATAATAATGGGTACATCGCCCAGGAGACAAATGTACCCGGGACAACACTCGACGGTGCGCTGGAAGTATGCTTATCATGACAGTTAGCTCCAAATCCCATGAATATATATATACGACCAAGACCAAAGGGGCAACAGATAACTGAGAAATCTTCAATGATCTAAGTAATCAAGCTAGTTGTTTAGTCCTTAACATTTTCTTGTTGGATTCTAGGTGTGGTATTCCGCAGAATCCATCATAGACATGAGACATGTGAGACTGGACAAAAAGCGAGAATATGCACCATAACAAGAAAATATAATAAACTAGAAGCTAGGAGTGCGCTACAACGAGCCACTATAGGGAAGTAAGGGAGTACGCCATGACAGGCCACTATCATGTAAGCAAGGAAGGACATATATCATGAGTGCGGCACGACGGGCCACTATCTAGTAAGCAAAGAAGGCATGGCAACAATTATCATAGCTTGTAAGAAAGAATCTATCAAAAGATATATCATGGCGTGTGGGAAAGAATAATTAAAGCTAAGTATATTTCATAGAAAAATGATTTAACATGTGCTATTGTCAAGTGTATATAGGGTGTACAATCATTCTCTAACAATGCAAGATCATATAATCATGTTAAGAAATCATTATAGTCGAAGAACATATCAAAAACGGACAAAAACGAGCAAAAACGGACAAAAACAGACAAAAACAGCCTAAAACGGCATATCGACGATATACGGCGGTATACCGGCGGTATTCCGGCCTAAAGACAGAAAGTTTTTGGCGTAAAAATCGGCATACCTTCGGTATACTTCGGTATACCGTCGGAATTTCGACTTTCTAAACAGCAACAAAATCCAGATTTTTGTCAAAACTTGTTTCGGCCATAAAAACTTCATTTTAAATCAAAATTCAAAATTTTAAAGGTCAAAATCACATATAATTTAATTTCCTACAACATGGAAGTATTAGTTTTCACAAATGAAAATGTTTGATAGATCAATACCTCAAAATACTCCAAAAATAGGTCCTCGGGATACCGAAATGGGTTCCGTTTTCCACTACTATCAAAATCCATGGTATACAAACTAAGTGAGGGCCTCATATAACATACGTGACCAAGATCCATGATGGTAACACCAGTATCTCTCTTGATACTGAGTTTTCTATTAAGTTAATATTGGATTTTAACAGAAAATCAAAACCTGGTTTTAACCAATTTTAGAAGCATGCATATAAACAAGAATCATAAGGAAAATATTTTTAACAAAATGAGTTTAGGAGAATTCTATAATTATTTACCACCAAGGAAAATGAAATGACAACAAAAATATTTTTGTTCAAGATTTGGCAAGATGTACTTGCCTAGATTAAGCTCCAAGCCTAATCTTCTACTCCTCCTGTAATGCCTGTAGTTCGTATTACGTATTTTTGGAATACGTGTACGTATTTTATTATGTATTGTTTGATTCCTGGCTTAGCTTTTCCTTCTTGACTTGGTTTATTTCCTTGGGATGGTTCGGTTGGCTTGGTTCGGTTTAGGATTACTATTGGTTCATGATGAACCAAAGTGAACCCCCTACCTACCACCACCATTTGTATTTATTAACCCTTCTCCTTCTCTCTCTTCATTAATCTCATCTTCTCCACCATTACTCCCTTCATCTACCAAGAGAGAAGAGAGAGGTCTAGGCAAGTGCACCTTGCCACCACTTGAGAACCACTTTTTATTTGTCTATTAGCTAGATTAGGCCATGGTGATCAACATTTGAACTTAACATTTTGTGATTTGGAGTCTCCATTATTCTAGATCTAAGTTTCTTTTATTTTCGGTTTTGCATGGTTTTGATCTATTTAAGTTGTATTTTTATGGGTTTTGATGTTCTTATGTTGGAGAGAATTGAATTTCACCCAAGATAGAACTTTGCAAAGTCGGATTTGGACTTATTTTGACCAAGTTATGGACTTTTGAAGCTTTGGGTTCAACCATGGAGTTCTTGCTGTTTGGAGAAGACAGTGAGCAGTGCACGAGCCTTTTAGCTTGTGCTACTGAGTTGCACGCGCTCTTTAGCGCAGCGTAGTCCTCCATACGCTGCCTTTTGGGAGCGTATGACTCGCATACGCTCGTTTGCCTGACAAGGAGTCGTATGGACCCCCATACGCTACCTTTTGGGAGCGTATGACTCGCATACGCTCGCTTGCCTGACAAGGAGTCGTATGTACCCCCATACACTGTCTTTTGGGAGCGTATGACTCGCATATGCTCGCTTGCTTGACAAGGAGTCGTATGGAGTACATACGCTGCCTTTTTGGAAGCGTATGACTTGAGCGTATGACCTGAGCGTATGACTTTGGCACTGAGCGTATGGCCTTTGGCAGACTTGGTCTTATGTCAGCGTGTTAGTTTGGTTATATTTTCCTTAAGCTTGGCTCTTCTATAGCCCTGTATATTGATATTTTATTAGATATTTTACGCCTATTTTATATCCTTACACCTTTTGTCATGAACTTGATAATCATGAATTTACTTGATATGTTTGGAATTGATAATTGAGCATGACGTGATAGTGACCCGTAGTGGTGCACTCCTGACATAATAACCTGACATGACCTGATAGTGGCCCGTCGTGGCACACTCCTGACAAGTGCACTTGGCATAATAACCTGACATGATTATCTCGAATAGCTGTTGCGACGGCTACCTGACATGACATGACCTGTATAATTAATCTGGACACCGTGGGCGATTGTGCTTGTATAAATAATCCAGTCCTGTCTTGCATCATATCTAGGAGGGGACTCCTGAGTACCACGGTCAGGAGTACCTACTAAAATGGACTAAGGCTAATTACTAGATTAATATATTAGTCATGACGAGATTTTCCAGCTACAGGCAATCCCGTTACCTGGGCACGCCTTGGGATCTGTAGCCTGCCGTCGAGTAGGGCACATTTCCAGCACACTGTCATGTGTTGCACCCTTCAAGCTACCTAAGGGTACATTCATTTTCTGGACGATGTACCCACTTGAATTCAACTCTAATCTTTTAACCCGGGTAACCTGGATGGTCTACAGGGCTTGTGGCTGTAGAATAATCTCACTGCATCTTGTTAGTAATTAGGCTTGTGACAACCCTAGTTAGTTAAAGTATCAAGCCATAATTCTTGCTTGGCCGTGAAGTGATTGGATGGAGTCTAACCAGTCTAGTCTTGCCCTGATCCTGTTCCAGATTATTGAATGACCAGAATGCTTGTATTTATTTTACCGATAAATGGTGAGAATTCCAAGTTCTGTTCAGACGAAGGGTTACAACCCCGGTCCTTGTTTGGTTTACGGGTTGTAACCTGGTTATCTGAATAGTTCCATGGTTATCTCGTCGTATATCATCCTGGTATATTTTTTTTATTTCCAGTTCTTACTTTTATTTATATCTTGTGCTGATTGCTGATTTTTAGTTCTTAAGTGAAGCCTCCTTTGTGGCACTTGCTCTTTCTGGGGTCTGACCCAGCTGGTTTTGTATGGCCAGATTTCGGAGCAGCTCCAGAGGATCTACCGACCTTCCTGCCAGATGGTGAACACTAGAAGGAATTCCGGCAACGAGTGGGTTTTATTTTGCTCTCCCACTCTCTTGTAAAATTATTCTTTTGAGGCGTTTAGCCGACGAGCACCTGTTTAGCTCGATTGCACTTACTTACTGTCTGCCTACGGGCTGTAACATGATTAACAGATCCTAGGGTTGATCATGTATGACTGAACTCTTGCTAGTCCTGACATTTTGTAACGACTAGCTTCATGATCAACTGAATATATAATATTTGGGACGCCTTACTATTGTATATTTAATGATCATACATCTTATAACTTTTACTTACTTGCTTGTGATTGAGACACTAGGCTTGTTCATGACCTTAAGAGACTGTTGGCTTGTAGATAAACCCTCATGTATCTAGACAGCCGTGACCGTATAGCGAGATGGATTCCATTTCATATACATAGCTGGCTATGTCTGCCCCCGCTCTCCAGTATTCTGGTTCTGGGGCGTGACATGGTTTAAGTGGTGGCCCATGCAGGTCTTGTAAATCAAGATATGTGAGGGTTTACCGAATAGATGTCTCAATCAGTATTCGTCCTTGATCTCTGCTCGTATCTTCTGAATCCCTGGATTTTTGTCCTGATCATGTGCTTGTATCATTGATCTGTCCTGGTCCTTCCTTATTGTTCCCTATGTCGTCTTCTTCAGCGGCATTGTTCGTGGTCCTACCGACCAGCAAGGCGGAGCACCTTCGGCGGACCAACAGCAACCTGGAGATCAAGCCCAGCATTCCGGAGTAGCCTCCAGAGTCGTGCCTTCTGGCGGAGAGCCATCAGTCCAGCCAGTTCAACCTGTAGAACATGATGACGGCACTTTGGTAGGACTCGTCAGGACCTTGATAGCTTCTCAAGATCGTCGTAGAGATGCCTTGGAACAGGCAGTGACGGATGCTTTGACCAGAGGAGGTCATCAGGGTAACAGCGCTGCCAATAGCTTCAAGCGCTTGAACCCTCCATTCTTCGACGGTAGTGAAGATGCTATCGCGGCAAATGCATGGCTTCTGGACACAGAGGTGATTCTAGAAGCAGCCAGGACCCCAGAGAACGAGAAGGTGGCCGTTGTGCGCCTGCAGTTGTTAGATCTTGCCCGTAGCTGGTGGGCAGCGCAGGCCGTTGGATTAGCAGCACCCATTGCTTGGACAGTATTCAGAGAGAGATTCCAGACCAAGTATTTCGATGCCGTGGCTCGGTATGATCTGCAGACGAGGTTTACCATTCTAAAGCAAGGAGGGAGGACGGTCGACGGATATGCGGCCGAGTTTTCGAGACTCAGTCAGTTTGCTCCCACCTTGGTGGCAACCGAGTATGATAGAGCCCAGCGGTTCTAGCAGGGACTTCATCTGGAGATCTTGTTGGCAGTAGAGCAATTTGAGCATCAAACTTTTGATGCAGTCTTGAGAGCGGCTAGGAGGCATGAGTATACCTCCCAGAGGATCGTGGATAGGGCCGGAGGTCGGAAGAGATCTCACGGCCAGATGAATCAGTCTTCAGCACCGGCCCCGGCAGCCAGGGCTTTGACTATTGGAGCTCCGAGGCGAGCAGCCTCAGTGACGTCGGTTCAGTATTCCACTCCGATGCACCCTCAGCAGCAGAAGCAGAAGCAGTCTTCCGCAGTGGGATGTTCTCATTGTGGAAAGCCAGGCCATGTGGTGGCAGAATGTCGCAGGGTACAGGGATTGTGTCTGGCTTGTGGAGCACCAGACCATAGGGTTGGATCCTACCCGAATAGGGGTGGTTCATCATCGTCCAACCTTTCTAGCTCTTCGGTGAGAGGACCAGCTCCGGTCCAGCAGCAGCAGTATCCATTGTCGAGGCCCTTGCCGCCTCAGACCCAAGTGTTCCAGCAGCAGAACCCCCAGCAGTATGCACAAGTCCAAGCCCAGAGTCAGAGCAGGCAGCAAGGATTTTAGCAGAGGGGACCAGCACCCCGAGGGCACGGTCAGGCTATGGTGATGACCGTGGAGGAAGGATTGGCACCAGGAGAGGTAGTGGCAGGTACTATTCTCGTCAACTCCTTTCCAGCTTCAGCTTTATTTGATTCTGGTGCATCGTATTCATTTATGTCTGCACGATTCGCGACACGAATAGGATTGGAGCCCGAGTCATTATCAGTAAGACTCAATATACTTACTGGTAATGGACTTGTGGGAGTAGATAGAGTGTTTTCCTCGTATCGGATCGTAGTTAGCGGTAGAGAATTCTCCGCTAGATTGATAGAGTTCCCGATGGCCGATTATGATGTGGTCCTAGGGATGGATTGGTTGAGGAACCAGTATCCTAGAATAGACTGCCACATTGACAGGGTTGTTTTTAGCATTCCAGGAGAGCCAGAGTTTTCTTTCTCCCGAGGCGAAGTTGAGTCATCTCCTCCAGTATTGCGGATGGCAGTAGCATCAGTTCAGTTGCCCAGGATAGTCGAGGAGTTTCTAGATGTTTTCCCAGAAGAACTTCCAGGTATGCCTCCGGAGCGGAAGATCGAGTTCACTATAGACTTGATTTCTGGGACAGCCCCAGTGTCAGAAAGAGTCTACAGGATGGCGCCATCAGAGTTGGAGATCTTGTACAAGATGATTGAAGAACTCAGAACCAAGGGATTCATTCGTGCTAGTGGATCGCCTTGGGGAGCCCCGATGCTTCTTGTGAAAAAGAAGGATGGTACGTCCAGGTTATGTGTTGATTATCGTACCTTGAACTCAGTGACAATCAAGAACAGATACCCTCTTCCGAGGATAGATGACTTGTTTGATCAACTCAAGGGGGCTTCAGTATTCTCAAAGATTGATTTGCGCTCAGGTTATCATCAGATCAGAGTCAGAGAGCAGGACATCCCGAAGACGGGTTTTAGATCGAGATATGGGCATTGGGAGTTCCTTGTTATGCCTTTTGGAGCAACCAATGCGCCGGCAGTATTCATGGACCTCATGAATCGCATCTTTATGCCTTACTTGGATCAGTTTGTGATTGTGTTCTTGGATGACATTCTGGTCTACAGCAAGAGTAAGGCGGAGCATGAGCAGCATCTCCGTATAGTTCTTCAGATCCTCAGAGAGCACCAGTTATATGCCAAGTTCAGTAAATGCGAGTTCTGGCTCGATCGTATTTCGTACTTAGGTCATATCATCACTCGAGGAGGAGTAGAAGTGGATCCCCAAAAGATTATGGCTATTGAGTCATGGCCAGTGCCAGCACAGTTGCAGAGGTTCGTAGTTTTCTTGGATTGGCCGGCTACTACCGGCAGTTTGTTTTGGATTTTGCTCAAATTTTAGCACCATTGACGCAGTTGACCCGCAAGTATGCGCAGTTTGCTTGGACAGCAGAGTGTCAGAGTTCTTTTGAGCAGTTGAAGCGAGGCCTGATAATAGCTCCTATTCTTACGCTTCCAGATGGGACCGGAGAATTCTCAGTATACTGTGATGCTTCAGGCAGAGGTTTAGGATGTGTTCTGATGCAGCATGGGAAGGTAATAGCTTATGCGTCACGACAACTTCGTGATCATGAGAGGAATTACCCAACCCATGACTTGGAGCTAGCAGCAGTGGTGTTTGCACTTAAGTTGTGGAGGCACTACTTGTATGGAGACAGGGTGGAGATTTTCACCGACCACAAGAGCCTGAAGTATGTTTTCACCCAGAAGGATCTTAATATGCGTCAGAGGAGGTGGCTGGAGCTTCTTGTGGATTATGATGTCAACCTGCAGTATCATCCTGGGAAGGCCAATGTTGTTGCGGATGCATTGAACAGGAGAGCGGGAGTTTATTTTCTAACAGCGCAACCAGAGATGTTAGCAGATCTTCAGAAGATAGGTATTGAAGTTGTTCTCCCTTCCAGTATGGCCTTGATGGCCAGTATGCAAGTTTAATCCACTATAGTTGAGAGGATCCGGATGGCGCAGTTGACAGATTCTAAGCTTCAGCGACTCAGAGCAGAATACGAGGCAGGACGAAGACCAGAGTTATGTATTCATGAGGATGGTACACTTCGACATGGTAATCGCCTTTGTGTACCCAGTGGAGATATCAGGCAGGAAATCATGTCAGAAGCGCACAGTTCGCAATATTCCATCCATCCCGACAGTACGAAGATGTACCGTGATATCCGTCAGCACTTCTGGTGGAATGGCATGAAGCGGGAGATAGCTCGGTTTGTCTCTCGGTGTTTGGTTTGCCAACAAGTTAAGGCTGAACATCAGAGGCCAGCAGGACTTCTTCAGCCCTTGCCGATTCCAGAATGGAAGTGGGAGCATGTGACCATAGATTTCGTGACTGGATTACCTAGATCCCCAGCGGATAGAGATGCTATCTGGGTTATAGTTGATCGGCTCACGAAAGTGGCTCACTTTCTTCCATTCAATGTTGGCCAGTCGACGGCTCAGTTAGTAGAGATGTACCTCAGGCAGATTGTCAGATTGTACGGTATGGCAGTCAGTATCACCTCGGACCGAGATTCAAGATTTACGTCGCACTTTTGGCGTAGCTTGTAAGGGAGCTTGGAAACTCATCTCCAGTTCAGTTCAGCATATCACCCGCAGACAGATGGTCAGTCGGAGCGCACGATCCAGACTCTTGAAGACATATTGCGGTCTTGCACACTTGACTTCGGTGGTTCATGGGAAGATCACTTGTACCAGGTAGAATTCTCGTACAATAACAGTTTCCAGGCCAGTATCCAGATGGCACCGTTCGAGGCACTGTATGGTAGAAAGTGCAGATCCCCGCTAGCTTGGGATGATGTTGGAGAGAGACAGATGCTCGGTCCAGAAATGATTGCCCAGACAGTTGAAGTGGTCAGGCGAGTCAGAGATCATCTTCGAGTTGCCCAAGATCGCCAGCGCCATTGGGCCGATTCTCATCGGCGCCCTCTCGAGTTTTCGGTCGGCGATCATGTATTCCTGAGGATTTTGCCTAACCGTGGCGTCATTCGTTTCGGCGTACGGGGCAAGCTTAGTCCTAGGTATATAGGGCCGTTCGACATTCTGGAGCGAGTAGGAGATGTGTCCTATCGTCTCGCTCTTCCGCCGTCACTAAGCGAGGTGCATGACGTGTTCCATGTATCCCAATTACGACGGTATATCCCAGACCCGAGCCACATCCTGGATCATTCGGAATTGGTTGTTGGTACCAACCTTTCGTATGAGGAGAGGCCCGTGTCTATATTAGACCGGAGAGAGAAGATCCTCAAGAACAAGACTATCATGGTAGTCCGAGTTGCTTGGGGTCATCACTCTTTGGGGGAGTCATCGTGGGAGCGTGAGGATGATATCCGATCGCGATATCCCGACTTGTTTAACTCGTGAGGTATAATGTCTTTCTTATGCCTCATGCCTTCGATTCCTTGCTTGAATGAGTGATTGTCTGCCTAGTTATAGCTTGTATGTAATTAATGTAGCTTGTCATTGCTCCTCTAGCCTCTTGATTAAATTCCGAGGACGGAATTCTTTTAAGGTGGGTAGAGTTGTAATGCCTGTGGTTCGTATTACGTATTTTAGAATACGTGTACGTATTTTATTCTGTATTGCTTGATTCCTGGCTTAGCTTTTCCTTCTTGACTTGGTTTATTTCCTTGGGCTGGTTCGGTTGGCTTGGTTCGGTTTGGGATTACTATTGGTTCATGATGAACCAAAGTGAACCCCCTACCTACCACCACTATTTGTATTTATTAACCCTTCTCTTTCTCTCTCTTTATTAATCTCATCTTCTCCACCATTACTCCCTTCACCTACCAAGAGAGAAGAGAGAGGTCTAGGCAAGTGCACCTTGCCACCACTTGAGAACCACTTTTTATTTGTCTATTAGCTAGATTAGGCCATGGTGATCAACATTTGAACTTGACATTTTGTGATTTGGAGTCTCCATTGTTCTAGATCTAAGTTTCTTCTATTTTCGGTTTTGCATGGTTTTGATCTATTTAAGTTGTATTTTTATGGGTTTTGATATTCTTATGTTGGAGAGAATTGAATTTCACCCAAGATAGAACTTTGCAAAGTCGGATTTAGACTTATTTTGACCAAGTTATGGACTTTTGAAGCTTTGGGTTCAACCATGGAGTTCTTGCTGTTTGGAGAAGACAGTGAGCAGTGCACGAGCTTTTTAGCTTGTGCTACTGAGTTGTGCGCGCTCTTTAGCGCAGCGTAGTCCCCCATACGCTGCCTTTTGGGAGCGTATGACTCGCATACGCTCGCTTGCCTGACAAGGAGTCGTATGGACCCCCATACGCTGCCTTTTGGGAGCGTATGACTCGCATACGCTCGCTTGCCTGACAAGGAGTCGTATGGACCCCCATACGCTGCCTTTTGGGAGCGTATGACTCGCATACGCTCGCTTGCTTGACGAGGAGTCGTATGGAGTACATACGCTGCCTTTTTGGAAGCGTATGACTTGAGCGTATGACCTGAGCGTATGACTTTGGCACTGAGCGTATGGCCTTTGGCAGACTTGGTCTTATGTCAGCGTGTTAGTTTGGTTATATTTTCCTTAACTTTGGCTCTTCTATAGCCCTGTATATTGATATTTTATTAGATATTTTACGCCCATTTTATATCCTTACGCCTTTTGTCATGAACTTGATAATCATGAATTTACTTGATATGTTTGGAATTGATAATTGAGCATGACGTGATAGTGACCCGTAGTGGTGCACTCCTGACATAATAACCTGACATGACCTGATAGTGGCCCGTCGTGGCGCACTCCTGACAAGTACACTTGGCATAATAACCTGACATGATTATCTCGAATAGCTGTTGTGACGGCTACCTGACATGACATGACCTGTATAATTAATCTGGACACCGTGGGCAATTGTGCTTGTATAAATAATCCAGCCCTGTCTTGCATCATGTCTAGGAGGGGACTCCTGAGTACCACGGTCAGGAGTACCTACTAAAATGGACTAAGGCTAATAACTAGATTAATATATTAGTCATGACGAGATTTCCCAGCTACAGGCAATCCCGTTACCTGGGCACGCCTTGGAATCTGTAGCCTGCCGTCGAGTAGGGCACATTTCCAGCACACTGTCATGTGTTGCACCCTTCAAGCTACCTAAGGGTACATTCGTTTCCTGGACGATGTACCCACCTGAATTCAACTCTAATCTTTTAACCCGGGTAACCTGGATGGTCTGCAGGGCTTGTGGCTGTGGAATAATCTCACTGCATCTTGTTAGTAATTAGGCTTGTGACAACCCTAGTTAGTTAAAGTATCAAGCCGTAATTCTTGCTTGGCCGTGAAGTGATTGGATGGAGTCTAACCAGTCTAGTCTTGCCCTGATCCTGTTCCAGATTATTGAATGACCAGAATGCTTGTATTTATTTTACCGATAAATGGTGAGAATTCCAAGTTCTGTTCAGACGAAGGGTTACAACCCCGGTCCTTGTTTGGTTTACGGGTTG
The DNA here is from genome assembly GCA_029216955.1 of Iris pallida. Taxonomy (NCBI): domain Eukaryota; kingdom Viridiplantae; phylum Streptophyta; class Magnoliopsida; order Asparagales; family Iridaceae; genus Iris; species Iris pallida. The sequence goes on along the minus strand of JANAVB010025800.1, from coordinate 10,505,772 downwards.
TAACCTGGTTATCTGAATAGTTCCATGGTTATCTCGTCGTATATCATCCTGGTGTATTTTCTTTATTTCCAGTTCTTATTTTTATTTATATCTTGTGCTGATTGCTGGTTTTTAGTTCTTAAGTGAAGCCTCCTTTGTGGCACTTACTCTTTCTGGGGTCTGACCCAGCTGGTTTTGTATGGCCAGATTTCGGAGCAGCTCCAGAGGATCTACCGACCTTCCTGCCAGATGGTGAACACTAGAAGGAATCCCGGCAACGAGTGGGTTTTATTTTGCTCTCCCACTCCCTTGTAAAATTATTCTTTTGAGGCGTTTAGCCGATGAGCACCTGTTTAGCTCGATTGCACTTACTTACTGTCTGCCTACGGGCTGTAACATGATTAACAGATCCTAGGGTTGATCATGTATGACTGAACTCTTGCTAGTCCTGACATTTTGTAACGACTAGCTTCATGATCAACTGAATATGTAATGTTTGGGACGCCTTACTATTGTATATTTAATGATCATACATCTTGTGACTTTTACTTACTTGCTTGTGATTGAGACACTAGGCTTGTTCATGACCTTAAGAGACTGTTGGCTTGTAGATAAACCCTCATGTATCTAGACAGCCGTGACCGTATAGCGAGATGGATTCTATTTCATATACGTAGCTGGCTATGTCTGCCCCCGCTCTCCAGTATTCTGGTTCTGGGGCGTGACACCTCCTCCTAGGGGGGTTAGACACCACACCCAAGGCCTCAAGGCCAAGCTCTTGGCAAGCTCCAAGGGGGATATAAGGGAAAAAGAAATGAAGAGAGAGTGAAGAGAATGAAAAGAGAGAGGAGAGAGAAAGTGAAAGTTAAATGGTATATATAGAAGGGAGAATTAGTCTTAGCCGTTGGATCGTGATCCACGTCAAAATCTAAGTCAATCGTGGCCATCCCAACAAAACCAAATATCCAATGGGTAATAGAGTGCATCTACACTATTCACAAAAATATCTAAATACTATTCATCAAAATAACCAAAATACTATTCACGAAAATATCAAAAATACTATTCATGATAATATCAGAAATTAAAAATATCTAAAATGTGAAAAATCTGTATGGATGGTAGGTATGCCTTCGGTATACTGGCGATATGTCGGCCAAGAAGAAAATCTATAAGTTTAGGAAATTTTTTAAAGCATTACGAAAATCAATAAAATACGAAATATACTACAAAATACGTATCCGTATATAAATACTGATATTGTGAGACGAGTCTCACAGGCATTAAGCCTTAACGAGGACGAACGATCCCGCAGTGATCAAGCGAGGACGAACGACCCTAGCGGGATCGGGGCGTGACAAATATGATATGGTATCGAATATTCTATTAACTCTATCCATTATTGACATAACAACTCAAAGATCAAAATAGAGCAACTTGACATAGTTTTAATAAAATTCGATAACCTACGCTTACCTGAAATTACATCAACTTAGGGGCCATGTCTTGCTAGTGCGCTGCTGACTGTAGTGAACCCACAATCTCCATAATTCAAATAAATGGCGATAGTGTGCATCTGCCTTGCCATTATAAGTCATCGAAAAAGTATTCCAATTATATCAACAAAAATTTCAAAAGAGCTTCTAGAAATTCAAACAAGTTCCAAAACGATCAAGATAGAAAAAGTGTAAGTATCTGTCGTATAAGTCTCAATTCTTGAAAATAAAATAATCGATTAGGGAGGAAATAACTGAAGGCAAGAGAAGTATAAACATTCTAATCTCTATTTTATGAATATTCAAATGATTGAGGGAAAAACTTTGAATCAAAAGCTAACTTGATATTCGTATAAGGATAATAGAAACAAAAATTATAAAAATAATTCCTTATGGCAAAATGGAAAGTAAATAAGCAATTCAGACTTACAATATGATGATAGTTAGAGAGGGCAAAGATGATCAAGATTAGGAATTGAATAATATGAAATCCTAGTTTACCAAGCGAATAGTCTACCCACCTTTAATCATACCATCGTATTAAAATACAATAATATATTCTTCTATGAAAATTCCTTCAATATCTAATAGGTTTTAGAATTCAATAATGCTTGGCTAAATCACATGGCCTATGTAGCAAACTTAACTACCCAACAGACAAATTGAATAAGTGTCTCCTAGTCCTAGTCGTTCTACTAAAATAAAATCTATCCTAATTGTGAATGAGCACTTTCCTAGTCGCAGGCTCACAATAGTACGACTAACTTAAGTACTATTACGAGTTCGCACAATTTTGCAAAAACAGACCTGCATATGCTACCACTAAAAATAAGTCACGTTCCGCTCCCGAATATTCGGATGTGAGTTGGACACATCCAGCCTACGCTATGAGACATCAGTAGTAAGCTGTTCTAAACCTTCAATCATCTTCTAAAATTATAGTATATTGAATCAGATTAGTCACATCATTTATATCGAGAGAAACTAGAATAGGTCCAAAATGTCACTTAGTTACATTCCCAAAGCAAAAGTAACTGGAGACAAATCCAACCAAATGAATGTTAACTAATTAGTACAAACCAAATTCAAAAACAAAATGTAAGGTAAGCTATTGGGTATTCCCCAGCAGGGTCATCCTTTGGTATGTGGGATAGCGTATCAGTGGCAGGTCCATAGTATGAATTACAAAGCAACTCCTCATCGGTCAATTCACCTTCAACGATCCAATCAGGAATGGAGCAAAGTACAATCCTATAATTTACGCTACTGATACATGGCATGATAAGAATGAACTGATAAAGAAGACATGGTTGGTTTGAAAGAAAATGCAACATGCTTGGTTAGAAAATAAAAACAACATACTCAGGAGATTTTATAAAGTAAAGACAACATGTTCAAGAGATACTTATAAAACAAAGATAACGTGTTTAGGAGATACTTGTAAAATATGTTCAGGCTAGATAGGTAGAGTGCGGCTTTGAAAAAGCTAATAGACATGTGATCGGCTAAAATAGGAGAACATGTAACATGTAAATAAAGATAACTTGGGGGTACGGAATAAACTATACGTGCATGATGTATAGTCAAGCTCGGATACATGTACTACACACGGGCTTTGATCACGTATTAACTAGATAATTTTTTCTACCCAGTATCGGTAATGTGTACAACTTACAACATGTGATACAATTCTTGTTAAAGAGGCTTGTTGCATGAGAAACATGTTATACTTACAATCTTGGAATTTAAAGACAACATGCAATGAAAAGAAGATACAATTGGTAACAGAAGCATGCAAATCATATCATGTACAATTTTGTATGTTGTAGTGTACTTGCCTTGATTTACTGAAAGATTGATGTTAAGTGTTGATTTGACGTCCAAAGTCCTCAAGCTGTAACAAGGTATAATGTTTATTAGTTTAAAGGTTAAGTGCTAACTAGGTGTTGTGCTCTCTAACTAGGTCAAGTTACACTAGGTTCGGGTCACAAAGTCATGGCACACTATGCTTAACCTTGGTCATAAAGTCTAGCGCAATAATTATATAAAGGTAATACATATCAAAATACTTTTAAACATGTTAAATCTACAAGTCATGGGTTGTCATTTTTTTTAGAATTTAATATTAAACAAAACAATTTATTTTATTTATTAAGAAAATATTGCATTAAATGAGGCATGCCTCACCTTCGCTCGTTTTAACAAGTTGCTATTTTTCATGCGTCAATTAGGTCAAAATAGGAAAGGAGTTTTCATAATTTTTGGGCTACTACAAGTATTTATAGAACTATTTGTATCAAAAACTAATTTAATAATAATTATTTATAATTAATTGTTAACAGAAATTAATTTTTAATATGTCAAAATAAGTCCAAAATCTACATGTAAATATACCAACTTGACCTAAATAAAATATAGTATTTAAATATAATTTTTATTTAATTTTCAGAAATTATTTATTATTCATTAAAATTGAAAATACTACAAATACACATAAATATCTTTAATATTTTTTTATTTATTTAAAAAATATAATTATTAAATAAATAATTCCAAAAAATAGATAAATAAATACTACAAATAAAAGTATAATTTACCAGTATTTTACATCACACAAGTACAATATATAGTTATCAAAATACAAGAAAATACATAAATACTACAAACAATAATACCATAAATAATATAATATATATTACCCAAAAATAAGCATAACATAGGATTCGAACTCGGGTCTGTCAAGAATGGATCCTAGGGCCAGTCAGGTGACCACTAGACCAAGTTTGGTTTGGTGTTAGCATAAGGGATCTGCTTGGATTTAAACTATACCAAGACTAAAGTTTAGTTTCTTACCGAGGAAGAAGAAGACGGTGGTCGCGGTTACGTCGAGATCGTCTTCGGCTCGTCGAAATCGTCCTTGTCGGGATTGGAAAGGTGGTTCGTAGGTTGTCGACGAAGCTCGGCTCATCGGTACGGCTCCGGTGGCTCGAGGATGGCGAGTGCAACACATGTAGCTGGGTTGCTCCAAAGGAAGAAGATGATAATACTTAAGTTTTGTCTCAACATTTCTCTTTTTATATAGAAATGAAAGAAAGTTACAAATGGGATGGATCGGGGGTTACGGAATGAAAAATGTTAGGAGTTACGGAATGTAAGAGGTTGGAAGTTATGGAATGTAAGAGGTTGGAAGTTACGGAATGTAAGAGGTTGGATGTTACAGAATGGGAATGAATTTCTGGGCTTGAGTTTTGGGTTTGGATGTGAAGAGAAAAATGGGTTTGGGCTTGGATAATATCGGTAGGAATAAAATGAATGGGAAAATAAGGTATTTATAGCCTTGGTCCCAAGCCATAGGCCCAAGAACATGTGGATAATTAATCTGGACTATTTAATTAACTAGGTTCAACCTTTAACTAATTTTAGAAATTTCTAGAAGTAAATTGGCTAACCATCTCTATAATTACATGCTACTTAGTCCTGTATCTAGAAACATCTAAATGTTAATTAACCAATCCACCTTTCTATACCTAAAGCTCGCAGCTGATGATGACCCAATACTTTATATAAGGCTGAGACAAAGATGAAACAAATAGCTGAGCTTGGTCGGCCTTACAAGAATATTAGAATTCATATAGCTGTTAATAGTAACTAATTCCATTCTCCTAAATAAAATCTTATTTGAAAATTATACTCTTAATAAACTCAATAAAACTAACTAATTTTGGAGAAACGAATTTAAATCCGAATTTGGGGGTTACATTGTACCCCTTTGAAACACTGAGTTTGACCATGTTATTGGAACTTCATTGTCAAGTCCATAAAATTCTAGGTGATGTCTCCCAATGTGCCAAGCGAATTTGCTCCTAGAACAATCTGACAACCTGTGATAGGTAATTTGAGCAAGTTCATTTGGATCTTCTGACCATGGCATTTAATGGTCACATATGTGCACAATCCCTTGCTTTGAAGCTTCTCTCCATTGGCCACTAACACCTCAAAAACCCCATTAACTGTACTGGGCAACTGCAATCTCTTACTGAATTGTATATCAATAAAACTATGTGTGGACCCTGAGTCAATTAGTATGACTACAGGTTTCCCTTGAACTTTTCCCCTCAGTTTTATGGTAGAATGTTGCATTGCTCCTGATAGGGCTTGTAGGAAAATAGAGAAGGACTCTGAGACAGCCTTCTCTGCACCTTGTTCCTGACAATACTGCTTCTCTTCCTGGCTTGTGTCAACACCCTGCTCCTCATTTTCCACTAACATAAATAGTCTTTTCTCCTTACATTTATGGCCCTTGAACCACCTTCACACAGGAAACATAATCCCAAATTATCCTTCTCACTAGTTCTGTAGGAGAGATTGTTGGCCTGCTTTGATCTGTGTTGACTGTAGGAAGAGTGGAACTAGTAGATTTCTTTCCTTGTTCCATATTGCCAATTGGAACACTTTGATTATTGGAATAAAAACTATTTTTAGGATTCTTCCTGACAGCCATTAGCTTTGCTTCATGCAATTTGGTTTGGAGAGTTGCATAGTAGATAAGAGACTCTTGGGGGTGGAAATTTGTAGTTCGAACCTAATCTCCTCTTTTTGTCCCCCATATGTAATGACTCACAAGGCAACTCTCTTGAATTCCTTGTATCTTTTTGGACAATTTTTGGAACTAAGAATTATATGTTTGAACACTAGTATCATGTTTGAGCAGCTTCAAATCAAGCATATAATCAGTGAACTGGGATGGCCCAAATTCCAAACGCAAAAACTGGCAAAACTTCTCCCAAGTCATTACCTATTCTTGACCTTCAAAATCCAATCAAGCCAATATGCTGCAGTATCCTTGAGTTGGACTGAACAAACTTTTATCATGTCTTTTTCAGGAGTATTATAGTGACCAAAGTAATGGTTAATTCTCATCAACCACTCCTCTACATCCCCAGTCCCATCAAACTCAGGCAATTTGAGTGTAAGGGATGGTGTCCCTCGATTTTGACTACTATTCTGGGCATTAAGTTGTCCCTCCACCATTGTTGTGGCAGTTGGCCTGGGAGGTGTGAAGTTGTCACGCCCCAGAACTAGAATACTTGAGAGCGGGGGACAGACACAGCCAGCTACGTACATTGAGGTACAACCCACCTCGTAATACAGTCACGACTGTCTAGATGCATGAGGGTTTATCTACAAGCCAACAATCTCTTATGGTCAAGAACAAGCCTAGTGTCTCAATCTCAAGCAAGCAAATAAATGATACAAGATATTAGATCATCAGACATACAAAGTAAAACGTCCCAAACATTACATATTCAAATGATCATGAAGCTAGTCATACAAGTCATATATGATCAATCCTAGGATTTGTCAATCATGTTACAGCCCTTAGGCAAACAGAAATTTAGTTTCGACACGAGCTAACACTTGCTCGGCGGCTAAACGCCTCAAAAGAATAATTTACAATAGAGTGGGAGAGCAAAATAAGAAATTCACTCGTTGCCAGGATTACGTCTGGTGTTTACCATCTGGCTGAAAGGCAGGTAGATCCTCGGGTGCTACTCCAAAATCTGGTCATACAAAAATAGCTAGGTCAGAATCCAGAAGAGCAGGTGCCAGAAAAGAGGCTTCACTTAAGAACTAAAGCCAGCATATTAGAACATAGAGACATAAATAATAACAAGTATACATGAGTTAGAAAATAGGATGATAAATGATAAGATAACTAAGAAGCTATTCTGGAAACCAAGTTACAACCGGTAAACCAAACAAGGACGGGGTTGTAACCCTTCACCTGAACAGAAGTTAGTCTTTAACTATTTATCGACAAGAGTAAGGCATAAACAATAATGCACTGAAGTAACCATATACTGGCACTGTCTAGACAAGACTAGACTCCATCCATAAATTACGGCCAAGCAAGAGTGCGGCTTGATACTTTAACTAACTAGAGTTGTCACAAGCCTAGTTACTAGTAAGATACAATGAGATATTCCCACAGTCACATGCCCTGCACCTATCCAGGTTATCCAGACGAGGTGATTTATTAGAGTTACAAGAATTATTAGGTGACTTAGAGTGCATGACAGTATGCTTTAGTATTCAAGAAGTGCCCCACATGACAGTGGGTTGGAAATGTGCCCTACTCGTTGGCAGGCTACAAGTCTCTCAGGTGTGGCCGGGATAACGAGATCGCCTGTAATTGGGAAAATCTCTCTATATGAACTACTTGATCAATCTAGTCATTTAACCTAGTCAAATTTATTATGAATCTCTGACCGTGGTAACCAAAAATCCATATCCTAGACATGATGCAAGATAAGACAGGTAGCTTGTACCGACACAATCAAGAAAATCTACCACGGTGTCAAGACAAGAGTTACTTAGTAAGTCAGGGTAGCTGTCGCAACAGCGTTTCAAGATTTTATACGTCGTGCCAGGTTGCTTGTTACTTGTCAAGATTACTTGTCGGGAGTGCACCTCGACGGGTCACTATCAAGCTTATACATGTCATATCAAGCTTACTTGTTACTTGTCAAGAGTGCGCCTCGACGGACCACTATCAAGTCATGTCGAGACGAGATCATGTTATCATGTTCAAGTCAAGTTCAAGCTCATCAAGTCGGGTCATCGCAATTTAGGCCAAGTACTGAAAAACATGCAAAGAAGATCAAGTATATTCATGGGTGATTGGAACTATCAATCACACGTAAACTCCAATTAAAGTGAGACAAGAATATTCTTGAAGCCAAGTCAAAGATCTATAACTTTCATGTTTTGAGTTTTACAAAATTCTAGCTACAAAACAACTTAAACAGACAAAAACAGTAAAATAGAGCAAATCCGGCGCATGGTCAACTCTGGGTAGGGCTGCAAATGAGCCAAGCCGTTCGCGAGCTGCTCGAAGCTCGGCTCGATAAAAGCTCGTTTGAGCTCGGTTCGTTTAGTAAACAAGCTGAGCTCAAGCTTCATTTTCGAGCTCGTTTAATAAACGAGCCGAGCTCAAGCTTAGAAGTACTCGGCTCGTTTGAGCTCGCGAGCTGGCTCGTTGATGAGCTTGCGAGCTGGCTCATTTAGAAGCTCGTTTAGGAGCTTGTTTAGAAGCTCGTTTGTTCTTTGTTGAATTCGAAATATATGTATATTTGTGTGCATTATATATTTATATGTCCTTAATAATTGATATTAAGGAACTTTTTAAATTAAATTTTTATAAATAAATTGTTAATATTATATGTACTTGAATTCAAACATAAGTAAATTGAAATCGAGCTCGTTAAGCTTGAAATCAAGCTTAATAAGCTTGAAATAAAGTTGAGCTCGCTCGAAATCAAGCTTAACGAGCTTGATTTTGAGCTTATCAAGCTTGTTTATCAAGCTTGAATCAAGCTTACTTATCAAGCCAAGCTCGAGCTCAAACCAAGCCAAGCTCAAGCTTAATATAAACAAGCTCAAGCCAAGCTCAAGCTCTAAAATAAAAAAAATTATCAAGCTCGAGCTCGAGCTTGAGCTCGATTAATTCTAGTCAAGCCAAGCTCAAGCTTACAAAAGCTTGGCTCAGCTTGGCTCGTTTGCAGCCCTAACTCTGGGCAGTTCCGGCACATGGGAATTTTGGGCAATTTCGGTGCATGTGAATTCCTGCACATCCGTACATGAGAATTTCTGCACATCCGCGCATGGAAATTCATGCACATCCGTACATGGGAAATTCTTGCACATCTGCGCATGGAAAATTCTTGCACATCCGCGCATGGAAAACTCACGTTGCGTCTTCAGTACATGCGCGTAGGGAAACTACGCGCATGACACGCTCGGAGTCAAAGGATGCGTTGCTGGGACTTCACGGTGCATGGCCTCCCGGGCGCATGGGGGTTTCGGCGCATGGGAATTCCGGCGCATGGGAATTCTGGCGCATGGGGTTCGTCATCCCCAAACAACAAGTTCAGCCATAGAAGTTCCAAAAACTCGTCATGACCATAACTTCCTCATCCGAAGTCGAAATCAACCAAAATAAAAGCCAAAACTGCACAAAATCAAAATTTCTACAACATAGATCTATTAGTTTTTGAAAATACCAAGTTTTTAGAGATCAAAACCAAAAAAACAAGAAAAAGCTTAAAACTTAGATCTACAAAATATAACTATCAATATCGAAAATTTCAAGTTCCAAAGATGCCTAGAATCATGTAGAAAAGAAAATGGAACAATAAAATGGAAGATCTATCATGAAGCAAGGTTGCACTTACCTAAGGGTTCTTGGTGGGTAGGAGGAGTTATGAGGAAGAAGAAGAAGAAAGAAAGAAATAAATAAATATGAAGAGTTATGAAGAGAGAGAGAAAGGGGTTGACTTATATAGAAAGTTCACCATGATGAACCGACTCAAACCAAACCAAGCCAACATGAAAAAAAATAAACCAAGTCAAGCCGAGATTAAATCAAGACTAGACTAAACAAGACAAGTCCAAATACGAGTCACCTGACAATGCCAGAAATCCGTATACGCATGCTGAAAATATGTATAACGGGAAACGGGAGTGACAACTCTACCCACCTTAAAAGAATTCCGTCCTTAGAATTTAATCAAGATGCTAGAGGTATCGGGACAAGTTATACTAATCACGATAATCAATGGCTAGCAGTCAATCAAGCAATCATTCAGGCAAGCAATTAATTAAAAATATAAGGCATAAGGAAGATATTATACTTTATGAGTCAAACAGGTATGAATATCGTGATTGGATATCATCCTGACATTTCCAAGTTGACTCACCCAAAGAGTGATCAACCCTAAGCAACACGGACTAGACTAATAGTCTTGTTCTTGAGTACCTTTTCCCTTTGGTCCAATATGGATATGGGCCTTTCCTCACACGAAATGTTGGTACCAATAACTAATTTCGAATGATCAAGGATATGGCTCGGATTTGGGATGTACCATCGCAATGAGGATACATGAAATACATCAAATGTACCTCACATAACGACGGCGGAAGAGCGAGACGATAGGACACATCACCTACTCGCTTGAGAATATCAAACGGCTCTATATACCTAGGACTAAGCTTTTTCCGCACACCGAATTGAATGACGCCACGAGTAGGCGAGATCCTGAGGAATAAGTGGTCGCTGATAGAAAACTCGAGAGGATGCCGATGAGAATCGGCCCAATGGTGCTGACGATCTTGTGCAACTCGAAGATGATCTCTAACTTGTCTGACCACCTCGATAGTCTACGTAACCATCTCTAGACCAAGCATCTGCCTTTTGCCTATATCATCCCAAGCTAAAGGTGATCTGCACTTCCTGTCATATAGTGCCTCAAACGGTACCATCTGGATACTGGCCTGAAAACTGTTATTATAGGAGAACTCCACTAGGTGTAGATGATCTTCCCATGAACCATCGAAGTCAAGTGTACAGAATCATGACATATCTTCGAGAGTTTGAATCGTACGTTCTGACTGACCATCTGTCTGCGGATGATAAGCTGAACTAAACTTGAGACGAGTCCCCAAACTCTTCTGAAGACTCCGCCAAAAGTGCGATATATACCTCGAATTTCTGTCTGATACGATACTGACTGGCACTCCATACAATCTGACTATCTGCCTGAGGTATATCTCTGTAAGCTGATCCGTCGACTGACCATTCCTAAAAAGAAAGAAAATGAGCTACCTTGGTGAGTCGGTCAACTATAACCCAGATAGCATCTCTCCCAGTTGGGGACTTAGGTAACCCAGTTACAAAATCTATGGTAATATGCTCCCATTTCTATTCTGGGATCGGTAAAGGTTAAAAAAGTCTAGCTGGTTTCTAATGTTCAGCTTTAACTTGTTGGCAAACTAAACTACGAGAGACAAACCGAACTATCTCCCTCTAAATGCCATTCTACCAAAAATGCTGACGGATATCACGATACATCTTCGTGCCACCGGGATGAATTGAATACTGTAAACTGTGTGCCTCCGCCATGATCTCCTGCCTGATGTCACCACCGGGTACACAAAAATACCTTCTATGTCGGAGTGTGCCATCTTTGTGAATGCATAACTTTGCTCTTCTTTTCACTTCATATTCTGTTCTAAGCCGCTGATGCTTAGAATCCGTTGATTGAGCTACCTTAATTCTTCCAACTATGCTGGACTGAACTTGCATACTGGCCATCAATGCCACATTAGTAGGGAGAACTATCTCTATAACTATCTTCTGAAGATCCGCTAATAACTCTGGCTGTGCTGTTAGAAAATAAGCTCCTGCTCTTCTACTCAATGCATCATCAACTACGTTGGCCTTTCCAGGATGATACTGTAGGTTGATGTCATAACCTACCAATAGCTCTAGCCACCTTTTTCGACGCATGTTAAGATCCTTCTGAGTAAACACATACTTAAGACTCTTGTGGTCGATGAAAATCTCTACTCGATCTCCATACAAGTAATGCCTCCACAACTTAAATGCAAACGCCACTGTTGCTAACTCCAAGTCATAAGTTGGGTAATTTCTCTCATGATCACGAAGCTGACGTGATGCATAAGCTACTACCTTTCCATACTGCATCAAGACGTATCCCAATCCTCTGTCTAAAGCATCACAATAAACTGAAAATCCTCCTGTCCCATCTGGAAGCGTGAGAATGGGTGCCGTCATCAATCCTTGCTTCAACTTTTTAATTGAACTCTTACACTCTATTGTCCAAGCAAATTATACATCCTTGCGGGTCAATTGCGTCAGGGGTGCTAAAATCTGAGCAAAGTCTGATACAAATCGTTGGTAATAGCCAGCCAATCCTAGAAAATTGTGAACCTCTGCGACGGTACTGGGTACTAGTCATGTCTCTATAGCTACTATCTTTTGGGGGTCCACTTCCACTCCTCCTCCGATGATGATGTGACCTAAGTACGAAATGCGATCAAGCCAAAATTTGCACTTACTGAACTTCGCGTACAACTAGTGCTTTCTGAGAATCTGAAGGAATACTCGAAGATGATGCTCATGCTCCGCTTCACTCTTACTGTAGACTAAGATGTCGTCTATAAAAACTATCATAAACTGATCCAAATAGGGCATGAATATGCGATTCATGAGATCCATGAATATTGCTGGCGTATTGGTCCCCCCGAATGGCACAACGAGAAACTTCCAATGCCCATATCTAGATCTGAATGCTGTCTTCGGGGTGTCTTACTCTTTGACTCTGATCTGATGGTACCCCAACCGCAAGACAATATTCGAGAATACTGCTGCTCCACTGAGTTGTTCAAATAAATCATCTATCCTTGGCAAGGGATATCTGTTCTTGATTGTTACAGAATTCAAGGTACGATAATCAACACATAGTCTTGACATACCATTATTATTTTTCACAAGAAGCATTGGGGCTCCCTAAGGTGATCCACTATCACGAATGAATACCTTGGTTCTGAGTTCCTCAACATCTTGTACATGATCTCCAACTCTGAGGTGCCATTCTGTAAACTCTCTCTGATACTGGTGTCATCCCTGGAATTAAATCAATGGTGAACTCAATCTCTCTCTCTGCGGTCATGTCTGGAAGCTTTTCGAAAAATATGTCAGGAAATTCTTCTACTGCTCTGGAAAACTGAACTGCTGCTGCTACCGCCATCCGCAAGACTGGTGGAGAAGGTTCTACTTCACCTCTGGAAAATGAAAACTCTTCTTCGTCGGGAGTACCAAAAATAATCTTGCCAATATGGCAATCTATTCTTGCGTATTGATCCTTCAACCAATCCATTCCTAGGACCATATCATAGTCGGCCATCGAAATTTCTATCAATCTAGCAAAAAACTCTCTACCGCTAACTACGATTCGACATGAGAAAAATACTCTATCTACTCCCACAAGACCGTTACCAGTAAGTATATTGAGCCATACTGATAATGACTCGGACTCCAGTCCCATCCGTATCGTGAATCATGCAGACATAAATGAATACGATGCACCCGAATCAAATAATATTGATGCTGGAAAAGAGTTAATGAGAATTGTACCTGCCACCACCTCACCTGATGCCAATTCTTCTGCCACGGTCAGAGCTATAGCTTAACCCTATCCACTTGGTGCTGGTCCCCTCTGCTAGCTGTTTGCCATTAAAATTGTTTTGATTGAAATCTTAATACAAACAGAACAGTGATACAATATAGGACTTAGATGTAGTCCTAGGAGTACACTTTTGTTTAAGCTGGGTCCTTAGTGCCAATGGAGCGAGTGGTAATGCGTTGACTCCGTTGACCGGCTGACGACGGTTATCGGTTCTCTGAAGGTGTGGATTGCTCTGGGTGCTGGAGCTTGCTGAGAGGAGAAAGACGTTGAGTGTCTAGAACTGCCTCTCGGTGATTCTCTCTGTGTTGTGAGTCTTCTGTTCTGAGTCTCTGTGTGTGTGTGAAGGAGATAACCCTTCTATTTATAGTTTTGCAGGCTGGCTGCTCATGCGCGCATGTAGGATGCGCCGGTGTAGGAACGCCACGTGGAGGTTGCTGATGGAGGCGCATGGATGCTGCGTCCTGATCGAGGGGGAGAACTCTTCATACTGCTGTTGTGAGCCGGCACGTAGCAGAGAGAAGATCTTTCCGTTGCTGAAATCTTGGACGAATTGAGTCAAAAGACACGTGTCGTCGACTCATGGTTCGAAGATCTCGGATTTGGTGGAGAGGAGTGATCTGGTGGGCTGCGCCTTGGATTGGGCGCAGGAGGAGGCTGCGGCTCATAACCTTTAGGAGTTACAAACCATTTGGGGCGCATGGCTTTTGAGGCGCATGCAGGCGACTTTCCTTCTGTCTTTCGGGATCAGAGAGCAGTCTGAGGCGCATGGCTTTTGAGGCACATGCTGATTTGGACGCATGGCCGTAGAGGCGCATGCTGATGGTGGAGTGGCCATGTGGTAGTAGCCGTCGGAACAAGGTCATGATGATGCTGACGTTACCGACGCTTCGTTTTCTGAAAAGCTGTCAACTGTTCAGACTTTGGGAGGCGTGCTGCCAACTCGGTCAGTTCAGCATTTAATGTTGGTGATGTTCGATGGACAGCTGAGTGGGCGCGTCGGTTGGCGTTCCACTCGGTATGGAGATGTGTGAGGGCGCACCCTCTGTAATGCGCCGAGTACTGTAGGGCGCGTCTGTGTGATGCGCCTGACGCCGAAGGACGCGTCCGTGTGATGCGCTGTCTGGCTGGCGCATCGGACATGTCTTTTAATGATGCAGCTATCTCGCTCTTCGAGTGCTATAAATAGCCGTTTGGCTGAATTCGAGGCGTCCGGTTCATCCATTTAATGTAAATTCATTGCACGGAATTCGGAGGGCCATCCACTTGGCGCGTGGGTTTGATCTGCCCGGCCTATAAATAGTGGCATGGATAGAAGATTTGCTTCTCATTCCCTCACGTACTTCCAATATGAATTTGAACATACGGGTGCATTCTGCTGACGAAGTGCTCCCGAGGGTGAAGATGAGACGCTGTGTTATCTTTGATGCACTTGAAGGTGACTGTTACATCCAAAAGACGGAGTCGAGGGCTTCTGAGGCAGGCGGAAGGTGCCTGTTGCATCCAAAGATAAGGATGCTCGAGCCTCGTCTCCGTTATTCCGGAAGAGCCGTAGATCGGAATGGCGGTGCAAGGCTCTCTCTTCCTGCAAAGTGGGGTTTCCCCACTTTGATCGTGTCGAAAGCTGCTCCTTTAGCCATGGTTTCGATCACGGTCTTCCTTCGGCTTTGGAGGATCTTTCGAAGCCTCCCCTGGCCACAGCATTTGCGGTGCTCTTCTCTTCCTTGGTTCCAGCCAGAGGGTTAAATGCTTTGTGTCGAAGCATTTATCGGGCGAGCCTGGTTGGAAGAGCGGCACATAACTGGGCTCTGCTCGGCCAGGTGAGCCTGGCTGGAAGAATTTGGCTGAAGGGATGCACATAACTGAGGTGCTGAAGAGATGATGGGATGCGCCTGGATGAAGGCGCATGATATCTGCTGCACCTTATTGGTGGCGCATAGTGATGCTGCACCTATCTGGTGGTGCATGGTGGTTACTGCGCTTATCTGAAGGCGCATGATGGCCGCTGGCTGTAGACTTAGGCTCTTTCTTTTGTAAGAATTCTCCTTTGTACAGCCTTTTCTAGACATGTAATAGACTTTTATATATAAATAAAAAGTCCTTCTTCAAATGTCTATAGTTATTGACTTTGCTGTGAAGTTCTTCATCTGAGTTCTGGCGCATGTAGTGTCTGGCGCATGGGCTTTCTGGTTGTGAAATTCCATGCTTCTACAAGACCCCCTTCAAAGTTTTCAAAACTTTTGAGTAAGTTTTGGAATACTTTGAATAAGAAGCATGGAGGTCAGGGCGCATGATTTCTGGGTGCATGCCTGTTCGGGCGCATGCTCTTCTCAGTTAATGATGATGGTGCCTCGGTAACCGAAAAGATTAATGATGATCTTTTGGTTTTATTTGCTGCTATCCTTGCACAGAACCCGAGGCGACGGCTGAGATCACACGTCATCTGTTCACGCGTGCGACCATGCCTTATAAATAGGTAAGAGTCGGAGAGAGAAAGAGTTCTTCTTCTCTGTGCCTCTGCTTCTTTAGAGTTTCTTCTTCAAAACCCTAACTTCTCCTTCTTCGAGAGAATGGCTCCCAAGACTCCTCGCGGCGCTGCCGGCAAGGGGAAGGAGAAAGCGAAAGAGTCCGCGGATGTTGCGGCGGCGGTCGTTCCCCGTCGGCCTGTCGAAGTTCGGCCGGAGGTGGTTGGTAAGTCTCATTGTCCCGCCAACGCACATAGGCCTTGAGTCTTTAATGATGTGCCGTGGTCTTTGTCCGCCAACGCGCATGGGTTTAAACCTTGGATGCACCGAGGCTATTCCGCTGACGCGCATGGGTTCAAAACCCTGAAGATGCGCCAAGGCTATTCCGCTGACGCGCATGGGTTCAAACCCTGAAGATGCGCCGAGGCATACTGCTGACGCGCATGGGTTCAAACCCTGAAGATGCGCCGAGGCATACTGCTGACGCGCATGGGTTCAAACCCTGATGATGCACCGCAGTTTTCTCCTTTAGACACGTTTGTGTGTTCTCTTCTGACTTTTTCTGATCTTTTACTAGTGTCGATGGCAATCCCGCTTTTGAGTGAAGTTTTCTCGGAGGCTGCCTTCAACCAAATGGGAGTAGAGCATAACGAGGAGGTGATGAACCCTGCTCAAGATGTTCTTATGCTGGATCAGCCTCCTGAGAGAATGACCCTAATCCGTGAACAGCCGTATTGGTTCCTCAAACGGATGATGGAGCGTGGAGTCATTAAACCCTCCACATCTGATAAAGTGACCTTTCTGAAGCCTGAGTTCCTGTTTGGAGACCGTCTCACTTCTACTGACTCGTCAATACTGAAGGTCAAGGAGGACTGGTTCTTTACTGCGAATGGAGTGCATATGACTGTTAAGCAACTTGAACGTCAGTGGCCTTTGACGTCCTTCTGTCGCCTCGTTTCCCAGAGGAGAATGTCTTGGGAGCTTACCCCTTCTCAGGGGAGAGCGATGACTGGTGTCATCCAAATTGATTCTACTTCCGACCAAAGGGATGCTTTGACCGTTGTACGGTCTGGGTCTTCTTACACTTGACGGACTTTACGTCCTGGGAGCCTCTTCAGTGATGTACCCATTGATATGTTTGCTTATAGTGCTTCGACTTTTACACATCGTATGTTTTTGATGGAACGTTCCTACCCGACAGGAGAGTTTCGGGTGGAGGGTTGGTGCCATTACGTCTCCAAATGGGATAAACTGACGCTCTGGATCTTGTCGCGGTTTCAGACTGAGCTCCGAGAGATCGGGTTGACTGCCGCGATCCGTGCTACCCAGGCAGGTGTTGACCTTAATAGGCACATGTTCCTCGCACTCCTGGAGATGTTTGATATCCATACCGGGACCTTCTTTACCCCGGTGGAGGAATTAGGGTTCGCACTTCATGAGATGTACGAGGTGTCAAAACTCCCTTGGGGGTCGGAACCCTATGAAGAGTACTTTCCAACCAATGAGGAATTTTAAGTCCTGGGGGACAGGGCTGAGGAGATGACGGCCGTCTTCAAGGAAGTGGCGAGTCATCATTACTATATGCAGAGACGGGATAGGAACGGGACGCAGCCTCATGTGACCGCTTGGAGAGATCATGTCTTTAGACAAGACAAGGAGGATCCCTCACAATTTTCCACTCCACCGGCGCTCTCTCGTAGCGAAGTGTTGTCCGAAATGAGCAGGTTAGGGGAGAAAAATCCCCGAGGAAGTGAGGACCAGCAGTCAGATGCACGCTCCTACAGCTGCTTCTGGCATCTTGCTTATCGGATGTCACCCAAGGCGGTGTTGGCATCCGACCTGATGATATGGCTCCGGGATTGCGTATTTGCGGGCGGATCCGGTGCCATAGAGAGGGTAACCCGAAACTTAATCCTGCCAGCCGTGAAGCTGGTTTTCGGTCGGCGTTTGGCTCTTCTCCCCGCAATGGTATGTAACCTGCAGCGAGGTTTGAGAGAGTTTGCTGGAAATGTGATTCATGACAGAGGCCGAAACAATAACTTCCCGCGCGCTGAACTGCCGTTTCACTATTTGATGGGATAGCTGATTTTGCATCATCCCAGTGTGATGAGCCCAGGCTCGGAAGGAGATTATAGGGCTGGAGATGCATTCCTTCGTCGTTTCCATCGGAGGAGCTGGTCGCATACTGGTGTCCCGATTTGTAGAAAGGTTTTATCCCGTCTTCAGGGTTGGGAGATCACCAAAGTTGGTCCCATCTATTTGGGTTTTGAGGCCAACGAGGATTTAAGGGACCTGGGCGAAGGTACCACCACTCTGCCTCAATGGGGATTCCGCTGGTTGCAAAGTATCCGGCCGTCCCATCTGGTGTACCGGAACAGGAATCAGTGCTACCTGGAATCATACTTGCCGAGCCGCTTTGCGCGGCAATTTGGTTATGCTCAGATGATGTTGGATAACCCCAGTAATACCCTAGGGTATGTTGGAAGTTTGTTGGATGGTGCACGAGCTTGGCATTACTATAATGCCGGATGTACCGGAGCTCGTTTTACGTTGCCCGTCCCCGATCCGCGGCCGCCCATTCTTTACTCGGCCGCCAAATTTTACTGCGTTATGGCTGCCCCGCCTTCCGGATATGACAGGGAGACCAGCCTTATCGGCGGCACCCAGTTAGCAGCGACTGGGGATACGCCAGTGAAGGCCCGACCGAATCGTCCGTCAGGGGTGAGTCAACGGAGTGCCGCCTCCGCATCACAAGCAGAACCCTCTGGCGATCGATCGAAACGATGTGCAGATACAGGAGCTGAATCTTTTGTATCGAAGAAGCAGAAGAAGGCACCGTTACCGACGGTATCATCGGATTCGGCGTCCGAAGAGGTAAGGTTATCCTACTAAATCTGATTTTGGTTCCGCCACTTACGAGGCCTCACCTTCTTTTGTAGGAGCCGCTAAAAAGAAAACCTCGTACTCCAAAGTCGGGTGGGAGTAGGCGAGAAGAGATGGTGAGCTCGTCTGAAGTGCGTATCCCGCCGACAATGATGTCTCTCATGGAGGAAGATCCGGAGGATACTGTGGAGGTTCTGGTCAGGAGGGAATCTGAGGGTGCAGCAGCTTCCGAGGTGGCGAAGGCCACAGCGGAGGCTTCACATGTTTTAGCAAGTGCGCAGCTTCCTGGTGATGAAGAGGAATGGAGTTCATCATCTTCCGATGACACCGCTCCGGAGCTGCAGGAGTCTGTTGCGGGGGCAGCAGAAGTAGTGGGGATAGAGGAGAGGGTTGATTCCCCTCCTTGTCATGATGAAGGGAGGTCGGCTAAATTATTGCCGAATCCTTCCTTGGCTTCAACCATGGACATAGAGATGGCTACCGATCAGGCGGTAGCGACAGATTCTGTCCCTGTAGAGGGACTTGAGAAGAATGAGACTCTTCTGCCAGTCTTGTCTCCTGGGGCTGGCCAAGAGATAAATGTTGACCTCCCCGTTTTGCCGGGGGAGGTGGCTGATGCTGATAGAATGTCGGGGGAAGAGGTAGCCGTTGACGTCGGTGATTTCTCCAGTCTTGAGAAGGGTAAGGGTGTGGAACCCTCTGTTGCTCCTTCCACTTGGGGTACTATCACGACGTATATGCCTGCTCCTTCTGTTCCTTTGACTCCTCGGGCCAGCAGTCTGGGCCCTGTTGATGAAGAGCCTATTGCTGCCGAGATTCAAACCTCTCAGATCGAGGTCGGCGGATCTTCCTCCGGTCCGCAAACTGTAGTAGCTCCCTCAACTCCTGCTATGACGCCGCAGGTGCTGGCGGAAGCCGACGGGTATGTGAAATTCTTCGTCGAGGGAGTGTACAAAATGCTGGAGAAAGGTGTATCTGCAGTGGTAGATGCCATGGGGAGCTTTGCGGCGACAAAAGCTTTGGCAATGCCTTGTATTGAGCTGATCCGCATTCACCAGGGCCATGACCATATGGCCGAAATTCTGGAGGTTTCGGTGATGGAGCTGGACGAGCGGCTCGCGGAACTGCAGCGCATCCAACGAAATGACCTCTCGGTCTTGGTAGATGCAGAGATAGGAAAGTCGATGGCTGAGATCGAGGCTTCCCATCGAGCCGAGGTGAGCAGTTGGGAGCATGAAGTGGCTGGGACTGAGGCTGCGGCGGAGCAGCTGTCTCAATCTATGAAGAAGACGACGGAAAAGCGAGCTGCGGTGGATGCTAACATCGCAGAAGTTGATGCTTAGATGCGCCGTCTTGAAGACCAGCGGGCCCAACTTCAACTAGAGGCTGAGCGCGTTCTGGCTGAACACGTGGCATTCAAACGGGAGGAAACGACTCTTACTCAGCGGACCCTTGCTTTGGCTCAACAGCGACGACAGCTTGATGAGAAGTATGAGAGTAAAACTTCTGCTGAGGCTGTCGGGTTAATGCGTCAAGAAGCCGAGCTGCGAGTCCAGGCGACTGTGGAAACTCGCACTGCCGACCTGAGACGTCGAGTCAGAGAACTCTCATCCCACCCTGGGGAGGATCGGGGATTGTAGCTTCTCTTCTTTTTTGTGTGTTTTTGCAACTCTTGCTAGGAAAATAGCGTATTTCTGTACTCCCTTTTTTTTTAAAAATAAAGAAATACACTATCTCTTTGATGTGTTCATTTTTAATTTCATGAACTTGATGATTTATGTGGACCTATTATCTTTTGCGCACCTTGGTTTTTAGGTACAGATAATAAGTATAAAGGAACCAACATGTTTGCTCAGAGGTAATGTGGACATGGCAATCATTAGGTTCAAATGATAGAATCTTCCTACTCAGAGGTGTTTATGGACGTGGTAGGAATGATCCTGTGGGATACGCTGAACAACTCAGAGGTAATGTGGACGTGGAAGTTCTGCGATCAAATGTACGACAACGTAGGAGTTGCTTGTACGGGATGTTTACTCAGAGGTAATGTGGACGTGGTAAACATGAAGGATAGCGTAAGCTCACGAAGTGTAAGGTTCCGCTTTGTAGGATGTAGAGAGACAACTCAGAGGTAATGTGGACGTGGTTATCTTTCTACGGAAGGATGCCATGGAACAGCTGGGTTCCGGAAGCGATTGATTTTGTGAAAAGAGGCTATTTGGGGAAATACATGTCTTGGAGGATGTCAAGAGTAGTACTTCTTTAGGAACTTGCCGTTGATGGGCATCATGAACAAGTCCCCATTGGGTTTGGCGAGCCGGTAAGCACCGTTTGAGTATACCGTCTCGATGATGAAAGGTCCTTCCCATTTGGGCTCGAACTTCCCTGGTGTCTTGTGAGTTAACACCATTGGCCTTCTGACTGCTAAAACCAGGTCGCCAACTTGGAAAGTTCTTTGCTTGACCTTCTTGTTGAAAGCCTGTGATATACGGGCTTGATAAAGTTCGATGCGTTGTTGAGCTAGGAGACGCTTTTCGTCAAGTGCCTCCAATTCCCGCAGACGACGACGTTGATTGTCTTCTTCTGTGAGATCGTTTGTGATGGCCACACGGAGCGAAGGTATCTGTATCTCGAGAGGCAGTACTGCTTCGCTTCCGTAGACCAGGGAGAATGGAGTGTTGCCTGTTGGGGTCCGTACCGTTGTGCGGTAGGCCCAAAGGCATTCGCCAAGCTTTTCGTCCCAGTCGCGTTTGTTGGATGACACGACCTTTTTGAGTAGTCTGACGATAGTTTTGTTGAATGCCTCGGCCAATCCGTTTGCTGCCGGATTGTAGGCGGTTGAGGCCACGTTTTGAATACGATTCTTGTCACAGAACCTGCTGAAAATGTGGCTGATAAACTGAGGACCATTGTCATGGATGATTCGCCGGGTACCCCGAAACGGTAAATGACATGGTGTCTGATAAAGCTGACCACCCTGGAGCTTTTTACTTCTGCTAGTGGGACTGCTTCCGCCCATTTGGAGAAGTAATCGGTGATGGCCAGGATGAAGCGGTGTCCTCTCGATGAAGGAGGGGTGATTGGCCCTACAATGTCCATGCCCCAGGCTTCGAATGGCCAGGAGGCGACTGTAGGATGTAGAGGTTCAGATGGTGTATGTATGAAGTCTGCATGAAGTTGGCATGCATGGCACTTTTTAGCATATTCCACTGCGTCGGCAACCATGGTCGGCCAGTAGTAGCCCATACGTCGCAGTCGATCTTGCAACTTAGGCCCTGGTTGGTGAGCTCCGCAAGTTCCGTCATGAGCTTCTCGAAGAGCTTCGGCCGCTTCTTCGTTAGACAGGCATCGAAGGAGAAGCCCGTCGAAGGAGCGTCGGTACAGCGTTTTAGTGGCTGTATCGTAGTAGAATCGAAGAGAGCGTCTCCTGACTGAGACGGCTTCCTTCGGGTCCTCTGGAAGGATTCCGTAGACAGCGAAGTCGATGAACGGGAACCTCCAGTCTCGGACATTAACCCCAGTGTTTGTCGGCATGGCGTGAGCCATTTACAAACATAGGTTGTTTCTGGGACAAATCAAGTCTCGGCCAGTTACCGTGACATAGTGTTGAGTCCCAAGGGGCGCGGCCAATGAGGCTGCGAGGCCAGCTAGAGCGTCAGCCTCCAAGTTTTGTAGGCGGGGCACATGTTCGATGAAGAACCCAGTGAAGGTTGAAATGATGTTCAATGCAACTTCATGGTAAGGGATCAAATCTTCATGGCGAACCTCGTATTGCCCCCGAATCTGGTTTACGACGAGTTTCGAGTCGCCGTAGGCTTCCAGATGATCCACCCCCAGCTGTTGTGCTAGCTGGAGTCCCATGACGAGTGCATTGTACTCAGCAACATTGTTGGAGCACGGCTTCGAAAGGGAGTATGTGCGCTGGATGACCAGCTGATCGGGGGAGACTAAGACTACCCCCACTCCTGCGATGATTTGGCCATTGGGGCCCGTTCTTGAAGCGCCATCGAAGAACATCCGCCAAATGGGGCTTCCTTCAGTGACATTTGATTCTTGAACTTCATCCGGGATGTCTTCATAGAGTTTCGAAGATTCTGGGATGGGGTGTGCAGCTAAAAAGTCAGCCAGAGCCTGACCCTTGACTGCCTTCTGCGGGACAAACACCATGTTGTATGGTGTTAGTAGGATCGCCCATGTAGCCAGCCGGGAGTTTAATGACCCTGGCTTTGTCATGAGAACTCTGAGCGGATTGACTCGGGAGATGACGTGAATTGTCTGGCCCGAGACGTAATGACGAGTCTTCTGAATGGCAAACACCAAAGCCAAGCACTCCTTTTCAACGGGGTTGTACCGTTGTTCGGCCCCGATGAGTGTTCGACTGAGGTAGTAGATTGCTTGCTCGTAGCCTGCATCGCTGTTTTGAGCTAGCAAAGCGCCGAGGGAATGATCCATGGCACGGACGTAGAGGAGGAATGGTTTGCCGGCGACAGGTGCCACTAGGACTGGCGGGCTTGTTAAGTAAGCCTTGATGTCGTCGAAAGCCTTTTGGCACTCCTCTGACCAGACATAAGAGACTCCCTTCTTCATGAGCTGAGTAAAGGGTTGACATTTACCGGAGAGGTTTGCTATGAACCTCCGGATGTATGCCAAACGTCCCTGTAGGCCCCGAAGTTCTCGAAGGTTCTTCGGAGGGTCCATGTTAAGGATGGCTTTGGTCTTCTCAGGATCAACATGAATGCCTTTCGCTGTGATGACGAAGCCCAAGAATTTGCCGCTAGAAACCCCCAGAAAGGATTTAGCGGGGTTCATTTTGAGTTGATGCGCCCGCATGAGATCGAAGACCGTCTTCAGGTCCCGTAGGTGATCTCTTTTGAGGCGGCTCTTGACTGCGATGTCGTCAACATAGCACTCAACTGTCTTACGAAGATGTTGACGGAAGATGGTGCTCATAGCTCGCTGATACGTTGCACCGGCGTTCTTCAAGCCGAAGGGCATTACGGTGTAGCAGAAAACACCCTTTGGAGTCCTGAATGACGTGTGTTTTGCGTCATCGGGGAACATCTTGATTTGATTGTAGCCTGAATACCCGTCCATGAAGGACATGCGTTCAAAGCCACATGTGTTGTCGATCATTACATCGGTGATTGGGAGCGGGAATTCATCCTTCGGGCAAGCGGAGTTGAGATCCCTGAAGTCGATACAGACTCGTATCTTCCCGTTCTTCTTGGTGACAGGGACGACGTTGGCTACCCAGTCTGGGTGTTGTTCCTCACGGATGAAGCCACTGGTCAAGAGTTTGTCTACCTCCTGATCGATGGCGTTCATGATGTCCGGGCGGAAGCATCGCTGTTGTTGTTTGATAGGTTTGGCATCTGGTAAGATGTTCAACCTATGCATCGCGATCTGTGGATCGAGACCCGGCATGTCTTCGTAGCTCCAGGCGAAGACGTCGATATACTCCTTAGCGAGTTGGACTAAAGATTCTCGGTCTTCTCCTTCCAAGCTTTTGCTGATAAAGATGGGTTTAGAAGAAGACCCATCCCCGAGGTCGATTTGCTCGACTTCGTCTTCGGTGGGAGGTTCTCGTAACTCAAAACGAGACTCCCATTGCTCTCCTAGGCGTTGAGCCCAGGGTTCCTCTTCGAAGGGTTCCGGCGGTTGGTCTTCGCCTTCATCTTTCTGAGGCTGCGCCGATGTCATGTTAGCTGACAGCACTTTTCTGAAGACTGATCCAATACTGGTATCGGAATCCCACGTCGATGCTTCTGATGAGTGGGAATGTTCTATGTCTTCTGCGTCCGAACTTTCTGGAGTTGATGGCGGCGTGACATAGCCTAACCCCCGTCGAGTCCGATTATAGTAATCCTGTGGCTTTCCATTGGGCATCGAAAGCCGGACAGGGAGATGCCGACCCTTGCCGTAGTTTAGGCCTTTGTTGCTTTTCAGGTCGTAGCCCATCTTTTGGATGATGTGCTTAGCCGCATCTGTGTATCGATATACTTGTACCCTGCCGGTATCAGGTTCGAGCTCGATCGACGGGAGGTTCCGACGACGCTCGATTTTGCCCGAGATGATGGTGCCTTCGTCTCGGCTTCGTGGAGGGACTATGAAGACTCCTTGAGACGGGACTATTTGATTATGGTAGACGGTCGTTACTTGTGTTTGCAACGACCGTAGAGCGTTGTCTAATGTATACATGGCATTCCAGTGTGGAAGACAAGAATAATTGAAAGACACTCTATTATTGATAAAGTACGAGATTTTATCCCGTAGGATTACATTGTCGAAGGAGGGTGCGTCTACATCGGCAGAGATATATTCGCCAAGCTCCTCATCTGTAAGCACTGGGGCCGGATCAGGAGAGTCCTCCACCGCTCCGACTTTGGGGTCTGAGAGGGTTATGTGAGCCCTCTCCGGCATCTTGGATGACTGCGGCGGCTTGCCTTTAAGACGCACCTTGAGGGCTGCCTCGGTTGCGCCTTCGATGAGTGGCGCCTTCCCTTGTAATTTTACCGCTAGGGGAGCCGCTGTTTGTGGTGGCTTCCCCTTGAGGCGTATCTTCAGGGGGGCTTCGCGAGCTGGCACTTTTCCTGATAGCTTGATGCTCATTGGAGGCGCCTTCTGGGGTGGTCTCCCTTTCAGACGAATTTTCAAGGGGGCGTCAGGAGTCGCTTCGGGTTCCAAGTCCGGCTCTGTTGCCGTCTCTGCTTCATCATCGGCGTCGTTGGCTTCCTCTTCGTCAAGTGGCTTGTACAAGTCGGAGTCGGTGAAGTAGGCCTCAATCCCTTTGAAGGGATCGATATCTGCAAACTCCGTCCGGATGACGCCGTTGGTGGATACATATTTCATGCATTGGTGGAGCGTGGAGGGCACCACCATGTACTCATGTAACCATGGTCGTCCGAGTAAGATGTTGTAGTTGACCTCGGCATCCACCACATAACAAGTTACCTCAGTTTTGAGGCTGCCGATGTGACACTTCAGCCGGATCTTGCCCAGTGGCTCGCTCTTGCTGGCGTTGAAGCCACTGATGGTCGTATTGGAGGGTGCCAGCCGGTACATTAGGATCTCCAGCTTTGATAGCAGCGCCTTTGGAATGATGCTTAGGGAAGACCCCGGATCGATCTGAATCCTGCTCACCTTTACCGAACCGATGTACCCTGTGTAATACAACGGTCGGTTATGTCGGTGATGCTTGAGCAGCATGTCTTGTTGGGTGAAGGTTATGTTTGGGATAACTTCATCCGCACAATGACAGTGTGCACAAGTAGTTGGGAGGTCTTCAGGCTGCTTGACCTGACTGAGAAAGGATTCGGCATCCTTTAGAGCTTCGCAGAGAGCTTCTCGGGAGTCCTTAGAGAGACGCAGGAGCTCGAACAAAGACAGGCATGCAGGAGTACTGGCCAGTTGTGCCAGAATGTCAAAATTGTGGGGCTTGGCTAGCCCCGAAGCATTTTCTTTCCGCAGCGGTCTGTCGAAACGGGCCTCCACTTGCTTTTGTTTATTGGCTGCTGAGGGCTTGGATGAACCCTCCTCAGGGATGGTGCCAGGAGGCACCCCTTCGGCGGCAGCTTCACCGGGCTGGGAGTTCTGTTGTGCACGCGTCTGCACAGGAAGCGCCTCTTTTGCTGAAGAAGAGACCGTACGGCAAGACTTGATCTTCCTGCCTTTTGCTTTGGAGGTAGGGCGTACCTCCGGTTGAGTTACCTCGGAGACGAGGTCGGGGTGAACCTAGAGGACCTCTCCTCGAGATGTGGTGAGTGGGACAAGTCCACTCACATTGTCACGGGTGGGTGGCAAATTCACCACCTCCATTGTCGCCTTAGGGATGGGGACGACGCCATCTTGTGTGGTAGTCGGCGGCAAGGTGCCGAATTATAGTGACACCACATTAGCTGACACCGTCTTCTCTTCGTAATCGACGGAAATTACATCCGCATTGATCATGCGCTGGATGTAATTTTTGAGGACATAGCAGTCCTTAGTCGGGTGTCCGACAAACCGATGGTAGTGACAGTACCTTGGGTTGTCCACCTTCCCGACTTCATCGGGCCGCTTTGGGTCCGGAAGCTTGATCTTGTCACCCTGCTTCAGTATCTCAAAGAGTTGCAGGGTATCGTCATCATTGAATGAATAAACCTCCTTGGGTCTCGGTGCCAATGGAGGCTTTTGAGTAGGCGCCGATGCGCCCTTCGAGGCATTAACTGTCAATGCCTGTTTCCCCTTTGTTTCTCGTCCGGAATTGTTGGTTGCGGACTTTTTTCCCTTATCGTCAAAGGCGGAGAAGCTAACACCCAGAAGACGTGCATTGGCCGCCTTCTTCTCTGCAGCTTCAGCTTCAATGATTAGGGAGCTCCAATCGGAAGGGGGAGTAGAGTTAAGCCAGAGCTTTACTGCAGGTAGCATGTTCATACTGCAAGAGGAGAGAAGCGCATGTTCTGGCATGCCTGGAGGTAACCTGAAGCAGGCCTGACGGAAGCGTTCGATGAATGCCCGAACCGTTTCCTTGTCCTTCTGGCGTATCTCAATGAGAGATGCCATCGTCATGTCCTTCCTACCGTCGTAGAAGCGGTCGAGGAAGAGGCGTGTCAGGTCGTCGAAGGACGATATGGAATTGTCGGGGAGGCTGCAGTACCAGTCATACGCCACCCCTTTCAGGGCCCCAACAAAGATGCTGGTGAGGAGCGCGTCCTCCTTCGGAAGATGCCCTGTCTGCGACTGGAAGTACGTCAAGTACCGTCGTGGAGAGTCCTTCCCGTCATACGGCATGAGTGTCTGTGGTTTATACTTTGGGGGATAAACCACCTTGTTCCACTCAAGTGGATAAGGCTGGGGAATGCCCATCTTCTGGCGTTCCTCCTGCCTGTTCCTGGACTCGAAGCGCTCCCGCAGATCTTTGATCATTTCGACCACGTCCTCCGTGGAGCTAGGAGCCGGGGAAGGAGGTACCACCTGGAGTGGAGCGTTTGAGGGCTCCGATGTCCGGAGTGCTTCTGTGTCTGAGGGTGTCCGCTGGAGGGGCACACTCGACTCTCCATTAGCTCCTGGGTCGGGACCATTTGAAGGTGTCCTGATCAAGGCCGACCGCATCTCAAACACTGCTTGAGTCAGTGCTTGCATTGAGGCAGAGAGAGTTTTGAGTCCTCCCTCTAACGAGTCTATGCGCTGGACAATGTCCTGTGGCGGCGCATCAGCCTCAAGATCACCCCCGGTCATGTATACTGTCATGACACGGCCGGAAGTGGATGGATTAGTTGAGGCTTCGCTCTCAGCCTCACTTTCATGTGGGGGAGTTACTTCTCCTGGTGTTTGGCCACCCCCAGCCACATTCTGGAGTTCGTCTTCGACAGGCGCATCTGTAAGGGCCTGACTGCCCTCAGCTCTGTCTTGAAGGGCCTCTTCGTTTTCAGCACTACCCCCGGCGGTGTCCTGGAGGACATCGTCATTTTGAGGGGCTTCAGGGAGGCCATCTTCGCCTTGATGAAGATCCGCCGCAGCTGTGCTTTGGACATCTTCGTCTTCGGAAGGAGGCTGAACAAGGGTCTGGCTACCCCCAGCTTCCTCCAAGGACTTCTTCCTTGACCGAGTGCCTTCGAACACCCCAGAGGTTGTGACAGCTGCCTTGGTTTTCCTCGACTGGCTTTTAGATGAAGACGAGGAATTGGCAGTCGTCTTTCGGACAGATGAGGAATTGGAGATCACGTTGCATGACGCAATCTTTAGTTCCTCTTCTGCTGACACCTTTGTCCCAAGGCGATGTCGGAGGGGTGTCGATGATTGTAGCCGTTGGAAGACCGACTGCTTTGGCGGTACTGCCGTCTTGCAACAGCAGTTGATGGTGACCACTGCACAAGTGTGCCCCGTGAGAGGCGCATCGTGCTTGTTGGTCAGCTCTCCTGACCGGCGCTTGTGAGTGATCACGTTGCGCAAGTCGTTGGAGGAGAGTGCTACCCTCACACCCCTCTCAGGCGCATGGCAGGGCCAAGCGCCGGGGTGGTCGGGTGAGTGCTGCGCCCCCTGATCTAATACCAAGCAGGCATCACGATCAGTAGTGGGGGAACCACAGCATTTGAAGTGACTTGAACGGACCTCAAACGCACAACCAGAGGAGGCGCGGGAGTTCAAGACCACTGAGTTTGCCTCTCTCGGCTTGGTTGTGCACGCAGTGAATGCGCCCAAGTGAGATGAGGACTTTGAAGGTCGACTCGTTGTCGGTGCAGGAGCACTTGAGTCAACCTTGTACAGCTTGCCATCGGCAGCGCGTGTGATTGTAAGCGCGTGCCTCTGGCCGGCTGCTGGCGTAGCACGTTTGTGGCGCATGGCCCGTGCCGCCTTAGATTTCTTCGTACCAGCCCGCTGGGGCGCATAGTACTCAGCATCTAAATTCTCCTCGCCGTTACAGCGAGTGAGTCTGTCAAAGACAGAGGCTCTTTGTGGCGCATCAGAAGTAATGCGCGGGGCATTGGCTGCGCCCCTGCTCCGTCGACGTATCTTCCTCGCCTGAGAGGAAGATGGCTGGGGAACGTGGTCAGCCGCACGCTTCCCCGAGAGATGCGCTGCATCAGCGGACGCACCTTGACTGCTGAGGACGTCAACAGGAAGGGAAGGCTGGACGGGCGCATCCCCTTCAACGGTGGTGCCCGAGGCGTCGACTTTGTGCACCCAGACTGCGCGGGTCTTCTTCGGCTTCGACAGCCGCTTCGAAGGACTCGCACTTCCTTCAGAAATGAACTCCTCGTACGCCTGTTGATTGAGGCGCACTACCAGCGTCTTGTGGGAGGAGCCCACCTTCACGTCGTCGGCCTGTGACACGACTTTCTCGGTAGAGGAGAAAGAGGTCCCCAGCAGAGTCGCCAGCTTGTTTGCCATTAAAATTGTTTTGATTGAAATCTTAATACAAACAGAACAGTGATACAATATAGGACTTAGATGTAGTCCTAGGAGTACACTTTTGTTTAAGCTGGGTCCTTAGTGCCAATGGAGCGAGTGGTAATGCGTTGACTCCGTTGACCGGCTGACGACGGTTATCGGTTCTCTGAAGGTGTGGATTGCTCTGGGTGCTGGAGCTTGCTGAGAGGAGGAAGACGTTGAGTGTCTAGAACTGCCTCTCGGTGATTCTCTTTGTGTTGTGAGTCTTCTGTTCTGAGTCTCTGTGTGTGTGTGAAGGAGATGACCCTTCTATTTATAGTTTTGCAGGCTGGCTGCTCATGCGCGCATGTAGGATGCGCCGGTGTGGGAACGCCACGTGGAGGTTGCTGATGGAGGCGCATGGATGCTGTGCCCTGATCGAGGGGGAGAACTCTTCATACTGCTGTTGTGAGCCGGCACGTAGCAGAGAGAAGATCTTTCCGTTGCTGAAATCTTGGACGAATTGAGTCAAAAGACACGTGTCGTCGACTCATGGTTCGAAGATCTCGGATTTGGTGGAGAGGAGTGATCTGGTGGGCTGCGCCTTGGATTGGGCGCAGGAGGAGGCTGCGGCTCATAACCTTTAGGAGTTACAAACCATTTGGGGCGCATGGCTTTTGAGACGCATGCAGGCGACTTTCCTTCTGTCTTTCGGGATCAGAGAGCAGTCTGAGGCGCATGGCTTTTGAGGCGCATGCTGATTTGGACGCATGGCCGTAGAGGCGCATGCTGATGGTGGAGTGGCCACGTGGCAGTAGCCGTCGGAACAAGGTCATGATGATGCTGACGTTGCCGACGCTTCGTTTTCTGAAAAGCTGTCAACTGTTCAGACTTTGGGAGGCGTGCTGCCAACTCTGTCAGTTCAGCATTTAATGTTGGTGATGTTCGATGGACAGCTGAGTGGGCGCGTCGGTTGGCGTTCCACTCGGTATGGAGATGTGTGAGGGCGCACCCTCTGTAATGCGCCGAGTACTGTAAGGCGCGTCTGTGTGATGCGCCTGACGCCGAAGGGCGCGTCCGTGTGATGCGCTGTCTGGCTGGCGCATCGGACATGTCTTTTAATGATGCAGCTGTCTCGCTCTTCGAGTGCTATAAATAGCCGTTTGGCTGAATTCGAGGCGTCCGGTTCATCCATTTAATGTAAATTTATTGCACGGAATTCGGAGGGCCATCCACTTGGCGCGTGGGTTTGATCTGCCCGACCTATAAATAGTGGCATGGATAGAAGATTTGCTTCTCATTCCCTCACGTACTTCCAATATGAATTTGAACATACGGGTGCATTCTGCTGACGAAGTGCTCCCCAGGGTGAAGATGAGACGCTGTGTTATCTTTGATGCACTTGAAGGTGACTGTTACATCCAAAAGACGGAGTCGAGGGCTTCTGAGGCAGGCGGAAGGTGCATGTTGCATCCAAAGATAAGGATGCTCGAGCCTCGTCTCCGTTATTCCGGAAGAGCCGTAGATCGGAATGGCGGTGCAAGGCTCTCTCTTCCTGTAAAGTGGGGTTTCCCCACTTTGATCGTGTCGAAAGCTGCTCCTTTAGCCATGGTTTCGATCACGGTCTTCCTTCGGCTTTGGAGGATCTTTCGAAGCCTCCCCTGGCCACAGCATTTGCGGTGCTCTTCTCTTCCTTGGTTCCAGCCAGAGGGTTAAATGCTTTGTGTCGAAGCATTTATCGGGCGAGCCTGGTTGGAAGAGCGGCACATAACTGGGCTCTGCTCGGCCAGGTGAGCCTGGCTGGAAGAATTTGGCTGAAGGGATGCACATAACTGAGGTGCTGAAGAGATGATGGGATGCGCCTGGATGAAGGCGCATGATATCTGCTGCGCCTTATTGGTGGCGCATAGTGATGCTGCGCCTATCTGGTGGTGCATGGTGGTTGCTGCGCTTATCTGAAGGCGCATGATGGCCGCTGGCTGTAGACTTAGGCTCTTTCCTTTGTAGGAATTCTCCTTTGTACAGCCTTTTCTAGACATGTAATAGACTTTTATATATAAATAAAAAGTCCTTCTTCAAATGTCTATAGTTATTGACTTTGCTGTGAAGTTCTTCATCTGAGTTCTGGCGCATGTAGTGTCTGGCGCATGGGCTTTCTGGTTGTGAAATTCCATGCTTCTACACTAGCGACCTCTCTGTCTGTCACTACTACATTTCTAGTTTGAGAATATTTTTGTCATATTTGAATTATTTGAATTTAATATATTTTATAAGAAATTTTAAATGATTTAATTGAATGGGTTGATTTAAATACTCATTTATTTATTACCATGTGATTTTGGTTAGCCTAACCTAGATTGGACCTAACCTAGATTAGTCATAACTAGTTTAGTTAGCCACTTTGAGAATTAGATGGTTTTGGTTAATGGTTTAAGTCAAGTTTAGTTAATTTAAGTGATTTGCAAAAGACTAGGAAAGAGCCCTAGTTTCTAGGCCACCCATTAGCCTTGATTCATTCCTAGCCCTAGGATGTAATCTAAAAACCCTAACCCTAACTAAAGTGGCCAGCCAAGACCCCCTTTGCCTATATAATGTCTCCATAGGAATTTGTGCCTCTTTTTAATTAGTTCTTCATTTTCCTAAAGAATAGGTAAGCCTTTATTTATTTTCTTTATAGTTTAATCAATAGGACTCCTTTTTGATTGGGATTTCTTCCATAATGTTCTAATCAATGTTTTCTTGCTGATTGTGGAGTCAAATCACAGATTTGAATCAATTTGAAGGATTGGGTGGCTTTGAAGAACTCCTTGGAAGAGAGTTTTTGTGTTGAAGAAACAACACTAGGTAAATTTCTAACCACCCATTAAAATTAGGTTTTCATTGCATAGATACCTAGCCCTAGGTGTTCTGGTCCTGTAGGAATAGAGTTTGTGAGATTTTGTGTCCTGTACGTGTCCGTATCGGACACGTATCACTTCTGTGCGCAAGTGTTCGACGAAATGCCCCAATGGGCATTTCGATTCGTTTTTGTAGAAGTTTTTGAATAGAAAATGTTGTTTTGTAGGGGCTTACATGTTTCTAGTTTACTGAGTTTGAATCGAGGTCGTGTCGCTTTGACACTCGTGCACACGTGTTTGGACACGCGCGCGCGGCCTGGGCACATCCCCTGCTACTCGGGGCTTCTGTAGGACACGACACAGGTTTGTTTAGCACGAAACTTGGTGGACACGAGGGGGCATGCACTGACATCATGCCCCCAAAGTTTCATTAGGACTCGTGTACGGGTTAGAGAGAAATCAGTCGTGCACTAATTTTGCACTGACTGTGCATAGTCTATTTTCGTGCACTGACACGGCCTTATATGTTGGACATAGGGACACGTCGACCCAAAACAGGATGACACACACCTAGCTGGACACTAGGTGAACCCACAGACACAAGCACGAGTTTTGGTTTGGGCTGTGTCGGGTGCACGACATGCGTGCACCTGTGCACGACGCAGTGCCTGTTTGATGTGTCTGTGTGTACTGTTTGTGGTTTAATTGATTGGACACGCCGTATCCAGCTGTGGTGGGACACGAACAGTATGTTGGACACGTGCACACCCTATATTAGGGTTACCAACCAATAAATTGGCAATTTAGTTTGATTTATGAATCAATTTCCATTTTTCCCTAAATTCTTGATACATGTTATTCTGAGTTTTCTTTCCCAATTTTTGATTTGATTTTTAGCATTCATTTTGATTAGTTTAAGTACTGTTAATTGCTGTTTTATGTCCTAATAATGTTCTCCTATTAGTAATCTACCTGTGTGCAAATTTGGGAGGATTTTGGTTATGTTTTGATTTCGAAATTAGGATTTAAGTGTTGGACTGTTTTTTAAAAGTCTGAAATTAAGAACCTGAGATTGTTGATGCATAACCTGAACTGAATTGAATTCCTTTCTTTTAACAGAGAATACAACATTGATTTCCTTTTCTTTTTAACCAAGATCATGATTCAGTTAGATGTTTAAAAACCTGAGATAATGGGGGTTCAATGAATTGATTTCCTTCTCTTTTCTCACTGAGATGATGTTAAAATCAGTAATATATTGAAATATGAGTTTAGGCTATATGTGGAATGTCACTTGGTTGGACTGAAACCTGGGTTTGACTGAAATGGGATGGTGACTTCACTATTTCCTGTGCAATGGTTTCCTGAGGTTTTAGGTCACATACACACAGCCACACCTACACACACATCTCTCACTTCACTGTTTTCTTTTCTGTACACACACACAGTTCATCTCTCACACACACATTCATGAGCACAAACACACACACACACACACACACACATATAGTTAAGTCCCTGTCTTGGGATTCCTGTGACACTCACACTTGCCACCCTCCCATGTCTTCACACACACACCCCCCCTTTAGACACACACACAAACACACACATATCCCATTGTTTCCCTCTCTATGTATATATAATCTATAAATATTGTATATAGTTAATAAAATGAATGCAAGTTATATATAATGGGATGTATCTAATTTGATTGTATATCTAATGTATAGGTTACACTATGGATATATAATATCAATATATGTAGGTGTGTGTACTATGATTTATATATATTTTATGTATGTGTGGTATACATATAGATAACCTATATGTATACATATATATATATATATATATATATATATATATATATATATATATATATATATATATATATATACATATAGGTTATCTATATGTATACCACACATACATAAAATACATATAGGTTATCTATATGTATACCACACATACATAAAATATATATATATGTATACATATAGGTTATCTATATATATACCACACATACAATATATATATATATATATATATATATATATATATATATATATATATATATGTATTATGTGATTCCATGTATAGGCCTAGGTAATGTGTGTGATGGCTTGGTCTAGGCTTGTATAGCTTGGTAGGCCTAGATAGATTAGTATAGTCTAGTATAGTAGTGTATTGACTAGTGTAGACTTGTTAGAACTTAGAATGACTTGTTTGACCTAGTTTAGACTTGTTGGACCTAGTTTGACCATAGTTGACCTAAGTTTGACTTCTAGGGTTGACCAGAGTTGACCAAGAGTTGACTTTGGCCTAAATTGACCTAGATTCATGTAGAATGTATTGTAGTACTTCATTTTACCATTCTGGACTTGTTGTGACTTGTGCTGTTCTAAATAGGAGCTAGACACCACTCCTCGGACAGTACATTTCAATTGGACACTCAGATACCAGACGAGTACATTCTCTGATCATTTCATATCATGTTTAGGATTATATTTCCTGCTTTAGACTATCTTACTTGATGCTGACATGCTGGAATACGGATTGGTACTATATGGATCCCTTCATGAGATGTTATCCTTCTCGAGAGCATCAGATACTTTTGTCTAGTATGTTTCACTTACATCACGTATCTTATGCTTCTATTATCATAAATCTTCGAGAATCAGCTAGTGACTCATGTACTCACATGATCACCGAGCATTCACGAATCAATTCATGAATCACCCTTATGGGCAACGTAGTATAATCATGAATCTTAATGTAACTTGAATGGATCTTTGTGTATTGATTGGGGATGGAGGAGTATAAATGAATATGTGAATAAATCCAAGTAGTGTAATCATGAATCAATTCCAAGTAATGTAATCATGAATCAGTCCTTAGCCATTCACATGTTTATCCAGTACTCTGAATCACTAGTACTGTCTCTCTTTATATATATCATAGATATTTACTTACAGTCTCTCTCTTACATTATGCTATTCTTCAGTTTCCTGTATTTTATTCTCTAGCATGATTATATTTCCTTTTCCTGCTATGACTTGTTGAGATGTATTGTGCTCGTTTCTGTCCTAACTGGACCTGTTGAAATATTACAGAGGATGAGGACGAGGCTGGCTGCCCTACCTATTATGGGGCTACTTTAGATGACAGCTGTGACTTGGACCAGCAGCCGGACCCTATAGCTGTGGATGACACTCTTCTAGACTAGGATGTTTATTTACATTACTCTATGGATGACTGTATATATTTGTTTGCCATTGATTGTAAAAGTACAGAACAGTTTTATGGGAGGACTGAACTTAGACTCACAATACAAACTCGCTTGTACAAAGAAAACCTAGGGACAAAAACCTAGGTACAGCAATCTAAGTACAATTGTTTATTTTAGATTTTGGGGGGTGACGATAGAGGCTCGGAAAGGCGACGACAGCCCTGCCTTACTCCTTGGACGATCGGTATGCAGCTTTGGCTCCAGAAGATTGCTCGGCGTTGAAGAAATGCTCTCTTTGCTCTCTCTCTGCTTTTTCCTCCAAGTTTTCTGGTGCTCTCTGATCTCTCAAAAGCCGAAGGTCGTCGTTGTCGTGGTTTGCAAGAGAATGGCACCTTGCTATTTATAATAAGAGGAATGCAATCATTAGAGTTTACAATAATTCTCCCTTAGAATGGCGGCGGCCTGTGGATTGATCAATCTGGGCCATTAATCTTGAGTGTGATGAATCTGGGCCACTTAATGTAGATTGCACCAAATCCCATCAGTAATTAATGCTGATTGGAATGAATCTCTGTGATGATGATTTGCTGAATCTGAATGAATAAATTTAATTCATTCTCCTGCCACGTGTCCCAGATTATTGGGATTTGATCCAATCCTTGATTGTAGTAAATCTGGGAAATTGATTGGCTTTATGATACGTGTCCTGGGAATCACTGAGGGGATCTGAGCCGCATGAAGATTGAGCCGCATAAGGATGGAGCCGCATATGACTGGCCACGTGTCAGGGCTGCTTGGGGAGTGGCCTCCGAACCTTTGAACCATATGATGGGTAGTGAGCCATATGGAAATAATCTTTGCGAGCCGCATGGGGATGCACCTGCCCGAGCCGCATGAGACTGTTTCGGCCATAGCCGCATAGGGCAGCCTCATTCTGAACCGCATGGGAAGTCTTCGCTCGAGCCGCATACGAACGCCCACGTGGCAAGGCCACGTAGCATTTTATGGATCTCGGGAGATTGTGTCAGAGATCTCTTTCTCTTCCCTAGGGGTCTGTCATTATGGCAGAGTCATAATTACCTCTTTTGTGTCAGGGCTGTCACTTTTTCAGAGTTGTCAGCCGTCAAAATAATTAATGCAGGAGGGCGGAGGATAGGACTGTCAAGCCACGTGTCTTCTGAGCCGCATGGAATGTCTCGAGCCGCATAGTCCCTTATGCCGCATGACTCTCCTAGCCGCATGGGCTTTCTGAGCTACATAGGATTTCCTGGCCGCATGGATCTCTCTTTATTATTTATTTTCCATGCTTCTACAAGACCTCCTTCAAAGTTTTTAATTTGCAAAATTGAAATACTTTGAATAAGAAGCATGGTTGTATTCTTCTGACCGCATATGAAGTCCTGGACGCATGGATGTTTCAGCCGCATGGATAGTTTAGCCGCATGGATGGCTTAGTCGCATAGGTTTTCTGCCACGTCATCGTTGCCACGTATGGCAATCTTTTGCATTAAATGCTGTAGATTTACTGTCAATTTTAAAGGCCACTTTTCGGTGCGAGATCCGAGGAGCTTGGCCTTCATTTTCGGCGGCTCACCTTGATAACCAAAGGGTCGGTTTTCGTGTATGCATGGGAATCGAAATGCCTCACTTTTGTTTATAAATACGGATGAGTATGGTCAGGGGGATTTCTTTACTTTCTCCTTTGTTCAACTATTGCTGTCTCGTCTTTTTTTCTTCATTTCCTCTCTCCGATCGTCGAACAAGGCCCCCAAATCTTCTAAGGCTGCCGCTGCTGCGAAGGAGAAGAATGCGGCTTCTTCGTCAGCCGTCGTACTCGAAGTGCATCCTGATGTCCATCCTACTTTCAATGGTAAGGGTTGCATTTGGATACTTTGAATCCTAAGAACCCATGGCTCTGTTGCATATTTATGCACAAGCCTTCATCCTTCATCTGAACCACCCAAGTTCGACCATGATGGAGCCGCATATGCTGTATGGGCCGCATGGCCTTCTCATATCCTGAGCTGCATAGGTAATACCCTATGTTTGAGCCGCATGAGAAGGATTTGAGTCTCTGGATATGAGCCGCATGAAGTCTCCTTTGAACGAAGCCGCATATGTTTCTGACAGATTGAACCGCATAGCATTTAGCGCCGCATAAGCTCTTCTGTTAGAATCGTATATGTTCAACTGATCCGCATAAGCTATCGCGCCAATGTCACATGGAACTCCCGTCGGATTTGGGCCGCATGAGGCTGTATTTGACCTGAACCGCATAGGCTCCCCTGAAGCCGTGCCATCTGAAACCCAGTTGAAATTGAGCCGCATAAGGCTCCGTAGATCCGAGCCGCATAGGCTCGTAGGAACTTCTTTTCGAGATTCGTGTAGTGATTTCGTTTTAACCTTCTTTTAATCCTGTTTCTATTTTGTCCTTTCTATTTTTTTCAGTGAACCTCCCAACCAACCCAGCAGGAGAGCTTCTTGTGGGATCAGCTCAATTTGCCGTGGGCGTGCGGCTCGACGGCTTAATTCAACAGATAATGGACCAGCTTCCCACTAATGAACCTAGGGAGAGGGTGGCTGCCATTAACAATCAGCCTTTCCACTTTCTTTGTTCTATGATGAATTCGGGGAAACTGGACGGAGAGTATCTGAAACCGGCCTTTCTCTTCGGGGATGCCTTTTTCATAAAGAACTCCCGATTGCTGGACGTCTCTGAGAATTGGGACTTTACCGTGGACGGGGTGGAGATCCACATTCCCGAGATGGAGCGGCATTTCCCCCTCTCATGGTTTAACATGGTACCGTTGAGCCGGAGAATGGCGGGCTCCCTAACTCCAACCCAGTCGGGGATGTTCGTGGGCAACATCCACTACAATAGGCGTACGGGATCAGCAAGTGCAGGCAAGGAGCCAGTCAGCCGGAGTGTGATGGGGCTGCTTCCTGGCACTTTTATAAACGTGACTGGTCCCAACTTCACTTTTGTTCGAGCTGATACTTTTCTGAACCAACTTGCTCGCAAGGGGTCTTATCCTGTGGGCAGATTGTCGCTGCTGAATTGGATAAACCCTATCCCTACATGGACCAATCTTACCTCCTGGATCCTGAGGAACTACGGGGAATTCCTTCGGGAGATTGATCTCTACTACGCCATCCGGGGTACCTGTTACGGGTTGCTCATTAATAAGCCTTTGTTTATGGCCCTTTTGGAGATGTATAACCGGCGCACGGGGACTTTCTTCGCACCCGGAGGAGAGTTGGGCCTTGCTCTTCATGAAATGCACGCTGTTTCTAAGCTGCCGTGGGGAGGCGAGGCCTTTGAAGTATACACCCCAACGAACGAGGAATTCAATGACCTGGATCAACGGTTCCCGTGTTTCGTTGCTGTGTATAGGGAAGTGCTGTGCCATCATAGCATCTGTCACCAGACTACTATTAAGAAGGAGAATAGTTTGGAAGGGAGCGCCCCCCATACCACGGCCTGGGTTGCGTATCTTTTCACATTACGTCCGTCCGGCCGGGTTACTTCTCGGCGTCCTCAAACCCAAGCGGAGATAAGGGACCTGAAGTTGAATGCAAAAAGGTCGAGGTCCAAACACGATAGATTTGGGAGTCGCACTGACTCCTTCAGTTATTTCCACTATGGTACCCGGGAGATGTCCGAAAAAGCACTTTTGGCCGGGTTCTTGATGGTGTGGCTACGGAATTGCGTAGTCTCAGGAGGGACAGGTTCTACCGAAAGGATCAGCCGCCACTTCATTCTTCCGGCTGTGAGGCTGGTTTTCAAAGTCAGGCTGGCCCTTCTCCCGGCTATGGTGTGTAGTATACACCACGGCCTCCGTGCCTTTTCGTCTAAATTCATTGCTCGTGAGACGACGCTGGGCTTTGAGCGGATAGAACTACCATACCATTACCTCATGGGGTGGTTATTAATGTATTACCGGTCGTTGATGAGGCCAGGAACTGAAGAAGGTGTTACTGCTGATGACGCCTTCCTTTTCCAACATCGTCATCAGCCTTGGGAGCTCGACACCATGCCGGCCTGCCGGAGGGCGTTAGCGAGAGTTGACGGGCCCGAATTTTTTGTCTCTCTTCCTCAATTTACCACTAGAGAAGTGAGGGGAGTACACGTCGACGGCGTTGATCCTCTCCAACTTTTATCTGAGAAGATGCTTCTTTGGCTGCGCAATATTTGCCCTGCGCACCTAGTATATCGTTACCGAAACAACGTATACTTGGAGCCTTATCTGCCCAGCAGATTTTCTCGTCAATTCGGGTATAGTCAGCTGTTCCTTGATTGTCCCAGCGCTTGCTTAGGCTTTGAAGGCAGTGTACTTGATGGCATCCGGGCTTGGCATTATTACAACGCGGTCCATACCCGGGTTAGCTTCTCAGTCCCTGATGCTAAAACGGTAGGGGATATTTTGTACATGGAAGCCCTTTATCATGTTGCAGCGAGCAAACTTTCTGTCAATTTTGACATGAGTACTAGCTTTATTGCTGGCACTGGTCTGGCCGAGAAGCCCGAGGGAGCTAGGAAGAGAAAGAGAGGGGCGAACAGGGTCCCTGTGCCGGACTCAGAGTCTACTGCGGTGGACGAGGAGGATGATGAACAAGACGCCGATGATTCGTCGTATTCTTCGGATGAGGAAGTTGGGAATCAGCCTCCTATTATGCCGGATGAAAGGGTGGCGGGCCAGCCACCTACTCGGCCCGATGAGATGGCGGAGGATCAACCATCTGATGTGCCTGGTCCTTCGCGTAAGCGAAGCAGGCGCGTGACTACCGCTGATAGCCGAATCTACTCTATAAAGCATGTTGCGGTAAGACGTCGCAGGCTATTTATTGATGATGTTGACGTTGTTTCTGAGGTGATTTGAGTTTCAACTACCTCTTTCTTTCTTCTTCTATGTTATGGCCTAATCGTTTCTTTTCTTTTGTTCTTTATAGGCGTCAGATGAGTTTGTTTCTCAGGACCCGATCGCGGAGGTTGATCCAGTCCTGTCCCATCTGGTCAGTGATGTATGCACTGCTATCATTGCCGCTGGGGTTCTTCCGGAGGCGGTCGAGGATTCTCACCTTGCTGGGACCTCAACTCAGGGGGATGGAGGTTTTACTGCGCCCGTCCTTGAGACATCTGAACTTCAACAGGTTGACACTGTCCTGGCTGGCTCCCTTTCAGGGATGGTCGTGACAGAAAAACCAGTTGAATTCGGGTCAGAAGCCGCGGGCGGGAAAACTACGCCAGCTGTGAACGAGCCCCAACCTCCATGCTCTTCACCTGGTAAGGCAAGTCAAACCTTAACTTGTGAGGAAGCCCGTTTATTCCCTCATCCTATCCTTCGGGTTACATCGATTAATGGTTGCTTTAAACGTTCAGGTCCCGACCCTTTATTGCCGGTGACGGACATTGCTGGGGCGGACTCTACCGGAGGAGATCTGATGGAAGCACATGTGTCTCCCCCTTGCATTGAGGGGCCTCCATCTGGGTCGAGTTCGGAAGCCCCTGTAGCAGTACAGCTGGGGCAAGGGACGATACTCCCTGCGCCCTCTTCTGTGAATGTAGTTCCGGGGGTTAACCTTTCCGCCCTGCCAAGCATTCAGGCTCTTCGGGCGGCAGAAGAGGAGCTAGCCGCTATTCAAGCATCTTTCCGTACGAAATTTGCTTCCTTGGTGGCGGGGACAGCAAATTCTGAGGCTACTCCTTCGGTACTGCCTGCCGTACTCCCTTTGACGCCGTCTTCTACAGAGGTTTTGGATGAAGTGTCCCAGGATGTGGTCGACAGTTTCTACCGCCATCTGAAGAGGGGGATCGAGGCAGCTGTGGAAAGGGGGACTCTCTTTACTCTGGCCCGTCAATGTGCCGGTGGCCAGCTCAATATCCTTAAAACACTCCCTGGTGGGGGGGAACTGGCTGCGCTTCTGGAGCCTAAACTGTTAGAGGCTGACCGTCTTGTGGCCCAATTTCGCATGCTGCAACAAGCTGATTTACCCGCGGCGATAGACCGAGAGCGCAATTTCCTCGTTACCGCGGTGGAGAAGGTGATGATTGCCCGGGAGTCGCTCAAGCCGGCTATATTGAAGGACCGCCGGGATCTGACTCGGTTGTACGACCAATGGAGCCGTCGAACTGAAGATTGCATGACTCGGGAAGCAGATGCCTCCTGCGGGGTAACCGACACCCGGGAACAGATCCTTGAGCTCCAAAGAAAGCTGGCCTTCCTGGAGTCCGAGCTTGAAGCTGCTCGTACTGAGAAAGAGATTGCCATTCAGGAGGCTGATAAGTTTAGAAGGGCTTCTGTCAATCTAGAACTTGCCCTAAAGAAGATGGAGAATAACTGGAAGGCGTATATGTATTTGAATGACGCAGAGCAGTTGTCCCAAGAGGCCGAGCGCCGAGCGAAACAGAGGCTGGAGCGAGGGACTGTCTTGGTAAAAAACCGTCTCTTGGAGTTGTGTAACACCGAACTATAGTTGGCCTTATCTTCTTTTGTCTCTGTTTCTTTCTTTTTTTCTTTTTTGAGAGGGACGTGGTCCCGAAACATGTAATGCCTTTTTTTCTTCTTTCAAATAAAGAGTACCTTCGATTCTGCCCTTCATTTGTATTGCTTATTGTGCCTGTAGAATTGTGGTGATGTGTGCTCCCCGCGGGGGACTTGTTTGTGGACCTGTCATCCATGGCATACCTTGGTTTTAGGTATGGATGACAAGTTTGGTCGGGATACCTGGAACAGCCATGGCAAAGTGGTCACGGATGTTTCTAGTATCGGAAAAAGGAATGCCGTAGAGCAGCTGGGCTCCCGGGGCATGATGAGAGATGGTAGACTTGTGCTAAGAACTTTTTAGCAAAGGATATTTGTGGGCCTATTATCCTTGGTGTACCCTGGCTTAGAATACTGATAATAGGATGAAAGGGGAACCAACATACTTACTCAGAGGTAATGAGGACATGGCAAGCATGAAGGCTGGTTTTACTGCGGAGTCTTCCTACTCAGAGGTAACGAGGACATGGAAGGAGTGGACTCCACGGAGGATA
The DNA here is from genome assembly GCA_029216955.1 of Iris pallida. Classification (NCBI taxonomy): domain Eukaryota; kingdom Viridiplantae; phylum Streptophyta; class Magnoliopsida; order Asparagales; family Iridaceae; genus Iris; species Iris pallida. The sequence continues at coordinate 10,462,952 of JANAVB010025800.1, read as the reverse complement.
TTTGTGGTCAACAGGGGACATTTGTGGACTTATTACCCTTGGCGTACTCCGGTTGTGGGTACAGATAATAAGTCGAAAGGGAATTATCATACTTACTCAGAGGTAATGAGGACATGGCAAGTATAAAGGTTTCTTCGACGGAGCCTTCCCACTCAGAGGTAATGAGGACATGGCAGGAGTGGGCTCAACGAAGAGGGGTACATAGAATGACTCAGAGGTAATGAGGACATCGAGGTTCTATGTAAAGGGGTGATTTGTTTTTTGGCGGAGATGAAAATGACTCAGAAGTAATGAGGACATGGCCGTTTCGGAAATTTGTGGATCGATTACCCTTTTTGTGCACTGGGAGTGCGGGTAGTGGATCATGAGGGAGAATCTCTTCCAGGAAGAAAGTTCAGAGGTATGATCATACATAACTTACTATCTAAAAGAGTGACCGGAATGTGAGTTCAGAGGTACTAGCGGGTACATAAATAATTTGGAACATTGTGAAAGTGTGAGTTCAGCGGTACCAGCGGGTATATGACTCGATAATCTGGGAATATTATGGAGATGAGTTCAGCGGTACCAGCGGGTACATAACTCGATGATCTAGAATGTTGTGAGGGTGAGTTCAGCGGTACCAGCGGGTACATGACTCGATAATCTAGAAATGTTATGGAGATGAGTTCAGCGGTACCAGCAGGTACATGACTCGATAGTCTGGAAAATAGAAAATATGAGTTCAGCGGTACCAGCGGGTACGTGACTCGATAATATGGGATGTGTTATTTAGACATAATATTTCTTCAGGAACTTGCCGTTGACAGGCAGCATGAGCAAGTCCCCATTTTGCTTTGCGAGGCGGTAAGTACCGTTGGAGAACACAGCCTCAATGATGAATGGACCTTCCCATTTTGGCTGGAACTTGTCGGCGGTCTTGTGAGTCATGACCATCGGCCTCCGGACTGTCATAACGAGATCGCCCACTTGGAATGTTCTGATTTTGACCTTCTTGTTGAAGGCTCCAGAGATGCGTGCTTGGTATAGCTCGATTCGCTGCTGAGCTAGAAGGCGCTTTTCATCTAAGGCCTCTAACTCTTGTAGTCGGCGTCGATAGTTATCATCCGTCGTCAATTGATAGGTGAGGGCAATGCGGAGTAAGGGTATTTGAGTCTCCAATGGGAGAACTGCCTCACTCCCGTATACCAGAGAGAATATTGTGTTCCCTGTGGCTGTTCGGACTGTGGTACGGTATGCCCATAAGCATTCATCCAGCTTCTCATTCCAGTCGCGTTTGTTGGATGACACGAACTTCTTAAGTAACTTGATGATGGTTTTGTTGAAGGCTTCGGCCAACCCGTTCGCTGTCGGATTGTATGGCGTTGAAGCAATGTTCTGGATGCGGTGCTTGTCACAGAACCGATAGAAGGCGTGTCTTACAAACTGCGGACCATTATCGTAGATGATCCTTCGGGGCAGTCTAAAGCGATATATGACGTGGTACTTAAGGAAGCTGATCACGTTTGACGTCTTCACTTCTGCAAGCGGGACAGCTTCCGCCCATTTGGAGAAGTAATCTGTGATTGCGAGTATGAAGCGATGTCCTCGGGAGGAAGGTAGAGTGATTGGACCAATGATATCCATTTCCCATGCTTCGAATGGCCAGGACGCCACCGTCGGATGTAGAAATTTGGATGGCTGGTAAATGAAGTCCGCGTGGACTTGGCAGGCTTTCTACTTTTTAGCATAGTCTATCGCATCTGCTACCATCGTGGGCCAGTAGTAGCCCATTCGGCGAAGGCGGTCTTGCAATTTAGGGCCAGGCTGATGGCCCCACAAATACCGTCATGAGCTTCTCGTACGGTTTCTTTGGCTTCCGCGTTTGACAGGCATCGAAGCAATAATCCATTATAGGATCGGCGATACAGCATTTTCGTCTCTGTATCGTAGAAGAATCTGAGATAACGCCGTCTGACGGAGGCGGCTTCCTTTGGGTTCTCGGGCAGGATATCGTAGACGACGAAGTCAATGAATGGTTGTCTCCAATCTGGGACATCGTCAATCACCTGGGCGGAATAACTCGCCACAAATTGAACGTTGTTTTTGGAGCAGACCAGTTCGTGGCCTATTACCTCCACAGACTGGTGGGCATAGTTCGGAACCGCTAGGGAAGCGGCAAGGCCAGCTAGGGCGTCAGCTTCAATATTTCGGAGTCTGGGGACATGCTCAGAGTCATGGATGTCTTCGGGGACATCAGCACCTGTTGTACCTGATGGGAGAGTTGTCTCCTCGGGCTCGTCTCATTAGAACATCGGATTGTCATGGATGTTCGGAGGAGTGCTACCCCCAGTTCCCACGACCCCCATTGATGTGGATGATGAATCTCCCATTGCAGCAGATTTCGTCTTTGAACGGGTGCCTTGGAAAACTCCGGTGGTGGACAACCGTTTAGAAGAAAGTCTCTTAGCTGTAGTGGTTGATATCTTTGGGCTGAAGATGCTTGTCTTCTTTCCTCTCCCCTCGGCGGGGATTTTCTGAGTAGAGTTGCAGGGGACAACAGGAGGCGCCTCGTCCTCTGAGCTTGGACGTTGCAGTCTTTGGAAGACGGACCGTCGGTCTTCTTGCATTATTGCGTTGTTGCAATAGCAGTTGACAATGATTTGGGTGCAGTGACGTCCGTGAGAGGACTCTTTGCACCCTGGGGCACCTTTTCTTTCCTTGCATTTGTGGAGGATGGCCTCACGCAAGTCAGATGGGTCCGGATCGACCATGTTTGCTCCCTGGATTTCGGAAGATTTTTGGGAACCTCCCTGTCCGTTTGCCGTCGGGGGCTGGACTCGAGCGGTTCTGTACAACTTCCCATCAGAGGCCCGTATAACAGTACACGGGGCGCTCGGATGGTTAGAGGTCGGATCAACGGACCGAGCTTGCCAAGCTCGTGCTGTCTTAGACTTCTTCACTCTAGTACGTAAGGGCACATAGTAGGAAGAGTCTAAGTGGTGCTGAAGAGAATCAGACATGTCTTCTTGGGAGCACAGGAGATCAGGACCATAGGTGAGGCGGTCGAAGACGGAACCACGTGGAGTAGACGTCATACGGCTGGAATCAGCAATCCTCATGCGGCTGGCAGTCGTAGCCGCATGAGCCTTCTCCATGCAGCTGGAAATCCTGGCCGCATGAGTGTTCTCCATGCGGCTGGAAATCTTGGCCGCATGAGTACTATTCTTTTGGCTAGCAGTTTCAGCCGTATGGTCATTATTCATACGGCTGGCAATCTTGACCGCATGAGTCCTCACTTTGCGGCTAATGCCCTTGTTTGGTTTCTTTCTAGAGCCCATAGAATCGCTCTTTGCCCCTGCAAGTCCAGCATCGTAATGCTTTCCTCTGCCGAACTTGGGGACAGCAGAGTCTTCTATGGCTTGAAGTGGGGCCGTACGGGAATCGCCTTCACCGTCTTGGGTAGCAGAGAGTACTCCATCGAAGGCCTGGGAAGGAGCAAACGATTTTGGCCTCCACTCTTTGCGAGCCTTCGTGGTGCGAGTGCGCTTCTGGACCGGGCCAGCGCTCCCTTCGGAGAGCATCTCTTCGAACGCCTGTTGGTCGAAGCGGACGATCATCTTCTGTTGCGTGGAGCCAAGTTTGGCTGCATCCGATTGCGTCACCAACTCTTCGGCCATGGAGAAGTTTGTCCCCAGCAGAGTCACTATCGTATTTGCCATTGATTGTAAAAGTACAGAACAGTTTTATGGGAGGACTGAACTTAGACTCACAATACAAACTCGCTTGTACAAAGAAAGCCTAGGGACGAAAACCTAGGTACAGCAATCTAAGTACAATTGTTTATTTTAGATTCTGGGAGGGGGTGACGATAGAGGCTCGAGAAGGCGACGGCAGCCCTGCCTTACTCCTTGGACGATCGGTATGCAGCCTTGGCTCCAGAAGATTGCTCGGCGTTGAAGAAATGCTCTTTTTGCTCTCTCTGCTTTTCCCTCCAAGTCTTCTGGTGCTCTCTGATCTCTCAAAAGCCGGGGGTCGTCGTTGTCGTGGTTTGCAAGGGAATGGCACCTTGCTATTTATAATAAGAGGAATGCAATCATTAGGGTTTGCAATAATTCTCCCTTAGAATGGCGGCGGCCTGTGGATTGATCAATCTGGGCCATTAATCTTGAGTGTGATGAATCTGGGCCACTTAATGTAGATTGTACCAAATCCTATCAGTAATTAATGCTGATTGGAATGAATCTCCGTGATGATGATTTGCTGAATCTGAATGAATAAATTTAATTCATTCTCCTGCCACGTGTCCCAGATTATTGGGATTTGACCCAATCCTTGATTGTAGTAAATCTGGGAAATTGATTGGCTTTATGACACGTGTCCTGGAAATCACTGAGGGGATCTGAAACGTATGAAGATTGAGCCGCATAAGGATGGAGCCGCATATGACTGGCCACGTGTCAAGGATGCTTGGGGAGTGGCCCCCGAACCTTTGAACCATATGATGGGTAGTGAGCCGCATGGAAATGATCCTTGCGAGCCGTATGGGGATGCACCTGCCCGAGCCGCATGAGACTGTTTCGGCCTTAGCCGCATAGGACGGCCTCATTCTGAACCGCATGGGAAGTCTTCGCTTGTAACACCCAGTTCTCTAAAATGAGGGTAATTTTGAAATTTTGAAATTTTAATCATTTATGGATTTGACATTTAAATCATGATATAATTTTTGGTAATTTTTAAATCATTTTAAAACTATTTAAAATTATGACTTGTGATTTTGATGTTTTGCTAGTGAAATCCTAGAGACTGTTTGACCTAGAGCCTAACCATGTGATTAGGATATTTTAATGTCATTTCTGGCCTAAGGATATTTTGCATTTGACCTCTTTGAATTATTTTGATATTTATTGCGTTGGTGATTGTTGATTTTGACCTTTGATAGGTGTGATTTTGTGAAGGTTTTGTGTCCGTATCGGACACGTATCAGTTTTTATTTACAAATGTTTGATGTGCCTCAAAGCAATTTTTTTATTGCTGTTTTTTTTGAAAAGTATTTGAATGAGATTGTTTCTGCATGTGTTTCCTGTGATTGCTTTGTTTTAATTTCGAGGACGAAATTTTTTTAAGGTGGATAGATTTGTCACCCCCAGTTTTCAAAAACAGGGGTATTTTTATCATTTTATATTTTTGAATATTTTTAAAATTTATTTTATTATTTATGATATTATGTTGGGATTGAAATTTATTTTATTATTTATGATATTGTTTTGGGGTTATTTGAGTCGGGTTCGAATTTCAACTCAGTCCGACTTGAAACGGGGACCCGGGGGTAGTTTGACTCTAGTGGGACCCACACACTAGTTAGGCATAGCCCACATGATATTAATTTTAGTACGCATGATAGAAATATTTTAGTTAGAGGTTAGACTAATTATTATGGATAAGGTTAGTGTGATTAGAGACTATAGAATGACTAATTTAGCCCCAACCAATTAGCCCTTTCCTAATACTCATAGAATAGGTTAGTAGGGGCTTTTGGACTTTTCCTAATAGGACAAAACCACCTTTATGGCCAGCCACAATAAGGATAGGGTTGAGCCTCCCATTTGTCATTATCCATCTATTTTTCTCTCTCTTGTTCTTCCCTAAATTCCTAGAGAGCAATCCCTAGCAATTTCTCCACCAAATTCTTCCATTTTACCACCAAATCTTCTTCTTTCCTTCTCCATTCTAGCCAAGGAGAAAGCTACCCAAATTTGGGAGGATTCGGAGCTCGTTCGTGTCCTTTTGGAATCTCTACGTGTCGGTGTCGCTCCGGGAAAGTTTTTCTTCGATTCGATCTACCGGGAGGTATAAATCCCTTCTCCTTTTCATTTCCTCATGCATATAGGTCTATTTTGAACCCATAGGAATGACCCCCATGGTTGTATCTCCATTTGTGTCCATTTTGTGTCCATTTGGAGGTCATAGGAGTGTCCTTTGTGTTGTGGATGTGTTCATGTTACATATATAGATTTATATATATATATTGTAATGAGAGTGTATCTATATTTATATATGTAATAAATGGTTCATGATGATTATATAATCAAGTTTGTGAGTGTGGTTCCTCATATTATTATTGCTATTATTGTTGTGGATAATTAGGATATATATTGTGTATTCTTTTGGCTCAAACTATCTAAATCCGTCATGATTTTTATCCACGTTTTTAATTTCAGCCCTAACTTAGAAATGTCATAACTTCTAGCTCAAAGCTCGGTTTAATCTTCCGTTTTTTTAAAAGAAGCGTATTGAAGTTAGCTTTCCAAAAACATGTATTAATAGGCCTAATTCTTTCTGTAACTTTCTGGAGAATTATTTGAGTGTCAGCTGTACGAAAGACAAACGCGTTCTCGGTGTTTTCGCGATTCCGGGAGTTTCCGGAAACGAAAACGCGATCCGTTTAAAGTTTCGGAAAGCTAACACATAGATCTATAACATACTTTAATCCTAAATTTTAATTCATGCTGAGATGGTACAGTATTGATTATTAGTAGGAGTTACTATTCGGCATATGTATTTTGTGCACCCTTGTGTGTAATATAATGTTCTATTTGATTTTAACCCATGTTAATATATATACATTATGTAATTAAATAGAGAATACAAGCATGAGTAAATGGTTAAATAAATGATGCATGAGGTGTAAGTATCCTATCTAATGTAAGCATGTATAAGTATGACTTGTAATGAATATGTAGGTTCCATAGTATGTAATGTATGGTGCATATAGGGGTGCAAGAGAATAATGAATGATGAATGAATGCAAGCATGAATGTAATATAATAATAGATGTAATGTATGCAATATACAAGTTAATGAGATGTAATATTCTATGTTAACACAAATCCTATATTACCTCATGTACCCCTTACACTATGTAGACACTATCACACTTGACACTTTGTTTACTTACACTTTGACACTCTTTGATATGTATACACTATGTATGCCCATTTAACCCTCACTTGCCCTTTTGCCATGTTCACATACACACACATAGCCTCTTAAATAAGTATTTATGAATACAGTTAACTTAGCTATGTATGTATATTATATATATGTTAGCATATTATGTTGTAATATATAAGTTTATATAACCATTTGAAATGCCATGATTATAGACCTAATGTTGAATACCAATATATGCATGTGTATATATGTGTAGACATATATAGTTTAAAGTAATAGATTACCTAGTGTATATCCAATGTGAATTCTTGCCTATTTGAGTATTAAATAATTGCATGTTGTATAGAGTTTGGTGTATGTTGGCTTGTATAGCCTTGTATTGATGTGTGCTTGCTAGGATAGTCTTGGTTAGGCCTAGTAAGACTTGTTGGGTTAGGACATGACCTAGTTTGACCTAGTTTGACTAGTGCAGTTGACCAGAGTTGACCAAGGGTTGACTTTGGCCTAGTTTGACCTAGATTCATGTAGAATGCATTGTAGTACTTTATATTACCCTTCTGGACATGTTGTGACTTGTGCTGTTCTAATTAGGAGCCAGACACCTCTCCTCGGACAGTATCTTTACCTTGGACATTGAGATATCAGGCGAGTACATTCTCTGATCTTTTCATACTTACTTGGATTATATTCTTGCTCTAGATTACTCTACATGATGCTGACACATATCTTCACGGATTAGTACTATATGGATCCCTTCCAGAGATGTTATCCCTTTACGGGTGCATCGGGTATTTCATGTTCATGTACTTTATCATGTGCATCAGGTACTCCTTGTACTCGTACTAGTTCATGTTTTTACATGTTCTCATGTGCTTTCACGTGTCTCATGTACTACTCATTACATGAGTTCACGTATCTTAGTTGTATTCATGTGCTTATAACGTAACTTGAATGGATCCTTGTGTACTGATTGGTGCGAGGTGAGTAAAATTGGTTATGTGAACACTATCCCAAGTAGCTGTATAAATGTGCCTCCTTATTTGTATTCATGTGCCCCCAAGCCGTTTACATAACCATTGTGCTCTAAATCACGTAGCCACTTTCAGTCTCTACTATCATGTATTTACTTTCAGTTACAAAATATCTCCTGTTTACTCGTACTTTCTATTCAGCACTTCCTGTATTTTACTCTATTGCATGATTTATACTCCTAACCTGCTATGAATTGTTTGAGAGATATGTGCTCGCTCCTGTCCTGACTGGACCTGTTGATAAATTTTACAGATAGCCTGGGATTGCCTGCTAGCCTAGAGGAGACACAGTAGAGGTTGTTTAGATAGTTATTTCATTTTGTCTAGAGTTGTATTTACTTATGGATTACTGTATTTGAGTTTTGAGATGTATTTCTGGGATTATGTATCTTAGACACTTAGACTTCTATCTCCTATATCTCTTTTGGATTTCATGTTTATCTATCTTTATCATTCTACCTTAGATTGTGATTGAGTTGTACCTCTGTGTTGGCCTCCTTATGGAGAGTTTTCATATTATGCTAGTTATAGTTCATGACCTAGAACAACGTTCTACCGCCGACACTGCGGCGTAGGCTGGGCGTTGTTACGTACTCGTACCCTCACGGTGGGTGCGGGTCGTGACATCGCTCGAGATGCATACGAACACCCACGTGGCAAGGCTACGTGGCATTTTATAGATCTCGAGGGATTGTGTCAGAGATCTCTTTCTCTTTCCTAGGGGTCTGTCATTATGGCAGAGTCATAATTACCTCTTTTGTGTCAGGGCTGTCACTTTTTAAGAGTTGTCAGCCGTCAAAGTAATTAATACAGGAGGGCGAAGGATAGGACTGTCAAGCCACGTGTCTTCTGAGCCGCATGGAATGTCTCGAGCCGTATAGTCCCTTATGCCGCTTGACTCTCCTAGCCGCATGGGCTTTCTGAGCCGTATGGGATTTCCTGGCCGCATGGATCTCTCTTTATTATTTATTTTCCATGCTTCTACAATATTGATCTTGGGATTTGTGATGTATTAGACACTTAGACTCTCTGTTGTACTTGGGATTTCCTTTCATTTCAGTAGTTCTATCTATCTATCTGCTATCTTATCATCTGCCTTAGTTGTGATTGAGTTTACTTTCTGCCATGTCACCCCCATTCGGAGAGTATAAACTGTTTAGAATTTATATTGTTAGTGACCTAGGACAGCGTTCTACCGCCGACACTGCGACGTAGGCTGGACGTACCCACGTCTCGTGCCCTTACTCTAGGGTGCGGGTCGTGACACGTTTTTAGTGGTGGCCCATGCAGGTCTAGTTTAGAAATGTAGTGGTATTCGAACTAGTATACCACTGCAGCCTGCAGTAGAATTAGGAAAATTTTTGAAGGTACTCAATCACATTAGGACAAACTCTTTATCAGATTCTGTATATCTAAATTTTGCTGCTTATTGTCTTCCTTTGAATTTAAAAACTGTCCTCCTTTGATATTTTGACTCATTCTCAGCAATTGTTCTTTTTGATCTGTGTCTCCAGGATGGTTGAGACGCGATCGCATCGCCAGGGCCAGGGGGATGCCGATAAGAGGTCTGCCACCTCTCACACTCAGCAGCCAGCCCCTGGTACCGCAGCCCCAGTCATGCCAGCTGGGGTAGGTATTTCGGCAGTTTTCGGAGGAGCCCCACCACCTGTGAGGTATGAGCCGAGTCCGGTGATTCCGGATGTACCTCAGCAGCAGTGGTTTGTGCAACACCAGCAGCAGGCCAGGGGAGGCCAGCAGGGGCGAGCTTTCGCCATGGTAGCTGAGGATACAGAGGCGATAGGAGAGCTGATCGCAGGTTCGGTTCTTCTCGACTCTAGTCCAGCTTTTGTATTATTCGATTCCGGTGCTTCGTATAGTTTCATATCAGTATCATTTGCGATTAGACACGGTATCATAGCTGAATCGTTGCCTAGGACTCACAAGATCACGACCGGGGGTGGCATTATCCTCGTACGTGATATTTGTAACGGACATAGTGTTATTTTGGGAGGCCGTGAGTTGGAGGTGAGCTGCTCGTAGTGCCATTGCCGAACTACGATATAGTACTCGGCATGGATTGGTTGAGCAGGCACCATGCCAGGATTGATTGCAGAGGGGGTAGAGTTCTCTTCAGAGCGTCGGGGGAGCCAGAGTTCGAGTACTCCAGACGTCAGGCAGAGCAGAGCAGCGGAGTTTTCTGTGGAGTCTCGGTTGAGGAGCAGACGATTCCACACCCCTTGATAGCAGAGTATATGGATGTTTTCCCAGAAGATTTGTCGGGATTGCCACCAGACAGAGACATAGAGTTCTCGATAGACTTGGTTCCAGGAGCGGAACCCATCTCTCAGCATGTCTATCGAGTGCAAAACAGCGAGTTGGTGGAGCTGAAAAAGTAAGTGGATGAGCTGCAGGATAAGGGCTTCATCCGTTCGAGTTCGTGCCATGGGGTGCACCAGTATTGTTTGTGCCGAAGAAGGATGGGTCAGTACGGATGTGTATTGACTACAGGACACTCAACAACCTCACGATCAAGAACAGATACCCACTGCCACGGATCGATGATCTTTTTGATCAGTTGAGTGGAGCTCGGGTGTTTTCTAAGATTGATCTGAGGTCAGGATATTACCTGGTGAAGGTGAAGGGCGAGGATATTCCCAAGACCACTTTCAGGATACGGTACGGGCAGTTTGAGTTTTTGGTTATGCCATTTGGGCTAACCAATGCACCAGCAGTGTTTATGAACCTAATGAACAAGGTGTTCCACCAGTATCTGGATCAGTTTGTGGTGGTGTTCATAGACAACATCTTGATATATTCCAAGACCGAGGAGGAGCACGAGGAGCATCTGCGGATAGTGCTGGAGACTCTCAGGAGGGAGCAGCTTTATGGGAAACTCTCCAAGTGTGAGTTTTTCTTGGACCGGGTGGACTTTTTGGGGCATGTGGTGACTGGAGATGGTATCTCAGTTGACCCCAAGAAGATTGTAGCAGTTGAGGCATGGACAACGCCGACTTCAGTTGCAGAGATCAGGAGTTTCCTGGGGCTGGCAGGATATTATCGGAGATTTGTGCAGGATTTCTCCTGGGTTGCAGAGCCGTTGACTCGGTTGACCCGGAAGGATGTTGAGTATGTTTGGTCAGAAGAGTGTCAGGCAGCTTTTGATGAGTTGAAGAAGCGGCTTACGATAGCTCCGATTCTGACATTGCCTTCAGGATCAGGTGGATTCACTATTTATAGTGACGCTTCAGGGAAGGGCCTGGGTTGTGTCTTACCGCAGCATGGGAAGGTGATTGCCTATGCTTCCAGGCAATTACATCCCCATGAGAAGAACTACCCTACCCACGACCTGGAGCTGGCAGCGGTGATATTTGCTTTGAAGTTGTGGAAGCATTATCGGTATGGGGAGAGGGTGGAGATCTTCACAGATCACAAGAGCTTAAAGTATGTGTTTACTCAGAAGGAGTTGAACATGAGGCAGCGCAGATGGCTAGAGTTGATGAAGGACTTTGACATCCTACTTCAGTATCACCCAGGGAAGGCCAACGTGGTTGCCGATGCCTTGAGTAGGTATCCTACAGCCATGTGTATCACTATAGATCGGCACTTGCTTGTAGATTTAGAGAGCCTTGGGATTGAGGTGATCGTGCCCGGGGTACAGATGCAGTTATGGGGGATACAGATTCAGTCGGACTTGGTGGAGAGGATCAAGGCGACTCAGTTTGAGGACGTTGCTCTACGGTGTCTCCGAGAGCAGGTTCGAGCAGGATTGCTGGAGGGTGAGTTTTCTCTTGCAGAGGATGGTGCCTTGAGGCACGGTTCCAGATTATGTGTGCCCAGCGGAGAGCTCAGGGAGCAGGATTTGCAGGAGGCCCATAGATCTCAGTACTCTATATACCCTGGTGCCAACAAGATGTACCGAGATCTGAGGGAGCATGTTTGGTGGTCCAGGATGAAATGGGAGGTGGCTCGCTTCGTAGCTAGGTGCTTGGTCTGTCAGCAGGTCAAGGCAGAGAGATAGAGGCCGGGTGGATTATTGCAGCCGCTGTCCATTCCCGAGTGGAAATGGGAGCATATCACTATGGACTTCGTATCAGGATTACCGCGTACACCAGGAGGAAAAAACGCGATTTGGGTCATCGTTGACAGGTTGACCAAATTGGCCCACTTCTTGCCATTTAAGGTGGGTACGTCTACAGAGAGGCTTGCGGAGATGTATATGTGGCAGATAGTCAGAATTCAGGGAGTTCTGGTCAGCATCGTCTCAGATCGGGGTAGTCGCTTTACTTCCCATTTCTGGAGGAGTCTGCAAACTAGCTTGGGCACTCAACTCAAGTTTAGTACCGCATACCACCCCCAGACGGACGGACAGTCAGAGAGGACTATTCAGACACTTGAGGATATGCTGCGTACATACGTCTTGGACTTTGGAGGTTCCTGGGAGGATCATCTTTATTTGGTAGAGTTTGGTTACAACAACAGTTTCCAGGCCAGCATCGAGATGTCACCTTTCGAGGCTCTGTACGGGTGTAGGTGTCATACACACTTATCTTGGGATGATGTTGGTGAGCGAGCTTTACTGGGACCAGAGATGGTTGTTGACGCAGCCGAGAAGGTGAAGCTCATCAGGGACAGTCTTCGCGTGGTGCAGGACAGACATCGGCACTGGGACGATAGCCACTGGAGGCCCTTGGAGTTTGAGGTACAGATTAGAGTAGGATTAGATTTAGGTTTGATTGTTTGTGTTTTATTGATCATGTTTGTTTATCATAGTTAATTTGAGACCTTGCTTGTGTTTAGGTCGGAGACATGGTTTTTCTACGGATATCTCCGACTCGTGGTACGATACGTTTTGGTGGAGACGGGAAGCTTAGCCCGCGCTTCATCGGCCCTTTCGTTATCAGCGGGAGAGTCGGTGACGTGGCTTACAGGCTAGACTTGCCACCTGCACTAGTGGGTGTCCACAACGTATTACACATATCACAGTTGAGACGGTACGTGGCTGCCCTAGCCATGTGCTCGATCATTCGGAGATTGAGGTTGGACCTACTCTCAGTTATCCAAAGCAGCCTGTGGAGATTCTGGATCGCCGGAAGAAGGTTCTGAGGAACCAGGTGATACCTTTGGTTCACATCGCATGGAGGCATCATTCTCCAGAAGAGTCTACCTGGGAACGGGAGGATGAGATGCGCGAGCGATACCCATATCTTTTTGGACCGTGAGGTATACTTTCTATCATTCTCACAAGTTGCATTTCGCCTTTCAATTTCGAGGACAAATTTTTTTCAAGGAGGGTAGATTTGTCACTACCACATTTCTAGTTTGAGAGTATTTTTGTCATATTTGAATTATTTGAATTTAATATATTTTATTAGGAATTTTAAATGATTTAATTGAATGGGTTGATTTAAATACTCATTTATTTATTACCATGTGATTTTGGTTAGCCTAACCTAGATTGGACCTAACCTAGATTGGATCTAACCTAGATTAGTCATAACTAGTTTAGTTAGCCACTTTGAGAATTAGATGGTTTTGGTTAATGGTTTAAGTCAAGTTTAGTTAATTTAAGTGATTTGCAAAAGACTAGGAAAGAGCCCTAGTTTCTAGGCCACCCATTAGCCTTGATTCATTCCTAGCCCTAGGTTGTAATCTAAAAACCCTAACCCTAACTAAAGTGGCCAGCCAAGACCCCCTCCCCTTGCCTATATAATGTCTCCATAGGAATTTGTGCCTCTTTTTAATTAGTTCTTCATTTTCCTAAAGAATAGGTAAGCCTTTATTTATTTTCTTCATAGTTTAATCAATAGGACTCCTTTTTGATTGGGATTTCTTCTATAATGTTCTAATCAATGTTCTCTTGCTGATTGTGGAGTCAAATCAAAGATTTGAATCAATTTGAAGGATTGGGTGGCTTTGAAGAACTCCTTGGAAGAGAGTTTTTGTGTTGAAGAAACAACCCTTGGTAAATTCCTAACCACCCATTAAAATTAGGTTTTCATTGCATAGATACATAGCACTAGGTTCCTTGTCATGTAGGAATAGAGTTTGTGAGATTTCGTGTCCTGTACGTGTCCGTATCGGATACGTATCAGTTCTGTGCGCAAGTGTTCGACGAAATGCCCCAATGGGCATTTCGATTCATTTTTGTAGAAGTTTTGAATAGAAAATGTTGTTTTGTAGGGGCTTACATGTTTCTAGTGTACTAAGTTTGAATCAAGGTCGTGTCGTGTCGCTTTGACACTCGTGCACACGTGTTTGGACACGCGCGTGCGGCCTGGGCGCATCCCCTGCTACTCGGGGCTTCTGTAGGACACGACACAGGTTTATTTGACACAAAACTTGGTGGACACGAGGGGGCATGCACTGACATCATGCCCCCAAAGTTTCATTGGATCTCGTATACGAGTTAGAGAGAAATCAGTCGTGCACTGATTTTGCACTGACTGTGCATAGTCTATTTTCGTGCACTGATACGGCCTTATATGTTGGACACAGGGACACGTCGACGCAAAACAGGGTGACAACACCTAGCTGGACACTAGGCAAACCCACAGACACAAGCACAAGTTTTGGTTTAGGCTGTATCGGGTGCACGACACGCGTGCACCTGTGCACGACGCAGTGCCTGTTTGATGTGTCTGTGTATACTGTTTGTGATTTAATTGATTGGACACACCGTATCCGACTGTGGTGGGACACGAACAGTATGTTGGACACGTGCACACCCTATATTAGGGTCACCAACCAATGAATTGGCAATTTAGTTTGATTTATGAATCAATTTCCATTTTTTCCTAAATTCCTGATACATGTTATTCTCAGTTTTCTTTTCCAGTTTTTGATTTGATTTTTAGCATTCATTTTGATTAGTTTAAGTAATGTTAATTACTGTTTTATATCCTAATAATGTTCTCCTATTAGTAATCTACTTGTGTGCAAATTTGGGAGGATTTTGGTTATGTTTTGATTTCGAAATTAGGATTTAAGTGTTGGACTATTTTTCAAAAGTCTGAAATTAAAAACCTGAGATTGTTGATGCATAACCTGAACTGAATTGAATTCCTTTCTTTTAACTGAGAATACAACATTGATTTCCTTTTCTTTTTAACCAAGATCATGATTGAGTTAGATTTAAAAACCTGAGATAATGGGGGTTCAATGAATTGATTTCCTTCTCTTTTCTCACTGAGATGATGTTAAAATCAGTAATATGTTGAAATCTGAGTTTAGGCTATATGTGGACTGTCACTTGGTTGGACTGAAACCTGGGTTTGACTGAAATGGGATGGTGACTTCACTATTTTTTGTGCAATGGTTTCCTGAGGTTTTAGGTCACATACACACAGCCACACCTACACACACATCTCTCACTTCACTGTTTTCTTTTCTGTACACACACACACAGTTCATCTCTCACACACACATTCATGAGCACAAACACACACACACACACATATAGTTAAGTCCCTGTCTTGGGATTCCTGTGACACTCACACTTGCCACCCTCCCATGTCTTCACACACACACACACCCTTTAGACACACACACATATACCATAGTTTCCCTCTCTATGTATATATAATCTATAAATATTGTATATAGTTAATAAAATGAATGCAAGTTATATATAATGGGATGTATCTAATTTGATTGTGTATCTAATGTATAGGTTACACTATGGATATATAATATAGGAATATCAATATATGTAGGTGTGTGTACTATGATTTATATATATTTTATGTATGTGTAGTATACATATAGATAACCTATATGTATACATATATATATATATATATATATATATATATATATATATATATATATATATATATATATATATATATATATATATATGTATTATGTGATTCCATGTATAGGCCTAGGTAATGTGTGTGATGGCTTGGTCTAGGCTTGTATAGCTTAGTAGGCCTAGATAGATTAGTATAGTCTAGTATAGTAGTGTATTGACTAGTGTAGACTTGTTAGGACTTAGAATGACTTGTTTGACCTAGTTTAGACTTGTTGGACCTAGGTTGACCATAGTTGACCTAAGTTTGACTTCTAGGGTTGACCAGAGTTGACCAAGAGTTGACTTTGGCCTAAATTGACCTAGATTCATGTAGAATGCATTGTAGTACTTCATTTTACCATTCTGGACTTGTTGTGACTTGTGCTGTTCTAAATAGGAGCCAGACACCACTCCTCGGACAGTACATTTCAGTTGGACACTCAGATACCAGGCGAGTACATTCTCTGATCATTTCATATCATGTTTAGGATTATATTTCCTGCTTTAGACTATCTTACTTGATGCTGACACGTTGGAACACGGATTGGTACTATATCGATCCCTTCATGAGATGTTATCCTTCTCGGAAGCATCAGATACTTTTGTCTAGTGTGTTTCACTTACATCACGTATCTTATGCTTCTATTATCATGAATCTTCGGGAATCAGCTAGTGACTCATGTACTCACATGATCACCGAGCATTCACGAATCAATTCATGAATCACCCTTATGGGTAACGTAGTGTAATCATGAATCTTAACGTAACTTGAATGGATCTTTGTGTATTGATTGGGGATGGGGGAGTATAAATGAACATGTGAATAAATTCAAGTAGTGTAATCATGAATCAATTCCAAGTAGTGTAATCATGAATCAGTCCTTAGCCATTCACATGTTTATCCAGTACTCTGAATCACTAGCACTGTCTCTCTTTATATATATCATAGATATTTACTTACAGTCTCTCTCTTATTTTATGCTATTCTTCAGTTTCTGTATTTTATTCTCTAGCATGATTATATTTTCTTTTCCTGCTATGACTTGTTGAGATGTATTGTGCTCGTTCCTGTCCTGACTGGACTTGTTAAAATATTACAGAGGATGAGGACGAGGCTGGCTGCCCTACCTATTATGGGGCTACTTTAGATGACAGCTGTGACTTGGACCAGCAGCCGGACCCTATAGCTGTGGATGACACTCTTCTAGACTAGGATGTTTATTTACATTACTCTATGGATGACTGTATATATTGATCTTGGGATTTGTGATGTATTAGACACTTAGACTCTCTGTTGTACTTGGGATTTCCTTTCATTTCAGCAGTTCTATCTATCTATCTGCTATCTTATCATCTGTCTTAGTTGTGATTGAGTTTACTTTCTGCCATGTCACCCCCATTTGGGGAGTATAAACTGTTTAGAATTTATATTGTTAGATGTTGTGACCTAGGACAGCGTTCTACCGCCGATACTGCGGCGTAGGCTGGACGTACCCACGTCTCGTGCCCTTACTCTAGGGTGCGGGTCGTGACACTGTCTGTTCTGAATCTGAGCTTGGGCCTGAGCATATTGTTGAGCCTGAGGCGGCAATAGCCTCGAAGGCTGGTACTGCTGCACTGGTGCTGGTGCCCTAACCGATGGACTGGTTAGGGTTGATGAAGATGAACTGGCTCTATGCGAACATGACCCAATTTTGTGATTCGGTGCCCCACAAGCCAAGCACAATCCCTGTGCTCTACGACACTCTGAAACTACGTGTCCCGGCTTTCCACAATGATAGCAGCCCATTACGAAAGATTACTTCTGCTTCTGTTGTTGAGGGTACATCGATGTCGAGTGCTGAACCGACAAAACTGTGGTCGCCCTCCTAGGAGCTCCAATAGTCAAAGCCCTAGCTACCGGGACTGGTGTTGATGACTGGGATAACTGTCCATGAGACCTCTTCCGTCCTCCTGTTCGATCTACTATCCTTTGAGAAGTAAATTCATGCATCTTCGCTGCTCGCAAAACGACATCAAAGCTCTGGTCCTCAAACTGCCCCACAGCTAGAATAATCTCTAGGTGGAGTCCCTGCTGGAATCGCTGCGCTCGATCCAATTCGGTCGCCACAAAGGTAGGAGAAAACCGACTAAGTCTCAAAAACTCGACCGCAAATCCATCGACCGTCCTTCCCATCTGCTTGAGATTGGCAAATCTGGTCTGCAGATCATCTGAACTACTGCATCAAAATACTTCATCTAAAACTTGTCACTGAATACCGCCCACAAGACAGGTGTCGCCAATCCAATTGCTAACATCGCCCTCCCGATGTGGGCTAAGTCCAATAACTGCAGGCACACTACGGCTACCTTCTCTTCCTTTGGAATTCGAACGGCCTCCAGAATAACCTTTATATCCTATAGCCAAGCATCGATAGCAATAACATCTTTACTGCAGGCAAAGAAGGGAGGGTTCAGGCGCTTGAAGCTGTTAACCGCATTGTTCCCTTGGTAACCAACTCTACCCATGGCATCTTATACTGTCTGGTACAGGGCATCGCCTTGACGATCTTGTGATGTCAGCAAGTCCTGGATGAGTCCCGTAAGGGTCCTATTGTCAGGCTCTGCAGGCTGGGCTGGTTGAACTGGTGGCTCTAGATCCTCGGAATGCATGACTCGGGATGCTGCTCCAGAGTGCTGGGCTTGGTCCCCAGGTTGCTGCTGGTTTACTGGAGGTGCTCCACCTTACTGATCGGTAGGACCAGGAACAATGCTACTGAAGAAAATGACATAGAGAACAATAATGAAGGACCAAGATTGATTAAGGATAGAAGCACCTTATCAGGTCAGGTTTCAGAAGGATTAGAAAACACGAGTAGAGATCAAGGGTGAATGCCGATTGAGAGATCTATTCAGTAAAACCCTCATACATCTTGATTTTCAAGACCTGCATGGGCCACCACTTAAACCGTATCACGTTCCAAAACCAGAATACTGGAGAGCGGGGGACAGACACAGCCAGCTACGTACATTGAGGTGCAACCCATCTCGCAATACGATCACGGCTGTCTAGATGCACGAGGATTTATCTATAAACCAACAGTCTCTTATGGTTAAGAACAAGCCTAGTGTCTCAATCTCAAGCAAGCAAGTAAATGTTACAAGATATTAGATCATCAGACATACAAAGTATGGCGTCCCAAACATTACATATTCAGATGCTTATGAAGCTAGTCATACAAAATACGAGACTAGCAAGAGATAAGTCATACATGATCAACCCTAGGATTTGTCAATCATGTTATACCCCTTAGGCAAAAAAAATTTAGTTTTAATACGAGCTAACACTTGCTCGGCGGCTAAACGCCTTAAAAGAATAATTTATAATAGAGTAGGAGAGCAAAATAAGAAACCTACTCGTTTCCATGATTACGTCTGGTGTTCACATCTGGATGAAAGACAGGTAGATCCTCGGGTGCTACTCCAAAATATGGCCATACAAAAGCAGCTGGGTCAGAACCCAAAAGAGCAAGTGCCACAATAGAAGCTTCACTTAAGAACTAAAGCCAGCATATTAGAACATAGAGACATAAATAATAACAAGAATGCGTCAGTTAGAAAATAAGATGATAAATGATAAGATAACTAAGAAGCTATTCTGGAAACTAAGTTACAACCCGTAAACCAAATAAGGACGGGATTGTAACCCTTCACCTGAACAGAACTTAGTCTTTAACCATTTATCGACAAGAGTAAGGCATAAACAATAATACACTGAAGTAACCTTATACTGGCACTGTCTAGACAAGACTAGACTCTATCCATCAATCATGGCCAAGCAAGAGTGCGGCTTGATACTTTAACTAACTAGGGTTATCACAAGCCTAGTTACTAGTACGATGCAATGAGATGTTCCCACAGTCACAAGCCTTGCAGCTATCCAGGTTATCCAGGTGAGGTGATTTATCAGAGTTACAAGAATTATTAGATGACTTAGAGTACAACACATGACAGTGTGCTTTAGTATTCAAGAAGTGCCCTACATGACAGTAGGCTGGAAATGTGTCCTACTCGTCGGCAGGCTATAACTCCCTCAGGTGTGGCCGAAATAACGGGATCGCCTGTAACTGGAAAAATCTCTCTATATGAACTACTTGATCAATCTAGTCATTTAACCTAGTCAGATTCATTATGAACCCTTGAACATGGTAACCAGAAATCGATATCCTAGACATGATGCAAGATGAGACATGTAGCTTGTGCTGGCACAATCAAGAAAATCAACCACGGTGTCAAGACAAGAGTTACTTAGCAAGTCATGGTAGCTGTCACAACAGCGTTTCAAGATTTTACACGTCGTACCAGGTTACTTGTTACTTGTCAAGATTACTTGTCTGGAGTGCGCCTCGATGGACCACTATCAAGCTTATACATGTCATATCAAGTTTATTTGTTACTTGTCAAGAGTGCGCCTCGACGGGCCATTATCAAGTCATGTTGAGATGGGGTCATGTTATCATGTTCAAGTCAAGTTCAAGCTCATCAAGTCGGGTTATCGCAATTTAGGCCAAGTACAAAAAAACAT
Organism: Iris pallida; assembly: GCA_029216955.1. Lineage (NCBI taxonomy): Eukaryota > Viridiplantae > Streptophyta > Magnoliopsida > Asparagales > Iridaceae > Iris > Iris pallida. The sequence continues at coordinate 10,442,632 of JANAVB010025800.1, read as the reverse complement.
ACAAAGAAGATCAAGTACATTCATGGGTGATTGGAACTATCAATCACATGTAAATCCAATTAAAGTGAGACAAGAAAATTCTTGAAGCCAAGACAAAGATCTATAACTTTCATGTTTTGAGTTTTACAAGATTCTAGCTACAAAATAACCTAAACAGGCAAAGAAAAGTAAAATAAAATAAATTTGGCGCATGGTCAACTCTGGGCAGTTCCGGCGTATGGGAATTTTAGACAATTTTGGCGCATGGGAATTCCTGCACATCCGTGCATGGGAATTCCTGCACATCTGCGCATGGAAATTCATGCACATCCGCTCACGAAAAATTCCTGTACATCCGCGCATAGAAAATTCCTGCACGTCTGCGCATGGAAAACTCACGTTGCGTCTTATGTACATGTGCATAGGGAAACTACGCGTATGACACGCTCGGAGTCAAAGGATGCATTGCCGGGACTTCACGGCGCATGGCCTCTCGGGCGCATGGGGGTTTCGGCCCATGGGAATTCTGGTGCATGGGGTTCGTCATCCCCAAACAGCAAGTTCAGCCATAAAGTTCCAAAACTCGCCATGACCATAACTTCCTCATCCAAAGTCAAAACTAAGCGAAATAAAAGCCAAAACTGCACAAAATCAAATTCTCTACAACATAGAACCATTAGTTGTTGTAAATACCAAATCTTTAGAGATCAAAACCAAGAAAACAAGAAAAAGCTTAAAATTAGATCTACAAAATATAACCATCAAAATCGAAAATTTTAAGTTCTAATGATGCTTAGAATCATGTAGAGAAGAAAATAGAACAATAAAATGGGAGATCCATCATAAAGCAAGATTGCACTTGCCTAAGGGTTCTTGGTGGGTGGGAGGAGTTATGAGGAGGAAGAAGAAGAAATAAATAAATACATAAGAATAGTTATGAAGAGAGAGAAATGGGTTGACTTATATAGGAAGTTCACCATGATGAGCCGACTCAAACCAAACTAAGCCAAGTTGAACCAAAATAAACCAAGTCAAGCTAAGATTAAACCAAGATTAGGCTAAATAAAACAAGTCCAAATACAGGTCACCTGACAATGCCAGAAATTCGTATACGCATGCTGAAAATATATATAACGGGAAACGGGAGTGACAGAAGTATTCCCCATAGGAAGGTGCTCTAACATTCTGTTGAAAGTTCACTTGGCTAGTTGGAGTCTGATCCTGTGGGTTCCAGGATGAATTTATAATTGATGAATTTGAACCCATGTTCTGATTGCCATTAACAATTACTGGTAGATTGCCCAGAAGATAGTAGCTATAGAGACATGGCCAGTACCCAGTACCATCGCAGAAGTTTACAGTTTTTTAGGATTGGTGGGCTATTACCTGTTTGCCATTAAAATCTTTTGATTGCAAATTTCAACTACAAATAGAACAGTGTTACAATGTAGGACTTAGACGTAGTCCTAGGAGTACACTTTTGTTTATCTGCGTCCCTTGTACCGATGGAGCGAGTGGTAATACGTTGACTCCGTTGACGATCTGACGACGGTTCTCGGTTCTCTGAAGGTCTGAGTTGCTCTGGGTGCTGGAGCTTGCGGAGAGGAAGAAGACGTTGAGTGTCTGTATCTGCCTCTCTGTGTGTGCCCGTAGGTCTGTCTCTGTATATGTATGTTGATGGATGTGTGATGTGTGTTGAAGAAGGAAATGATCCCTCTATTTATAGTCTGCAGGCTGGCTGCTTATGCGCGCATATATAGGATGCGCCTGTTTGTGGGGATGCCATGTGGCGATTGCTGATGGTGGCGCATGGACGATGTGCTCTGATTGAGGAGTTGAACCCTTCCTGTTGCTTTTGTGAGCTGCGGCCGAACTGACACATAGCAAATGGAGAGGATCTTTTAGTTGCTGAGATCTTGGGTGATTAGTACCCCTTCATAGGCTGAATCAAGTCAAAGGACGCGTGTCGTAGGTCCATGGCTCGAAGATCTCAGTTTTGATGGAGAGTGATCTGATAGGATGCGCCTGGGATTGGACGCATGAGGAGACTTTGGCTCGTAACCTTTAGGAGTCATGAACCAGTCGGGGCGCATGGCTTTTGAGGCGCATGCGGGGATTCAGTATTGACTTTGACTTCTGTCATTAGGGATCAGAGAAAAAGTCTGAGGCGCATGGCTTTTGAGGCGCATGCAGAGATTTGGGCGCATGGCTGCGGAGGCACATGCGAGATGGTTGGGCACGTCTGTATGATGCACGGTCTGACCGGCACATCCACTTTGCATGATACGTCTTTATTGGTCCGACTGTTACGTTCTTCGAGTGCTTTAAATAGCCATTTTTGACTTGGCTGAATTCGAAGCGTCAGGTTCATCACCATTTAATGTAAATTCATTGCACAGGATTCGGAGAGCCAGCCACTTGGCGCATGGGCTTGATTTGTCCGGCCTATAAATAGTGACATGGAGAGAGTTTGCTTCTTGTTCTCTCATGTCCTCCCGAAATAAATTTGTTTGCTCGAGCACATTCTGCTGATGAGATGCTCCCGATGGTGAAGATGCGACGCATTGTCTTCATTGATGCACTTGAAGGTGACTGTTACATCCAAAAGTCAGAGTCGAGGGCTTCTGGGGTAGGCAGAAGGTGCCTGTTGCATCCAAAGATCGGGATGCTCGAGCCTCGTCTCCGTTATGCTGAAAGAGCCGCAGATCAGAATTGCGGTGCTCTGATCATCTTCCTTGGGCTTTGGTAGAGCTCCTCCTCCCGCTAGAGTGGGTGTTGCCCATTCTGGTTGGGTTAAAAGCTGCTCCTTTAGCCGCGGGTCGATTGTGGTGCTCTCCTCTTCTTTGGTTTGAAGAGATCTTCCTCCAGCTAGAGGGTTGATTGCCCACCCTCTTCTGCTCAATAAATGCTTCATTAGTCGAAGCATTTGATGGCACATATGCTGATACTTCATGATGCGCCTGACTGAAAGAACGGCACATAACTGAGCTGCTGAAGGGATGCACATAACTGAGCTGCTGAAGGGATGCACATAACTGAGCTGCTGAAGGGATGCGCCTGGCTAAGAGTACATGGCGAGATGCACATAGCGAGATGCGCCTGTTTGAGAGCGCATGGTGGTTGCTGCGCCTAGCTGTAGACTTAGGGTCTTTTCTTTGTAGAAATTCTCCTTTGTACAGCTCTTTTTTTAGACATGTAATAGACTTTTATATAAAATAAAAATCCTCTTTTAATGTCTATACTTTTGCTTTGCTGTACCAAGTACTTCATCTGAGCTCCCTGGCGCATGTAATGTTTGGCGCGTAGGATTTTTGGTCCTGAAATTCCATGCTTCTATAAGACCCCCTTCAAAGTTTTCGAAACTTTTTGTCAAGTTTTAGAATACTTTGAATAAGAAGCATGGTGGTCGGGGCGCATGACTGTTCGGGCGCATGGATACTCCGTACATCAGTGATGGGGCACATGCTCCTCTAAGTTAATGCAAATGATAATGCTTCGATAACCAAGAAGATTTATGATGATCTTTTTAGATTTATTTGCAGTTATCTCCACACAGAACCCAGGGCGGCGGCTGAGGTCACACTTCATCGGTTCACGCGTGCGACTGAGCCTATAAATAGGCGTCTGATGGAGAGAGAGAGAGTTCTTCCTCTCTTTGTTTTCTTCTTTTTTTAGAGTTCTTCTTTTGGAAAACCCTAACTTTCTTCTTTCAAGAAATGGCTCCCAAGACTCCTCGCGGCGGTGCTGGCCGAGGACGAGGCAAAGGGAAAGAGCTTGTAGAGGCTGCCACGGATGATGTCTCCCGGCTGCTCGTCGACATTCGGCCGGCGATGATTGGTGTGTTTCATCATTCTTTACCATATCATTCTGTGCCATTTTTAGAACTCACATACGCCGACGCGCATGGACCTTGAGTCCTGATGATGTGCTTAGGTTTTTTTTGCGAACGCACATGGGTTTAAACCCTGATGATGCGCCGAAGCTCCGCTGCTGACGCGCATGGGTTTAGACCCTGATGATGTGCCGAAGCTCCACTGTTGACGCGCATGGGTTTAGACCCTGATGATGCGCCGAAGCTCCACTGCTGACGCATATGGGTTTAGACCCTGATGATGCGTCGAAGCTCCACTGGTGACGTGCATGGGTTTAGACCCTGATGATGCGCCGAAGCTTCTTTTCAGATGCGCCTGAGCCTTGGTTCATGGTATGCGCTTTTGATGAGAATGTGGCTCAGATTCTTTTGTTGTTTCTAACATATCTGAATTTTTGCTTTCTTTTGTTGACCACCAGTGTCGATGACTGTCCCGCTCTTGAATGAAGTGCTTCTGGACGCTACCCTCTATCAGATGGGAGTAGATTATAAAGAGGAGGTGATAAACCCTGCCCAAGCTGCTATTATATTGGATCAGCATCCCGAAAGAATGACTCAAATCCGGAAACAACCGTATGGGTTCCTCAAACGGATGATGGAGCGTAGCGTTTCGAAATCTGCCACTTCTGATAATGTGACTTTCTTGAAGCCTGAGTTCCTGTTTGGGGACCGCCTTACTTCTATTGAAGCAAAGGTGTTAAAGGTCAAGGAAGATTGGTTCTTTACAGCAAGGGGGTGCATATGACTGTTAAGCAACTTGAGCGTCAATGGCCTTTGATGACTTTCTGTCGTCTTGCTTCCAAGAGGAGGATGTCTTAGGAGATAACCCCATCTCAGGGGGAGCGGTGGCAGGCATCATCAAGATCGACTCTACCTCCGATCAGAGGGATACTTTGGCCGCCGTGCGGGCTGGGTCTTCTTTCATCTGGCGGACCCTACGTCCTGGAAGCATTTACAGTGACGTTCCTATCAACACATTTGCTTTTAGCGCTTCGACTTTTGCAAATCGTATGCTATTGTTGGAGTAATCGTACCCGAAAGGTGAATTTCGGGTAGAGGGTTGGTGTCATTATGTTTCCAAATGGGACAAGCTGACACTCTGGATTCTGTTACGGTTTCAAACTGAACTCCGAGAGATTGGGCTGACTGCCGCAATCCGTGCTACTCAGGTAGGCGTCGACATCAACAGGCATATATTCCTCGCACTTCTGAAGATGTTTAACACCCAGACCGGGACTTTCTTCACTCCGGTGGGGGAGCTGGGACTCGCACTTCATAGAATGTACGAGGTGTCAAAGCTCCCTTGGGGATCAAAACCTTATGAGGAATACTTCCCGACCAGCGAGGAGCTCCAAGTCCCGGGGGACAAAGCCGAGGAGATGATGGCCGTCTTCAAGGAAGTGGCGAGTCATCATTATTATATGCAGAAGAGGGATAAGGGCGGGTCACAGCCTCATGTGACCGCTTGGAGAGATTACGTCTTTAAGCAAGACAAGGAGGATCCCTCTCAGTTTACCACTCCGTCAGCGCTTTCCAGTAGCGTGGTGCTCTCCGAAATGAGCAGGTTAAGTGAGAAGAATCCCCGAGAAAATGAGGACCAGCAGTCGGACGAATGCTCCTATAGCTGTTTCTGGTACCTTACTCATCAGATGTCGTCAAAAGCAGTGTTAGCTGCGTATCTGATGATTTGGCTTCGGGATTATGTCTTCTCGGGCGGGTCAGGCTCTGTGGAGAGGGTGACCCGAAACCTAATCTTGCCAGCTGTGAAGTTGGTTTTTGGCCGTCGCCTGGCTCTACTTCCCGCAATGGTGTGTAACCTGCTGCGAGGTTTACGAGAATTTGCAGGAAATGTGGTTCATGAACGAGGTAGGAATGACAACTTCCCCCGTGCCGAACTGCCGTTTCATTATTTGATGGGGTGGTTAATTTTACAACATCCCAATGTGATGAGTTCGGGCTCGGAAGAAGACCACAGGGCCGGAGATGCATTCCTCCTCCGTTTCCACCAGAGGAGCTGGTTGCATACTGGTGTTCCTGTTTGCAGGAAAGTTTTATCCCACCTTCAGGGGTGGGAGATCACCAAAGTTGGTCCTGTCTTTTTGGGTCTTGAGGCCAACGAAGACTTAATGGATTCGGGTGAAGATGCCACCACTCTGCCTCCATGGGGATTCCGTTGGTTGCAAAGTATCCGGCCGTCCCATCTGGTGTACCGGAATAGAAACCAGTGTTACCTGGAACCGTATTTGTTGAGATATTTTGTACGACAATTCAGCTATGCTCAGTTGATGTTGGATAACCGCAGTATTAACCTGGGGTATACTGGAAGTTTGCTGGATGGTGTACGAGCTTGGCATTACTATAATACCGGATGTACCGGAGCTCGCTTTACGCTGCCTGTTCAGAATCTGCGGTCGTCGAATCTTTTTTCGGCCGCCAAATTTTACTGTGTCATGAACGTCGTGCCCCCCGGATATGATCGGAAGACCAGTTTCATTGTCGGTACCCAGTTAGGGGCGGCTGGGAACATATTGGCGAAGGCTCGATCGTACCGTCCGCCAGAGGTGGGTTATGGAGGTACCCCTGCCGTATCCACAGGGGGTCAGGCAGAGCCCTCGGTCGATCAACCGAAAAGACGTGCTGATACAGAGGCTGGCTCTTCTGCGCCAAAGAGGCAGAAGAAGGCATTGTCACCGACAGTGTCATCAGACCCAGCACCTGCGAAGGTAAGGATGTCCCATATAGTCTGGTTAGGTTCAACATCTTGTGACCTATGCTTTTTTTGTAGGAGCCACTAAAAAGGAGACCCAATAATCCAAAATCTGGTGCCAGCAGACCAAAGGAGGTGGCGGGCTCATCTGAAGAGCGCATTTCGCCGATTGTGATGTCTCCCTTGGAGAAGAACCCGGACGATGTCGTTGTTGTGGAGATTCCAGTATCTCCAGATTATGTTGGGAAGGAAGCTGGGGATGCAGCAGTTCTCGAGATGGTGCAAGCCACCGTGGGGGCCTTGGACGTTGAGGGTCCAGCAGACACGGGGCTTCCAGATGAGGAAGTGGAGTGGAGTTCGTCGTATTTCGATGACGTTCCTCCAGAGATGCGTGAGCCTGTTGCGGGGGCAACAAATGTGATTGAAATAGAGGAGAGGGTTGATTCTCCTCCTTATCATGATAAGGAGAGGTCGGCCGCCGAGCCCTACCCCAGACTCAGCAGCGGAGGCTGAGGTGGCTGCTGACCGGGAGGTAGCGACAGATTCTATCCCCATAGAGGGATTTGATGGTGAAAGTGAGACTCGTCCGCCGATCCTGACTCCAAGGGAGCCGAGTCAGGAGACAAGTGCTGATCTCGCTGCTCTGTTGGAGGGAAAATGTCACGTACGGCCCGCGGATGAGGTAGCCGCTGACGTCGGTGGTCCCTCTGAGCTTGAGAAGGTTAAGGGTTTGCTGGAACCCTCTGTTGCTTCTTCTACTTAGGGTACGATATCGACGCCTCTCTCGGCTCCTTCTGTTCTTTTGGCTCCTCGGGCTAGTAGTCAAGCCCCTGTTGAGGAAGAGTCCGTTGATGCCGAGATTTCAGCCTCGCAGATTGAAGCCGGCGGGTCTTCTTCCGGTCAGCTGTCTAGAGCAGCTCCTCCAACTCCTGCTATGACGTCGCAGGTGCTAGCGGATGCAGATGAGTATGTGAAGTTTATTATTGAGGCGGTATATAAGATGTTGCAGAGGGGCGTATCGGCAGTGATGGATGCCAACGGAAGTTTTACGACGGCAAAAACCTTGGCACTCCCTCACATCAGTCTGATACATTCCCACCAGGGCCATGATCATATGGCCGAGATTCTGGAGGCCTCGGTGGCCGAGCTGGATCAGCTGCTTTTCGAGTTTCAGTGTATCTAGCGAAATGATCTCTCCGTCCTGATAGACGCAGAAAAGGAGAAGTTGATCGCTGAGACTGAGTCCTCTTATCAGGCTACCGTGGGTGTCTGGGAACGCGAGGTGGCTGAAACTGAGGCTATGGTGGAGAGGTTATCTCAGTACATACAGGAGAAGGTAGAGTTACGAGCTGTGTTGGACGCTAGTATAGCGGAGGTTGATGCCAAGATTCGCCTCCTTGAAGACCAGCGGGCCCAACTCTTATTAGATGCTGAACGAGTCCAGGCTGAACATGTAGCATCTAAGGAGGAGGAAGCAGCTTTCACCCACCGGGCTCTTACCCTGGCCCAGCAACGGCAACAGTTGGACAAGACGCATGAGAATGACACTTCTCCTGAGGCCATAGAAACGATGCGTCAAGAAGCCGAACGCCGGGTTCTGGCGACCGTAGAGACTCGGGCGACAGACTTGAAGCGTCGGATTGAAGAGCTTTCGGCCAACCCCGGGGATGTTTAGGTATTGTAATCTCTTCTTTTTTTGTGTAATTTGCAACTCTTACTGGGGGTGTAATATTTTACTTTTGAATAAAGAATACAGAGTTTTTGGTGGTGTGTTCATTTTTGCTGTCATGAACTTGATGATTTGTGTGGACCTATTATCTTTTGCGCACCTTGGTTTTTAGGTACAGATAATAAGTTCGGGAGAACCGATATGTTTGCTCAGAGGTGATGTGGACGTGGCAAATATGGAATTCAAATGATGGAATCTTCCTACTCAGAGGTGTTATGGACATGGTAGGAATGACTCTGGGGGATACGCGGAACTTCTCAGAGGTAATGTGGACGTGGAAGTTCTGCGATCAATGTACGGCAACGCAAGGGTTGTTTGTATGGGATGTTTACTCAGAGGTAATGTGGACGTGGTAAACATGATGGGTAGCATAGTCTTACGGAGTGTAAGATCCCGCTTTGTAGGGGAACAACTTAGAGGTAATGTGGACGTGGTTGTCATTCTACTGGAGAATGCTACGGAACAGCTGGGTTCCGAAAGCGTAAGATTTTGTGGAAGGGAATTGTATGTGAGCCCTGACGATTGGGTCCACAGACTCCCTTGTTGGGTGGAGATGGAAGTACATATCTGAAAGATGTCAAGAGTAGTACTTCTTTAGGAACTTGTCGTTGATGGGTATCATGAACAAGTCCCCATTGGGTTTGGCGAGGCGGTAAGCACCGTTTGAGTATACCGTCTCTATGATGAAAGGTCCCTCCCACTTAGGCTCAAACTTTTCTGGTGTCTTGTGAGTCAACACCATCGGCCTCCTGACTGCCAGAACCAGGTCGCCTATTTGGAAAGTCCTCTACTTGACCTTCTTGTTAAAAGCCTGTGATATACGGGCTTGATAGAGTTCGATACGTTGTTGAGCTAGGAGACGTTTTTCGTCAAGTACCTCCAATTCTTGCAGGCGGCGAAGTTGATTGTCTTCCTCAGTTAGTTGATTTGTGATCGCTACACGGAGTGAGGGTATCTGGATCTCGAGAGGCAGTACCGCTTCGCTCCCGTAGACCAGGAAGAATGGTGTGTTGTCCGTCGGGGTCCGTACCGTTGTACGATAGGCCCAAAGGCATTCGTCGAGCTTTTCATCCCAGTCGTGTTTGTTGGATGACATGATATTTTTGAGTAGCCTGACGATAGTCTTTTTGAACGCCTTGGCCAATCCGTTTGCTGCCGGATTGTAGGCGGTTGATGCCATATTTTGAATGCAATTCTTGTCACAGAATCTGCTAAAAATATGGCTGATGAACTGAGGACCGTTATCGTGGATAATCCTCCGAGGTACCCCAAAACAGTAGATGATATGGTGCTTGATGAAGCTGATCACCCTAGAGCTCTTCACTTCTGTCAGCAGAACTGCTTCTGTCCATTTGGAGAAGTAGTCGGTGATGGCTAGGATGAAGTTGTGTTCCCTCGATGAAGGAGGGGTGATCGGTCCTACGATGTCCATGCCCCAAGCTTCGAAGGGCCAAGAGGCGACCGTAGGATATAGTGGTTCTGACGGTGTATGGATGAAGTCAGCGTGAAGCTGGCACGCATGGCACTTTTTAGCATAGTCGACAGCGTCGACTGCCATGGTTGGCCAGTAGTAGCCCATGCGTCGCAGTCGATCCTGCAACTTAGGGTCAGGTTGATGGGCCCTGCAGGTTCCATCGTGAGCTTCTCGAAGGGCTTCGGCTGCTTCTTTGTTAGATAAACATCGAAGGAGAAGTCCATCGTAGGAGCATTGGTACAGCATTTTAGTAGCTGTATCGTAATAGAACACCTCCTGACTGAGACGGCTTCTTTCGGGTCCTCTGGGAGAATTCCGTAGACAGAAGTCGATGAACGGGAACCTCCAGTCTCGGACATTAACACCAGCACTTGTTGACATGGCATGGGCCATTCATGAGCATAGGTTGTTTTTAGGACAGACGAAGTCTCGACGCACTACCGTGACGTAGTGTTGAGTCCCGAGGGGTGCTGCCAATGAGGCTGCGAGGCCAGCCAGAGCGTCTGCCTCCAAAATTTTTAAACGAGGTACATGTTCGATGAAGAACTTGGTGAAGGTTGAAATAATGTTAAATGCAACCTCATGGTAAGGAATCAGATCTCCATGGCGAACTTCGTATTGCCCTCTGATCTGGTTAACGACGAGTTTTGAGTCGCCATAGGCTTCTAGATGATTCACCCCCAGCTGTTGCGCCAGCTGGAGTCCCATGATCAGCGCATTATACTCGGCAACATTGTTGGAGCACGGCTTTGAAAGGGAGTAGGCACGCTGGATGACCAGCTGATCGAGGGAGACTAAGACTACCTCCACTCCTGCGATGATTTGGCCTTTGGGGCCTGTTCTTGAAGCGCCATCGAAAAACATCCACCAGACGGAGCTTTCTTCGGTGACATTAGATTCTTGGACCTCATCTGGGATGTCTTCATAGAGTCTTGAAGACTCTGAGATAGGGTGTGCAGCTAAAAAGTCGGCCAGAGCTTGACCCTTGACGGCTTTTTGTGGAACGAACACTATGTTGTATGGCGTTAGCAGGATCGCCCATGTAGCTAGCCGGGAGTTTAATGACCCTGGCTTCGTCATGAGAACTCTGAGTGGATTGACTCGGGAGATGACATGAATTGTCTGGCCCAAGACATAATAGCGTGTCACGACCCGCACCCGTTTTTTTTTTAAACGAATACGAGACGTGTCCAAGCCAGCCTACGCCGCAGTGTCGGCGGTAGAACGCTGTCACGGCCATGAAGATCAAAATCACAAATAATGCTCATTCACAACATTAATTTAATTTACAATGATCACAAGTTTTACATTTGCAAAAAATATAAACTTGTACAAATAAATGAATGACTATAAATCAACTATCTATCTAGTCTCTAGGCTTTTGTCTGCAAGTGTTTCCGTCACTCCCCAAGCTAAGTGAATCCACGGCTAACTTGAAAATGTTGGTTTCCAGTCAGGAATGGAACGAGCACAATTCACTGAATGCAATTTCAAATAAAGAAAATGATTATAAGACAAAGGTTAGGCATCAATCATGAGTTTTGAAAATAACAGTAAAGCCGTGAGAAAAATCAATAGTAATAAATAGACCAATATACTTTTCCACCGTTAGAAGTACCTTTGACATGTGATCGGTCTGAGGTGCTACACCGTACGGTCTACGATATCTACTTGCAGAATATAAACATTGTCTACGATGTCTACTGCAGAAAATAAGCACTGTCTACGATGTCTACTGCAGAAAATAAACACTGTCTACGATGTCTACTGCATAAAATAAACAATGTCTACGAGATCTACTGCATAAAATAAACAATGTCTACGAGATCTACAATGTCTACGATATCTACAATGTCTACGATATCTACAATGTCTACGATATCTACAATGTCTACGGTCTGATCACACATCCTTGGTACTTCTCATCCCCGACTCAACAATTTATAATAGAGTATAAAAATCACATAACCAATGACTAATCAATAAAATATAGTAAAGATCAATATCGAAATACAGACAATAAACTGTACTCGCCTGTGGTCCTGTGCTGGTGAAACCAACAATCTGAACTACTCAATGTGCCACTATAGTCAAAACTCGTACAACAGTCCCCGGAAGCTAAAATAAACAATACCAATGATCTCAGAATAGTCCAATTAGCTAGGATTGCCTGTCCTTAAGTCCAATTCTGGACACAGAGGCAAAACGGTAATTTCGGGCCAAAACGATGTCCGCCGTTGGACCCGTTTTGCACCGAAAAGCATGCCAGAGTCAACGGTCTCTAAAGTCATCAAACTACATGTCTACGGATCCAGTTTTCCGATACGAACCCAACCATATGTCCAAAGTTGGATTCCGGCGGCCGTGCACAAAATTGCCCGTTGAGTGGGACCGTGGGGCCCGCAAAACGACGTCGGATTCAACTGTCTCAGAATTGGACCAAACTTGGCATATAAGACCAAAAAACGATACGGTTCTGTTGGCGTAAGTTTCGTTTCGATCTGACGAATGTGCACAAAGTAATTGAAGAATATGCAAAGTGCACGATACGGGGAATTTCGACGGATACGCATCAAATTCGTCGCCCACACGCGACCAATTTGAATTCCGCCAAAGCCCACACGACCACGAAGCCGTTACGCAGCTTTCGATCCTTTTGGTACGCGACCACGTCGTCTGGATTGGCGTGACGCACGTCGTGTGGAGCGATTTTCCAATTTTTAAAACAGGTTTTCGGCAAACTTCGGGATTTGATTTCTCGACGCAGAGTCGACAAAATCCAATTCTACAAAAAGGGAATCAAAGCCCTATATGTTGTCTAGGATTGTCTTCAATTAGATTTTTATGTTCGACAATCTGTTACCCAGAAATCGGCTTCTAAACAGGGTGTTGGGGCTGTTTCGTGTCCTGCTTTAAGCAGGTTTTCGATCGACTTTGGATCGATCTTACGAGCGATCGAGGGACTCTATCTACGAAGTAAAAGAACAGACTTGGAGGGGGTCATGTCGGGATCGTACCAGAGTTGATGGATCGCAAAACGATCGAGTGTGCACGACGAGAACCCGCGACGAAGTCGCTCTCGCCGCCAGTAGTCTGCTGCTGTCGCTGGTTTGATCCGCGCGCGCGTGCGCGTACTGCCTCCGCGGCCTCGGCCGCGCGCGGCGGCACGCTGGCCCAGGATGGGTCGCCAGTGTTCGGGGAGGAGGGTGGCGCGGCTTCCTTAGGGTTTTGATGAGTTGATCGAAAAACTCCTCTCGCGTTTCGATCGAATATATATCTAGTTCTTCGACGGTTTTTAGTCTCGGGTTGCTGAACCGTAGTTGGGCTGGGATAGCTCTCGGGTTCCCAGGGTGTGTTCACAGCTCTTGTGGCTATGGGTTGATGGCCCTTGCTAAGCCAGCTGTGCTTGGGAAAGGGTTGAGGTGAAAAATACTCGGCCTGGGGGGGTTAGGCTCGGGCTGGGCTCCTGGGGAGCTCAGCTGGGTCGGTTTTTCTTCTTTTTTTTTTCTTTTTTTTTCTTATCTTATTTCTTTATATAACAACTAATGTGTATATATATATTTATATATACAGATACACGTATACGTATATTTATGTTTATGTATATACACCTACACATATATAAATACATATGTATATTTATTTATATATACATACACTTTACATATATAGCATTTATATATATACAATCTCATATATAACATTTATGTATACAAACATTCACATAAAAATGTAATTATATATTTATAAATATTTACGCAAAGCATATGCCTATGTATATATATATATATATATATATATATATATATATATATATATATATATATATATATATATATATATATATATATTTATATATATATACTCCCATATACATGTATATATATATGCACATATATACAAATACGTACGCATATATAATTTATTTAATTATGTATACACATACAAATACATGTATATTTATTCATATATACATACCAATACACATATATAATATTTATCCACATATATGCTCATTTATACGTACACTTGCACGCACACATATATATATTCCTATACATCCACATTTATACCTATATAATTCTATAACTCTCTCTCTCTCTCTCTCTCTCTCTCTATCTCTCTATATATATATATAATTCTATAACTCTCTCTCTCTCTCTCTCTCTCTCTATATATATATATATATATATATATATATATATATTAAAAAAAAAATATATATATATATATATATATATACATATACATTATCACATTATCTGACCAAGAGAATATAAACAATAAAATAATGATATTAAATAATAATAACCTCAGTAACTAAATAATCATAACAAAATTAAACAAACCAATATTGGGTATGTACCATTTAAATTAATTAAAATATTAAATAAAATATTTCAAAGTAGTCGGAAAAGGGAGTTACAAATCTACCCACCTTAAAATAATTTCGTCCTCGAAATTCTAACTTATAAACATGCCTAAAATTCAAAAATAAAAAAAATAAAATAAAAGGGTAAATCCATTATTACCACAACCTTCTCAATTTAATTTCTCCGGAATATTTATACCTCCCCCTAGACATTCCGTAACTACGAATCATAGAGGACGTCTACCCACCTTTGGTCACACTACTCCCTCATACTAAAATATTACAATCATCTAACTGGTTGCTAACAATCCTACCAACAATTATCTAGGCATATGGTATCTATAATTCTCTCATATCTATCAAGCAACCCGAAACTTTAGCAAGCAGTAATTTACACAAGTAGCTAAGAAATATTGGTGAATTCTAATAAGTATGACCTTCGTCTATCTGCAATAGAGAGGACAGGAGGATAAGGAAGAATAATCAAGAGCAATTATGAGGTTTAAAGGACGGTAGAGAATATACAATAACACAGGTAGAAAGAGTATTTATGAACCTATAGTCTTATTCGCTAGATTGGGCTACTCTAGTCCAGTCACTTGCTACATCGAAGAACCCTTCGCTCTTAGAGGGCTTGCAATCCATGTAATACATAAATCTTGTTCTCAATATTTTATCTGCATAGGATTTTATAATGGAATAGAATTTAAGAAATCAAGATTGTGACCTTTTTCGTGCTTATTTAAACACACGAGCAAGGGATATAACTACAATACAAGATCGGATCGCAATTTCCAGGTAGTTGAAAATAAAGGTTACAGATGACTTCGCATTCTAAGAGGTGGAGACTACACAATAGGTATGGGGTCCTATTTCAAACAGTTCGATTTTATAGACCAACTATAGGGGTTTGGCGGGAGGAGTTTCACTGGGCCTTAATGGGTTTCCTATTTGGATATCACTCGTTGATTGGATGAACCTTGGATTTCAATCTATATGGACAAGATCCCACAGATAAAACTATTTCTACTAGGTTAGGGTGACCTGGAATGGGATTCAACCCAAGTGGTTGAGCTAGTTGCTAGTCATGCTGGTTAGCTAGGTTCCTAGAGCCCAATAATGCTTCTTCCGTGACCTTTGTGTTTAAGTAGCACGAGAAGACACAATTGAATGGCACACTAGTGACATGTGCGTAGTGGGCGTCGAGTAGATCACAACCATATATTAGGTCAAAAGGTTAGAGTCGAGGTTGAAGCTCTAATTGTAGTTGGAAAGTTTACCGGTACTATGGTAAGGTTACGTCTAGTCCCTTTTTACCTGAAAGTCGTACCATAAAATAGAGTACAAAGGAACATGTTTGAGTGGGACATGATATACCTAGATGAAGGTGGACTCGTCTAGATCTTGTATATGAAATTTGTTGGAAGGTAGTAGCTGGTCTCGTGCTCCGATTGTTAATGACACGGTCGGGTCACAAAATGATCTAAATGGAAAGTGGGAGTTCATGGGGCACTAATTTTTCACCCTAATGGAAATTATTCTAATCATTCGGTAATCCTTGCATATCCTAAAATTTTAGAAAGCTTACCGTCTACCCACCTTAGAAACTAGGACATGGCTTTAGGAATAAAGAGGTTAGAGGGTTCCCAGAGTCCGGATACTGTACCTCGACTCTTTGTTAATAGGAAAATAAGGCACGGCATATCGAGATACGGTAGATATAAGTCAAATCAAGGATCATTCCTCAATAAATAGAGTACGAGGGTGTACTAAGACACATGGTCGATAATATAGAATGACCTACTCATCCACCATATACGAGAGTTATCGACGGGGTAGGCAACTCTAAGGCACATACTATGAAAAGATTCCTAACCACTGAGTCGTGAGTTTCTATTTGTGTTAAGCCTGCCCGTCTATTGTCACAAGAGTTGTAGTGATCGTGTATTGATGTTGACAACTGGTAGATCATAATATGACAGGGTATTTAAGCTATGGTATTGGCTAGGCTAGTGACTGCGGTGTTCCAACACTAGTTAGGTCTTAATAATAAAATTTACATAACTAGAGCAATATTTGTTGGAAACCAATCTTGGGATGAGTGTCATAGTAAATGATTACCCTATTGTCCACTCATCTCATGTCTAACTGTGGCTTCGGTCGAGGAAGGGTTGGTTCAAGGCTTAAGGGTTGCTAGTTAAGGCAAGCTTCCCGCAAATAATCAGAGACTCGCAACCTTTGGTCTCTAAAGAATACGTAGTCTCCTAGGTAGGCATTTCGACTAAGGGTAAAACCCTAGTCATTCTCAAATTCGAATGGCTAGAAGGTCTCAATAGCAGTTTTGGGTTAAGAGGAGAACGAGTAACTCAATCACATGGCTGGCCGATGACAACTACACTTGTGTACACAACTACCATAGCCATGGGGATACTCGGTATCTTTCTACCAATTACGAGCTTCTGTCTTTCCAAATCAGTGAAAGACAAAAACAATAAAGAGTTCAAAAAAGATGTCACTGAATACAATCACGTGATTCAAAGGTGAACTTATAATTCAAGAGGAATTGTCAAGCATTCGCGGATGAGATCATAGATACCTCGATATCTCAATCCATGTAGGATAATTAAATAAAGTGCGAACCAAATGCATCATGGTTGATCAGACCATAATACACTGATTCTGATTAGACAATATGTTAGCAGGCGTCCCCAATAAACATATGTCTTGAATCAAGCTCGATAAAAGAGCAAGCTTGCAAAACTAGGCTATAATAGCAGCATTGGTCAAAGTAGTCAAGATATAAGTACGCGAGATTTTTGAAAAGAGGCACAAGTAGTTTGAGTTTAGAGAGAAAAACTTACCTGGTGTTCTTGCTTATACAATCAATCCTACTATCTTCTATTCACAAGGACCACATAATGCTAGTTTGGGAGACATGCTACTCAACTTACAGATCTTCTACTAATATCGGCTTGGGTCTTATGGGACATGCATGGCATTGTCCTATCCTCTATGGTATCCCAAACTGGTAATCATGTTTAAAGTCAATTCACCGCGGATTACGCCTCGCCCGCATACTCTGGCTGTGGTAACCCTTGGTTTCGTAACTCAACATGATACCAAATCAAACACTTCTTAACTCTATCCAATATTGGCTCAAGGGTATCTACGATCAAGAGAGGACCACTAGCCATAGTCTTGGCAATATCCCATCACCTATATTTTCTTAACTAATTCCACCTCTAGGGGTTGTGTCTCGCCAGCGCGCTACTGGCTGCAGTGTATCCATAGACTCCAAAATTCAATTAAATGGCGACAGTGCGCTACTGTCCTGCCATTATAAGTTAACTAATATTCCTTTAACTATATATGTAAAAACTCATGAGCTTCTAGAGGTTCAAGCAAGTCGACTATGAGATAAAGCGTAGGTATCTATCAGTCACAACCCTTAAAATAAAAGGTGAACATGGAGGAAATAACTGAAGACAAAGAAGTACAAACATTCTAACTATTCTACGTGTATTCAAGCCTTTGTGGACAAACTTGAATCGAAACTAACTCGAGGCTCGCATATGGATAACCCAATCAGAAATAATAATTCCTGGGGCAAAATAGAAACTAAATAGGCAATTTGGACTAAATATGAGGATGATATCTAAAGAGGCAACGAGAAGGAATTGAATAATTCATCTAGGTGAGATCATCAATTCCAGGAAACTCTGCCTCTCCAAGTGAATAATCTATCCACATTGGACCATATCTTCCAATCAAGAGGTAATAGTGTACCTATGGGGATTTGACAAACTATCAAAGTTAATAACTCTCATCCTAAATTGCATGGCCTAGACTACCCATCGGCAAATTTGTATAAGGGACTCCTAGTCCTAGTCATTCTCTTGAATTAAATTAATTTCTAATTCGTGATTGAGCATTTCTAGTCGCAGGCTCGCAATAGTACAACTAACTAAAGTACTATCACGAGTTCGCATGATTTGCGAATCACGACCTACATGGGCCACCACATAGCGAGTCTTCTGGATGGCAAATACCAAAGCCAAACACTTTTTTTCAACGGGGTTGTACCGGTGTTCGGCCCCGATTAGTGTTCTACTGAGGTAGTAGATAGCTTGCTCATAGCCTGCATCGCTGTTCTGAGCCAGCAGAGCGCCGAGGGAATGATCCATGGCACGGACGTAGAGGAGAAATGGTTTACCGGCGACGGGTGCTACCAGGACTGGCGGGCTCGTCAAGTAAGCCTTGATGTCGTCGAAAGCTTTTTGACATTCTTCTGTCCAGACGTAAGGGACTCCCTTCTTCATGAGCTGGGTGAAGGGTTGATATTTTCCGGAAAGGTTTGCTATAAACCTCTGGATGTATGCCAGACGCCCCTGCAGGCCTCGAAGTTCTCGGAGGTTTTTCGGAGGGTCCATGTCAAGGATGGCTTTGGTCTTCTCGGGATCGACATGAATCCTTTCGCCGTGATAATGAAGCCCAAGAAATTTCCGCTAGAAACCCCTAGGAAGGACTTAGCGGGGTTTATCTTGAGTTGATGCGCTCGCATGAGATCGAAGACTGTCTTGAGGTCTTGTAGGTGATCTCCTTTGAGACGGCTCTTGACCGCGATGTCATCAACATAGCATTCGACTGTCTTGCGAAGATACTGACAGAAGATGGTGCTCATAGCTCGTTGGTATATCGCACCAGCATTCTTCAAGCCGAAGGGCATCACTGTGTAGCAGAAAACCCCCTTCGGAGTCCTGAATGACGTGTGTTTTACGTCATCGGGGAACATCTTGATCTGGTTGTAGCCCGAATACCCGTCCATTGAAGACATACGTTCGAAGCCACATGTGTTGTCGATCATCATGTCGGTGATTAGAAGCAGAAATTTGTCCTTCGGGCATGCAGTGTTGAGATCCCTGAAGTCGATACAGACTCGTATCTTTCCATTCTTCTTGGTGACAGGGACAACGTTGGCCACCCAATCCGGGTGTTGTTCTTCACGAATAAATCTGCTGGTCAGGAGTTTGTCTACTTCCTGATCGATAGCGTTCATGATGTCAGTGATGGAACTGGGGATTCCCAGGACCCTTTCTTTGGTGTGCGTATTGATCGATAGAAAGTTAAACAGATCTAATACGCGTTCTAATCCTTCATAGACGGAAACTAGGGTTCACGAATTATACCTGCGGCGGAAAGGAGACAAGTAATTCCTGGCAATCTCGAGCGGACGACCCCAAGATCTTCTGTACGTATTCCTCCCTCGAGTTGGACGTCGTGTGGGCGACGATCTCCCAACCTTTTTTTCTCCTTGGCAGCCCTCTCTTTCTCTCCTTACGTGAATTACGAATTTTGAGAAAATTTTAGATTTTTGATCAGTAATCTGGCGGCCAGAGAATAGAGGATATATATAGGCTACGGCAGGGACCATGAGAAGAAATTAGGATTAGGCCTCCTAACGAATCTGGATATCCCGTGTTCAGTCCGAACACACAAACCAGGCCCATTAACAATAGCTCGGTCCACTAATGAGCTATCGTTGTACTACCTCCCTAATCCTAAATTATGTTTATGGGCTCCTTTTATTATGTGCTCGTTTGGCTCCCCATGTTAAGATATCGTATGTCCGTCGATCAAATTAAGTTACTGACAACTATATTGATTCGACATCTTTTATCCTTAAGTAGTACCGCTTAACTTTATTTGTCATATCGGATATAATCCACCTGCAGGGTTTACATGACAACCCTTATGAGCTCCTTAAGAGGACATCATCAACCCGATGTATCGGGACATAGATTCCATTTATAATCAACAGCCCATCATACATACATTGTTATTACCCAATTCATAGAGGTTGTTGATCCATAATGAATCTCACTCTTTTATGAGTCAAAGTAATGCACACTGCATATACATGTCCGTTATTATATTCGGATTAAGAGCATAAGCATCCATAATAACAGAGGTATTTGTTCTCTTATGTAGTCAGTACAAAGAGAACAACCTCAAGTGGTCCTGTTCAATACACACAAAGTGTACTAGTGTAAACCTATAGTCAAGACAGACTAATACCAGATTACACTACAACTTTTCCAATAGATTGTCCAAGTCCATCTAGGTTGTGAACTATTTATATACTCCATAGGAAACTGATAATATGATCTTCTGTATGACACCACACACCATATTATCTACAATATAGAATATCAGACATTTGTATTAACACTTGCAACAAATACAATATGCAAACATTTGCCCATATGATTCTCATTCAAAATTTAAGGAAATATGGTTACTACAAAAGTGATGCTTTTAGTATATAACCCTAACAGTCAGGACGAAAATATTGTTGTTGTTGCTTTATAGGCTTGGTATCAGGTAAGGTGTTAAGCCTATGCATCGCGATCTGGGGATCAAGTCCCGGCATATCTTCGTAGCTCCAGACGAAGACATCGATATATTCTTTAGCCAGTTGGATTAAAGATTCCCGGTCTTCTCCTTTTAGGCTTTTGCTGATGAAGATGGGTTTGGAAGAAGATCCATCCCCAAGGTCGATTTGCTCGACTTCGTCTTCGGTAGGGGTTCGCGTAATTCAAAACAAGACTCCCACTGTTCTCCTAGGCGTTGAGCCCAGGGTTCTTCTTCGAAGAATTCTGGCGTTTGGTCTTCGCCTTCATCTTCTTGAGATTGTACAGATATCAGGTTGGCTGATAGCACTTTATTGAAGACAGATCCGATACTGGTATCGGAATCCCAAGTTGATGCTTCGGATGAATGAGAATGTTCTACTTCTTCTACCTTCGAACTCTCTGGAGTTGACGACGGCGTGACATAGCCCACCCCCCGTCGAGTTTGATGATAGTAGTCGTGCGGCTTTCCTTTAGGTGTTGGGAGCCGGAGAGGAAGACGTCGACCCTTGCCGTAGTCAGGCCTTTGTTGCTTTTTAGGTCGTAACCCATCTTTTGGATGAGGTACTTTGCCTTGTCCGTGTACCGATAGACTTGTATTCTGCCGGTATCTGGTTCTTGCTCGAGTGGCGGGAGGTCTTGATGACGCTCGACTTTGCCGAAGGTGATAGATTCTTCGTCTCGATTCTGCGGTAGGACTACAAAACAGACCCCTTGGGACGGGACTACTCGATTTACATGATGGACGGTCGTTATTTGTGTTTGCAACGACCGTAGAGCGTTATCTAATGTATATATGGCATTCCAATATGGAAGACTAGAATAATTAAAAGATACTCTGTTATTGATGAAACACAAGATTTTGTCCCGCGGGATTACATTGTCCAGAGAGGGTGCATCTACATCAGCAGAGATATATTCCCCTAACTCTTCATCTGTGAGAACTGGGGTTGGATCGGGAGAGTCCACCACAGCTTTGATTTTGGGGTCCGAGAGGGCTATGTGGGCCTTCTCCGGCAGCTTGGATGAGACAGATGATTACGACGGCTTGCCCTTAAGACGCACCTTCAGAGGTGCCTCAACTGCGCCTTCGGTGATTGGTACCTTCCCCTGTAGTTTTGCCACAAGGGGAGCCGATGTTTGAGGCGGCTTTCCCTTGAGCCGTATCTTTAAGGGAGCTTCAATAGATGTTCTACCTGGAGCAGTTGGTACTTTTCCAAGTAGCTTGATGATCATGGGAGGCAACGTCTTAGGCGGCTTCTCTTTGAGTCGAATTTTTAAAGGAGCGTCGGGAATCATCTCTGGCTCCATATCGGGCTCTGCTGCCGTTTCTGCTTTATCGTCAACATCATTGGCTTTCTCCTCGTCTGGAGACTTGTACAAGGTAGAATCAGTGAAGTAGGTTTCGACCCCTTTGAAAGGGTCAATGTTCGCGAACTCCGTCCGGATGACGTCGTTGGTGGACACGTACTTCATACATTGGTGGAGTATAGATGGCACCACCATGTACTCATACAGCCATGGACGACCCAGTAGGAGGTTGTTGTTGACGTCGGCGTCCACGACATAGCATGTCACCTCGGTTTTGAGGTTACCGATATGACACTTTAGCCATATTTTGCCCAGCGGCTCGCTTTTGCTAGCATTGAAGCCACTGATTGTTGTGTTGGAAGGCGTCGGTCGGTACATTGGGATCCCCAGTGTTGAGAGCAGCGTCTTCGGAATGATGCTGAGGGAAGACCCCGGACCGATCTGAATCCGCTTCACCTTGACGGAACCGATATATCCTGTATAATACAGTGGCCTGTTGTGTCGGTTGTGCTTGAGAAGCATGTCTTGTTGGGTGAAAGTTATGTTGGAGATAACTTCATCCGCACAATGACAGTGCGCACATGTAGTCGAAGTATCCTCAGGCTGTTTGACCTGACTGATGAAGGACTCAGCATCTGTCAGGGCTTCACAGAGAGCTTCACGAGTGTCCTTGGAAAGACGAAGGAGCTCAAACAGAGATAGGAGGGCAGGAGTACTGGCAAGTTGTGCCAGTATGTCGAAGTTGTGGGGCTTGGCTATCCCTGAAGCATTCTTATTTCGCAGAGGCTTGTCAAAGCGGGCCTCTACATGCTTCTGCTTATTAGCTGCTGGAGGCTTAGATGGGCCCTCTTCCTGGGCAGCAGGGACGGTGCAAGGAGGCACCACATCGACGGCAGCTTCGTCGGGTTAGGCGTTCTGATGTGAGCGTGTCTGTACAGGAAGTACCTCTTCTGTAGAGGAAGAGACCATGCGGCAAGACTTGATCTTCCTGCCTTTAGTTTTGGAGGCAGAGCGTACCTCCGATTGAGTAACCTCGGAGACGAGATCATGGTGAACCCACAAGACCTCTCCCTGAGATGTGGTGAGTGGGATGAGTCCACTCACGTTGTCACGAGTAGGTGGTAATTTAACCACCTTTATTGTCGCCTTAGGGATGGGGACGACGCCATCTTGTATTGTGGTTGGCGGCAAGGTGCCAAATTGGAGTGACACCAGATTGGCCGAGACCGTTTTCTTCTCGTAGTCGATGGAGATAACATTCGCATTGATCATGCGCTGGATGTAGTTTTTGAGGACGTAGCAGTCCTTAGTTGGATGTACGACAAACCGATGGTAGTGACAGTACCTCGGATTGTCCACTTTTCCAACCTCGTCGGGACGCTTCGGGTCTGGCAACTTGATCTTGTCATCCTGCTTCAGTATCTTGAAGAGTTGTCGGGTGTCTTCATCGTTGAAAGAATAAACCTCCTTTGGCCTTGGTGCAAGTGGAGGCTTCTGAGTAGGTGCTGATGCACCTTTGGAGGCATTAACAGTCAAAGCCTGTTTTCTCTTCGTCTCTCGTCCAGGGTTGTTGGCTGCAGGCCGTTTTCCCTTGTCCTCAAAGGCAGGGAAACTAACTCCCAGAAGGCGAGCATTGGACGCCCTCTTTTTTGATGCTTCGGCTTCGATGATCAAGGAACTCCAGTTGTGAGGAGGAGTAGAGTTGAGCCAGAGTTTGACTGCAGGCAGCATATTCATGCTGCAGGAGGAGAGGAGTGCATGTTCTGGCATGCCCTAGGGCAGTCTGAAGCAGGCCTGTCGGAAGCATTTGATGAATACTCAAACTGTTTCCTTCTCCTTCTGGCGTATCTCTATGAGGGACGCCATTGACATGTCCTTCCCGCCGTCGTAGAAACGGTCGAGGAAGAGACGCATCAAGTCATCGAAGGAAGATATGGAGTTATCAGGGAGACTGCAGTACCAGTCGTACGCCACTCCTTTCAGTGCCCCGACAAATATGTTGGCGAGTAGTGCGTCCTCCTTCGGGAGATGTCCCGTTTAAGACTGGAAGTACGTCAGATAGCGACGCGGAGAGTCCTTTCCATCGTACGGCGTCAATGTTTGTGGTTTATACTTAGGAGGATAAACCACTTTGTTTCATTCAAGGGGATAAGGTTGGGGGATACCCATCTTTTGGCGCTCCTCTTGTCTATTCTTGGACTCAAAGCGCTCGGGCAAGTCCCTGATCATCTCGACCATGTCCTCTGCGAAGCTGGGAGTCGGAGAAGGTGGTACCGCCTAGAGTTGAGCATTTAAGGGCTCCGACGTTCGAGGTGCCTCGCGGCGATCTATATCCAAGGATACTCGTTGAAGGGGTACGTTTGATTCTCCATTGGCCCCGGGGTCAGGACTAGTAGACGGTGCTCTGGCCAAAGCTGACCGTATCTCAAATACTGCTTGAGTCAGTGTTTGCATGGAGGCAGAGAGGGTTTTGAGTCCTCCCTCTAAGGTATCCATGCGCTGGACGAGGTCTGCTGGTGGCGCGTCAGGCTCGGTATCACCCCCAGTCATGTATACTGTCATGACACGGCTGTAGTCGGATGGATCAGTTGAGGCCTCACTCTCGGCTTCACTCTCCTGTAGGGGAGTTGCCTCTCCTGGAGCTTCATCCTGGCTAACCCCAGCTATGTTTTGGAGGACACCCTCGTCTTCGAAAGAAGTATCCGCAAGGGCCTGTTTACCTCCAGTTCTATCTTGGTCGAGACGCAGATCCACAGGGGCTAGACTCCCCCCAACTACGTCCGGAAGGCTGACTTCGTCTCCAGGATGAAGATCCACCCCAGCTGTGCTCTGGAGGACATCTTCGTCTTCAGAAGGAGGATCAAAAAGGGCTTGACTACCCCCAGCTTCCTCCAAGATCTTCTTTCTCCTCCGAGTGTCTTCGAACACTCCGTAGGACGGGACAGTTGTCTTGGTTTTCCTCGACTGGCTTTTGGACGAGGACGAAGAATTGTCGGTCGCCTTTCAGACTGACGAGGAGTTAGAGATTACGTTGTATGAAGCAACTTTTAGTTCTGACACCTTCTTTCCGAGGCGACGTCGGAGGGGTATTGATGATTACAGCCGCTGGAACACCGACTGTCTTGGTGGAACTGCTGCCTTGCAACAGCAGTTGATGGTGACTACAGCACAGGAGTGCCCTGTGAGGGGCGCATCGTGCTTGTCAATCGACTCTCCTGATCGGTATTTGTGAGTGATCACGTTACGCAGATCGTTGGAGGAGAGTGCCACCTTCGTACCCCCATCAGGCGCATGGCAAGGCCAAGCGCCGGGGTGGTCAAGTGAATGCTGCGCCCCCTGATCCAACACTAAACAGGCGCTCAGATCAGTAGTAGGGGAACAACATTTACAGTAACTTGAATGAACCTCAAACACACAACCAGTGGAGGCGCGGACCACAGGGTTTGCCTTGTTCGACTTGGTTACGAATACAACAGATGCGCCCAAGTGAGACAAGGACTTTGAAGGTCGACTCATTTTCGGCACAGAAGCACCCGAGTCGACATTACACAGCTTACCATCAGCAGCGCGCATGATTGTGAGCGCATGCTTCTGATTTGCTGCTGGCATAGCACGTTTGAGGCGCATGGCCCGTGCTGCCTTGGACTTCATCGTACCAGCCTGCTGGGGTGCATAGTACTCAGAGTCCAAATTCTCCTCACCACTACACCGAGTGAGTCTGTCAAAGACAGAGACCTTCTATGGCACATCAGAGGTGATGCACAGGGCATTAGCAGTGGCCCTGCTCCGTCGATGCATCGTCCTTACCTGAGAGGGAGATGGCTGGGGAATGTGGTCAGTCGCACGTTTCCCCGAGAGATGTGCTGCACCGGTGGGCGCATCTTGGATGCTGAGGACGTCAGCAGGAAGGGAAGGCTGCATTAGTGCATCCCCTTCGGTGGTGGTGCCAGAGGCGTCGACCTTGCGCACCCAGACTTGGCGAGTCTTCTTTGGCTTCGACATCTGCTTCGAAGGACTCACACTGCCTTCAGAGATGAACTCCTCATACGCCTGTTGATTGAGGCGTACGACCAGCGACTTGTGGGAGGAGCCCATCTTCACGTCGTCGGATTGCAACACAGCTTTCTCGGTGGAGGAGAAAGAGGTCCCCAGCAGAGTCGCCAGCTTGTTTGCCATTAAAATCTTTTGATTGCAAATTTCAACTACAAACAGAACAGTGTTACGATGTAGGACTTAGACGTAGTCCTAGGAGTACACTTTTGTTTATATGGGTCCCTTGTGCCGATGGAGCGAGTGGTAATGCGTTGACTCCGTTGATGATCTGACGACGGTTCTCGGTTCTCTGAAGGTCTGAGTTGCTCTGGGTGTTGGAGCTTACGGAGAGAAAGAAGACGTTGAGTGTCTGTATCTGCCTCTCTGTGTGCGCCCGTAGGTCTGTCTCTGTATATGTATGTTGATGGATGTGTGATGTGTGTGGAAGAAGAAAATGATCCCTCTATTTATAGTCTGCAGGCTGGCTGCTCATGCGCACATATGTAGGATACGCCTGTTTATGGGGATGCCACGTGGCGATTGCTGATGGAGGCGCATGGACGATGCACTCTGATTGAGGAGTTGAACCCTTCTTGTTGCTTTTTTGAGCTGTAGCCGAGCGGACATGTAGCAAATAGAGAGGATCTTTCAGTTGCTGAGATCTTGGCTGATTAGTACCCCTTCATAGGCTGAATCAAGTCAAAGGACGCGTGTCGTAGGTCCATGGCTCGAAGATCTCGATTTTGGTGGAGAGTGATCTGATAGGATGCGCCTGGGATTGGGCGCAAGAGGAGACTTTGGCTCGTAATCTTTAGGAGTCACGAACCAGTCGGGGTGCATGGCTTTTGAGGCGCATGCGGGGGTTCAGTAGTGACTTTGACTTCTGTCTTTAGGGATCAGAGAAAAAGTCTGAGGCGCATGGCTTTTGAGGCGCATACAGAGATTTGGGCGTATGGCTGCGGAGGCGCATACGAGATGGTTGGGCGCGTCTGTATGATGCACGGTCTGACCGGCACATCCGCTTTACATGATACGTCTTTATTGGTTCGACTGTTACGTTCTTCGAGTGCTTTAAATAGCCATTTTTGACTTGGCTGAATTCGAAGCGTCAGGTTCATTACCATTTAATGCAAATTCATTGCACGGGATTCGGAGAGCCAGCCACTTGGCGTATGGGTTTGATTTGCCCGGCCTATAAATAGTGGCATAGAGAGAGTTTGCTTCTCGTTCTCTCACGTCCTCCCGAAATGAATTTGTTTGCTCGAGCGCATTCTATTGACGAGATGCTCCCGAGGGTGAAGATGCGACACATTGTCTTCATTGATGCACTTGAAGGTGACTGTTACATCCAAAAGTCGGAGCCGAGGGCTTCTGAGGTAGGCAAAAGGTGCCTGTTGCATCCAAAGATCGGGATGCTCGAGCCTCGTCTCCATTATGCTGGAATTGCCGCAGATCGGAATTACGGTGCTCCGATCATCTTCCTTGGGCTTTGGTAGAGCTCCTCCTCCCACTAGAGTGGGTGTTGCCCATTCTGGTTGGGTTGAAAGCTGCTCCTTTAGTCGCGGGTCGATTGCGGTGCTCTCATCTTCCTTGGTTTGAAGAGATCTTTCTCCAGCTAGAGGGTTGATTGCCCACCCCCGTTTTGCTCAATAAATGCTTCATTAGTCGAAGCATTTGATGGCGCATATGCTGACACTTCATGATGCGCCTGACTGAAAGGGCGGCACATAACTGAGCTGCTGAAGGGATGCACATAACTGAGCCGTTGAAGGGATGCACATAACTGAGCTGCTGAAGGGATGCGCATGGCTAAGAGCGCATGGCGAGATACGCCCATTTGAGAGCGCATGGTGGTTGCTGCGCCTAGCTGTAGACTTGGGGTCTTTTTTTTGTAGAAATTCTCCTTTGTACAGTTCTTTTTTTAGACATGTAGTAGACTTTTATATGAAATAAAAATCCTTTTTAATGTCTATACTTTTGCTTTGCTATGCCAAGTACTTTATCTGAGCTCCCGGGCGTATGTAATGTTTAGCGCATAGGATTTCTGGTCCTGAAATTCTATGCTTCTACATTACCGACGATTTGTATCAGACTTTGCTCGAATTTCAGTGCCATTGACGTAGTTGACCCGTAAGGATGTACAGTTTGCTTTGACAGTAGAGTGTCAGAGTTCATCCGAGAAGTTGAATCAAGGATTGATGACGGCACGCATTCTCACGCTTTCAGATGGGACTGGAGGATTTTCAGTTTATTGTGATGCTTCAGGCAAAAAATTAGGATGCGTCTTAATGCAACGTATAAAGGTAGTAGCTTATACTTCACGTTAGCTTCGTGATCATAATAGAAATTATCTGTCATGCCCCAGAACCAGAATACTGGAGAACGGAGGACAGACACAGCCAGCAACGTACATTGAAGTGCAATACACTTCGCAATACGGTCACGACTGTCTAGATGCATGAGAGTTCATCTACAATCCATCAGTCTCTTATAGTCAAGAACAAGCCTAGTGTCTCAATCTCAATCAAGCAAATAATTATTACAAGATGTTAGATCATCAGACATACAAAGTAAGGCATCCCAAACATTACATATTCAGATGATCATGAAGCTAGTCATACAAAATACAAAGAATAGCAAGAGTTAAGTCATACATGATCAACCCTAGGATTTGTCGATCATGTTACAGCCCTTGGACAGACAAAAATTAAGTTGTAACACGAGCTAACACATGCTCGACGGCTAAACGCCTCAAAAGAATAATTTACAATAGAGTTGGAGAGCAAAATAAAAAACTCATTCGCTGCTACGGTTATGTCTGGTGTTCACCATCTGGATGGAAGGCAGGTAGATCCTCGGGTGCTATTCCAAAATTTGGCCACACAAAACTAGCTGGATCAGAACCCAGAAGAGCAAGTACCACAAGGCAGGCTCTACTTATGAACTAAAACCAGCATAAACTCCACTTATGAACTAAAACCAGCATAAAATGAATAGAAGAACTGATAAAAGAACATAATTAAATAACATGAAAGACAGAGTTAAAAGAACACACTAGCCTGCATTAGAAAAACAAGAGGTGGAATATAATTTCCATGTTAATCATGAGATAATCATTCAGGCATGACCAATCAAGTCCTACGGCTTGCTATCATTAGCTATCTAGGGTTATCACAGACCTAGTTACTAACAAGATACAGTTGAGATGTTTTCGCAGTCACAAGCCCTACAGACTATCTAGCTTATCCAAGCAGGGGTTACAAGAGTTTATTAAGATTTAAGAGTACTTTTAGTTTACAAGGAGTGCAACACATAACAATGTGCTGGAAATGTGCCCTACTCGACGGCAGGCTATAAGTCCACAGGTGTGGCCGGGATAACGGGATCGCCTATAACTGGAAAATCTCTCTATATGAACGACTTGATCAATCTAGTCGTTGACCTAGTCAGATTCATTATGAATCCCTGATCGTGGTAACCAGAAATCCATGTCCTAGACATGATACAAGATGAGACAGTTAGCTTGAACAGTCACAATCAAGGAAAATCAACCACGGAGTCAAGACAAGGGTTATACTTAGCAAGATAGGAATAGTTGTCGCAACAGCAATCAAGGTTTCAGATGTCATGTCAGGTTTACTTGTCATGTCATGGATGCTTGTCAGAAGTACGCCTCGATGGGCCACTATCAAGATTATCAAGACGGGATCATATTATCCTGTTCAAGTTTAAGTTCATCAAGTCGGGTCGCCACAATTTAGGACAATTACAGAAAAACATGTAAAGAAGATCAAGAACATCCATCGGTGATTGAAACTATCACTCACATATAAACTCCAGTTGAAGTAAAACAAGAAGATTCTTGAAGCCAAGACGAAGATCTATAACTTTTATGTTTTCAGTTTTATAAAATTTTAGCTACAAAACATCTTAGACAAGCAAAAACAGTTATTCGCACGCGCGGACAAAACTGGCCACGGTGCACGGCAAACGAATCACGCAGGCACGCGATGTGGGAAACGTACAGCGCGTGGGGTACGGATGCACGGGGAACGGACGCACGGCAAACGGATCATGCAGGCGCGTGGCACATGAAATGTGCAGCGTGCAGATGTACAGCGCATAGCAAACTGAGGAATCGGAGGAATCGAAGGTATGGAAAGGTCCTACGGTCGGCTTAGAACTATTGTACGTCGTTCTTTCAAAATGGCACTCGGTCCTTCGTCCTGTGGCTTGGGAGAAGGAAAGTTGGTCTTCGCCTCAAAGCTATAAATTAGACTAAGTCATAGGCGTCGCCCGCATAAATGCTTGATAATGCATGCACGGTCCCAATGTCCAAGGCTTGACATAGCCTTTGTTTGCCCCGCGGGTTAAGTTGTATGGCACGGCTTGGGGCATAAGTCTAGACATCCAAAGTACTTGGTCATTCAAGTCGAACGCGTGTACGATACGTTCCCACGATGCGTGGCTTGGCATAGCCTTTGCTCGTCAAGTTGTTGTATGATTAAGTTAGGCAAAGTTATGCTTGACTAGCGGAGTCATAGCAAGCACTATCCCATGTTATCTGCGGTTTTTAAGCCACTTAGTCCCACGATCTCAAGGCTCGTCATATAAAATATGACTTGGGCAGTAGTGTCGTATAGAACACAAGTCGGTTTAAGGCACGAGCCACAGATGGTTCAATGAAAAGTTATCCACGGTCTATGGCCATGAAGAACACGTTTTGTTCAAGTTATGCTTGAAGGATATCAATTAGCCATTCATGAGTTGAGTCAATAAGAGTATGGAAAAAATGAAAACATGTCAGGACTATAGGTCAGTCGCCGAAAAAAGATGTCGGGATTATAGGTCAGTCGTCGAGGCAACCCTGGTTTGGGCTCTGCAAAAGAAGTATGGAAAAGAAAAGAACTAAACCAAAGGAAAGTAAGTTGTAACGGTTAGGCCATGCATTTACGTTGAGTCTAGAAGTTCTCGTAGGTGTATGGTCATAGACAACTTGTTGACAAGGTTCCGCGCCCTCGATTCGGTAGCCTGGGCCGCAGGACCACATCAACCTAGGAGGAAAGCAAGGTAGTTAGGCAAGAACAGGCCGCCGATGATTTGAGGACTTGAGCAGGGCTAGCTACCCTTAGCTGTAAGGGTCTTGTTTGTACCACCTATATATCTAAGATGGCTTGAATTGCTAGTGACCTTTCATATAGATAAGTTGGCATGCTGAGCGGCAATCCGCATACACGGTGTCGGTCGAATCAATGAAAGTACAAGTACGGCACGAATGGGGTAAAGATGGTATGTACGGTTGCAATACAAGTCTTAAGAAGCCTAAGATTTGGCTATAGAGAAGATGCGTGCTTCGGCACGAACTGTGGCGTCGATTATTAAGTTATTGGCATAGAGTTGCATAAGTCAGACTTGAGTCATTTCGAGTTAAGTCAAGAAGGGCCGTAAGACAAGTTTGGTTAAGTCATGCTAAGTTGCGAGGCACGGCAAGGCACAGCCACGGTGTTGCGGCACAAGTATAGGTAAGACTAAGTGGGGAAGCACAGCCTCAAGTATATTGAAGCACGAACCAAGTCAATGACACGAATCATGTTATTGCATCCCAAAGTATGGGCCATAAAGAAAATATGAGTCGGCATATTGATGTTGGAAGCACGAGAATGGTCTAGAGGCAAGGGCAAGGAAGTTATCGGTGCAATGGCACGATGATGGTCTAGAGACACGAATAGGCCAGGCGTCTCTGTCCTAAAATCGATCACAAGACAAGAATAGAAAGACAATCATAAAGGAATTATGTTGCACAAAGTAAATGAACGTATTGGTTTTGTATGGGTGGGCGATGAGCTCACTCCACCAGTACAGTTGAGTACTGACACCTACACAGTTTCCATGTACAGGCACAGATAGAAGCTCGTTGGCGCAGAGCTCACTTGGATGCGTTGAGGCATGGAGTTCCTTGGTGTTTCGATGCGTGCGGTCGCATGGAGTCAGACTTGTACGGGACATAATGTATGAACATCGCTTATCCGAAGCATCTGCTGGCTCGTCAAATTGTATTGAAAGATGAGAGAGAGGAGAGTGACATGTATTGTGAGAAGATTGAGACTGAGTGATTGTAATAATGGCCTCATACCACATTGTAATCTTTGTTTCAATATAAATAAAGAGCATTTTGAATAACTTGTATTTTGCTTCAATTTTTGTTGTTGTTTATTCAATATTTCTGTTTGAGATTTTTGTGCGATGATCCCGTCGTAAGCTGTTGTAATCGACCATTATGAAACTGCCTTGCATGAGTGCAATCTAGGCTCGTCCGGTATCACGTCTTAGTGAGGACGATTGGTTCTATGGGACTGGGGCGTGACATAATGGTATTAGAGCACGGCTTTACATCCTTGGACTTTCGATTGAATTCTTTAACTCTAATGTCGTTTTTGTAAACTCTGATGTTGCATCCATAATTGTTACGTTGGCGCTCTTTCTCAAATGTCCCACAGGATGTCTATACAATAAGTCTAAATATTTTTGCAAAATCGTACGAAAATTTTGATTAAACAAACTCAACTTCAAATAAGCACGGTTGGCTTAGTCGAGATGGGCATATACACCAAGAATTGTGTCGACCTTAGCAAAGTCGAGTGCGGGATTCAATTCCTTTCGAACGATAATAAGTTGAACTCGAGAGTATATGGGATAACTATTAATTGAGGGACTATCAAAAAAGATGATATCGTCGATGCGATACATATGAATTGTGCTTGAAAGTTGAGGATTTGTCGAATAACTTCATCCCTGAGTGGTGTATGGGATAGTTTCGAGGATGTCGATCGATTGAGGATGCGGGGTGCCAACGAGTCTATCAGCAAGAGACTAGTATGCAAAGCCTTAGAAAGAGTGTTTCAGAGTAATGGTGATTCTCGATGGCTAGCCCAAGATAATACGAACAAAAGAGTAGACGACGTACATCGACCGGATTGTGTCGAGTATGAAATGTAAAATGATCGAGAAGGTAAATTGAATCGAGGAAGAACTAAGGTGTAATGAATGAATGACTCGATAGAGAAAATCAATATGCATGGTATACAAAAAATTAGCACGATTGGAAGATAGCGTACATGAAAGAGTTTTAGTTTGAAGTTATGAAAATGACTCTAAGGATTTGGTTTAAATTGCTCGATGACTTTACGATCTGAAGAAATGTTGCTTGATGACTAAGATTGACGGATGAACATACATAATTTTGGATTGAACAAATTGATCAAGAAAATAGTTTGAGGGATAATGATCGAACTTGATCTTGAATGTCGAGGAGATTATCCTGTTCAGACGATAGCATCAATCGCACGACTCGGAATTCGTTGCAAGTGAAGATCGTCAGGTTACGTATATCATCGATGGTATTGAGGCGTATCAAAGATCGATATACGATAACTCGGGGGTACTCTGATTCGAGAAATGATGATCATGTAAAGTGTTATTATTTCGACGGATGCTATGCTGAGGATTTTGATTAAAATGAATGCTTGGATAAAAATGATCGTGTCTTGATTTCTTCGATGATAACCACAACGTTGACGATTTTGTCTTGTACGAGCGCAACTCCAGCCTCATACATGTGTCACATCAGATTTGGGGCGATCGTTCCACATGAGCGCTGACATGGTGATTCATGTCGCAGGAATGATCGAACTCGAAAAATTTGAGCATGGCAATTTGGATTGCTTTGACTTGTGGCTCGATGCGATGGTGATATTCGAAGATGGTTTGGATTTGTTGTTGACGTTTGAGTAAACTTGAGGAATGAGTAGATCCAATCAGCGTATCAAGAATGAAATAGGCTAGACTCAAAACAAAAGTTGCACCCCGATAAGAACGATTATCCTGGGGGAATGCATGGTAATTTCGTGTCCCGTGTGGATGATCGGACTTGCGTGAGATTGGGGCATGACATATTGTTGAGCTAGGCGACCTTGTGAACGATTACGTGAATTGCGATGAACAACTTTGGGAATATGAAATAAAAATTATGGTTTAGTAACAAATCGTGTCATAGCATACTTGACTGAAATATGATGGATAGGTGGATTATATCGAACGTGTTCGAAGAGATAGACTATGCGAATTGCTAGTTTGGACCTGCGATATTGATATATCGAAGAATTGGTTGGACATGACTTACCATAGGATGGCTTTGCTGAACGACTCGGACCCCTTGAACTAAGTGTTACAAGTACGAGTAGGAGAATATATGCTCGATGTTTAAAAATCAGAGTAATACGAGCTTGGGTAGAAAATCCGTATTATCAACTTTGGTTTGACCTTAGGATTGGGGTCAGTATTGATATTATTGTTGGGGAACTATGATTCTAATACTGACGGATGATTTTAGCCTAGAGAGATGGCCTAGCAGGTTAGGTGAAACACCCATGTTCCGAGAGTTAGTATCGGTACACCTGATCTTGAGGATTGATAGTATTAGATACTGGTGGACAGAATGATTCTAGAGTATAAAAACACCACTCATGAGGCTCAGCTGAAATGCATATATTTTAGGAATGCCTGAATATGTGCACGATCCGACTCAAGTAAAAATGACGGATTCTCTATCACAAGGCTTGGCTGACATGCATGTATTTTAGGAACGTGTAAAATATGTGCACGATCCAACTAATTGAAACATTGAATACAAGTGAGACTAAACGAATAGAAGAGTGTTGAGGCATTGGAAGAATGATTGAGGCATAGATGCAAGTCAGGTTTCTGAGATTGGTTAAGGCAAAATGCGTGCAAGAGTCACTGGATGTTGAATCAAGTTATAAGTTGAAAAGTGTATTGAATTAGTTTCGAGGACAACTTTTTTTGAGTGGTGTATAATATAATGTCCCGTCCAGCTCAGCTAAATCGGTGGAATTGAACTGCCAACGACATTCGAACTTAGCCATGCAACGGCTGCTCGAAGACCCACTCGGTCGTGACGACTCCTTGCTCAGGTGGGTGGCTTCGGTGAACTTGCCTCAGCTTGGCCTTCACATTAATAAAACGAAAGTTTTCAAATGCATAAGTAGGCTTGATAATAAAAGAGTCGAATCTACATAGTTAAGGGAATAATCCCAAGTTGGGTCGAAATGAGTTAGAATATGGAAAGGTCCCACGGTCGGCTTAGAAGTGTTGTACGTCGTGCTTTTAAAATGGCACTGGCCCTTCGTCCCGTGGCTTGGGAAAACGAAAGTTGGTCTTCGCCTCAAAGCTATGAATTAGCCTAAGTCATAGACGTCGCCCACGTAAATGCTTGATAAAGCATGCACGGTTCCATCGTCCAAGGCTTGACATAGCCTTTGCTCGTCCTACGAGTTAAGTTGTATGGCACGGATTGTGGCATAAGTCTAGGCATCCAAAGAACTTGGTTGTTCAAGTCGAATGCGTGCACGACATGTTCCCACGATGCATGGCTTGGCATAGCCTTTGCTCGTCAAGTTATTGTACGATTAAGTTAGGCAAAGTTACGCTGGGCTAGCGGAGTCATAGCAAGCAATATGCCATGTTATCTGTGGTTGTCAAGTCACTTAGTCCCACGATATCAAGGCTCGTCATATAAAATATGACTTGGGCGGTAGTGTCGCATAGAACACAGTCTGTTTAAGGCACGAGCCACAGATGGTTCAATGAAAAGTTAGCCACGGTCTACGGCACATGAAGAACACATTTTGTTCAAGTTATGCTTGAAGCCTATCAATTATCCATTCATGAGTTGAGTCAATAAGAGTATGGAAATACTGAAAATATATCGGGACTGTAGGTCAGTCGCCGAGACAACCTTAGTTTGGGCTCTGCAAAAGAAGTATGGAAAAGAAAAGAAGTATACCAAAGAAAAATAAGTTATAACGGTTAGGCCGTGCATTTACGTTGTGTCTAGAAGTTCTCGTAGGTGCATAGTCATGGACAACTTGTCGACAAGGTTCTGCGCCCTCGATTCGGTAGCCTGGGGCCACAGGTCCGCATCGACCTAGGAGGGAAGCAAGGTAGTTAGGTAAGAACACGCCACCGATGATTCGAGGACTTGAGCAGGGCTAGCTATCCTTAGCTACAAGGGTCTCATCTGCACCACCTACATGTCCAAGATGGCTTGAAATGCCAATGATCTTTCATATAGATAAGTTGGCATGCTGAGCGGTAATCCGCATGCACAGTGTCGATCGAATCAAAGAAAGTACAAGCATGGCACGAATAGGGTAAAGATAGTATACACGGTTGCAATACAAGTCTTAAGAAGCCCAAGATTTGGCTATAGAGCAGATGTGTGCTTCGGCACAAACTATGGCGTCGAGTATTAAGTCGATGGCATAGAGTTGTGTAAGTCAGACTTGAGTCATTTCGAGTTAAGTCAATAAGGGCCGTAAGGCAAGTTTGGTTAAGTCATGCTAAGTTGCGAGGCACGGCAAGACACGGCCACGCTGTCACGACACAAGTATAGGTAAGACTAAGTGTGGAAGCACAGCCTCAAGTATATTAAAGCACGAACCAAGTCAATGACACGAATCATGTTATTTCATCCCAAAGTATGGGCCATAAGGCAAACATGAGTCGGCACATTGATGTTGCAAGCACGAGAATGGTCTGTTTGCAAAACAAAAGTTTGATTTCTATAAACTAAGAAAGAAATAAAGTACAAGAGTATAATTGATTTATGGGGAAGTACAACTATAGGAATCTGATCAGAAGACGATCACTTTATCCCTTGGATGATGTAATATCGAAGACACGAGTCTCTGGAAGTTGCAACAGTACTTCGTCAGTAGATTATGATCATTAGTGATGCTTTAGAACTGATTTGAAACTCTATTTATAGAGTTTTGAAATAACTGTTTTCTGAGTTGTACGTACTTCAAGTTGCGCGCTTTCTATCCAGTTGTGCGAACGGTTACTTGATCTGCTGGGGATACATGGCATCATTTGAATAAGATACATGTGGTCGTAGGCAGTGTAGTGGACACGTTCTTCGAGATTAGTGGCATGCGTGCCACATCATCCTGTTTTTGAATAAAAGTTGATCAGGTGGCACTAACTAGCCAGGTTGCGTACGGGCGCAACTCGACAACTGACACCTCTTACTGGGTCTTCTATGTTGTATTGATTAATTCTTGTGCCACTTGACGACTTGTTCGGGCTTGCTGTCAGCATTAATTACATGCTGACAAAATCTTCTCAAGTGCCGCGTTGCGCGGGATTCGAATAGATTTCTTCGATTTTTGTGTTGTCAGTTGTCAGTAATAATGACATCCGTTATAGCTTCTCGTGGATGCTTGCCACGTCGTGCTCGTGCACCCTGGCTTAGGCGCAACCTGAGACCGGCACAACTTACTGATCTGGCGCCACTTGATGCTGGAGCTTTGTTGAGAGGGGTGCCCATTGATTTTTAGACTCCTACAAGACCACCTTCAAAGTTTTCAAAGTTTTGAAATATTTCAAAATTTGAAATAGTTTGAATTAGAAAATTTGACACGAGTTGCACCAGTCAATGTTTAACCAATTCTGCTTTTTTAGTGCAAGTTGTGCAACAGTTTCATAATACCCTTTAGGCTATAAATAGTTATTCAAAGAGGATTTTTAACTTTTTACTGAAAGTTATTTTCCTCAAACCCTTCATCTTCTTGCTTCTTACTCTCCCGAAGCTCCTCCGACGATCGTAAATGGCACCAAGAAAGTCCACAGCCGATAAGGGAAAGGCCATTGTTGGGCCTTCATCGTGCGCATCACCACCGAGGGCACCTCATTATGCGCCTCCATCATGGAGAGCTGAACAAGCCAACCCACCTCTCGAAGGTGATCTTTATAGAACAAATTGGCCATCACTTAGGCGCCAGTGAACAAACGAATCCATTATGCCAGAGTTAATCATCTCTTTTTAGAGTTTTGATTGATTTACACACTATGTAACATATGCCTCCTCTTTTTAGAGTGTAGACGCGCACTCTATTTACTCGCGCATCCACTTTTTAGAGTGTTGGCTATGCCAAAAATACACTGTTTGTTTTTCCGAACTGTGTTGCATATGTTTTGAATTTGTGCCTTCTAACTTGCGCGAATGCACCCTTCAAACATGCGCATTTCAAATTTACACTGGACGCAACTTGATAACTTGCGCAATGTAGATCTTAAGTTCATATTAATCTTGAGCTAACACCAGATGCACTCTGTAGGCTTGTGCAACATAGAATCATGCGCAACCTAAATTTTATATATTTTTAGAACCTCGTGCAACCTGTGACTTTGCGCAACCTATTTTAAAATTTAGATACTATTGTATAGGCTTCATAAATAATCTTTTACTCTCTTTTTTTGTAGTTGATCTCAGAGAAGACCCTAATGCTGAAAAATATGCTTCGACCTTCAACGTGTCAGAATACCGAGAAGACTTATCCCACGTACAATATCCTCAATATGATATTCTTGAGTCCCGAAGAGCTATGCTCGCAGCTCAAGA
The DNA here is from genome assembly GCA_029216955.1 of Iris pallida. Classification (NCBI taxonomy): domain Eukaryota; kingdom Viridiplantae; phylum Streptophyta; class Magnoliopsida; order Asparagales; family Iridaceae; genus Iris; species Iris pallida. Next base: position 10,404,266 of record JANAVB010025800.1, on the reverse strand, counting down.
GAATTCTACTTTATTATGCTTGATGAACGACGAACCTTTTGAAAGTCTGGACAATGTCGTCCATAAGAAACCAGCGTTCTTATTTTTAGAGGCGATCTAGGAGACGTTCTAGCACAAAGCGAAGAGAGAAGACATATTTTATCAATGTGGAGACATAATCATGTACCTCACAGAAATGTCGAGACATTTGTCTTTTTCTCGATATACATTTTCTAGTTATCTGTAAAACCCGTAAATTTCTACTATTTTTTTTATTTAAATTTTGGTATTGATTTAAATATTTGTATTGTACGTCGCGTAGTCGTATTTACGTCGCGCACGAAATTTTATTTTTCGTAATTGCTCGACGAGTGCGAATATGTGCGAGCGTACATATTTCTAGGAAAAACATTTTTCATATTTTTATAGTTTCAAAATATATATAATAAGTATTTTAGTTATCGTTCCAAAATTTCAAATTTGTTATTTTATTTATAAAACCTTTTATTTACATAGTTATAGTAATAAATATAATTATTATAAAATGGTATATTAGAAAAGCAAGCTTTATATTTTAAAATTATTTAGCAGTATATATATGTAATTTTCGAAATTAATTAATAGCATATTTTAATAGATGTGAAAAAGATATTTTTAATCTTGTTTAATTTAATAGTTTATTAAATTGGATAATTTAAATTGGAAAAGATTTTGTTTTAAATACACTTTTAAATATAGAAGATATCCATATTTGATTTGGATTCGTTCCAATTATTTTTTTAAACTATTTAAATTAATATTGAATTTATCTAATGAGGATTTAAACAATCCCAATCTTTATCCTAATGGGAATTCCCACGTCCTATAAATAGGCAGGTACTCCTCCATAAATTCCATAATTTTTCCACAATCCAATTCTCCACCAAAATATCTATCGTGCATCGTGTCCGTGTCCGTGTCGTCTTTTCTTCTACTATATTTCTAGTACAAATATATTCTGCATCCGTGTCCGACAGTCCCGGACACCGACTCGTCCCGTGTCTCGCAGGACACGTGTACAGACTCCATCCACCGTATCGGACAGACCCGACATGGCCATACCTTTCAAACCCTAATCCTAACCCTACCATCCTGGCTGCGATACTCCCCTTCACCGTCACCCGTCTCCGTCGACCCAATCACAACCACGGCAATCGCCCATACCAGAACCCACCACCATCGGAAAAGGAAGCAGGGGGAAGAGCCGTACCTCCTCCGCAGCGCCTTTCGGCGTTCGCCTCGACCTGCACTCCCAGATCTGGAGCCGTCGTCGCAGCGAACTCCGACCGCCGTGTGCGCGACACCGGGGTGGCCCCTCCCGAGCCATCCCGAGCAGATCCGCCTCCCTCCGCCTACCGCAACGGGAGGGCATGAACCGTCGCGCCACCACCGGCGCCTCCTCCCAGTCGACGCAGCCACCGCGCCGCACAGAGGGACCCCCTTTCCACCCAATTCTGTCGCCTCCTCCGTGAGCGCGCCACCCCACGAGCTCCGCCTCTGGCCACCGCCTCCACCGCAGTTTTCGTGCCCCAGCGCCAGCGATCGCCGGAAACCCCCACGGCTGCCGCCGTGTCTTCTTCTTCGCCGCTTCTCCAAATCCGACCAGTGGGAACCACCAACGTCGGCGCCCGACCCCTGAGCTCCGCCGACCCCATCTCCCTTGGTAAAACCCCCTTCGCCCGCCGCGCACCGCCGATCCACCTCCGCGTCTCCTTCCGCCCACAGCGCCGACCGAGCCACCAACCCTCGCCGAACAGCCCGCTCGCGCCGCTCGTGACCCCTACGGTGAGCCGCACCCCCTTTCACATTCCTCCACTCTCGACTCTCTCTCTCCTTTCTTTCTTTTTAATTTTTTGTAGAGAACAGCTTTTTGCTGTTACTTTATCATTTTATTATTATTATTATTATTATTATTATTATTATTATTATTATCATTATTAGTGTGATTATTATTATTAGTATTATTATTATGATTGTTATCATTATTATTGATATTAATATTATCATTATTATTAGTATAATTAATAATAATAATATTATTATTATTATTAGCATTAGCAAATTACTAGAAATATATATATATATATATATATATATATATATATATATATATATATATATATATATATATATATATATATATATATAGCAGTATAATGTTTTCTACCCTTTCCAGAAATAGGTTATATTTTGACAAATTACGTTTTTTAAAAACTATAATGTTTTCCTAGGTTTTCAAAATAGAATTTAAACCCTAAAGATATTATTAACTGAATTTATCTACTTAAAAATATTTTTCTAGGTTTCGTATATTTCTTTGCAAATAATTTGATTAATAAAATGTTAGCTTCTACAAAATTTATATTTTTACGAACTTAGAGTTTGTAGCCTAAAAACGATTTTCGATTTTTCAAAGTATGTATTTTATTTAAAAACAATTTAACAAACAAAATATTTTCTTTCAAGTGTTATAAATACTTTCTAAAAAAAAATTAGTATACGTATTTACCTCCTCAAATTCTCCTTGATTATCACCATTGATCCTGACTGATCATGCTTCCTATTTTCTTTGTGGATTCGCACCTTTACTCATCGACCATGGCTATTGGACAGAACAGGACTTGTTGGATCATTGCACCACATCCGGCGTAACACCAGGCAAGACACCTTGTCTTTACTGTTTAAATTTCCTGCTCAATATCATGCATGTTTTAGTTGTTTCTTTTTAAATTATATGTAAATGCAAATTACTATATTTTATACAACTGGCTTAGAGTTAAGGGACTACCGTCAAATTTAGTGTGTCTCATTGACTTGTCACGATTGTACACGAGTTGTGTGTGAGAGTTATGAGTATCATGTAGGGGTCACTTGCGTGTGGGCTGATCTCCCGTACGCATGCGTTAGAATATAACTGCTAATAGATGGTGTAGAAGACTTTGGCAGTTATTAAGGATTAAACAGTGTCGTGGAGTTGACGCATGTATAGTATCATTGGGGGGAGGGGACAGTTATTAGCGTAGGGGCTATATTTTATTTTTATACACATTTTGGGCCGAGGGTGACTCTCATGAGCACTACCTTCTGCCCAGGTCGATAGCGTCTCGGATGAGCGCTACTTGCTGGCCACTTTCTATTACTTGCTTGCGTGAATCCGTTACAGCCCATACGTAGAACGTTGTCCTCAAAATGTATATCACATAGGATGGTTAGGAACATTTACTCATGCATACTTTCCTGTTGAGCTTATTTATTCAGTTTATCGGCATGATATTATGTGTCTTGTTACGTCCCTCTGAGGACCTGGTTTTTCCCCAGGTGTGTGTTTTCGTAATTTCTTGCAGGTGCTCAAGCTAAGGCTATTCCTTCCTTCGTGATGACTGCTTTTGAACTTGTCATTGCTTCGCCCGACCAATCACTTTCTTTGTATATTTCTTCTCTATTTAAATTAGTTGGTAGTGGACTTTGTCTCCGCCCAACGATTGTATCATAAATATTCAAGTTGATTTCTATATTATTATTCCTTTCATTGTGGATGAGATTTAGTTGTCTTGGATTACTACATTTTACAGCTTATGTATACATACAAGGTTTCCATATATTGGAGTGTGCTTCGTATGTATACAGCTGGCATGATACGTATCTAGTCTCAAGTATTTTGGGACTGGAGCATTACATGTTTTTGTGGTGGCCCATGCAGGTTCGATTGCCGTTTCGGTTACATGACTGTACCGTACGGGGCTGCAATATAGGATTAGAGTCTAGAATCTCATCCACCTACTTGCCATCCTTTCTTGACTTCAATTTCTGAACTCTTGTTCGACCTCTTTGAATTGTATCTTGCTTGACTCCTTCTACCGTAAATTTCTTAGTTTCATGACTACACTAGTATATGCCCATAGGTTAAACACATGGTTAGATAGATTGCATTGACAATTAATCTCCATTGAGGTTATATTTGAGTATAAAGACATTTATTTTTCTAGAGATATGATCATAAGGATTAGTTAATTCCAAGTTGGGTCGTAGCATATTACCGCATCAAAGGATAGCTAAAATTTTACTTTAAATTTACAAGGTGGTATACACAAGGGGATAGCTAGACCGAGAAAGCAAATTTTTATGAATTTTGAAATTGTAAAATAGTTATGATTTAAGTTTTTTATTGTGACACTTGATTTACGGTTAACTTAAGTTTGGATTGTAATATGATAGAGTTTATCTCGAGATTATTTAAAGAGTTTAAATTATGATTTTCTAGACAACTAGAGAGATGAAAGTTTAGAAGGGAGAGAACTTGAGGTTTTAAATTGCGCGTACGATCTATAAAGTTTATTAAATTTTAAAGAGATGATGGAAAAAAAAATTTGTTAAAATTTTTGAAAGATATCGACTTTGAAGGAAAAAAAATTTCAAATTTCAAATTTTGTCCTATGATCTATGATTTATAGAGTTATTTAAATTTCGAGTTTAAAGCCTTGATTATGGATATTTAAATTTTTAGTAAAAAAAAATGTATGTTCATTTTGCGATATACAAGGACTATTTCGAGATTGATTAGAGATTTAAATTAAACTTGACAGTCTAAATTAATTGGTAATTGTGGCGGAGTATCTTGAAAATTTTATTAAGAAACTTCGAGGAACTTGAAATTTAGACTAGATCATATTGGTAGAGGACCAAGAAGCAAGGAAGGTCACCCTAGTGAGATAGAAGTATTGTACATTAGATTGCCATGCCACCTATGATTATGATATTGCATATGCACAAGTATAGTTAGTCATCGACCAAACCGATGAACATATCTTTTGACTTACTCGACCTTCCCTCAATTCTAGATCTTTTGTCATGACCATCTAATCATTTGAAACTTGAGAAATGATTGGATTGTTCCTTGATCATACACCATCTAAGTGGCCATCATATCCCTAGAAACTGTACTCCTAATTTATTTTACCTTGATTTGTTAGAATCTAAGTTATCTTTATTTCATGCTTTAGCTCGGTCATCTATTTGGTTCGTTAATCATTATCTTATTAATTCCCACTTTCTGCTTTAAGTTCTTTGGTGTCCCTATCGTGACTTTGATATTTGGAGCACAACACTAGACTTTTCCTTCCTACAACTTTCATATGTAAGACCTAGACGAGCCCACCTTCATGTAGGTATATCACGTGCCACTAAAACACGTCTCCTTGTACTCTAATTTCATATTGCGACTTTCGGGCCAAAATGACTGGACTCTAATCGCTACCGTGAAACCAATAGACTTTTTAACTTGAGATGAGACTCGACCTCGACTCGATTCTTTCAACCCGATATATGATTTTTGTTCTACTTAAATCCTTACATGCTTAACCTTGCATTTTATCTTGATTGCTGGACCTATCACACCATTAGTTTAATTCTTTAAGTTGGGTAGAATACCTTATGAACTAGCCTTATGAACTAGCAACCCCTTTGACCTAGTGACCTATATTAGAAAGCTTATTTAGATCCTAGAATCTAGAGGACCTAACCCGTCTAGCCAACCAAGGACTTGGACAAGAAGACTATATGACGACTGTATGACTTAGAATCATTCTACCTTTTTTAAATCTTAATCTCTCGTGCCTATGTATTTACCATTTTTGACTAATGATGCTAATGTAGCCTAGTTTTTGCAAGCTTATTCTTCATCAAGCTTGATCATGACATATGTTTTATTGGGTCGCTCCCACTAACATATTGTCTAATTAGAACCGGTGCATGATGGTCTGATCAACCAAGTGCACTGTGGTTCGCTTTTATTTATCGTTCTACGTGGATGGGGACATAGCTAAACTTAGACTTCCATCTGCGACTGCCTTGGCAACTCATTTTGAACTTTTTCAGTCGTCCTTGAACCACGTATTCGTATTCGATAATATCATCCTTGAACTCTATATTGCATTCGCCTTCACCTACTTTAGAAGAGCGAAGACGCTTGTACATGAATTCCCTCTAGCCCTCCTACCGATTATGACCATTACCGTTCCATGTGACTATATCCACGTCTTAACTAATCGTCCATTTTCTTGGCCCTATATTTACTATCGTGACCTTCTAATCGCTTAAGATTAGGAGTGACCCTAATCACTCCCTTAATCAACCGGCTCTCAAGAAACCCTATTTTTAAGGTCTCTAATCTATTCCCTCTAGTTATCCCGCTAACCTTTATCGCATGTTCTAACTTTAAACCTTGCTCATTTTTCATCCTTGCGTCAACCAATAATTATTCTCGCCATTATGAAAATCGAGACTTCCTAGTGCACCTTTCACCCCTACTAATCCTTAATTTCGAGGACGAAATTCTTTTAAGTTGGGTAGGATGTAAAACCCCTAAATTTTGACTATTTTTTTTATTTAAATTTTGGTACTGATTTAAATATTTGTATTGTACGTCGCGTAGTCGTATTTACGTCGCGCACGAAATTTTATTTTTCGTAATTGCTCGACGAGTGCGAATATGTGCGAGCGTACATATTTCTAGGAAAAACATTTTTCGTATTTTTATAGTTTCAAAATATATATAATAAGTATTTTAGTTATCGTTCCAAAATTTCAAATTTGTTATTTTATTTATAAAGCCTTTTATTTACATAGTTATAATAATAAATATAATTATTATAAAATGGTATATTAGAAAAGCAAGTTTTATATTTTAAAATTATTTAGCAGTATATATATGTAATTTTCGAAATTAATTAATAGCATATTTTAATATATGTGAAAAAGATATTTTTAATCTTGTTTAATTTAATAGTTTATTAAATTGGATAATTTAAATTGGAAAAGGTTTTGTTTTAAATACACTTTTAAATATAGGAGATATCCATATTTGATTTGGATTCGTTCCAATTATTTTTTTAAACTATTTAAATTAATATTGAATTTATCTAATGGAGATTTAAACAATCCCAATCTTTATCCTAATGGGAATTCCCACGTCCTATAAATAGGCAGGTACTCCTCCATAAATTCCATATTTTTTCCACAATCCAATTCTCCACCAAAATATCCATCGTGCATCATGTCCGTGTCCGTGTCGTCTTTTCTTCTACTATATTTCTAGTACAAATACATTCTGTATCCGTGTCCGACAGTCCCGGACACCGACTCATCCCGTGTCTCACAGGCACGTGTACAGACTCCATCCACAGTATCGGACACACCCGACATGGCCATACCTATCAAACCCTAATCCTAACCCTACCATCCTAGCTGCAATACTCTCCTTCACCGTCACCCGTCCCCGTTGACCCAATCACAACCACGGCAACCGCCCATACCAGAACCCACCACCATCGGAAAAGGAAGCAGGAGGAAGAGCCGTACCTTCTTCGTAGCGCCTTTCGATGTTCGTCTCGACCTGCACTCCCAGATCTGGAGTCGCCGTCGCAGCGAACTTCGACCGCCGTGTGCGCGACACCGGGGCGGCCCCTCCCGAGCAGATCCGCCTCTCTCCACCTGCCGCAGCGGGAGGGCATGAACCGCCGCGCCACCACCGGCGCCTCCTCCCAGTCGACGCAGCCACCGCACCGCACGGAGGGACCCCATTTTCGCCCAATTCTGTCGCCTCCTCCATGAGCGTGCCACCCCGCGAGCTCCGCCTCTGGCCGCCGCCTCCACAGCAGTTTTCGTGCCCCAGCGCCAGCGATCGCCGGAAACCCCCACGGCCGCCGCCGTGTCTTCTTCTTCACCGCTCCCCCAAATCCGACCAGTGGAAACCACCAACGTCGGCGCCTGACCCCTGAGCTCCGTCGACCCCATCTCCCTTGGTAAAACCCCCTTCGCCCGCCGCGCGTCGCCGATCCACCGTCGCGTCTCCTTCCGCCCACAGCGCCGACCGAGCCACCAACCCTCGCCGAACAGCCCGCTCGCGCCGCTCGCGACCCCCACGGTGAGCCGCACCCCCTTTCCCATTCCTCCACTCTCGACTCTCTCTCTCCTTTCTTTCTTTTTAATTTTTTGTAGAGAACAGCTTTTGCCTGTTACTTTATCATTTTATTTTTATTATTATTATTATTATTATTATTATTATTATTATTATTATTATTATTATTATTATCATTATTAGTGTGATTATTATTATTAGTATTATTATTATGATTGTTATCATTATTATTGATATTAATATTATCATTATTATTAGTATAATTAATATTATTATTATTATTATTAGCATTAGCAAATTACTAGAAATATATATATATATATATACATATATATATAGCAGTATAATGTTTTCTACCCTTTCCAGAAATAGGTTATATTTTGACAAATTACGTTTTTTAAAAACTATAATGTTTTCCTAGGTTTTCAAAATAGAATTTAAACCCTAAAGATATTATTAACTGAATTTATCTACTTAAAAATATTTTTCAAGGTTCCGTATATTTCTTTGCAAATATTTTGACTAATAAAATGTTAGCTTCTACAAAATTTATATTTTTACGAACTTAGAGTTTGTAGCCTAAAAACGATTTTCGATTTTTCAAAGTATGTATTTTATTTAAAAACTATTTAACAAACAAAATATTTTCTTTCAAGTGTTATAAATACTTTCTAAAGAAAATTAGTATACGTATTTACCTCCTCAAATTCTTCTTGATTATCACCATTGATCCTGACTGATCATGCTTCCTATTTTCTTTGTGGATTCGCACCTTTACTCATCGACCATGGCTATTGGACAGAAGAGGACTTGTTGGATCATTGCACCACATTCGGCGTAACACCAGGCAAGACACCTTGCCTTTACTGTTTAAATTTTCTGCTCAATATCATGCATATTTTAGTTGTTTCTTTTTAAATTATATGTAAATACAAATTACTATATTTTATACAACTGGCTTAGAGTTAAGGTACTACCGTCAAATTTAGTATGTCTCATTGACTTGTCACGATTGTACACGAGTTGTGTGTGAGAGTTATGAGTATCATGTAGGGGTCATTTGCGTGTGGGCTGATCCCCCGTGCGCATGCGTTAGAATATAACTGCTAATAGATGGTGTAGAAGACTTTGGCAGTTATTAAGGATTAAACAGTGTCGTGGAGTCGACGCATGTATAGTATCATTGGGGGGAGGGGACAGTTATTAGCGTAGGGGCTACATTTTATTTTTACACACATTTTGGGCCGAGGGTGACTCTCATGAGTACTACCTTCTGCCCAGGTCGGTAGCGTCTCGGATGAACGCTACTTGTTGGCCACTTTCTATTACTTGCTTGCGTTAATCCGTTACATCCCCTGCGTAGAACGTTGTCCTCAAAATGCATATCACATAGGATGGTTAGGAACCTTTACTCATGCATACTTTCCTGTTGAGCTTATTTATTCAGTTTATCGGCATGATATTATGTGTCTTGTTACGTCCCTCTGAGGACCTGGTTTTTCCCCAGGTGTGTGTTTTCGTGATTTCTTGCCGATGCTCTAGCTAAGGCCATTCCTTCCTTCGTGATGACTGCTTTTGGACTTGTCATTGCTTCGCCCGACCAATCACTTTCTTTGTATATTTCTTCTCTATTTAAATTAGTTGGAAGTGGACTTTGTCTCCGTCCAACGATTGTATCATAAATATTCAAGTTGATTTCTATATTATTATTCCTTTCATTGTGGATGAGATTTAGTTGTCTTGGATTACTACATTTTACAGCTTATGTATACTTACAAGGTTTCCATATATTGGAGTGTACTTCGTATGTATACAGATGGCATGATACGTATCTAGTCTCAAGTATTTTGGGACTGGGGCGTTACATGTTTTTGTGGTGGCCCATGCAGGTCCGATTGCCGTTTCAGTTACATGACTGTACCGTACGGGCCTGCAATATAGGATTAGAGTCTAGAATCTCATCCACCTACTTGCCATCCTTTCTTGACTTTAATTTCTGAACTATTGTTCGACCTCCTTGAATTGCATCTTCCTTGACTCATTCTACCGTAAATTTCTTAGTTTCATGACTACACTAGTATATGCCCATAGGTTAAACACATGGTTAGATAGATTGCATTGACAATTAATCTCCATTGAGGTTATATTTGAGTATAAAGACATTATTTTCCTAGAGATATGATCATAAGGATTAGTTAATTCCAAGTTGGGTCGTAGAATATTACCGCATCAAAGGGTAGCTGAAATTTTACTTTAAATTTACAAAGTGGTATACACAAGGGGATAGCTAGACCGAGAAAGCAAATTTTTATGAATTTTGAAATTGTGAAATAGTTATGATTTAAGTTTTTATATTGTGACACTTGATTTACGGTTAACTTAAGTTTGGATTGTAATATGATAGAGTTTATCTCGAGATTATTTAAAGAGTTTAAATTATGATTTTCTAGACGACTAGAGAGATGAAAGTTTAGAAGGGAGAGAACTTGAGGTTTTAAATTGCGCGTTCGATCTATAAAGTTTATTAAATTTTAATGAAATGATGGAAAAAAAAATTTTGTTAAAATTTTTGGAAGATATCGACTTTGAAGGAAAAAAAAATTTCAAATTTCAAATTTTGTCCTATGATCTATGATTTATAGAGTTATTTAAATTTTGAGTTTAAAGCCTTGATTATGGATATTTAAATTTTTAGTATAAAAAAAATGTATGTTCATTTTGCGATATACAAGGAGTATTTCGAGATTGATTAGATACTTAAATTAAACTTGACAGTCTAAATTAATTGGTAATTGTGGCGGAGTATCTTGAAAATTTTATTAAGAAACTTCGAGGAACTTGAAATTTAGATTAGATCATATTAGTAGAGGACCAAGAAGCAAGGAAGGTCACCCTAGTGAGATAGAAGTATTGTACATTAGATTGCCATGCCACCTATGATTATGATATTGCATATACACAAGTATAGTTAGTCATCGACCAAACCGATGAACATATCTTTTGACTTACTCGACCTTCCCTCAATTCTAGATCTTTTGTCATGACCATCTAATCATTTGAAACTTGAGAAATGATTGGATTGTTCCTTGATCATACACCATCTAAGTGGCCATCATATCCCTAGAAACTGTACTCCTAATTTATTTTACCTTGATTTGTTAGAATCTAAGTTATCTTTATTTCATGCTTTAGCTCGGTCATCTATTTGGTTCGTTAATCATTATCTCATTAACTCCCACTTTCTACTTTAAGTTCGTTGGTGTCCCTATCGTGACTTTGATATTTGGAGCACAACACTAGACTTTTCCTTTCCACAACTTTTATATGTAAGACCTAGACGAGCCCACCTTCATGTAGGTATATCAAGTGCCACTAAAACACGTCTCCTTGTACTCTAATTTCATATTGCGACTTTTGGGTCAAAATGACTGGACTCTAATCCCTATCGTAAAACCAATATACTTTTTAACTTGAGATGAGACTCGACCTCGACTCGATTCTTTCAACCCGATATATGATTTTTTTTCTACTTAAATCCTTACATGCTTAACCTTGCATTTTATCTTGATTGCTGGACCTATCACACCATTAGTTTAATTCTTTAAGTTGGATAGAATACCTTATGAACTAGCCTTATGAACTAGCAACCCCTTTGACCTAGTGACCTATATTAGCAAGCTTATTTAGATCCTAGAATCTAGAGGACCTAACCCGTCTAGCCAACCAAGGACTTGGACAAGAAGACTATAGGACGACTGTATGACTTAGAATCATTCTACCTTCTTTAAATCTTAATCTCTCGTGTCTATGTATTTACCATTTTTGACTAATGATGCTAATGTAGCCTAGTTTTTGCAAGCTTATTCTTTATCAAGCTTGATCATGACATATGTTTTATTGGGTCGCTCCCACTAACATATTGTCTAATTAGAACCGGTGCATGATGGTCTGATCAACCAAGTGCACTGTGGTTCGCTTTTATTTATCGTTCTACGTGGATGGGGACATAGCTAAACTTAGACTTCCATCCGCGACTGCCTTGGCAACTCATTTTGAAATTTTTCAGTCGTCCTTGAACCACGTATTCGTATTCGATAATATCATCCTTGAACTCTATATTGCATTCGCCTTCACCTACTTTAGAAGAGCGAAGACGCTTGTACTTGAATTCCCTCTAGCCCTCCTACCGATTATGACCATTACCGTTCCATGTGACTATATCCACGTCTTAACTAATCGTCCATTTTCTTGGCCCTATATTTACTATCGTGACCTTCTAATCGCTTAAGATTAGGAGTGACCCTAATCACTCCCTTAATCAACCGGCTCTCAAGAAACCCTATTTTTAAGGTCTCTAATCTATTCCCTCTAGTTACCCCGCTAACCTTTATCGCATGTTCTAACTTTAAACCTTGCTCATTTTTCATCCTTGCGTCAACCAATGATTATACTCGCCATTATGAAAATCGAGACTTCCTAGTGCACCTTTCACCCCTACTAATCCTTAATTTCGAGGACAAAATTCTTTTAATTTGGGTAGGATGTAAAACCCCTAAATTTTGACTATTTTTTATTTAAATTTTCGTACTGATTTAAATATTTGCATTGTACGTCGCGTAGTCGTATTTACGTCGTGCACGAAATTTTATTTTTCGTAATTGCTCGACGAGTGCGAATATGTGCGAGCGTACATATTTCTAGGAAAAACATTTTTCGTATTTTTATAGTTTCAAAATATATATAATAAGTATTTTAGTTATCGTTCCAAAATTTCAAATTTGTTATTTTATTTATAAAGCCTTTTATTTACATAGTTATAATAATAAATATAATTATTATAAAATGGTATATTAGAAAAGCAAGTTTTATATTTTAAAATTATTTAGCAGTATATATATATGTAATTTTCGAAATTAATTAATAGCATATTTTAATAGATGTGAAAAAGATATTTTTAATCTTGTTTAATTTAATAGTTTATTAAATTGGATAATTTAAATTGGAAAAGGTTTTGTTTTAAATACACTTTTAAATATAGGAGATATCCATATTTGATTTGGATTCGTTCCAATTATTATTTTTAAACTATTTAAATTAATATTGAATTTATCTAATAGAGATTTAAACAATCCCAATCTTTATCCTAATGGGAATTTCCACGTCCTATAAATATGCAGGTACTCCTCCATAAATTCTATATTTTTTCCACAATCCAATTCTCCACCAAAATATCCATCGTGCATCGTGTCCGTGTCCGTGTCATCTTTTCTTCTACTATATTTCTAGTACAAATATATTCTGTATCCGTGTCCGACAGTTCCGGATACCGACTCATCCCGTGTCTCACAGGACACGTGTACAGACTCCATCCACCGTGTCGGACACACCCGACATGGCCATACCTATCAAACCCTAATCCTAACCCTACCATCCTAGCTGCAACACTCCCCTTCACCGTCACATGTCCCCGTCGACCCAATCACAACCACGGCAACCGCCCATACCAGAACCCACCACCATCGGAAAAGGAAGCAGGAGAAAGAGCTGTACCTTCTCCGCAGCGCCTTTCGACGTTCGCCTCGACCTGCACTCCCAGATCTGGAGCCGCCGTCGCAGCGAACTCCGACCGCCGTGTGCGCGATACCGGGGCGGCCCTCCCGAGCAGATCCGCCTCTCTCCACCTGCCGCAGCGGGAGGGCATGAACCACCGCGCCACCACCGGCGCGTCCTCCCAGTCGACGCAGCCATCGCGCCGCACAGAGGGACCCCCTTTTCGCCCAATTCTGTCGCCTCCTCCGTGAGCGCGCCACCCCGCGAGCTCCGCCTCTGGCCGCCGCCTCCACCGCAGTTTTCGTGCCCCAGCGCCAGCGATCGCCGAAAACCCCCACGGCCGTCGTCGTGTCTTCTTCTTCGCCGCTCCCCCAAATCCGACCAGTGGAAACCACCAACGTCGGCGCCCGACCCCTGAGCTCCGCCGACCCCATCTCCCTTGGTAAAACCCCCTTCGCCCGTCGCGCGCCGTCGATCCACCGCCGCGTCTCCTTCCGCCCACAGCGTCGACCGAGCCACCAACCCTCGCCGAACAGCCCGCTCGCGCCGCTCGTGACCCCCACGGTGAGCCGCACCCCCTTTCCCATTCCTCCACTCTCGACTCTCTCTCTCCTTTCTTTCTTTTTAATTTTTTGTAGAGAACAGCTTTTGCCTGTTACTTTATCATTTTATTTTTATTATTATTATTATTATTATTATTATTATTATTATTATTATTATTATTATTATCATTATTAGTGTGATTATTATTATTAGTATTATTATTATGATTGTTATCATTATTATTGATATTAATATTATCATTATTATTAGTATAATTAATATTATTATTATTATTATTAGCATTATCAAATTACTAGAAATATATATATATATATATATATATATATATATATATATATATATATATATATATATATATATATATATATATGTATATATATAGCAGTATAATGTTTTCTACCCTTTCCAGAAATAGGTTATATTTTGACAAATTACGTTTTTTAAAAACTATAATGTTTTCCTAGGTTTTCAAAATAGAATTTAAACCCTAAAGATATTATTAACTGAATTTATCTACTTAAAAATATTTTTCTAGGTTCCGTATATTTCTTTGCAAATATTTTGACTAATAAAATGTTAGCTTCTACAAAATTTATATTTTTACGAACTTCGAGTTTGTAGCCTAAAAACGATTTTCGATTTTTCAAAGTATGTATTTTATTTAAAAACTATTTAACAAACAAAATATTTTCTTTCAAGTGTTATAAATACTTTCTAAAAAAAATTAGTATACGTATTTACCTCCTCAAATTCTCCTTGATTATCACCATTGATCCTGACTGATCATGCTTCCTATTTTCTTTGTGGATTCGCACCTTTACTCATCGACCATGGCTATTGGACAGAACAGGACTTGTTGGATCATTGCACCACATCCGGCGTAACACCAGGCAAGATACCTTGCCTTTACTGTTTAAATTTTCTGCTCAATATCATGCATGTTTTAGTTGTTTCTTTTTAAATTATATGTAAATGCAAATTACTATATTTTATACAACTGGCTTAGAGTTAAGGGACTACCGTCAAATTTAGTGTGTCTCATTGACTTGTCACGATTGTACACGAGTTGTGTGTGAGAGTTGTGAGTATCATGTAGGGGTCACTTGCGTGTGGGCTGATCCCCCGTGCGTATACGTTAGAATATAACTGCTAATAGATGGTGTAGAAGACTTTGGCAGTTATTAAGGATTAAACAGTGTCGTGGAGTCGACGCATGTATAGTATCATTGGGGGGAGGGGACAGTTATTAGCGTAGGGGCTACATTTTATTTTTACACACATTTTAGGCCGAGGGTGACTCTCATGAGCACTACCTTCTGCCCAGGTCGGTAGCGTCTCGGATGAACGCTACTTGTTGGCCACTTTCTATTACTTGCTTGCGTTAATCCGTTACATCCCCTGCGTAGAACGTTGTCCTCAAAATGCATATCACATAGGATGGTTAGGAACCTTTACTCATGCATACTTTCCTGTTGAGCTTATCTATTCAGTTTATCGGCATGATATTATGTGTCTTGTTACGTCCCTCTAAGGACCTGGTTTTTCCCCAGGTTTGTGTTTTCGTGATTTCTTGCAGGTGCTCTAGCTAAGGCCATTCCTTCCTTCGTGATGACTGCTTTTAGACTTGTCATTGCTTCGCCCGACCAATCACTTTCTTTGTATATTTCTTCTCTATTTAAATTAGTTGGTAGTGGACTTTGTCTCTGCCCAACGATTGTATCATAAATATTCAAGTTGATTTCTATATTATTATTCCTTTCATTGTGGATGAGATTTAGTTGTCTTGGATTACTACATTTTACAGCTTATGTATACATACAAGGTTTTCGTATATTGGAGTGTACTTCGTATGTATACAGCTGACATGATACGTATCTAGTCTCAAGTATTTTGGGACTGGGGCGTTACATGTTTTTGTGGTGGCCCATGCAGGTCCGATTGCTGTTTCGGTTACATGACTGTACCGTACGGGCCTGCAATATAGGATTAGAGTCTAGAATCTCATCCACCTACTTGCCATCCTTTCTTGACTTTAATTTCTGAACTCTTGTTCGACCTCCTTGAATTGCATCTTGCTTGACTCCTTCTACCGTAAATTTCTTAGTTTCATGACTACACTAGTATATGCCCATAGGTTAAACACATGGTTAGATAGATTGCATTGACAATTAATCTCCATTGAGGTTATATTTGAGTATAAAGACATTTATTTTCCTAGAGATATGATCATAAGGATTAGTTAATTCCAAGTTGGGTCGTAGCATATTACCGCATCAAAGGATAGCTGAAATTTTACCTTAAATTTACAAAGTGGTATACACAAGGGGATAGCTAGACCGAGAAAGCAAATTTTTATGAATTTTTAAATTGTGAAATAGTTATGATTTAAGTTTTTATATTGTGACACTTGATTTACGGTTAACTTAAGTTTGGATTGTAATATGATAGAGTTTATCTCGAGATTATTTAAAGAGTTTAAATTATGATTTTCTAGACGACTAGAGAGATGAAAGTTTAGAAGGGAGAGAACTTGAGGTTTTAAATTGCGCGTACGATCTATAAAGTTTATTAAATTTTAGAGAGATGATGGAAAAAAAAATTTGTTAAAATTTTTGGAAGATATCGACTTTGAAGGAAAAAAAATTTCAAATTTCAAATTTTGTCCTATGATCTATGATTTATAGAGTTATTTAAATTTCGAGTTTAAAGCCTTGATTATGGATATTTAAATTTTTAGTATAAAAAAAATGTATGTTCATTTTGCGATATACAAGGACTATTTCGAGATTGATTAGATATTTAAATTAAACTTGACAGTCTAAATTAATTGGTAATTGTGGCGGAGTATCTTGAAAATTTTATTAAGAAACTTCGAGGAACTTGAAATTTAGATTAGATCATATTGGTAGAGGACCAAGAAGCAAGGAAGGTCACCCTAGTGAGATAGAAGTATTGTACATTAGATTGCCATGCCACCTATGATTATGATATTGCATATACACAAGTATAGTTAGTCATCGACCAAACCGATGAACATATCTTTTGACTTACTCGACCTTCCCTCAATTCTAGATCTTTTGTCATGACCATCTAATCATTTGAAACTTGAGAAATGATTGGATTGTTCCTTGATCATACACCATCTAAGTGGCCATCATATCCCTATAAACTGTACTCCTAATTTATTTTACCTTGATTTGTTAGAATCTAAGTTATCTTTATTTCATGCTTTAGCTCGGTCATCTATTTGGTTCGTTAATCATTATCTCATTAACTCCCACTTTCTACTTTAAGTTCTTTGGTGTCCCTATCGTGACTTTGATATTTGGAGCACAATACTAGACTTTTCCTTTCCACAACTTTTATATGTAAGACCTAGACGAGCCCACCTTCATGTAGGTATATCACGTGCCACTAAAACACGTCTCCTTGTACTCTAATTTCATATTGCGACTTTCGGGTCAAAATGACTGGACTCTAATCCCTACCGTAAAACCAATATACTTTTTAACTTGAGATGAGACTCGACCTCGACTCGATTCTTTCAACCCGATATATGATTTTTTTCTACTTAAATCCTTACATGCTTAACCTTGCATTTTATCTTGATTGCTGGACCTATCACACCATTAGTTTAATTCTTTAAGTTGGGTAGAATACCTTATGAACTAGCCTTATGAACTAGCAACCCCTTTGACCTAGTGACTATATTAGCAAGCTTATTTAGATCCTAGAATCTAGAGGACCTAACCCGTCTAGCCAACCAAAGACTTGGACAAGAAGACTATAGGACGACTGTATGACTTAGAATCATTCTACCTTCTTTAAATCTTAATCTATCGTGCCTATGTATTTACCATTTTTGACTAATGATGCTAATGTAGCCTAGTTTTTGGAAGCTTATTCTTTATCAAGCTTGATCATGACATATGTTTTGTTGGGTCGCTCCCACTAACATATTGTCTAATTAGAACCGGTGCATGATGGTCTGATCAACCAAGTGCACTGTTGTTCGCTTTTATTTATCGTTCTACGTGGATGGGGACGTAGCTAAACTTAGACTTCCATCCGCGACTGCCTTGGCAACTCATTTTGAACTTTTCCAGTCGTCCTTGAACCACGTATTCGTATTCGATAATATCATCCTTGAACTCTATATTGCATTCGCCTTCACCTACTTTAGAAGAGCGAAGACGCTTGTACTTGAATTCCCTCTAGCCCTCCTACCGATTATGACCATTACCGTTCCATGTGACTATATCCACGTCTTAACTAATCGTCCATTTTCTTGGCCCTATATTTACTATCGTGACCTTCTAATCGCTTAAGATTAGGAGTGACCCTAATCACTCCCTTAATCAACCGGCTCTCAAGAAACCCTATTTTTAAGGTCTCTAATCTATTCCCTCTAGTTACCCCGCTAACCTTTATCGCATGTTCTAACTTTAAACCTTGCTCATTTTTCATCCTTGCGTCAACCCATGATTATTCTCGCCGTTATGAAAATCGAGACTTCCTAGTGCACCTTTCACCCCCTACTAATCCTTAATTTTGAGGACGAAATTTTTTTAAGTCGGGTAGGATGTAAAACCCCTAAATTTCTACTATTTTTTTTATTTAAATTTTGGTACTGATTTAAATATTTGTATTGTACGTCGCGTAGTCGTATTTACGTCGCGCACGAAATTTTATTTTTCGTAATTGCTCGACGAGTGCAAATATGTGCGAGCGTACATATTTCTAGGAAAAACATTTTTCGTATTTTTATAGTTTCAAAATATATATAATAAGTATTTTAGTTATCGTTCCAAAATTTTAAATTTGTTATTTTATTTATAAAGCCTTTTATTTACATAATTATAATAATAAATATAATTATTATAAAATGGTATATTAGAAAACAAGTTTTTATATTTTAAAATTATTTAGCAGTATATATATGTAATTTTCGAAATTAATTAATAGCATATTTTAATAGATGTGAAAAAGATATTTTTAATCTTGTTTAATTTAATAGTTTATTTAATTGGATAATTTAAATTAGACTACGTGAACTTTGAAGACGATAGCCTCTGAAGAATGCAGCAGCACTTGGACAAGAACTCCTGATCTCTGATGATCTCAAAAAAATGATCCGATCCATGAAGAACTTGAAACTCTATTTATAGAGTTCTAGAAATAACTATTTTATAGTTATTCTGGATTGTGCACAATGGACTGCGCCAGTGACAGACTACGCAGAGTGTAAACTGTGCTGGCCTTTGGGCAGTTGCTCGATCGTGGGCTAACTGTATTTAGACGCGTGGCATTGTTTGATTAAAATGCGCTTGGTCGTGTACAGATGGTTGCCACGTGGCGAGCAATTGATGGCATGTAAGCCACGTAATAAATGTCAGTTATCTTCAAAAAGCTTGATGGATCGCGCTACTGGAATAGCGCTAGCTTCAGACTGCGCTCAGCTCTAGTCAATAGATCATGCTGGGACTCGGACAGCTAGACTGTGCTGGGATTTGGACTTGGTCAAACTGCGCTGAGGAGGATCTGGCAGACCGCGCTCAGGTTGGACTGGCAGACTGCGCTAGACTGTACAGTTGTTCTCGAACGCCGTACTGCACGGGATACGAACGGATTCCTCGCTTTTTGGGCTGTCAGGCTGTTAGTAGATTTGATTTTCTTGTCAGGTAATGATGGCTTTGCCACGTCAGCATAACGCGCTCGGGCAGTGGCGCGGTTCAGTCTAGCGCGGTTGATTTTTGGCGTTGTTCATGTTAGCGTTGTTCATTGATGGGTGTACAGTTTGGGCTTCTGTGCACTATTTGATGGGTGCAACTTAATTTTTAGGACTTACAAGACCCCCTTCAAAGTTTTCAAAATTTGAAATTTTTCAAAGTTTCGAAATACTTTAAATTTCAAATTTAAAATCAAGTTGCGCTTAGGCCTGCACGTTTTGAGGAATTAGGAGGTGACGGTTAGGTTTCTGTAAGAAACTATAAATAGTTTCCTCCTTCGTTCTTTTAAGCTTTACTTGCTTTTGAATCCTCAAGAGAAAAACTCCTTCGAGCATTTGAACATTTGTGATTCTCCTACTCCGACTTCTTTTTCCTCCTCTCGTCATCGACACCCATGGCGCCTAAGCGATCGGCCGCTGAGAAGGGAAAAGCTCCTGTCGAACCTTCGACTCGTGTTGCACCGCGAGTATCTCGTCATGAGACAGGACACCCCGCTCTTCAAGGTAAATGATGGACAATGATCGAAACCCTTTTTAGGGTTTTTGATGATTTTGAACCTTCATGCCTCTCTCTTTTTAGAGATTGAGTGTAATTTCAACCACTTGTGCCACCCTGTTTAGGGTTTTGGCTGCATGTACAACAGTTTTTATTTTTATGAAAACTGTGTCTTGCGTAATCGGTTGGATAGCACTGAAAAAGTGTTTAGCGCAATCTGTCGATTTGTGCATCAATGCGCAATCTGATATTTTGCACAACTAGGCTGTGCTGGCGCAATCAGATGTTTTGTGCAACTAGGCTGTACTGGCACAATCGGATAGATTGTACACGCAGCACAATTGGATGAATTGTGTATAAATTCATTGAATAATTTTTTTAATTTCTTTTGCACATACTGATATTTGTCGCTTCATCAATGCACTTAACCTTAGAGAAGATCCAAACTACGAGGTTCTTGCAGGAACTCTGTCTGAGTCAGAGTTCAAGGAAGATCTTTCACATGTCTCCTTTCCTCAGTATGCTTTACCATCATCTCGGCAGGCTGTCTTGATTGCACAAGATAATAAAACCTTATTATGTCTGATGAACGGGCAACCTGTACAGACTGTTGATACTGTCACACACAAGAAACCTCTGTTTTTGTTCGGTGAGGCTTTTGATAAGAATTCACAGCCAAGGCCTCGTATGGAACAGAGAATCTTCCAAAGGGGCGATAAAATAATATATCTAACAGAGATCTCAAGATGTCTTCCTTTGTCCAGATACGCTTTTGCGAGCTATCCCAGAAAGATAGAGTGGGACATAACTCCACTGCAACAGGCCCAAGTGGGTAACATCTATGTTAAGAAAGGGCCAGACAATAAAGATATATTCTACAGCTCTTCTGAACGACATTGCTCTTTGCTCCGAAGACTAAAACCCGGTTGCATCCCACCGGAGGATACTTCCCTGTTGTTGCCAGCGAGGACCCAAATATTTGCAAATGAGTTTGTAAAGGTAGAAAGGAGATATCCAGACCAAGACCTGCGGTTGACAGGTCTTGTTAACCCAGAGAATAAAAGATGGATCTGCATGGCCAATTGGATATTGGTCCAATTTGAGAGTCAGCTCAAAGAAATTGAACTGTATCAGGCAGTGTACGCCACTGTCTATGGGTTTCTCCCTAATCTACATCTATTTCTTGTATTGGCAGAAAGATATAATTACAGAACCGGGACCTTCATGACGCCGCGCAGGAAAATCGGCTTTGCCTTGCATGAAATGAAATACATCTCAAATCTGTCGATAGGGGATATCCCATATGAAGAGTTCGTCCCGACAAATGACGAATTGGACAATTTACGTAAGAAAAATGCCGACATGGTAGCTGTCTTCGAAGAACTACTATGTCATTATAAGATTTGTTCTCTGTATTACAAGAGTAGCACGGCCGACACTTGCTACTCAACCAAATGGTTGCCGTATCTTTTTCTTAACCACATTATGGAGAAGAAAACTAAGGAACATGAGAACTGCAATCCCAACTTCTTTAAATCGCTTAGCAATAGTGAGGTGATAGAGTTGATGGAGACGTACAAGGAGATGGACATCAAGATCGAAGATGATCTTCAGTACCCTCCTTTCAAGGAAGGAGACATCATCGAGAGCTTTATGAGGATGGGTTACAGGCCCATGTCAAAAGAAGCCCAACGGAAGGTTTCCTTACTTACTAGCTTCGACGATATGTCATTTCCGGGGCCAGTGTAGTTGACCGCTTCCATCGCGGTGTATTATTTGCTGCCGTACGTCTAGTTTTTGGCTATCGGATGGATTTGTTATCAGCAATGACGTGCAGGATGAACGTCGGACTTCGTCTCTTTATTGATTCAATGATCCGAAAAAAGGGCAAGAAGGGACATTTCCCTCGGCTAGAACTGCCGTATACTTATTTATTTGGATGGCTGATTCTACACCATCTTACTCTGATGAATCCTACCATGGGGGCGGTAAGCGGCAGTTTCATACGAAGATATTCCGGATGCAAGTGGGTTTATACCACTTTGAAGGACTGCCGGTGAGGTCTAAATCTTGGCAAGGGATGGAACTTTTACTGTGTTCCCCCTCCAGTTGGTTACGAATATATGTCAACGAACCTCGTCGACTCGGTGAGAATGCCGCCTTTGGGCCATACAGCCTTTGACTGGCTGAGAATGATTCAGCCATCGTATCTGGTATATCGATTCGAAGACGAGTGTTATCTTGAACCTTATCTTCCAAGTCGTTTTGCACGTCAATTCGGCTACGACCAATTCCATGTGGGCAACGCCATGACATGCTTACAGGAAAAATGTTACTTGATTGATGGAGCCCGTGCTTAGGCCTATTACAATGCCCGGGATACCAAAACAATATTCTTTATGCCTATAAAGAATGACCGAGGTCCGCGCATGCTGTACACTTACTCAATCTTCTATACATCAGCAAATACTTTTGCTAAAAATTTCAATTTGACAGACTGCTTTGCGACGGTGACCCATTTTAGAAAAGGGGCACCTGTTCTGCTACCTCCCAGAAATGATGAAGAACACGAACCTGCTGATGCGCCTTTAGAGGCTTCAAGGGAGGCCAATTTCCCTGAAGAAGTCTATGAACCGCTACGGGTTTCCATAAAGGTTGCAAAATCTCCAATCAAGGAGAAGAAAAGACAGGTAGAAGAACCATCTTCTCCTGTCTCTAAGAAGAAAATCGCCATTGACTCTTCAGAAAGGGTCACTACCCGATCACAGTCTCGACAACAGGCTGAGTCAGCTCACAGAGAGGAAGCGACGACTCCCACCTCAATCCAAAGACAAACACAAGCTATAGACATGGAGAGTCCTGAAGAACACCTACGTAGGAAGAAAATAGCTTTCAGAAAGAAAGCAAATACTCTCCCGATACCCCTCTGCACATCGGCCTTGGCTAGTGCTGCCGCTGGGGTTAGGATGAATTCTCCTATACCGCCTCCTGAGCCTGGACAGGTGATAGATACACAAGAAGGAACTGGTGGCGGAGAGACTGCAGAGACGAGAGATGAGGCTACGGAAGCGGAAGAAAGGACTGCAGCTCTGACTACGATCAATGAGTCAGAATCATCTCTTGCAATGAGAACAGCTGATCCTCTAGTTACACCGAGTTCGCGTCGTGCTGAGGAAGATCGACTAATGATCGAAGCTCTGGATGGATGTGACTTTGGCTTCCATGACGAAGATCCAGTCGATGCAACTGACGATGAGGAAGCACCAGAAGAGGCAGCAGATGACGAGAAAATATCGACAGAGGATGTTACCATAATTTCGGAAGAGGATGCTGTTGACCAGGCATCACAAGAGAAGAATGTAGCTAATAAAGTAGCATCGGAAGAAGCTACTGTCACCGGTCCAAAAGATCACAGAGGTATTGATTGATTTTTGATAATCTTCATTTATAGATCAACTGACTGATGTTTTAACCTTCATCCATGCAGAAATCCAACCTCCTATAGTTCTTTTGGCATGCACCGACATGGTCCAGACAGAGGTGATAGCCAGTGGCAGCCGTCATCTATCAGGTGGCTCCGAAGTGGGAAGTAGTCAGGCAGTAATGTCTGAAACTACTTCCGTAAGGCTCCAGCCTGTTTCACTAAATGACAATCTTGTCACCAAACCAAGCGTTGGTAAGTTGCCTTCATTTTGATCTTTTTGATAGTCCTTAGTGACAACAAACTGATGATGTTCATTTGATTTTGCAGAAGAACATCCGGGAGGGGCGACCAGCTCCACCATGGTTCCCATGTCAAAAGAGGCTACGACCAATGTTCAAGATGCTGAACTTCCACCTTCACAGGCATCCGCTGCTGAAACTTCTATAGGAGTAGCTGTCACACCTAGTGTAGTGGCTACCAACAAATTTGTAGTTGGTTCCTTCACCAATTTCTTCTTCACTTCATTAGGACCTTTAGTAAAATGGATAATGGAGAAAGAAAATGTTGATTTCAATAATGTCAGAAGCCCAACTTCCTTCCTGATCGGCGGCATCCGAGATCAGGGTGATGAGGCTCAGGCCGCTTATCTTGAACATGTGTTGGATGAGTTAGAGGAATCAATCATGATTTACAAAGACCTTACTCGAGGGGAAGTAGAGCCGCTTGTGACTGCCGAATTCAAGAGAATGATCCAAGAAGCTGAGGTCTTGAAGGCTGATTTTAAGAATTTCTTGGACACTTTTGCCACGAAATCTTCAGAGTTTGATTCTCAGCTCGATATAGTAGCGTCTACTGCTGGAGAAAGGGAGAAGAAGGTTGCTGATTTGAAGGCAGAGTTCGTTCGACTTCAAGAGGAGTTGACAGTCGTTCAACTTGCTATTGAAGAAGAGACCACACAGCATCAGGCCGCAGTTCAGCAACTGGACGTTCTGACCCATGAGAAGAATAAATTTGTCAAGTTTCATCAGGATGAAATTGCTCGCCGATTAGTCACCTTGCCAACGTTCGATGCTGAATCTGGAATGGCAGAGGCTAGGAGACGAGTGCTGGATTCTCGTGATGAACGGCTCCAAATTTTGAAGCAACAGATTGCTGATCTTATGACCCCACCGACTGAATGAAAGAAAACTTTTTGTATTTTCTTCTTTGCAATATGTCTTTTAATAATATCTTTCACTTTTATCAATGAATCAATGAAAAGATATTATTTTGTAGCTCTATTATTTGTTGTATATCCTGTTACGGATATAAATAATAGCGATAGAAAATATATTCAGAGGTTCAGGACATGATATATTTCGTGATTTAGAAAATAATTATATTTCTTATATCTGCTCAGAGGTAATGTGGACATGGCAGAATATAATTTTTTGAATATCATTATTTTGGTAGACAACTTAATCAGAGGTAATTAATACGTAACAAGTTGCTGATATTGATGAACGGATGAGTCGTCAGAATGAATAAACGAAATGAATATCGGGATGAATAGATGAACCGTCAATTGGATGGAATGAACGGATGAACCGTCGGATGAATGGAATGAACGGATGAACCGTCGGATGAATGGAATAAACGGATGAACCGTCGGATGAATGGAATGAACGGATGAACCGTCGTAATAAATGAGTGAATGTTGTGAAGAACACGTTGCTTCGGTTCTCGTAATAGACTATCTCAAGAATCTCTGCCTATAAATAGAACAGAAATTTAGATGAAATGATCAGTTTCAATTTTAACACAAAATGTCGTCTGAAGATGCATCCAAGAAGGCTGAGATCGTCCCAAAGGTCGAAGAAGTCGCTGAGGAACGTCCAGCCGAGCCAACCCAGCCAAAGCAGACGGAGGAGGGCGAAGGTTCGTCTGCACCCAAGCCGCCACAGGATATCTTGGACTTCCTAGTTGAGCCAGGGAAGACTGAAGAAGAAGAGGCTATGAGGATGGCCGCTTGCGCATTTCTAGTAAAATCGAGCAAGGATGTTCTCGGCACTTTTGCCGACTATATTTTTGAAAAGGACGGCAGTGGTCCTCGTCCTGTCTTTAAAAAGGACGATAGTAATTCTCGTCCTTGATATCATGTAATATCGTTTATGATAAAATAAAAACTTTATTTATGAACTGTCTTGTCGTATTTACAAAAAATCTCTTTTGCATTTATATATAGTACTTTTTAAGGAATTTGCCATTGATAGGCATCATCGCAACTCGCCTGTCCAGTTCTGTGAGTTGATAGGCTCCATTGAGAAGACTTTACTCACGATATAAGGCCCTTCCCATTTCGCATCAAACTTGCCTTTGCTCATGTGAGTCATAGTCATAGGACGTCTGACTGTTAGAACAAGTTCTCCTTTCTGAAAGGCTCTAACTTTAACTTTGCGGTTAAAAGTCTTCGAGATGCGGGCTTGATACAACTCAATATGTTGTTGAGCCAATAGCCGCTTCTCGTCAAGTGCTTCCAATTCTTGAAGTCGAAGAAGATCATTGTTCTCTGTAATAATTTTGTTAGCGATGGCAATTCTCAAAGATAGAATTTGAAGTTCCAGGGGTAGAACTGCTTCACAACCATACACTAGAAAGAAAGGTGTACAGCCTGTGGGGTTGCGAACCGTAGTACGATAGGCCTATAGACATTTTCCAAGCTTTTCACTCCAGTTTCGTTTGTTAGTAGACACAAACTTCTTAAGGAGCTTGATAATAGTCTTGTTGAAGGCTTCAGCCAAGCCATTAGCAGCAGGATTGTAAGCTGTAGAGGCGACATTGTCAATCCGATGATCGTCACAGAACCTGGTGAACTTTTGACTGATGAATTGAGGTCCATTATCGTGAATGATTTGTCGAGGTATACCAAATCTGTAAATGACATGGTGTTTGATAAAGTTGATGATGCTGCTGGTTTTGACTTCAGCCAAAGGTATAGCTTCGGCCCACTTGGAGAAGTAATCCGTTATTGCTAGTATAAACCGATGTCCCTTAGAAAAAGGAGGATTGATAGGACCTATAATATCCATGTCCCAAGCTTCAAAAGGCTAAGAAGCAGCAGTTGGATGAAGGAATTCTGACGGTTGATGGATGAAATCTGCATGGATTTGACAGGCTCGACATTTTCTTACATATTCGATGGCATCAGATACCATAGAGGGCCAGTAGTAACCCATTCGTCGGATACGATCCTATAACTTAGGGCCGGGTTGATGTGCTCCACAGACACCATCATGAGCTTCACGCAATATCTGTTTCGCTTTATCACCAGCAAGACAGCGCAAGAGTAGGCCGTCATAAGTCCGTCGATAGAGAGTCTTAGTGGTCTGATTATAGTAAAATCAAATAGATCGTCGACGAATACTAGTAGCCTCCTTAGGATCTTCATGAAGTATGTCATGAATTACGAAGTCAATGAAAGGAGCTCTCCAATCTTCATTGATAACATTAACTTCGGTGAAGTTACTGAACTCAATGTTGTGATTGTTTTCAATGCAGAACAACTCTCTGTTGGAAACAACCACCATCTGTTGTCTCTTGACGGGAATTGCTAAGACTGCTGCGAGATTAGCTAAAGCATCTGTCTCAGTGTTGTAAGCTCGTCGGACGTATTCAATAAAGAAAGCCTTGAATGATATAGCCATGTAAATCGCTAATTCATGATAGGGTACTACATCTTGATGGCGAACTTCGTATGTTCCTCTAACCTGATTGACAACTAGTTTAGAATCACCATAGACTTCAAGATATTCAACCTCCAATCGTTTAGCTAACTGGAGTCCAATAAGCAAGGTATTGTATTCAGCCACATTGTTAGAGCACGGCTGATCTAAGGAATAAGCTCTTTGGATAGTTAATCCTTCTGGAGAGACTAGAACAATTCCAACTCCTGCAACAATGGTCCCATTTGGTTCGATCCGGGATGCTCCGTCGAAGAACAGACGCCAGGTAGAAAATTCTTCTGAGATCATTTTGATTCCAATGTTTCATCTAGAATTTCGTCATAAAGCTTAGATGTCTCCGGAACAGGATGAGCTGCTAAAAACTCAGCCAGTGCTTGACCCTTAACAGACTTTTGCGGAACATAAACCATGTCATATTAGGCTAGCATAATGGCCCATGTAGCCAGTCGAGAATTGAGTGTGCTAGGCTTCTTCATCAGTACCCGAAGAGGATTAACTTAGAAAATGACGTAAATGGTTTGGCCAATGATATAATGCCGAGTCTTTTGAACAGCGAACATAAGAGCTAGGCATTCTTTCTCAACTTGACTATAACGGTATTCAGCACCAATTATAGTACGACTAAGATAGTAGATGGCTTGTTCATGGCCTTCTTTGTTCTTCTGGGCAAGTAAAGCACCCAACGAATGATCCATAGCACGGACATACATTAAGAATGGTATGCCTGAAATTGGTGGCACTAAGACTGGTAGGTTCATTAGATATCGCTTTATATCGTCAAATGCTTGTTGATATTCTTCGGTCCAAACGAAATATACACCCTTCTTTATTAACTGAGTAAACGGTCTGCAGCGTCCAGACAGATTTGAAATGAACCTCCTGATGTACGCAAGTCGACCTTGGAATCCTAGTAGATCTTTTAAGTTGTGTGGAGGACGCATCTCTTGAATGGCTTTGATCTTCTCAGGATCCACGTGTATACCTTTAGAGGTAATGACGAAGCCGAGAAATTTACCACTAGAGACACCCAAGAATGACTTGGTGGGATTCATTTTTAGTTGATGTTGGCGCATCAGATTGAAGATAGTTCTTAAATCTTTGATGTTATCTTCCTTTTGACGACTCTTGAGCAATATCGTCGACATAGCATTCGACAGTCTTGCATAGATAATCTCGAAAGATGGTACTCATAGCTCGTTGGTAAGTTGCACCAGCATTCTTGAGACCAAATGGCATCACAGTGTAACAGTAGACTCCGCGAGGAGTGCGGAAAGAGGTATGTTTTTTATCTTCAGGATTCATCCGAATCTGATTGTATCCAGAGAATCCATCCATGAAGGATATCCTTTCAAACCCACAAGTGTTGCCGATCATGACATCTGTAATAGGAAGAGGAAACTCATCCTTTGGACAAGCTTCATTAAGATCTCGAAAGTTAATGCAAACTCGAACTTTGCCAGTTTTCTTCAAGACTGGAACAACGTTGGCTACCCAATCAGGATGTTGTTCTTCTCGAATAAAGCCACAAGCTATGAGCTTTTTGACTTCATCATCAATTGCATCCATCATTTCTGGCTTGAATCGCCTTTGCTGTTGTTTGACTGGCTTTACATTAGGCAAAATATTCAGTTTATGAGTAGCAACTTTGGGATCTAAACCTGGCATGTCTTCATAATTCTAAGCAAAGACATCAATGTATTCCCGAATAAGAAGAATTAATTCTTGCCTATCCGCCTCTGGGAGGTTCTTGCTGATGAATATTGGACGAGGTGACCCGTTTTCTCCTACAACAATTTGAACTAATTGATCTTCGATAGGAGGTTCCCGTCGTTCGAATCTGAGTTCCCATTGGGTATTCATTCGTTGAACCCAAGGATCTGTTTCGGGATTTTCTTCGATATCCTCGTCATAGCCTTTCGGGAGTTCGGCGGAGACCATGTTAGAAGATACGATCAATTGATGAACTTGACCAATGCTATTATCAGAATCCCACGATCTAGAATCAGAAGAATTGGAGCGCTCCTCACTATCGGATTCGGAGACTTCTGGAGATAAGATTGGAGGTAAAATATATCCGAGACCTCTTTTCGTCCTGCTATAGTACATCTCTGATTTTCCTTTCGAAACAACCGTACAGATAGGAGTTCGTCTACCTTTACCATAATTGAGGCCATTCTTGAAGTCATAACCCATCTTTCGGATGATGTCTTTTGATTGTTGACTATAACGACGAAGTTGGAGACATCCCATATCGTTACTTTGCTATCATCCATATAGTTGAATTTTTGTTCTGGCCCTTTACTAAAAAGTATTGGACTCTTGCCTCTCTTTCGAGAAGGAACAACAAAATATGAGTCATCTGGATGTTCAAATAAGACCTCTGTCTGAAGGGATTGTACGACCCCTATTGTAAATGACTGAAAGTTGTCTAGCATATCCAAATAGCATTTAGTATGATAAATGACATCAGTATACTGGAAAGTAGATACTTTTTCATTGATTTGTACATCTATATTTATAACAAGACCTTTAGCCTTAGCAGGCTTGGTTAGATCGATTACAAGAGAAGGAAAAGAAGGGCAAGGAGGATTAGACTTGTCGCGATGAAGGTCGATAATAAGCGGCTCAGAGGAGGTGAGCTCCCTTTTATTCTTGTTACGACGGAGGTCGATAATAAGTGGATCAGAAGAGATGAGCTCCCATTTATCCTTGTTACGACGTAAGTCGATAACCAGTGGCTCAGAAGAGGTGAGCTCCCTTTGATCTTGATTACCACCAGTTGATTGCTTCCGGGACGGCAGATGAATAGCTAGGGGTTTGGAGGATTGAGGATGAGAGACACGCCCTTTGACAGGTATGATGAGAGTGTCATTGGGCACTGTTTCTTGTTCTTCCTCAACATCCATGGCCAGTACTACCTTTATAAACTCTTCTTTGTACATGCGAGCGTCGTTGTAATATGCTTCAACGCCTTTAAACGGGTAGAGATTCGCAACTTCTTTTTGGACTTCTCCTTTGTCATCAACGTACTTGAAGCATTGATGGAGAGTAGAAGGAACAATGTTGTGTTCATGAAGGAATGGTCTCCCCAGAAGAGCATTGTAAGAGCAACCATGATTGTCTATAATATAGAAGGTCACCTTCGTGCGAAGATTGCCAATTTGGAGTTTTAAGCGTATCTTGCCTAAAGGTTCACTTCTTCCCTGGTTAAATCCCAGGATGGTGGTGATAGTGCCAGAGAGGCTATGCACTGGAATCTTTAGAGCATCCAACATCGTCTTTGGCATGATACTGAGTGCTGACCCTGGGTCCATCAGAATACGGTCGACCTTCATGGTGTCGACATATCCTGTAAAGTAAAGAGGACGGTCATGTCGATTGTCTTCGAACAACATGTCATCGTGTGTGAAGGTAATGTTTGGAATCAATTCCAGCACACTGTGACAATAAAGACAAGAGACAGGTTCTGATTTAGGTTTCTTTAGAAGAGTTAGACAAGTTTCTGCCTGCATCAAAGCCTCACTCAGTGTTTCTCGAGTCTCTTTAGAGAGGCGTAAGAGCTCGAAGATGGATAGCCTGGCCGGTGTATTGGCCAATTGAGCCAATATATTAAAGTTGTTCGGCTTCTCAAGCCCAGAAGGGGAAGACTTTTTCATAACTTTGTCGAAGCGGACTTGTTGTTTGCCTTTGTCGGCTGCTGTCGGTTTAGGAGGAGTTGGTTCCATAACCGGTAACGATGTAGAAGGGATGTCCTCCGTAGAGACAGGCTGTACTGGAACAGCCTCGAAAGATGAAGCAGGATCCTCCTGAGTTTTGGGATGCTCCCGTAGATGGGCTTTTCCTGACCTGGTGCCCAATAGGATCTCTTCTTCAATTATGGGGTCAAAAGATACCATATTGCAGCTCTTTGTCTTGCCCTTAGAGCGTTCTTTTTGCTTGGAGGAAGAAGGAACTTCAAAATCTGAAACAAGATCAGGATGGATCCACATAATCTCGCCATTATCAGGAGATAAGGGGACAAGACCTTCACTTCATGGAGGAGAAAGATTCTCAATCTCAAGAGTGGCCCTGGGAATGGGGATGATGCCACTCTGCACCACTTATGGCGGAAAGTCACCGAACTGTACAGAAATCATATTGGCTGTAACAATCTTTTCATCCTGCTGGAGAGTGACGATACCGGTGTTGACCAACTCTTGAATCTTGCCCTTGAGCATGTAGCATGCCCGAGAAGGATGTCCTATGAACCTGTGATAAACACAATACTTAGGGTGGTCAGTCTTACCGACTTCATCAGGCTTCTTCGGGTCAGGGAGTTGCAATTTATTACTTTTAAGCAAACAGTCAAAGATGCTCGATGTATCATTTTCATCAAAGGAATACTCTACTTTTGGGTGAGGTTCCTTTGGTGGAGGTGCAGAAGGAGCAGATGTAGACGTGGGTTGAGCCACGTTAACATCCAAAGATTCCTTGCTCTTGAGGTTGATGTTCAAGGTTTCTTTGCCCTTGCGGTTATTCTGGCGATTACCACTACCGGATGCAGAAGGCTCATCTCGATCAGGGTTAGACATGTGTACCCCCAACTGTTTGAAATTTGCGATGCTAACTTTAGCTGCTTTAGCATTGACGATGAATGACAGCCAGTCCTGGAACTGTGTTGACCCCGTCCACATGCTGATGATAGGCAACAAGTTTGACTTACAAGTGTCTATCGTTACAACAGATGGGATTCTGGGAGGCATTTTGAGTGCTTCTCGGCAGAATCGTTCAATGAAACTCTCAGTAGTTTTATTATGTCTTTGCTTGATCTTGTTGAGGGCAGATATAGTCATATCGTTGATACCCTCGTAGAATCGTTCCAGAAACATCTGCTTGAGCCCAGCAAATGAAGTGATAGAGCCGTCAAGCAGGCTGCGGTACCAATCGTATGCTGTGCCGGCTAAACAGCCGACGAAGACTCTGGTAAGAAGAGCATCGCTTGGCTGGAGCTGGACAGTCATTACCTCAAAATGGTTAATGAACTGACTTGGAGAAGTGCTGCCATCAAACAGCATGATCGTAGGAATTTTATACTTTGGAGGGAATGGGACTTCCTTTCATTCAACCAGGTAAGGTTGTTTGATCCCCAGCCTCTGTAGACCATCTTTCTCTTTGAAGGCCTCGAACTGAGTACGTAGAAGTTTTATAGCCTCATTGGCATCTCCTGAGGATAGAAAAGTAATAGGCTGGCTTACCGGGTTAGGAGGAGGAACATCATGGTAAGCACTACCCCCAGTCCCTGAATGACTGGGTGTAACTTGAATAGGTATTGAGGCTACTGGAGGAGACGGTACCCCAGACCCGCATTAACCGGCACCGATGATGCTATAATCTTAGGATTTACTGCAAGTGCAGTTGGTGATACTGCATGTTGAGCTATGATAACAGTATGCATACTTGTGATCATTTCAGCCATGGTCTTCAATTTGTCTTCCAGTATGGCTATTCGTTGCTCTTGACTTGCCAAAATAGAAGCGTCTGGATCTTCAGTAACAACATAGGCTGACACTTCTCTGGGTACAGTAGAAGACACTGTCTGCTCAGAGCTTTCGCTATATGCATCATAATCAGAGAAAGAATCATCCCCTGAGTAAGAAATGGAGAAGTGACCAGAGAGATCTTGGAGAAGATTCCTACGACCGACTGTGTCTCGACTTCGGGATCGGGTGTGTCGGAATAACCCTTCAGAAGATTCATGGAGTAAATCTAGATATCGTTGACTGGGCTTGCGGGACTTGCCGTGCTTTGAACATTTCCTACCCCCAGTGTCTCGAGAAGCCATATTTACAGAGGCATAGAACATCTTGTCTTCGTCTTCTGACATTGGTTCAGAAGTTAAACGATCGAAGACAGATCATTTTGTCATCTGGCAACAACACTTGATAACCACCTTGTGACTACAATGGTGCTCTAGTGGTTGGATTGGAGGTATTGAAGTGTTGTCCCGCTTCTGCTTGAGGTGTTCCCGAAGATCAGGAATATATTCTTTAACGACATTCGAAACATGATTCCGATTCTTCAGATGCTTTGTCCGAGTATACAGAGAAGTACTCAACTCGTTGGCATAGGTGTCAGGATTTTTCCTCCTGGAAGTTTGCTTTTGATGCAAGTTCGTCTTCGGCATTGGTTGCTTGCGTTTATTGAGGTAAGTCCGTAAATCGGCAAATTTACCCCCAGGGGCCTCCGTCTGAGACACTAGCAATTTCTCATGCTTTGATCGGGATATCCGAAGAGTTGGGAGATCTTGGAAGTGTGCTACTGGAGTAGGCAAGATGCCTCTCTGATCAATATTCTTCTCTTTAGCAGGGAAAGAAGAACTCTTGTTTGAAAGAGTTTTTGAGGCACGTTCAGATGGATCTTCCGTGGTAAAAACCGAAGAAGACTGGGAAAAGACCAAAGGGCCTTTTCCTTTATTTTGTGAAGAAGGGTTGGCCAAAGAGCATTTCTCTCTGTTGTTTTCCAAATTTTGGACTATGAAAGATTGAGAAAAGATCAAAAGGTCTTTCCATTTGTTCTGAGACGAAGGAAGAATAGTCAAAAGACAAACCCCTGTGGGTTGCGCCAGTACAACTGAAGATTTGGGAAGGGACAGAGAGCTTTTCCCTTTATTTTGGGAAGAAGGGGGAATAGTCAAGAGACTACCCTCTTTGGGTCGCGCCAAGACAGAGGAGGCAGCAGCTGCTTGCGCAGTAAGTGGCACCTTGGTAGCTTGCGCTGCAGATGGTACCTTAGCAGCAGAAGCTTTTGAGGAATGAATGGGTGGCACTTTGGCCACAGAGGATTTGGGTTGGGTTCTAGAAGAAGTAGCAGTAGGCTGTGGTCGGATAGAAGAAGCAGCGAGCTGCGCTAGAGGAACAGGAGTCTTGAGTTGTGCTAGAGCAGCATAATTTATAGGTTGCACTGTGGCAAAGGAGGTAGCGAGCTGCGCCTGGCTTACAGGGGCCTTGGGTTGTGCCCTGACAGAAGAAATAGTGAGCTGCGCTCGGGCAGAAGAGGCCACTGATATACTGTCAGAAGAGACAGTGTGTTGCGCCTAGGCCATAGAGGACTTTGGAGTCCACACAGAACGGACTTTGCTCTTGGCAGAGGTCATAGTTCTATGAGTGGCCTTAGAGTCGATCATTGCTTCGTAAGCAGTCTGGTTGACCTTAACAACCAGAGTCTTCTGCGTCTTTCCGATAGACGCGGTGTCACATTGAGTTGTCACTTCCTCGTCGGAGGAGAAAGTTGTCCCCAGCAGAGTTGCCATTTTGTTTGCAAAAATAAAAGTTTTTATTTCACAAACTTTAAAGAATAGTACAAAAGTACAATGAATTCTGGGAAAGTACAACTTTAGGAATCCGATCTGAAGACGATCGCTTTATCCCTTGGACTATGTGAACTTTGAAGACGATAGCCTCTGAAGAATGCAGCAACACTTGGACAAGAACTCCTGATATCTGATGATCTCGAAAAAATGATCCGATCCATGAAGAACTTGAAACTATATTTATAGAGTTCTAGAAATAACTGTTTTGTAGTTATTCTGGATTGCGCACAATAGACTGCGCCAGTGACAGACTACGCAGACTGTAAACTGCGCTGGCCTTTGGGCAGTTGCTCGATCATGGGCTAACTGTATTTAGATGCGTGGCATTGTTTGATTAAAATATGCTTGGTCATGTACAGACGGTTGCCACATGGCGAGTAATTGATGGCATGTAAGCCACGTAATAAATATCAGTTATCTTCAAAAAGCTTGATGGATCGCGCCACTGGACTAGCGCTAGCTTCAGACTGTGCTCAGCTCTAGTCAATATATCGCGCTGGGATTCGGACAGCTAGACTGCAATGGGATTTGGACTTGGTCAAACTGTGCTGGGGAGGATCTGACAGACCACGCTCAGGTTGGACTGGCATACTGCACTAGACTGTACAGCTGTTCTCGAGCGCCGTGCTACACGGGATATGAACGGATTCCTCGCTTTTTGGGCTGTTAGGCTGTCAGTAGATTTGATTTTCTTGTCAGGTAATGATAGCTTTGCCACGTCAGCATAGCGCGCTCAGGCAGTGGCGCGGTTCAGTCTAGCGTGATTGATTTTTGGCGCTGTTCATGTTAGTGATGTTCATTGATGGGTGCGCAGTTTAGGCTTCTGTGCACTATTTGATGGGTGCAACTTGATTTTTAGGACTTACAATAGATTGGGTTCGCAGAAAAAGGATTTGTTCTACAGCACTTCGGAGAGATACAGCTCCTATCTGAGAGGTTTGAGACCAAGCTGTATACCTCCTGAAGATTCATCAATGTTGTTTCCCGTCAGAGTACCTATTTTTGCGAACACGTTTCCGAAGGCTGAAGGAAGATACCATACCAAACCATGCGCTTAATGTGCTTATTGAACCCTGACGTGAAACGCTGGAGCAGTGTAGTGGTTTGGGTTTTGGATCATTTTAAGGATAAACTCCTCGAATTAGGGCTCTTTGATCCGATCTAGATCACTGCTCACAGCTTTCGCCCGAATGCTCACATGTTTTTGGCTTTAGTTAAAAGATATAATGAGAGGATCGGTACCCTTATGATGCCTCACGGGAAAATCGGCTTCGTACTTCATGAAATGAAGTATCTTTCACATTTGCCAATGGGTGAAAACCCCTATGAAGAACATGTGCCAATAAATAAGAAATTGGATACTCTCTCAGCAGAGAACCCTAGGATGGTGGCTGTGTTCGAAGAATTATTATGCCACTATATGATCTGTTCTCTTTATTACAAGAGTGCTTCCAATGGGACTTGCTACACTATCAAATGGCTACCATACTTATTTCTGGGGCATGCTCATGAAGAAAAGATCGTCGAGAGTCAAGCCTGCGATCCTTGTTTCTTCAAACCGCTCGACCGCAACGATGTAGAAAAATTGACAAAAAAACTAAGTATTATGATAACATCTTGGATGTAGATTGGCACCCATTCACTGCTGGTGCTCCAATCGAAATTTATCTTAGACAGGGTTACAGAACCATGTCTCAAGAAGCCCAGTTGGCGAGTTTTCTCTCTTTATGGCTACGATGATTTGTGATACCCAGAGCTAGTGTCGTCGACCGGTTCCATCGAGGTGTGTTATTCGTCATAGTGCGTCTAGTATTTGGCTACAAGATGGATCTTCTCTCGGCGATGACATGTCGCTTGAATGCATGCTTGCGTTCTTTCGTTAACACCATGGTGTACGATAAGAATTCTTGGGATGACTTCCCTCGTACCGAATTATCGTACACATATCTATTTGGGTGGTTGTTGTTGCACTACCCTGACTTGATGGACCCCGATATGGGTGCAATCAGAGGTAATTTTATCAGGCATTATTTCAATGCTCGATGGAATATAAATGTGCTGTCAGAATGCCGAAGAGCTTTAAACCGAGGATCTGGATGGAGAAATGATAGTGTAGTGCCCCGTCCCGCAAAGTCAATCGGAGGAATCGAAATGCCGACGGCGTTCGAACTTAGCCTTGCAACGGCTGCTCAAAGGCTCGTTCGGTCGAGGCGACTACTCGCTCAGGTGGGGTAGTTTCGGTGAACTTGCCTCATCTTAGCCTTCACTTAATAACTCGCATGTTTTTAACTTGCACAAGTTAGGCTTGATAATAAAAGAGACGCATCCACATAGCTAAGGGAATAATCCCGACGGGTCGAAATATATTAGAACATGGAAAATGGTCCCACGATCTGTTTAGAAGTCGACTCATCGTACTTTTAAAATGACACTCGATCTTTCGTCCCGTGGCTTGGGAGAAGAAAGTTGTCCTAAGTTGCTAAGTTGCCACGACACTCGAATTAGCCTAATTCATAGGCGTCGCTCGCGTGAATGCTTGATAAAGCATGCACGGTCCCGTCGTCCAAGGCTTGAATAGCTTTCGCATGTCCCATAGGTTAAGTCATCTTGCACAGCTTTTGGCTTAAGTCTAGGCACCCGAGAACCTGGTTGTTCAAGTCGAACGCGTACACGACACGTTCCCTCGATGCGAAGCTTGGCGCAGCCTTTGCTCGTCAAGTCATTGCACAATTAAGTTAGGTAAAGTTATACCGGTCGATCTAAGCCATTTCTAGCACTGTTCCATTCTATCTGCGGTTGTCAAGTCGCGTAGTCCCTCGAGAACAAGGCTCATCATATAAAGTATATGACTTGAGCGATAGCGTCGCCTAGAGAACAAGGTCTGTCTAAGGCACGAGCCACGGTCGGTTTAGTGAAAAGCATGTCACGGACAAAGGAAGTCCATGCGACTGGTTGTCACCGAGATCGGTCCCGCTACTTGGGAGTCTTGATAAGCCTCATTCACGCGAGATCGGTCCCGCTACTTCGGAGACTCGATAAGTCTCGCACACGAGATCGGTCCCGCTACTTGGGAGTCTCGATAAGTCTGGATAAGCAAGCACGCGAGATCGGTCCCGCTATTTGGGAGTCTCGATAGAAAGAGGAAAAACATGATCATAAATAAGGAAGGACTTGGTAGATCGAGTTGAGTCTTACATGGTCATTGGACAACTTGTCGACAAGGTGTAGTCTTCTCGAATGATCGTCGGGACGCCGAGATCATGTCGGCTCGGGGGAAGTGCATTGCGACTCAAAGTAGGATGCTGGATAACCGCCTGGAAGATTCGGCACTTCCGGGGCTAGCTACCCGCGGAGGGATGGGCCAATATCCCCGAGCCAATCCAAGATAGCTTGACATTGCTAGTGACCACTCATATAGATGGGTCGGTAGAATAGCGGCAAACCGCGTGTATGCCTTTGGATTGAGTCTAGAACTTGAATACATGTCCAGTCGGTAACACAATGTCTGGACCTAAGATTGGGCTGCAGCATAGGCACCGTACTTTACACGATACTTGGCGTCGGGATGTTCATGAAATCGATACTATGTTTCACAAGTCTTGTCTAAGTTGGTTTATGAGTCGAACAGGAAGGGCGCAAGGCGGTAGCATGGATAAGTCTTGATAAGTTGCGAGGCACGTCCTCAATCTTGAAGCATGAACAAGTCTAAGCAAGGTCTAGAGGCACGACCTGCACATGTTGTCTCCTTGACGTCATTGGAAACTAGAATAGACAAGTAGATGTCATGGCACGACCCTATTGTCCCGAGTTGAAGTTCGGTCAAGTACATAAGCGATGAGGCACTGTCTCGAATATGTTGATGTCACGAATAGAGTATAGCATGACCATGTCGTTGCGTTGCCGAGTATAGGCCAAGACGGTTCATTTCTAAATTGATCCTAAGGCAAGACTAGAAAGATAATCAAAAGGGTTTTAAGCTGCACAAAGTAAATAAACGTGTCGTTTTGTATGGATGGGCGAGGAGCTCACTCCACCAGTACAGTTGAGTACTGACACCCACACAGTTGTCATGTGCAGGCACAGGTAGAAGCTCGTGGCGCGGAGGTCGCTTGGATGCGTCGAGGCACGAAGTTTCTTGGCGAGCCGAAGCGTGCGGCCGCATTAAATCAAGACTTATATGGGACATAATATATGGACATTGCCTTCCGAAGCATCCGCTGAATCAAGTATTATATCGAGAGATGAGAGAGAGCAGATGACTTATAAAATGAGAGAAAAGTGAGCTTGAGAGACATGTAATCATGGCCTTGTGCCCCATTCTAATCTGATTGTTCAATATCAATAAAATGCACTTTTGAATAACTTGTGTGTTGCTACTAAATTTTTGCTGCATGTTTCAATGTTTATGCTTGGGACTTCTGTACGACGACCCCGTCGCAGCCGCTGTAATTGGTCGTTATGAAACTGCCTTGTACTAGTACAATCTAGGCTTGTGCAGCATCACGCCTTAGCGAGGACGATCACTCCTATGGGAGCGGGGCGTGACAGATAGCGGCTCTCGCAGGCTGTGACTACGGTGATGTATTTGAAGATGATTCTACAAGTGTTGTTGAAGGAGACCTAGCTTTAGTGGATGCCCCGCTAAATCAAGAGTTACCAATCGAAGAAGGATAAACTACTGCTGAGGGTGAGGAGCACCCTATTATTGAAAAGGGGCTTTTGAGTCCAAGAACCGATGAGCCTAAAAATAACAACAATTATGATGATCATGAAAATCAGACCATAGCTCCTGAAGATGCTGGGACTAATGAAAATCCTAATACTAATATTATAGAAACTCAAACCCCTACCAACCAGGCTTTTGAAGTTAATAATGCAAAAGTGATTGCCCCAACTGAACAAGTAGAATCTGGGGCCGGAAGCAGTCGTTTCATATCAGACGGTTCCGAAGCTGGAAGTAGTCAGGCAGCTGTGTCTGCAACTACCATAGCCAGGCTCCACTCTGATCTGGACATGCCCCGTGAGACCCCAAATGTATTGCCAGGATCAGGTAAAATTTTGACTTTTATTTACCTTAATTCCTGTAATGATGTGTAATGCTTGTGTATCTTGATTACAGTAGGCCCTGTGGGGACACTTGCAAAAGCTGTGTCGACCACATTCAGTTTTACCTCGACCATGGCTCCCCTGGATATAGGGACCCAAACTGGAGAGGAAAGTTCTTCTATGATGCCAGTACTCGGGTCTCCTGGTGTACAATCTGTAATTCCTTCCGCTACTGCAGAAATAAGAATTCAAACAGAAGTGGCTACCCCGGGGATCTCAACGATGAACAGAGCTGGCGTCGAAGCTTATACAAATGCTTTTTTTCACTTCTTTGAAGCCTCTAATTCAAATGGTCATAGAAAAAGACCAACTTTATGAGTCAGTAAGGGGCCCTTCCTCCTTCATCATTGGAGCCATCCGCAAGATTGGTGATCTGGATAGAGTCAATTATTTAGATCATATTTTGAATGAGCTTGAAGAATCAATCAAGTCTTACAAAGATCTAACAAGAGAAAATATCCAGAAACTCGTAGATGCTGAATGCGAGGCGATGGCTCGTGAGGCTGCGAGACGAAAAACAGATTTTGAAGCTTTTGTGGTAGCTTTCTCACAGCGCTCTGCAGAGTTGGAATCTCGCATTGTCGAGACAACTTCTTCTGTTGAGTTCTATAAGACTGAAGCTGCAGAAAAAGATAAAGAAGCTGCTGAATATCAAGTTCGTCTCCGAGATCTAGAAATTGAAATGGCTCGGCTCCAGGAAGCAGTCAAAGCAGCTCGACAACGTGAAGAAGAGGTATTGGAAATGCATCAAATTGCTGCAAGTCAATTAGATGACTTGAGGAGACAACGGGGCACACTTATCCAAATCGAAGGTGCAGAACTGGAACACCGAGCCAATTCGCTGCAACCTTTTGATCCAGAGTCCGGGAGAGCTCTTGCTAGACAAAGGATACTCGACTCCAGAGTAGAGAGGGCTGAGAATTTGAAAAGACTGATCATTGATCTCAGTACTCAGCCTCCTCAGTAAAGCAATCTATAGAAGCTTTTGTCTTTTTGTCTTTCATGTGATGTACTTTTTGACATTTTGAACATTATTGAAATAAAAATTAATGCTCTTTTTGTGGTTCTATTACTTATTATATACCTATAGTAGATATAAGTAATAGATAAGAATAGGAAAATATGTTCGGAAGTACTGGACATGACATATCCCCTAAAATAAAATAACAATACTAATTATATATGTTCAGAGGTAATGTGGACGTGACATAATATAATTTTTAGAATATTGTCATTTCAAAAGACGACTTTATCAGAGGTAATGCAGACGTGATAAGTCGCTGATGTAGATGATAGAATTCAGAGGCAATACAAACATGAATTCATGTTATCGTTGATTATCTTTGAATCGGCTGGGATTCAAAAATAAGATATCTTTTAAAATGATTGAGGTCCAAAAGATTGGGTTTATAAATAGGTGATATGATGTGGATATATTCCGCTGGGGATTTTAAGAGTTTATCAGAAGGGTGAACAAAAGACAACAACTCAACTCTTTTAGCATGTACAACATTCAAAGAATATTTTACATTTCATCCAGACATAGTACTCTTTTAAGAATTTGCTGTTGATAGGCATCATAGCAACTCGGCCATCCATCTCGGTTAGTTGATAAGCTCCGTTTGAGAAAACCTTGCTTACAATATAGGGACTTTTCCATTTCGCTTCAAATTTGCCCTTGCTCATGTGTGTCATAGTCATAGGACGTCTGACAGTAAGGACTAGTTCGCCTTTTCAGAATGCTCGTACTTTGACTTTTCGGTTGAAAGCTTTGGAGATACGGGCTTGATATAGCTCAATATGTTGTTGAGCTAGTAACCATTTTTTGTCCAACGCTTCAAGTTTCTGAAGCCGAAGGCGATCATTGTTTTCTGTTGTGAGTTCATTGGCAATGACAATCCTTAAGGAGGGGATTTGAATTTCCAATAGTAGGACAGCTTCGCATCCATACACCAAAGAGAAAGGTGTACAACCGGTCGGAGTGCGTATAGTAGTGAGATAAGCCCATAGACATTCTCCAAGCTTTTCACTCCAATTTTTTTATTGGTAGAAACGAATTTCTTGAGAAGCTTGATAATAGTTTTATTGAATGCTTCAGCCAAACCGTTAGATGCAAGACTGTAGGCTGTAGAAGCAACATTATTGATTTTGTTATCATCACAAAATCGAGTAAACTTTTGACCGATGAATTGTGGTTCATTATCATGAATGATTCGTCGAGGAATACCGAATCTGTATATCACTTGATGTTTAATGAAGTTGATGACGTTTCTAGTCTTGACTTCTTATAAAGGTATAGCTTCGGCCCATTTCGAAAAATAATCGGTTATAGCCAGTATAAACCGATGTCCTCTAGATGACGGTGTATTGATAGGACCAATGACATCCATACTCCAAGTTTTAAAGGGCTATGATACGGCAGTCGGATGAAGGAACTCCGACGATTGATGGATGAAATCTGTATAGATTTGACAGACTTGAT
This sequence comes from Iris pallida, assembly GCA_029216955.1. Lineage (NCBI taxonomy): Eukaryota > Viridiplantae > Streptophyta > Magnoliopsida > Asparagales > Iridaceae > Iris > Iris pallida. The sequence goes on along the minus strand of JANAVB010025800.1, from coordinate 10,361,913 downwards.
ATTTTCTTGCATATTTAAAGGCATCTGATACCATAGTGGGCCAATAGTAGCCCATACATCAAATACGATCTTGTAATTTAGGACCAGGCTGATGTGCACCACACACACCATGAGCTTTTCATAATATTTATTTTGTTTCATCTCCGGTAAGACAACGTAAGAGTAGACCATCAAATGTTCATCGATAAAGGGTCTTAGAAGTATGATTGTAATAAAACCGGAGTGATCGCCTACGGATTGTTGTAGCTTCTTTAGAATCTTCAGGTACAATGTCATGTACCACGAAGTCAATGAAAGAAGCTCTCAAGTTTTTACTAATGATATTGATTTCAGTTGAATTGTTGAACTCAATATTTGAGTTATTCTCAATACAAAATAACTCTCTGTTAGTGATGACAATCATTTATTGCCTTTTTATTGGGATTAATAATACGGCTGCCAGATTAGCCAATGCATCAGCCTCCGTATTGCATGCCCGACATACATGTTCAATAAAGAAGCCCTTGAACGATGTAGCCAGTCTAACTACCGCTTCATGATATGGGACGAGATCCTGGTGTCGAACATCATACTTGCCTCTAACCTGATTGACAATCAGTTTAGAGTTTCCACATACTTCAAGATATTCAATATCTAATTGTTTAGCCAATTGGAGACCAATGAGCAGAGCGTTGTATTCAACCACGTTATTGGAACACGACTCGTCTAAAGAATAAGCTCTTTGAATAGCTAATCCTTCTGGCGATATGAGGACCATTCCAACTCCAACGATAATGGCAACTTTTGGTCCTATTCTGGATGTACCGTCGAAGAATAGATGCCATGCAAGAATTTCTTCTGAAATCATGTTGGATTCCAAAGTTTTGTCCGAAATCTCGCCATAGAGTTTAGATGTTTCGGGAATTCGATGGACTGCCAGGAAGTCAGCAAGAGCTTGAACCTTAACAGACTTTTGAGGAATATAAATCATATCATATTGTGCTAATAATATGGCCTATGTAGCAAGTTTGGAATTGAGTGTACTAGGCTTCTTCATCAAGACCCAGAGAGGGTTAACTCTAGAAATAACATGAATAGTTTGGCCGGTGATATAATGTCTCGTCTTTTGAACAACAAATATCAAAGATAGACATTCTTTTTTCACTGGGCTATATCGATGTTCAGCTCTGATCATTGTACGACTAAGATAATAAATAGCTTGCTCATGACCTTCTTTATTCTTCTGAGCTAGTAAGGCACCTAATGAATGATCCATTGCTCGAACATATATCGGAAAGGGTATTCCTGAGACTGGAGGCACTAGAACTGGAGGGTTCATCAAGTACCGCTTTATATCTTCAAATGCTTGCTGATATTCTTCAGTCCAAATAAAAGACACACCTTTCTTTATGGGTTGAGTGAACGGTCTACAATGTCCAGAGAGATTTGAGATGAATCTCTTGGTGTACGCAAGCCGTCCCTAGAATCCTCGTAGCTCTTTTAGGTTGCGTGAAGGACACATCTCTTGAATGGCTTTAATTTTCTCAAGGTCAACGTGTATATCTTTAGAGGTAATAACAAATCCGAGAAATTTGCCACTAGAGACTCCCAGGAATGATTTGGTAGAATTCATCTTGAGTTGGTGCTGGCGCATTAGATCAAATATAGTTCTCAAGTCTTGGATGTGGTTTTCCTTTAGACGACTTTTGACATCAATATCATCTATATAGCATTCAACTGTCTTCCGCAAATGATCAAGGAAGATAGTACTCATAGCCCGATGATAAGTTACACCAGTATTTTTAAGACCAAACGTCATGACAGTGTAGCAATAGACTCCAAGAAGAGTACGAAAAGATGTATGTTTCTCATCTTCTGGGTGCATCTTGATTTAATTATATCCTGAGAATCCATCCATAAAAGACATTCGTTTAAATCCGCAAGTATTGTCGATCATGACATCAGTGATCGAAAGAGGAAATTCGTCCTTGGGACAAGCTTCATTAAGGTCTCTGAAGTCGATGCAGACCCGGACCTTCCCTGTTTTCTTCATAACTGGGACAATATTAGCCATCCAGTCAGGATGTTGTTCTTCTCTGACGAAGCTACAGGCGATGAGCTTCTTGACTTCAGCTTTTATGGTGTCCATCATGTCAGGTCGAAATCGACGCTATTGTTGCTTGACTAGCCTTATATTCGACAGAATATTGAGCTTGTGGGTAGCGATCTGGGGATTCAATTTTGGCATATCTTCATAGCTCCAGGCAAATACATTAATGTATTCCTTAATAAGTTGAATCAGTTCTTGTTTATCCGCTTCAGGGAGGCTTTTGCTGACGAAGGTTGGTCTTGGGGAGACTTCGTCTCCAATATCGACTAGAACCAACTGATCTTCGGAAGGCAGCTTACGTTGCTCGAAGTGAAGTTCCCATTGAGTATCCATCCTTTGTGCCCAAGGATCAGATTCAGGGGCTTCGACAAAGTCTTCATTGTCTTCCGAGAACTCAACAGTTATCATATTGGACGATAGAGTCACTCGATGGACATGTCCTACACTGGTGTCTGAATCCCATGAAATAGAGTTAGATGAGTTAGATCGTTCTTCTTTATCGAATTCGAAGACTTTTGAAGTTGGAATTGGCGAGGTATAACCCAATCCTCGCTTTATTTTGCTGTAATATTGTTATGACTTTTCTTTTGGAGTAGGGATACGAATAGGAGTTCGCCTTCCCTTACCACCATTGAGACCGGTTTTAAAATTATACCCCATCTTTTGAATGATATATTTTGATTGTTGGCTATAACTGTTTGCCATTAAAATTCTTTATTGCAAATTTTAATACAAACAGAACAGTGTTACAATATAGGACTTAGATGTAGTCCTAGGAGTACACTTTTGTTTATCTGGGTCCCTTGTGCCAATGGAGTGAGTGGTAATGCGTTGACTCCGTTGACGATCTGACGACGGTTATCGGTTCTCTGAAGGTTTGGATTGCTCTGGGTGGTGGAGCTTGCTGAGAGGAGGAAGACGTTGAGTGTCTGTATCTGCCTCTCTGGTGGTGCGAAGTCTCTGTGTGTGTTCGTTCATTTTTTGTGCGTGGGTGAGAAGGAAATGATCCCTCTATTTATAGCTTTACAGGCTGGCTGCTCATGCGCGCATGTAGGATGCGCCTGTACGCAGGGACGCCACGTGGTGATCGCTGATGGAGGCGCATGGACGATGCACCCTGATCGAGCGGTTGAATTCTTCATGCTGCTGTTGTGAGCCGACACATAGCAGGGAAGAAGATCTTTCTGTTGCTGAGATCTTGCGTGAGTTGAGTCAAAGGACACGTGTCGTCGACCCATGGCTCGGAGATCTCGGATTTGATGGGGAATGATCTGGTAGGATGCGCCTAGGATTGGGCACATGAGGAGACTTTGGTTCATAAACCTTAGGAGTCATGAACCATTCTGGGCGCATGGCTTTTTGAGGTGCATGCGAAGCCTCATTGGTGACTTTCCTTCTGTGTTTAGGGATCAGTGGAAAGTCTGAGACGCATGACTTTTGAGGCGCATGCAGATTCGGGCGCATGGCTGCGGAGGCGCATGCGAGATGATTGGGTGGCCACGTGGTAGTAGCCGTCGGAGGAAAGTAATGATGATGCTGATGTTGGCGACGCTTTGTCTTCTGAAAAAGCTGTCAACTGTTCAGACTTCGGAAGGCGTGCTGCCAACTCTGTCAGTTCAGTATTTAATGTTTTTGACATTCGATGGACAGCAGAGTGGGTGCATCGATCGGTGTTCCACTAGGCGTATGGGGACGCATGGGGGCGCATCCCCTGTGATGCGCTTGGTGCTGAAGGGCGCGTCTGTGTTGATACGCTTGATGTTGAAGGGCGCGTCTGTGTGATGCGCGGTCTGGCCGATGCATCTGCTTCGAGACACGTCTTTAATGGTGCGACTGTTACGATCTTCGAGTGCTTTAAATAGCCGTTTTGACTTGGCTGAATTCGAAGCGTCCGGTTCATCCATTTTTGTATGGAATTCGGAGAGCCATCCACTTGGCGCATGGGTTTGATTTGCCTGGCCTATAAATAGTGGCATGGAGAGAGTTTGCTTCTCGTTCTCTCACGTTCTTCCGACATGAACTTGTTTACTCGGATGCATTCTGTTGATGAGATGCTCCCGAGGGTGAAGATGCGACGCCATGTCTTAATTGATGCACTTGGAGGTGACTGTTACATCCAAAAGTCAAAGTCAAGGGCTTCCAAGGCAGGCAGAAGGTGCCTGTTGCATCCAAAGATCGGGATGCTCGAGCCTCGTCTTCGTTGTGCAGGAAGAGCCGCAGATCAGAATGGCGGTGCTGCGGCTTTGGGGGCTCTTTCTTCCTTCAAAGTGGGTGTTGCCCACTCTGGTTGTGTTGAAAGCTACTCCTTTAGCCGCGGATTCGATTACGGTCTTCCTTGGCCTTTGGAGGCTCTTTCGAAGCCTCCCCTGGCCACAGGTTGGCTTACGGTGCTCTTCTCTTTCTCGGTTTGGGGAGCACTTCCTCCAGCTAGAGGGTTGATTGCCACCCTCATTCTGCTCAATAAATGCTTCATTAGTCGAAGCATTCAGATGGCGGTGAGCCTGGCTGGAAGAGTGGCACATAACTGGGCTGTTGAAGGGATGCACATAACTGAGGATGCACATAACTGAGCTGCTGAAAAAAATGTACCCTGCTGGGGGCGCATGGTGGAATGCGCCTGACTGAGGGCACATGGTGATTGCTGCGCCTATTTGAGGGCACATGGTGGCTGCTGGCTGTAGACTTAGGATCTTTTCTTTGTAGAAATTCTCCTTTGTACAATCTTTTCTAGACATGTAATAGACTTTTATATATATAAAATAAAAAGTCCTCTTTCAATGTCTATACTTGTTGTTTTGTTGTGAAGTACTTTGTCCGAGCTCTGGCGCATGTAGTGTCTGGCGCATAGGCTTTCTGGTTCTGAAATTTCATGCTTCTACAATAACGATGTAGTTGAAGTCTTCCGTTATCTTGATTTTCTTCTTCATTATCGAGCGTGATCTTATGTTTTGTTCTTTTACTAAAAAGTATAGGAAATTTATCTTTCTTCCTGGAAGGAACTAAGAAGAAGGAGTCTTGCATTGGTTCGAGCAATACTTTGTCTTGGAGAGGTTGAACTGCTCATATTATAAGTGCTTCGAAGTTATCTAACATTTCTAAATAACATCGAGTATAATAAAAAAACATCAGTATACTGTAAAGGAGATGCTACTTTATTGATTTGTACATCATCATTTACAACAGGATTCTTGACCTTAACAGAAGGCTTAGTAAGGTTGATAACTAGAGGAGAAGAAGGAGACGGTTTGTTACGACAAAGGTCGATGACAAGAGGCTTAGAAGAGGTGAGCTCCATGTGTTCCATTTTTACAGCAGGAGGCTGTTTGTTATGAGAAGAAAGATGGATAGTCAATGTCTGAGAAGAAGATGGGCGTCCTTTAACGGGGATTATAAGAACATTATTTGAGGTGTCTTTTTGATCTTCCTCACTATCCATCGCTAACACAACCTTCATGAACTCTTCCTTGTACATCCGAGAATCAGTACAATATGCTTCAATACCCCTGAAAGGATTTAGGGCAGCTATTTCCTTCTGGACTTCTCCATTTCTATCTACATATTTGAAGCATTGGTGGAGAGTGGATGGTACAATGTTATGCTCATACAGAAAGGGTCTTTCCAGAAAAGTATTATAAGAGCCATGATTATCGATCACGTAGAAAGTAACCTTTGTACGAAGATTGCCTATTTGAACTTTCAGGCGAATCTTCCCAAAGGTTCACATCTTCCAGAATTAAATCCCAAAATTGTCGTGATAGTTGTTGAAAGATTATGTATAGGAATTTTTAATACATCTAGTAAAGTCTTTGCCATGATGCTGAGTGCAGACCTAAGGTCGATCAAGATGCGATCAACCTTCATGGTATCGACATATCCCGTGAAGTAAAGGGGTCGGTCATGACGATTATCTTCCAGCAGCATATCATCTTGTGTAAAGGTGATGTTGGGCATCAACTCCATTACTATGACAATGAAAGCATGTTACAGGCTCCTCCTCTGGCTTCTTTAGGAGTGTTAGACAGGTATCAGCTTTCATCAAAGCTTCACTCAACGTTTTTCGAGTTTCCTTCGGAAGACGCAGTAGCTCAAAAATTGATAACCTTGCTGGGATATTAGCTAGCTGAGCCAGTATATCAAAGTTATACGGCTTCTAAAGTCCCAGAGCTGGAGTCTTCTTTAATACTTTATCAAAGCGGACATGCTGTTTTCTTTTGTCGGCTGTCGTCGGTTTGGGAAGAGTTGGTTCCACTGAAGGTGATAAAACTGATGGAACATTGAAAGCATGAGAAGATGATGCTGGAAGAGCCTCTGGAGCTAGAGCAGGGTTCTCTTGACCTTCTGAATAGTCTCTCAGTTAAAGTCTTCCAAACCTGGTACCAGTTAAGGCATCTTCTTCGGATGCAGGTTCGAAGGACACCATATTGCAACTCTTTGCCTGGATCTTACTTTTAGAAGGTTTATTTTGGCAAGATGAAGAGTTTGTCCAGTAACCCAAACTAACACGAGATTGGTTATGTGAAAGGCATAGAAAAAGAGGTACAGGAGATCCTTTTCAATGGTTCAGGCCAGGTACCTTTTGTAGATCATATCCCATCTTCTTTATGAGTTCGCGGGATTGCTGACTGTATATTTGGAAGGCTGGTTGATAATTGGTTTCTAGCTTTGGCAGCGTTATCTCAGAAGAAGAAGAAAAAGAAGAAGGATCTGTCGCTGAGGTGAAAATGGCAGTTAAAGGTGGAGGACAATGTTCACCTAATGAAATCATGTGACATGACTTGTATTTGGTTGCTTTCTTAGACCTTGAAGAAGGTGCTTCAAAGTCAGGCACTAAATCAGGATGAATCCACATAATCTTTCCTTTATCAGTAAACAGAGGAACAAGACCATCAGTTCATGAGGTGGGAGATTAACAACCTCCAAAGTAGTTCTCGGGATGGAAATGACGCTGTCCTGCACAAGTTGAGCAGGAAAATTGCCAAACTGTAGAGAGACGACGTTAGCCGTTACAGTCTTTTTGTCTTATTGGAGAGTGATTGCACCCGAATTAATCACCTCCTGGATCTTGCCTTTAAGCACATAGCATGCTCGAGTCGGATGTCCGATAAATCTGTGGTAAACACTATATTTAGGGTGGTCAGTTTTACCTACTTTCTCTGGCCGTTTTGCCTCTGGTAGTTGAAGTTTATTGCTCTTGATCAGACAATCAAGGATACTCATGACATCATCTTCATCAAAGGAGTATTCTTCTTTTGGACGAGGTGCTCTCTGTGGTGGTGTCGTTGGAGTAGGTGTTGATTGACCTATATTGACGGCTAGAGTTTCTTTGCCTTTGACATTGATAACCAAAGTTCCTTTACCCTTGTGGTTGTTCTGACGGCCACCGTTATTTGGTGTAGCATGTTCATCTTTGTCATGATTAGGCATCTGAATACCTAATTGTTTGTACTTGTCAGCACTTTCTTCTGCCGCCTTAGCATTTACTATGAATAAAGGCCAATACTGGAACTGTGTCGATCCAGTCCACATGCTGATTATAGGTAACAGGTTTGACTTACAAGTGTCTATAGTCAAAGTATCTGGAGTTCCGAGAGGCATTTTGAGTGTCTCACGACGAAATCATTCAATGAACTGTTCAGTTGTTTCATTGTGTCGTTGTTTAATTTTAATGAGAGCAGACATAGTCATGTCGTTTGTTCCCTCATAAAATTATTCCAGGAATATTTGTTTGAATCCAGAGAAAGAGGTTATACAACCATCTGGCAAACTGTGGTACCAGTCGTAAGCTGCCCCTGCTAAACATCTGACGAACACCCTAGTGAGTAGAGCGTCATTTGGCTGTAGTTGATCAGTCATTACCTCAAAGTAATTAAGGTACTGACTTGGAGATGTGCTGCCATCAAACAGCATAATAGTATAAGGGTTTGTGTTTGGAAGGAAATTGGACTTCCTTCCACTCTATAGGATAAGGCTGCTTGATCCCAAGCTTCTGCAAGCCGTCTTTCTGCTTGAAGGCTTCAAATTGAGTACGTAAAAGTTTTACGGCCTCATTGGAATCTTTCGATGATTGTGGAGCAGTGGATTGATTTGATATGTTGGGAGGGGGTACCGAATGATAAGTACCACACCCAGCACCAGATTGACTTAGAATAGCCTGCACAGGTATGGAAGCGGTGTGAGGAGACTGTACCCCCAGACCAATGTTGATGGGAGCTGATGTCGTAACAGGTTCTTGGATCGAAATTAGATTCACAAGCGGTGGAACCGTATGTTGTGTCATAATTACAGCATGCATGCCTGTCATCATCTCAACCATGCTCTTCAAACTAGCCTCCAAAGCAGCAATTCTTTGCTCTTGACTGTTAAAACTGGAAACATCTTGATCTTCTGTAACGACATAAGCAGTCACCTCTCTAGCTATCGAAGATGAACTAGTAGAAAAGATAGTCCGTTCAGAACTTTCACTATCAGCATTAAAGTCATATAAGGAACTACCCCCAGAATAAGTGATAGGGATGTCCTTTTGACTGAAGAAATCTTGGTTGGAATCAGGAAGATTCCTTTCACCGATTGTTTCTTGGTCGGAAGGAAGATTCCTTTGACTGATTGTGTCTCGGTCGGAAGGAAGATTCCTTTGACCGATTGTGTCTCGGTCGGAAGGAAGATTCCTTTGACCGATTGTGTCTCGGCTTCTTGATCTGGTATATTGGTATACTCCTTCATCGGATTCACGAATCCGATCTAAGTACTGTTGACCGGGATTATAGGATGCATTGTGTCTCTGGCACTTTCCACCCCCAGTGCTTCGAGACGTCATGTTGACAGAGGTATACAACAATTCGTCTTCATCCACTATCATCGATTGAGGAATCTGAGAGTAATTCAGACGGTCGAAGACAGACCGTTTAGCTTATTGACAACAGCATTTGATAACTACCTCATGGTGATGGTTACAGTGATGTTCTTGAGGCTGCATTATAGATGGATAAGACGGATTTGTGATCTTCCGTTTCTGTTTAAGAATTTCATGGAGATCGGTTACAACAACAGGATGAGAAGAAGTCGAAGGAACATATTCTTTAATGATGTTAGGAACATGATTCTGATTCTTGAGATGTCCCATTCCTTGAGTGTACAAGGAAGTGCTGAGTTGGTTAGCATAGGTAAAGGGGTTCTTGACTTCAGAAGTCTGCTTCTGGTGTATGTTAGCCATTGGCGCATGCTGTTTGCATCTTGCTGAAGTAGGTGTTGACTGGCGCCTGTTGAGATAGGTGCGTAGGTCAGATAGGTCTGCTACTTGTGTATCTATCTGAGATACTAGCAGCTTACCCTGCTTGGATCTTGAGATACACAGGGTTGGAAGATTCGTAGTTGCATTTTTAGGATTTGGCAGAATTCCTTTTTTGTGTTGCACAACCTGTTCTTATGTGCTTGTCCTGGGGCAACTGGGTAACAGAAAGTTCATTTTGAACAGAACTCACTTTCTTAGCAGAGATTTGATTGTCTCTGTTCAGAGGAGTAGACTTTTTTCCCAAAAGAGCTTTTACACTGACTGGCACGTAGGTGCCACCAGAGATACTTTCTACCGAATCAAGGACTGGAGAAGAATTAGAAAAGGCCAAATGACACTTTCCTTTATTCTGTGACGAGGCTGGAATATGTGTATTACTCGCCAAGTTCAAATTTTAAGAAGGAGTAGCTACAGAGCATTTTCCTTTGTTTTGTGGCTGAAAGGTCACAGGCGCAGGTTGAGGAAAGGCCAAAGGGCACTTCCCTTTATTCTGTCAAGCACTCTCGTTAGATAGGTTTTTTTTTCGAGTTCGAAACTGGAGAAAATAAAAGAGTAGACAAAAGGTGTTTCCCTTTGTTCAGAGCCGAAGAGGCAGTAGGAGCAGGTTGCGCAGAGGTTCTGGTTGGCAGAGAAGCAGTCTGCACAAGTTGCACAAGAGCCATGGTTGGCAAAGAAGTAGTCTGCACAAGTTGTGCAGTAGCCTTGGTTGGCAGAGAAGCAGTCTGCACAAGTTGTGCAGGAGCCTTGGTTAGCAGAGAAGCAGTCTGCACAAGTTGCGCAGGAGCCTTGGTTGTCAGAGAAGACTTGGGAGTCTGCACAGTGCACGCTTTGCTCTTAGCAGCAACTGCAGTGCGCCTGGTACCCCCAGCACTGATCATTACTTCGTAAGCGGTTTGGTCGACTTGAACGACCAGAGTCTTCTGCGTATTGCCGATCGATGCGGTATCACATTGAGTTGTCACTTTCTCATCAGAGGAGAAAGTCGTCCCCAGCAGAGTCGTCATTTTGTTTGCAAAAGCAAAAGTTTGATTTCTACAAACTAAGAAAGAAAGAAAGTACAAGAGTATAATTGATTTCTGGAGAAGTACAACTATAGAAATCTAATCAGAAGATGATCACTTTATCCCTTGGACGATGTGATATCGAAGACACGAGCCTCTGGAAGATGCAACAACACTTTGTCAGTAGATTATGATCATTAGTGATGCTTTGGAACTGATTTGAAACTGTATTTATAGAGTTTTGAAATAACTGTTTTCTGAGTTGCGCGCACTTCAGGTTGCGCACTTTTTATCCAGAAGCACGAACGGTTACTTAAACTGCTGGGGACACGTGGCATCATTTCAGTGAGATGCACGTGGTCATGGATAGGGTAGTGGAAATGTTCTTCGAGATTAGTGGTATACGAGCCACATCATCCTGCTTTTGAATAAAAGTTGATTAGGTGGCGCTAACTTGCCAGGTTGCGCGCGGGCGCAACTCAACAACTGGCGCCTTTGACTGGGTCTTCTGTGCTGTATTGATTAATTCTTGCACTACTTGACGACTTGCGCGGGCCAGCTATACAGCATTAATTACATGCTGACAATATCTTCTCGAGCGCCGCATTGTGCAGGATTCGAATAGATTTTCTTTGATTTTTATGCTGTCAGTTGTTAGTAATGATGACATCAGTTACAGCTTATCAAGGATGCTTGCCACGTGGAGCTCACGCACCCTGGCTTAGGCACAACCTGAGATGGCTTAGGTGCAACCTGAGACCGGCACAACTTACTGATCTGGCGCCACTTGATGCTGGAGCTTTGTTGAGAGGGGCGCCCATTGATTTTTAAACTCCTACATGGTCTAGAGGCAAGGACAAGGAAGTTATCGGTGCAATGGCACGATGATGGTCTAAAGACACGAATAGGCCAGGCGTCTCTGTCCTAAAATCGATCCTAAGGCAAGAATAGAAAGACAATCATAAAGGAATTATGTTGCACAAAGTAAATAAACGTGTTGGTTTTGTATAGGTAGGCGAGGTGCTCACTCCACCAGTACAGTTGAGTACTAACACCCATACAGTTTTCATGTGCAGGCACAGGTAGAAGCTTGTTGAAGTGGAGCTCGCTTGGATGCGTTGAGGTATGGAGTTCCTTGGCGTCAGACTTATATGGGACATAATGTATGAACATCGCCTATCTAAAACATCTGCTGGCTCATCAAATTGTATTAAGAGATGAGAGAAAGCAGAGTGACATGTATTATGAGAAGAGTGAGAATGAGTGATTGTAATAATGGCCTCGTGCCACATCATAATATTTGTTTCAATATCAATAAAGAGCATTTTGAATGACTTGTGTTTTGCTTCAAGTTTTTGCTGCTGTTTATTCAATATTTCTGCTTAGGACTTCTGTGCGACGACCCTGCCGTAAGCTGTTGTAATCGGCCGTTATGAAACTGCCTTGCACGAGCACAATCTAGGCTCGTGCGACATCACGCCTTAGCGAGGATGATCGGTCCTACGGGACCGGGGCGTGACACCTGACAAATGTCAAAAATTCGTACACGTATACTGAAAATACGTATAACGAAAAACGAGAGTGACATTACCCAACCCATGACTTGGAGTTAGCAGCGGTGGTTTTTGCACTCAAGCTTTGGAGGCATTATTTGTATGGAGAACGGGTAGAGATTTTCACCGACCACAAAAGTCTTAAGTATGTGTTTACCCAGAAGGATCTTAACATGCGTCAGAGAAGATGGCTAGAGTTACTAGTGGATTACGACATTAACCTACAATATCATCCTGGAAAGGCCAACGTAGTTGCAGATGCATTGAGTAGAAGAGCAGAAGCTTATTTTCTAACAGCACAGCCAGAGTTATTAGCGGATCTTCAGAAGATGGGAATAGAGATAGTTCATCCTACCAACGTGGCATTGATGGCCAGTATGCAAGTTCAGTCCAGCATTGTTAAGATAATTAAGATACCTCAATCAACGGATTACAAGCTTCAACGACTTAGGGCAGAATGTGAAGTAGGACGGAGAGGGTCACACCCCGATTCGACAAACAGTTCGTCCCCATTCCCATTATGCCGAATTGATCGTCCTCGCTAAGGCGTGATGCTGTACGAGTCTGGAGTTGCACTCGTATAAGGCAAGAACATTATATTTGATCATTTTATTTGAAACATCAAATTGAAACTTCACAAATCACAGAGTAATTGAACACACGGTATAGGAATATAGAAATATGCTTTTCATTGATAGCTTGCAACGAAGTACAAGTCATATTATGTTGGATATGCCATTGCGGCTACATTGATTGAAATAAAAGAAATATACTCGACAAGCTGCCTGAACTAAGACTTGTCGTTCCATACATTCACCCTTTTATACATTGAAAGCCTTTGATGAATTGGCTTTAAAATACTTCAGAATAGGAAGAGCTTCAAAATGCTTCTCCGAACTTCAGCTTTAGCTTTGCGACGTGCACCCCCAGAGTCCTCATCACATGTGGGATTAGGGATTAGTACACTTGGAAATGCACTAGTGAGCGGGACGAACCCACTCGTCTAAACCGACTCTGATTGTTAAGATAGGCATGCATTGGAGTTTTCTTTTTATTTAGAACTAAATAAATTTAGTTCATATTAATAGCCTTTCATTTGAAACAGTAAAGCAGACAGAAATCATAGCAGTTTATCTCATTCTTACCACGGTCGTGCTTGTCCCTGCATAAAAATAGAAATTATAATTTCCACCTGCATAAGACAATATGTGAGCATGCTATCTTATATGTGGTCATCGATGTTAATCACCATGAGGGACTATTCTTCATGGCACTAAGACGCGCACTATTAGACTAGGTTGCAAGCCTAGCTGGAGGTCTCGTAACACCTCATGCCAAGCACGAAATCTCAAATTCCCCTAGGTCAATTCAGTTCTGATGCCCCGGATATCGTTTTGTGGAAATCCTTGTGCACAAGTTGTCCATGACCATGCAAATGCGAGAATAGTTTAACATATGAAACAGATTGCATAGCATGGACAGTATTAAGCAGCATTATCATTTTTCCTAACTCATACAACTAAGTCATTCTCCCCAAAGCCGTACTTCTGATTTAGTATCCCGTAGGCACCAAATTTTCCGAGGCATCGTATGCCGCAACCAACATTTTATCATTTTATTTTACAGATCATGAAATAGTCTATCTCTTTTCTAGAACCTTATCTTTTTTCGTTTTGCTATGAAACATATATTTTCAGAGTAAATTACTCTAAATCGATACATTTTTCCTAAGTTCTTGATCTTAGTGGATTGACATGCATTTAACTTGGCATCATCGATTTGAATAAGTTCGAGGCAAAATAATTTCGTTTACGGGAAGGAGTATAAAAGAAGGAGCCGAACCACCCACCAAGTATTTGATCGTGCTGAGGGTCGAAGCACTTCAAACGTTTAAGCTTCAGTTACACGAGCTCCTACAATGGAACCAACACTTAGTCAGAATTCTTTCTTTAATCCTTTATTTCGAAATTCGTAGAATGCATTCAAAAATCGACGCGAAAATACATTCATCAAAACCAAGCAGCAAAAACTCAAGAAAACCATACAGCAGTCTGGTCCTGTCGAAGGGACTCTTATATAGAGCTCACTCGCCGAGACGCAGCCTGCTTCATCTAGGACTTATTCCAACATGAGCCGTTTCATTAGTTAGATCGATTCTCGTAACATTCGTCCAAATCGATTTATTCGATGCCACAAAGGGTTATCGTAAGACAAGCTCAGTGATCGAGTCAGACAGCCATCTAAGTTGCAAACATATTACATAGTCTGACGCCTATCGGGAATGTGGCACTACATATAGCAGAGTTATGCATTCACAAAGATGGCACGCTCCAACATGGAAGGCATCTTTGTGTACCCAGTAGTGACATCAGGCAAGAGATCATGACAGAGGCTCACAGTTCACAGTATTTAATCCATCCCAATAGCACGAAGATGCATCGTGATATTCGTCAGCATTTCTGGTAGAACGGCATGAAGAGAGAGATATCCAGGTTTGTCTCTCGTTGTTTGGTTTGCCAGTAAGTCAAGGTTGAACATCAGAGACTAGCTGGACTTCTTCAACCTTTACCGATCCCAGAATGGAAATGAGACACATTACCATGGATTTTGTGACTAGATTACCTAAATCTCCAGCTGGGAGAGATGTAATATGGGTTATAGTTGACCGACTCACAAAAGTAGCTTATTTTTTTCCTTTCAGAATTGGTCAGTCGACGGATCAGCTTGCAGAGATGTACCTCAGGCAGATAGTCAGATTGCATGGAGTGTCAGTCAGTATCATATCCGACAGAGATTCGAGATTTATATTGCACTTTTGAAGGAGTCTTCAAGAAACTTTGGAGAGTCGTCTCAAGTTTAGTTCAGCTTATCATCCACACAAAGATGGTCAGTCGGAGTGCACGATTCAAACTCTTGAGGATACACAGACAATCGAGGTGGTCAGACAAGTCAGAGATCATCTTCGAGTTGCGCAAGATCGCCAGCGTCATTGGGCCGATTCTCATCGGCGTCCTCTTGAGTTTTCTATTGGCGACCACGTATTCCTTAGGATCTCGCCTACCCATGGCGTCATTCGATTCGGCGTACGGGGAAAGCTTAGTCCTAGGTATATAGGGTCGTTTGATATTCTCGAGCGAGTAGGTGATGTGTCATATCGTCTCGCTCTTCCGTCGCCGTTACATGAGGTACATAACGTATTCCATGTATCCCAATTGGGATGGTATATCTCGGATTCGAGCCATATCCTTGATCATTCAGAATTGGTTATTGGTATCAACCTTTCGTATGAGGAAAGGCCCGTATCCATATTGGACCGAAGGAAGAAGATACTCAAGAACAAGACTATTAGTTTAGTCTGTGTTGCTTGGGGTCATCACTCTTTGGGAGAGTCAACTTGGAAACGTGAGGATGATATCCGATCGCGATATCCACACTTGTTTCACTCATAAGGTATAATGTCTTCCTTATGCCTTATGCCCTGAATTTCTTGCTTGCATGAATGATTGCTTGATTGACTGCTAGTCATAGATTGCATATAGTTAGTATAGCTTGCCCTGACACCTCTAGCCTCATGATTAAATTTCGAGGACGGAATTATTTTAAGGTGGGTAGAGTTGTCACTCCCATTTTTCGTTATTCGTATATTTCAGTATACGTGTACGAATTTCTGACATTTGTCAGGTGACCCGTATTTTGACTTGTCTTGCTTAGCCTAGTCTTGGTTTAATCTTGCATTTGTTTTGGTTCACCTTGATTCAACTTGCTTGGCTTGGTTTGTTTGGGTTAAGATGAGAAGAGTTGGTATATAAACCAACTTCTCTCTCACTCTCCTCTCATTAATTTCATTTACTTCTCCTTCCTCTTCATTTACTCCTCCCACCTACCAAACCCTAAGGCAAGTAGAACTTGCTCCATGGAGGACATGATGGATCTCTATTTTTATTTGTTCTATCTTATTTCCTACATAATTCTAAGCACCTTTAGAACTTAAATTTTTTGGTTATGATGGATAGATTTTTGTAGATCTAAGTTTTAATTTTATTTTTATTTTTCTTGCTTTTGATCTCTAAAAACTTGTTATTTCCAAAAACGAATGGTTCCATGTTATGGAGAATTCAATTCTACCTAATTTTGGCTTTTGAACAACTTGATTTTGATTTATTTTGAGGAAGTTATGGCATTTCTTGTGTTCATGGGTTCCACACACCTTCGGTGCTGCCATGACGATAAACAGTCGCCGAGAGCCAATCGGCGCCGCGTGCCAATCGGCACTGCATTGCCAATGGGTGTCGCATGCCAATCGTCGCCGCATGCCAATGGGTGCCGCGTGCCAATCGGCGTCGCATGCCAATTGGTGCTGCATTGCCAATCGGTGTCGTGCGCCAATCGGTGTCGCATGCCAATCGGCGCCGCATTGCCAATCGGTGCCGCACGCCAATCGGCGCCGCGTGCCAATCGGCGCCGCATGCTAATCGGCACCGCATTGCCAATCGATGCCGCACGCCAATCGACGCCGATTACCAATCAATGCCGCATGCCAATCGACGCCGCATTGCCAATCGGTGCCGCGTGCCAATCGGCGCCAGATGCAAATCGACACCGTATTGCCAATCGGTGCCGTGCGCCAATCGGTGCCGCATTGCCAATCGGTGCCGCGTGCCAATCGACGCCGCGTGCCCGCGTGCGAATGACTGTTTTTACCTGTTTAAGATATTTTGTAGCGAAAATCTTGAAAAACTCAAAACATGAAAGCTGTAGATCTTTGTCTTGGCTTCAAGAATCCTCATGTCTCACTTTAATTAGAGTTCATATGCGATTGATAGTTTCAATCACCCATGGGTGTTCTTGATATTCTTTTCATGTTTTCTGTACTTGGCCTAAATTGTGACGACCCGACTTGATAACATTGAACTAGTAACTTGAATATGACAATATGATCCCGTCTTGATAATCTTGATAGTAGCCCGTCGAGGCGCACTCCTGACAAGTATTCTTGACATGACAAGTAGACCTGACATGACATGTATAATCTTGATCGCTGTTACGACAGCTTTTTCTGTCTTGCTAGTGTAACTATTGCCTTGACTTCGTGGTTGATTTTTCTGATTGTGATTGTACAAGCTAACTGTCTCGTCTTGTATCATGTCTAGGACATGGATTCCTGGTTATCATGGTCAGGAATTCATAATAAATCTGACTAGGTTAACGACTAGATTAATCAAGTAGTTCATATAGAGAGATTTTTTAGTTACAGGCGGTCCCGTTATCCTGGACACACATGTGGACTTGTAGCATGCCGTCGAGTAGGGCGCATTTTTAGCAAACTGTCATGTGTTGCACTCCTTGTAAAACTAAAAGTTTCTCTTAAATCTTGATAAACTCTTTTAATCTTCCGCCTGGATAACGTAGATAGTCTGCAGGGCTTGTGACTGCGGGAACATCTCACTGCATCTTGTTAGCTAGGCTTGTGATGACCCTAGTTAGCTAATGATAGCAAGCCGTAGGACTTGATTGGCCATGCCTGAATGATTGTCTCATGATTAACATGGGAATTATTCCACCTCTTGTTTTCCTAATGCAAGCTAGTGTGTTCTTCTAACTTTGTCTTTCATGTTATTCAATTATGTTCTTTTATCAGTTCTTCTATTCATTTTTATGCTGGTTTTAGTTCATAAGTGGAGCCTCCCTTGTGGTACTTGCTCTTCTGGGTTCTGACCCAGCTGGTTTTGTGTGGCTAGATTTCGGAGTAGCACCTGAGGATCTACTTACCTTCCAGCCAGATGGTGAACACTAGAAGTAACCATGGAAACGAGTAGATTTCTTATTTTGCTCTCCCATATGTTGTAAATTATTCTTTTGAGGCATTTAGCCGCCGAGCATGTGTTAGCTCGTATTGCAACTTTAATTTCTGTCTGCCTAAGGGCTGTTACATGATTGGCAAATCCTAGGGTTGATCATGTATGACATAACTCTTGCTAGTCTTCGTATTTTGTATGACTAGCTTCATGATCATCTGAATATATAATGTTTGGGACGCCTTACCTTATATGTTGGATGATCTAACATCTTGTAACATTTATTTGCTTGCTTGAGATTGAGATACTAGGATTGTTCTTAACCATAATAGACTGATGGATTGTAGATAAACCCTCATGCATCTAGACAGTCGTGACCGTATTGCGATGTGTGTTTCACTTCAATGTACGTAGCTGGCTGTGTCTGTCCCCGGCTCTCCAGTATTCTGGTTATGGGACGTGACAATTCTAGATCTGGTCAGTTCTTCTAACATTTTCTCAAAATTTTCAAAACGACTCTCCATCTGGTCAAATCTACTACTAAGATCCAAGATGGTACCTGACAATGCTCCCAAGGTGCCTTCGATCGAGAGAATTCGATCATCATCAACCAGAGTTCGTCTTCCCTCTAACTTGACTCCTCCAGATCCACCATGGCTTGAGCTGCCTTCACTCACTGGATCTAAAGGCTCTGATACCAAATTGGTAAGCTCCCGAGCAATTTGTCCATGGGGAAGTGGGCTTCGAGTATAATTTGCCATAACCAAGCTTGCAGAAGACTAAAATTGAGAATAGTCGACACAATTTGGGGGAAATTTAGGTTTTATTGGGCTGGAATCAAAATGCAAGAAAATACAATTGGTAAGGAAATTACTGAATTGAAATTGCAGAAAGAAGAATACAATTTTTCCGATACTCATCTATTCTCTCTCTTATTTATACTAGCAGGTGACTCAATGCTGAGGTGGCACTTGTGGTCACTGATGGGCTATGATTGGTCCACGCAATGTGAGCTGGCCAATGAGCTGGCAAGTGCAACTAACTACTATAACTGCCTGGATCCGGAAATGCGCAGGAAAAGGATTAATCAGCAATACAGAGCTCAGATACAGCTCTGATACAGGAGTGGCATTGCAGCATAGGGCAGCACTCAGGTATCATCTAGCTTAGGCACGTATCACAATTGTGTCCTAATTACGTTACTGCAGACAATAAATTTTTACATCATTATATGCATACAAACAATGTATTTGCGACATTGCTTACAACGACAAATACTATATGCAGCCAAAGTTTGCATTGTATTTCCATTTATGGGCAACCAAACCACCCCATAGATTTAAGAGGATAATATCAGTAACTAGTTTCAACACCAGAAGTGGAGTTTACTCGACTTCACCACCGAAACTGAATCACTAAAAAAAACCCATCCGATGGTAAAGGATCATTGAGACTCGAGCTCATTAAAAACAACCCAGATCCAAGATCAATAAGAAAAACAACACTCAGACACATGCAGTTTTCCACTTTTCTGCTGCACACTCGATTCTTCAAGACAAGCAAATACTTCATTGTCAAATCCTTATAATCACATTATTGCTTACAAAGTCTCTAATTCAAGTTGAAATCCCAGACAGGTTAACAAGGACCTGTAGAGCTTATTGTGCTCCTGAATGATAAAACATACAGTTGCATTGATATATAGAGATGTCAACTCTCTCTACTATACAAATTATACTAAAGTAAAAACATGGAGCAAAGTTTGAACCAGAACAACTCTTCTTCTTATAATGCCTTATATTGTTACATTGAAGCTAGGGAGCAAACCCTAACATTCAGCCCACAGAAAGATGGCTTCTTTGCTTCTTCCATCTGGATTATACATCAAAGAATAGGGTAGACAGCAAAAAAGAAAAAGGGGACCAAACAAATTATGATTATGAGGAGCCATCCGATGTGCATTTAATGATGTACTTCCCTGAGTGGGCTTGGTCAGAGAAGGATCAGCAAGGTCACCTTCTGCCTTCAACTAGCATCTGTTGGAGCTGAAGTACTTGCTGCCGCTGCTCCACTGGTAATGAAGTCAGTTGCTCTGGTGTTAGATTCATCACCTGCTGCAGAAGAGCCGACTCTGCGTCCAGTGGCATCTGTGAAAAGTATGGAATATCTTGTCAAAAGAGTAACAGACAGACTCTAAAATGAGTGAAAATGCAAGCTAGAAATTCTACACGAATTTGAATGAGGTGAAATATCATATAACATGTATGAATTTGTAAGCACACATGAATATGTTATTTAGGCATAAAGACCAATACTCAGTATTCATCACAGGTACGAGAATCACATGCACAATAGACTAATGGCAGTTAGTTCAATGCTAGGCCAATCATACTTAACTCTTACTTTGGGTTCATCATGCGTGCAAGAATCACATACAGTATGATTCTGGCAGCTAGTATGCTAGGCTAGAATCATAGTTCAGATGCTTAGTACAATATGCTATGTGCTAAACATGCAACCTTGTCCTTTTAAGCGGTGGATAAAAGCATATAAGACATAAAGACAGCATTCTTACAGCACCATTAGAAGTACCACAAACTCATCAATTATCATGGGCAGTACAAAGATCCAATGTGTTCAAGAATGTTAAGCTTCTACAAGTTGAAGTTGGAAACATGTTTCTTTTGACAAACTCGATTCCTAAATAACAGAAGTGGATTATCTAGTTGGTACATTACAGAATTTCATGTTGCTGAAGCAAGTTCAAAAGGAGGTATATCAGATTCCTGACATTAAGTACAAACATCGAGCAACAAACCAAAAAAGATCCATAACGACCTTTTGTTTGAGTTTATTACCAAGTTTATGGTTGTACAAACAAGCATCAGTCATACACCAGTGTTTCATATCTGCTATTTACCTGCTATGACAGCCATAAATCGGACATTCTGTTTTTAGAAGAATTTCTTTAAGTTATTTCATGTTTTAGTTGAAGCTGCAAACATTGCAGGAGATCCCCCAAAAGTATCATTTTCATCAACTTTCAAGGCTTCCTCACCCATCAACCAAAAATGGAAGGGAACTTTCTGAACTTCATAGGCTTAACATATTTTACAATGCCAACAGATTTGCAAGCTGCAGGAGGAATAAAATCATGACTCAAACATCGATTTCTGTCACTTTCACGACTTATTCAGCAGGTACAGTAGGCGTTCCTATGTCTCTTCTATCATTCATCCAACTTCATTAAGAATCAACGTTTGGACTTTTCATGTTCAAAGTGATGCTCAAGACCAGCCTAGTTATCAAACACACATTTTTCCCATGCAGAAGTCTAAGGCCAGAAAGTGTATAATTTCTAGACATGGATACAAGTGTGGTACTCCAACACTTAAATATGTTTCCAGGGACCCTAGTCCTATAAAGTCAAACATGCAGACATGGTTACATACGTGTTTTGTTGATAATACATATTTAACATATATGTTTATAAATGTTAAGAGTGTGTATATGCAAGAATCAGTAAAGTAATAAAAGAAAATCTAGAAAAGAATACAATTTCCAAAATAAGCATACAATACAGACAGTAAAAAACCACATTTGCAATTACAACACCAAGTGTTACAAATATAAATAAACATGAGCTTTGTGTCAGGCGGATGGATACACCAAAGTTTTGTAGATATATTCTACATAAGTAGCATAACAGAGAAAATAACAGATGAAGAATATAAGATTTGAAACTGATTTCTGTAATAGGCTATCAGGTACAAAGTCAAGGAAAGCAGTAGAAAGTAGAACGTATCACAATTCTAAATCAAGTACAAAACCTGAAGCAACACTACAATCATTAAAAAAAAATTAAGTTAAACAATTTCAAGGCTCCCTGACAAGAAATTTCAATTGTGCACATAGAAGAAAAATGCACTGGCACAGTGCTGGAAATGAAACCTGTTTATTAAATACCATACCTGAGGCGTCTGTTTTGCAGATTCTTGTTTTACATCAGCATTATTCGCCATTTGGCTTCGGAACATTCTGCCAGCATCGATTGCTTGAGCTGAGACAGAACTGCTGGTGTGAAACCCATTGGTGATGGAAGGATGAGTACCACCTCCCTCTTCCAATCTCGGTCGCTTTGACTGATTATTCAGTCCTCCAGATATTTCACCCATCTGCCCTGCCAAGCGCACACCTGAAGTTGGAAGCATGTTTGCTCTGGATACGAAACTTAAATCAGGGCTAGCTGAAGTAGATGTACCAGCTTCCTTTGAAAGTGTCTCCAGTCCATTCAACAATGCTGGGTAACTAGATGAGCCAGCCTGATATGTAGCATACACTCAATGAAAGGGAAGAACAATATTGACAAATTTACTAAGAAGACGTAGCTTCTAACTGAAGTAAACTAATTCTTTCTACAGTTCATAACCTCATACACACACTCCCCTCATGCAAAAGTGCATGCGTTGTCCCAAACTCACAAAAAGCAGTCTTTCAGATGTTAGTTTGCTAAAATGCATAATTCACCTCCAAATACATATAAATTAAGATAATATCTGATCAAGTTCACTACAAATATAACCTGGACAGTCATGAGCATAATAAGGATTGGTACCTGAGCTGCAGTAGGATGGGGTAAATATGACGGCTGAACATTTTTATCTAGAAGTGCTGGTGGAGGATGATGTGATACATTAGTAGGTCCATCTGGTCTGGAATGCAGCAGAAAAGGAGGCTGCACTTGCGAGATGAAACCTGTGGAATTTGGCAAGGGTGGAACCTGAGGCTGACTTGGAAGGTTGACAAAAGATTGAGGTCGAGTGGGTCCTCCAGATCTTCCAAGCATCATCCCCTGTGGGTGAATTTGGGACTGTGGGTGAATTTGGGACTGAGGTGGCAATGGCTGCTGAATTGGTGGTTGAACAGGAACATGCTGAAACGGAAGCACAGACTGCTGCAAGCCATTCAGAGGGTTTTGTAATGCATTTGACGGGTTAGTTTCAGGTGGTCTAAATAACGGTACAGCAAGTGTTTCATTTTGAGAAGGTGTTTGGCCATGTTGAGGAGGCTGTGTTAGATTTGGAACTGAACTCAATGACTGCCGAGTACTTGCCATCTGCATCTGCAAGTCAAATAGCAGCAACGTAAGAAAAAAAAATATTTTGGGACAAAGCCTTTGGTTTTGGTTGTACATTAGCAACAAGAATATTGTTATATACTTCCAGGTTTAAGGTAAACAATACGCACCATCTGTGGTGTCACCATGTTGAGCATTATCTGTGCCTGCATCACAACAGAATGCATAAACACTTCAGTTTATATGACTAAGGAGATGAATCATTGAAGTAAATCAGTTCTAGAAAGAAACAAACAGGAAAGAAATAACACGAACTAGAAACTAGATTCACATAATAGGCAGGCAGCATATATATAAGACTACCACTTGGCATAATGTTTTTGCTCTAGTGAGATATGAAGTATAAAACTTTAACGACAAAAAGGTGCATATATTAGAAAGCACACCTACAGAACTATATACATGAACTTCTAATTCATCTTTATAGAGGATTTCAAGCAAAATTAGTGGCATTTTTGGTACAGAGTGTTTATATGTAATTGTTGTATCAACAATATTAACATGTTAAAATTAGGGCTTCATACAAACAAACTTTATGCACGATAGCTCATATTCTGCTACATTAATCTAGAAATAAGCTAGAATTTAACGTAAGGCTGAGCTTAAGCGTATATCTTAAGCTGGATTTGGAGTGAACTATGCTTGAAAAAAAGCCTAATGATCAATTAATAATGACTGAACAAGCTCAATTGCATATTTTTCTATTGATTTAGAAATAACTAATTTCATACAGTGGCCTCAAATAAATACCACCAATTACATGGAAGATTAAAGAAAAATAAAAATCTTATACAGCTGTCAAATTTAACTAGTCATCCACAAACAGCTCATATTCAATTAACATATTCAAGCATCAGCAGACCTAGGTTCAATCAAGCTCCACTCATTTCAACTGTGTTTATCATATTGCATGGTATAGACAAGTATAATAACAAAATAAGTATCTTTTATAGGACCTATGATACCAAGCCATGAGTTGATTCAGTCAACAAATAATAAGACGGATTTAGTATATGCGTAGTAGAGAGATCATTCCTGTTGAGTTTATGTGGACACATTGACAACGGATGCATGTCATCGCTAAAGTGTAATTACATAGGGAGCTTTTATTTAGAATAAAGGACAATTAATTTATTCTCCCCCAGGACTTTGAATTTTGAACCCAGGACCTGCCCTTCCCCCCACAAAAGGCCTCAACCTTTGGTACATAGGGGATTTTCTGTATCGTAATTAGTATATTAATATGACAGTAATACTTGAAGAAACAATTTAAAAATGTAAAAGTTTAATGGTAAAATTTTGACCTGAAAAAGAGCCTTTGGCAACTGTGAAATCCCTGTCAATAGCTGTTGAGCCAACTGCTTGTTTTGTAGAACCAAGGCCTATCATCAATTTAATATTAATTATCAAATTTCCCTAGAACAAAAAATTTTCATAATGCCAAGAGAAGGAAAAGAATATGACTAACCTTCATTTCAGACATAATTTCTTGCAGCTGCTGTCTAGACATTTTAGATAGGTACTGAGTCAAAGGATCGTTTCCCAAACCTGAGAGGTTTAGAGAACCATTTTGGATTAATGGCAAGTTACTAGTCTGAGATCCACCCAAGGTTCTAGCCATTGTAGATGCAGCCGTAACAGCTAATGGAAGTCCTATTGGTTGATGGAGAGTAGAATCGCCAAGGACTGGGGGTCCAGGTACAGCTTTATAAGCATCTGCAATTTTATTTTCACTGAGAGGATAAGAACATAATGTGAAATACTAGATAAGCAACGGAAATGAAAATGGAAAAAGGAAAAAAAAGAAGAAAAAAAGATGAACTTCAGAGGAAAAGAAAGCGACCAGCATTAGATGTTAGCCCTGGTCCACCACGCCCCTGCAACACAGATATTTCCAATTTAGAAATGAACTAAGCATTTAACAAAGGTCCATTGGTTCATGATTACAATATACTAAGCATTGGGCTCTTCATATTAAATTTCACCAAGCAAACATTAATTTGAGTAGGTAACGAATTTAGGCAGTTAGGTGTCATAAGAGACATGTATGTCATGGACTTAGTGTTTTTGCCTACACCTCGTAAATGCGGCGCATGAACTTCCTTCTCGAAGATCCATGCAAGCCTTCTCCAAACGCTTGGCTAGATCACTAAGGCGAGAATGAGAAAATATGGAGCAAACGAGAGATTGGAATATTAAAAACTTCACTATACTAGAGAGAGTTCACAACTTCTTAGGTGGTGAGGATCAAATGAACCTCCAACTTATTTATAGGACCTCGAAGGACTTACATGAAACTTCTGGAATGAGAATATTCCAGGAATTATTCTAGAGAATATTCTAGGGCCTAGATATTTACATGGTAGGAAGATTCTAGAACTTCTATAAACTAAGAGAAGCCTCATGAGAGTTCAAGAGAACTCCACCATATTCCGGAGAATTCTAGAGCATTTCAACTAAACCCCTACATTTGCAACAACGTCTCGGTGGAGCGAAAAATCGTGTGCGTTACATTCTCCCCCATCTGTTTCGTCGACGCCCTCGTCGACGGGTGCACCAAGTATCCGAAAGGCGTCCAACCCCGTAGTCATGGTCGCCGCGTGTCGTTCCTTCTTTTTCTTTCTCGTGCGGCCCTCTCCGAACTTACCCATCTTTCTCCTCATAATCGAAACCAATCTGATTTGCCTCATCATTTTCCCCATTGTTCGTACCCTAATCGGCACAAAAAAGAGAATTTAGCGGGCTATCAAGTCGCCAGTCCACCTTATCTTGTGAATGCACATAGTTCTTCACACCTCCGCGCATACGAGTCCTATTGCAACTTTGTCGACATGAACTCCCACCATGATCCTTAAACGACCCCTTGCATGAGCCAGTCCACTTCCATACACATATCTTTGTCGCATCAGCTCATTGCAATCCAACAACATGCTTCTCCTTACTCATGTCTGGCTTGGTAGCATAATCCACCTCCCTCTGCGGAAGTGACTCACTGGGACACTCCTTTGCAACACCCTTGGTCTCCCTTGGAAGATTTTCCTCCTCGAAGTCTTCCTTCATCTCGAACACTGCTAAGTAAGTCGTCTCCCTTTTACTATCCTTCTTGAGCTGAAAGACAGAGATAGCTTTCTCTTTTGATGGCTCACCTCGTGCAACTCTCACCATGCACGACGAGCATTCCTCCATAAAATCGATGACTCCTAAGTGTAGCATCGAAATCGCATTTGACGTGATTACAAAATCCATGTCAAGTATCATCTTGAAGTCGTCCAATGATGAAGCGGTAAAATTGGTAACACTCGACCAATGCTCCACATCCATGCAAACCCCTTAGCTATCCCATGCGAACTCCTTTAGCTGCCCCCTGCACGGGACTTGCCTCCGAATTGACCGTCTTAATTTTGCTTAAATCTTTTTCCAATGCTACACCCAAGCGATGGACCTCCACGTCCTTGATGAAGTTATGAGTGGCACACATATCAACCAACGCCCGCGTGCTCATGCCATTGATCCTCCATCAACATACGTGAGCTCCCGGCTCGCAGTCTTTGACACAACGGACTTGGCCTTAACGGCGTCGAGTAAGTAGGGGTGAGCATTCGGTTAATTCGGTTCAAACCGAACCGAACAACCGAAAACCGAATTGGACCAAAAATTGAATAAGCAAAACCGAAACCGAACCGAAATGGCCTATAACCGAATCAAACCGAACCGAATCAAACCGGTTCGGTTTTCGGTTTATTCGATTTTTCGGTTTATTTGCACGTTTTTTGTTAATATATATAGTAACTAAATAATATATATATATATATATATAACTAAATTTTCTTATTCGGTTTTCGATTTGGACCGAAACAGAAACCGAAACACAAAACCGAAACCGAATAAGAAAATTTACTATTTTCAAAACTGAAACCGAACCGAATTTTTTTTAAACCGAACCGAATCTCTTATTCGGTTCGGGTAGGTTTTCGGTCCAAAACCGAATAATGCTCACCCCTACAAGTGCAACGCTCCCATGTGCGCTCCCATTTCGTCCTCCTCGTCCTCCACCTCCTCGCTTCGGAAGATATTGACACGTTTGCTCATGTTATAACAATCTCGAGCATAATAATTTTCTCCACATATGAAACACGAACCTACCCGCTTTGATTGGACCTTTTCACGCTTCTTTCTCTCGAACGGACCCTCCTTAGGAGAGCCCTGCATCTCTCTCCCATCATTCTCCTTGGTGGTCTTTGGCTTGACCTCGGCATTATTGTCGTTCCAACTGTACTCGAAGAGTCTCTCAGCTAATGCCACGACGACGTTCAAGCCTTGCACCCTTTGTTGTTGCAATTCTTGAACTGCCCATAGCTGAAGTCCATCGAGGAAGAAGAACAAGCGATCATCCTCGTCCATGCTAGGCATCACGAGCATCAAACGTGAACTCCGCAATAAACTCTTTGACCGTCCCGATGTGCTTGAGTTGCCATAAGCTCCACCCCGTCACGAACTCCACATTCTCCGGATAGAACTGAGACTTGATCTCCTTCTTGAGATCCTCCTTAAGTCTCAATCGAGCAGAAACCCTTCTCTATTTCCATGCACCTACTACACCACCACAATATAGCATCATCGGTAAAGTAGAGTGAAACAATGTTTTTCTCGACCTCATCGTCGATGTGCAACGCCTTGAAGTATTGCTCCACGTTCCACAAAAAGTTCTCCAGTTCTCTGGCATCTCACACCCAACTGAAGGATTTCGGCTCAGGGATCCTTCTTCTCAATGCCTCCCTAATCGAAGATCCATTGTTCGCAACAACCTTCTCTAAAATGGCAACTTTGGTCTTGAGTTCTCTGCAACTCTCGACCACAGTCTTTAGCTCCTCGTAGCCTCGGACCTTCCCGCGCAAGTCCTCAATCTCCACACGATGTGTCATGAGCTCCTCCTCAAATGCAGAGTGGATCTCTTGGATTTGCTCACAAAATATTGTCATGGACGAAGCAACGTCACTCTCCAACCCATCGTAGAACTCCTCTAGTCTTGTGTTGCTTTGCTCCACGGAGCCCATGCGTATCCCTGTCCCTCGAACCCGTCTCCAAGATCTCGAAATGTTCCGCAAGATCGGCAAGGGTACGCTCTGCTGTAGATTCCTTGCTCTTGCCCCTCTTATTAGTCTTGGTGTTCCTCTCTTTAGGTGACACGAGCCTCTCATGGACGTTCCCGACGTCAACATGGCACCAACCGACCTTCGCTCTGATACCACTTGTCACGGACTTAGTGTTTTTGCCTACACCTCGTTCCACGCGGCACACGAACTTCCTCCTCGAAGATCCGTGGAAGCCTTCTCCAAATGCTTAGCTAGATCGGTAAGGCGAGAATGAAAAGTTGTGGAACAAAAGAGAGATTGGAATATTGAAAACTTCATTATACTAGAGAGAACTTACAACTTCTTGCGTGGTGAGGAGCAAATTAGCCTCCTACTTATTTATAGGACCTCAAAGGACTTCCAAGAAACTTCTGGAATGAAAATATTTTAGGGATTATTCTAAAGAATATTCTAGGGCCTAGATATTTACATGGTGGAAAGATTCTAGAACTTCTATAAACTAAGGGAAGCCTCGTGAGAGTTCAAGAGGACTCCACCATATCCCAGAAAATTCTAGAGCCTTGCAACTAACCCCCCACGTTTGCAACGACGTCTCGGTGAAGCGAAAAATCTTGTGCGTCACACGTAGTTGAAAATCTATTTCGTAGATAGAGTATCATAAGAAACCTCTACTTATGATTAACTGGAATTCCTGAATTCTAGGTAAGAAATTTAAGAGGTCTTTTAAGAATCTGATTTACCACATGATGGTCGAAAATATGTTTCCATTCACCCTGTACCATTAGATAAAATAACTCGGTCGACTGAGGAATTAAAATTGTTCAAACAAAATGAGATAGTTACTCTGACCTGTTCTCTATTTCGGTCGGAGTTTTTATCATTTTCAGCAAAATCAACTCTTAGCTGGCGGCCATTTATCTCATAACCCTGGAGATTGCGGCGAGCACTCAAAGCAGTTTCTTCATCCTTGTACTCACAAAACCCATAACCTTTGGGTTTCCCAGTTTCCCTATCAAGTACTAACCTGCATTTTTGTTCTTAGGAAAATCTCAATAAAGCCAAGATGAATGAATGCACAGTAATGACAAACTTTATTATGGTTTTCTATCCAATTACTAAAGTGAAATAAAAACAAGCCAAGGGTTTGACTGATAAAAAAATAGAAATCTCTGTTAACAAGTTAGACTTCAAATTAATACTTTTGATGATCTAAGAATAACAATACAGATGATACTGCAAACTTTAAATCTAACATGGCGATTCAAAAGACAAGAGAGTACATATGTAAACAAATGAATACTATCATTTAACCGCGAAAATGTTGCCACACAAGGAACATATACAACAGTTAGACATGACGAAAACTGCAAAGTAGCTGTCAATCGAAGGTTCAAGATGAATGATAAATAGGTTTTGTACTGGCGAAGAGAGAGTAGGCAGTCGTATTCACTAACAATTGCAATGGAACCCTTTGCCCATAGTAAACTCAAGGATTAGCAAAGTTTGGAGGAGTAGACAGTAATGTCCCTCAAGCTCTTATCATGCACATAAAAAGATATAATGTTAAATAGATGATAGATAATTGAGGGTTTCCTGCATCAAGAATGATCTTTCACCAAATCAACTTGTAATTAATCTCTTCACAATCTTTTCTCAAGTTGGAGGATTTCACAACTATAATCTTAAAAAATTCTCCAACATCCGGTCTTATCCCATCGAGATAGAGTCAAAACTCTAAATTGAGATGCTCACATGAAAAGATTTGCAAAATATTACAACCAGCTAACATCGTGACATAATCACTCTCCATAGGACCTAGAAGGCCAATTGGTGGATAAGATAACCTTGTTTACTGGCACCTACAATTTAAACGAACGCAACCAAGGAGAAACTCTCTACAAATCATTATACCCAGAGCTGAAAGAAAGTTTTTCTGCACAGCTAAATGCTTCAACAGAACAAAGACTACAAAAAACTATTAGGCACTTAAGCTATCGCCTCGAAAAGAAATACTTATCCTTTACTACCAACCTATTAGAATCAAACTGCCAAACAGTATGAGAAACTTTGTCATGGTATAACTGCTCTTTTTCTGGAGGAAAAAGTTTACCGTATTGAAATGTAGGCTTATCCTTTCTCAAAGGATAGCAACATACCGTGTATCAATAAAAATTGTGGTGCACCATCAGAAGATAAAATGGTGGGAAAAAACAATTGCAGCAATTTATTAATATGCAGAACTAGCAGTAGCCAGTTGCAAATAAAGGGGGTTAGTGAACTTGGAGACAAATGACAATGTTACTTCAACGCTCGATAAAGGTATTGAGACTTGGGTGTTTGGGATTGCCAACATGGACAACTTCCAAAAGCACAGGGACATGTCTACAGTGTATAGCAGTATGTCTGCATAACATAAACATATGTGTATATTACATGATCCATTCAAATATTGCCTCATAGTATTGTTTGATTGATCTAGACCTTTACTTGATACCATCCAACTTGAAACCATTCATATTAAAAGGTCACTTTACAAAAAAAATATGACTATGATATATACTGATTTGAAATGTCAGTAGAGTAACTTCAAATAATCCTCAATTTTACATCAAAATTGATCTGAAGCATCCAGCTGACACTAAAACGAAGACTTTGGAAGAGGGAAAGCAGATAACGGGAGGAACGAATTCTATAATAAACTAGTCCAAAGACTATAAAACAAGAACATGAAAGCATAGCTCTGCAAGAAGAAGAAGAAGAGCATCTGTATGGTCCAAACGGCGTAAACAATACATAATAATTGATGTAATTTGAAATTTTGAATTGAATATTTAATCATTTGCACCTGAATCAGGCAATAGCTTATTTTAACTATTGATCAATGTTGGTCGTCAACAAGCATAAAAGCGCAATACTCAGTCAAATTGTTAATTGATAGGGTTCTCTACATCTTTTTAGTGCACCAATGATAGAAAAAGATGAGTGCTTAAATTCTGTTACTAGCTAAGATGGTTCAGTTTTTTGCTCAAAATACTTTGCAGTAGTTCATCTCGTATCCAACTCCAATTGAGACCTCAGACGAAAATTTGAAAACTTCCCATGGTCAACAAATACTCTCACTTCCATAATCCCCTTTCTTTCATTTCAATCGAGATAATCAATGACCAGCCTTAACCTAGCAAGAAACATATCCTTAACAACATCAACAACAATCAAACTCATAAGCACAACAACATTCAGAATAAGTCATTATAAAGGAAGCCAGACACGTAAGTAATCACTTGCTACAAGCAAATAATCAGTTCAATTCAATGGCAAGATATCAAATCTCATATGCGAATGAGAACCATTAAAATCACAATTCCCACCGCTGATGTACATATCACTAAACATTATGTATCCATCAGAACCACATGCAGATTCAGAGGGAAGACTAATAAATCGTACACCGTCTTTTCGTTATTTTGCCATAACAATTAAAGTTAGTTATCATAGCTTAGTAAAGGATTTTGTTTTCAAACTTAAATAATGTAATTTTATAATATAAAAAATTTGATAAAGAAATGCTCCATTGAAACTTATTACAAACTAGTGCTCTTTTCAAATCGCGTTTCCCAGTGATAAAAAAAAACAATAACTCTGTAATAAGTCTAAGAACTACCATTTTTATCGAATATTTTTAAATAGTGTTAATTAGCCAAATGGTGCCTAAAGAATGTAGTGGTTGCCGTTTTGGGGATCAAACTTTTTTTTGGGTTAATTTGGTATCTAAGCTTTGCATTTTGGTTTAAAGAGGGCCTGAACTAGATTCCATTGGCATTTTTGGATGAAAATCGATAAAGATAGACATGTGATGGTCCCGTGCCTTATTTGTCATGTTATTTTGTCATGCTTTTGTTTTTTGACTAAGAATATTGGTGTTCGAAAAAATTCTACATAAACAAATAGCTTTTGTCAAGTACAAAATGATGGCTCTACAATCAATTATAGCCGACGTTCGGCTGGTCATGACAAAAATAACCCTAAAATAAGGCATGTGACCATAACATGTCCATTTTTAACGATTTTCATCCAAAATACCAACGAAACCTAGTTCAGATACTCTTTAAACCAAAATATAAAACTTAGGTACCAAATTAACCCCCAAAAAAAAAGTTCGACCACCAAAATGGCGCTCATGACATTCCTCAGGCACCATTTGGACAATTCTCTCTTTTAAATAACATTACTTTAGTCAAAAATCCACTTATACTGAGAGTCTAAAGCAACCACTTGCTGAAAAAAGCAAATTTATTTGTGAATCTGGACACTTATCAACTAGATCAAGTAACACACCACTAACATCTTTTACATCAATCTCGATCAGAAACAAGCTAGTTTTTCCACCTGCTGCCCACAACAAATTGCCAAGTTTCAATCTTTCCACACTAAAACTACTCCAGAACCCTAGTTATCAAACCCTAACAAGAAAAGAAGGAATTTTTTTTCCAAATTTACATCGAAACCCTAGTTTTTTTTTTTCTGACCTAAAAGACACGACCGGTCCAACCTCCTCGCAAATTTGAATCAGCTGCTCCTCCGTCGCATCGTATGGTATGTTCCCAACTGGAACACGAAGGAAGAAAATAAATAAAAAACCAATCAATCCGAATATTTCCACAAAAACCACCAAAAGTTAGGGGAGAAATTGCAAAAGGAGAAAATTTCAGGGGCGGCTCACCGAAGACGCGGCGGTGCTGTTGGCTGGCGGCGGCGGCCATGTCACGACCGGCCGGAGACCATTGGACGCCGGCGAATTAATGAAAAATTCGCGACTTTATGGCGTGAGAGGGGGTCTGGGCGTGGTTATTATGTTCGCCCGATTTTTTTCCGGGAAAGATTCGGTGGGAAATTGGCGAGAGTAGCGAAGGGAGGAAGAGTTGGGATTCCGAAACCTGATTTATAGAATTTTGGACGATTGGGTTTTGGTATTATGGTCAAAGTGTCCAAAATTTTGTTGATAGGACTCTATTTTAACTATTGTTACGAATATAAAATATAATATCTATATATTAAATGAATAAAGGAGGTTAGGTGAAAATTATTTTTGGATAAAGAACCATTAATCCCAAGTTATTGGAGTACTAGTCCAACCCTTGGGGCTCGTTTGGTTCGCGGAATGGAAGGGAAAGAAAATCAATTCCTTGTCATTTTTTTTTCTTTGGAAAACTTTAATTCCTATTGATTTTTCTTTCCGATGTTTGGCAATGCCAAAAAATTTGGAAAGGAAAGTAAATACTTCAATATGGAAAAGTGATTCCTTCCTTGGATGGATGGAATCACTTTCCCCCCTAATTTTTCTTCCATTGGAAATCACTTTCCTTTCCTCCTCAATTCCTTGGGCGCCCAAAAATAGGAAAGTAATCACTTTCCTTTTCCAACCGGGAGATTCCGCGAACCAAACGAGGCCCGTAGCTCATGTAAAAAACAATATCGATATCAGATAGAACCGACACTCAACTGTAATAATACGTTCTGATTTTGCAAAAAAAAATTACATAGAAAAAATATTCGACGATTAAAATAAACTCACATGAGCTGGTGGCACGAGTTATTTATCAAGGACTTTTTGTAATATAATATTTTTAATAATATAGTATATACTAAAAAGTTTAGCTTTACTGTAAAAAAAAATTTAAATATATTTTTGCATATGTTTATTGATTAAAAAATATAAATAGTCTTGCAGATATTTTTGCATATATATATTTATGCATATATATTTACTAAAATATATTTATGCATATATTTATGCATATGTTTATTACCTAAATAATTACGGAAGTTGTTCTTTGACTTTCATAAATAGTCTTACCGACAAATATAAATAAATAATAGTACTATAATATTACTAATACAATAATAATTTTAGAATAGTTAAGATAATTATTTTTTAGTTTTTTTTAGTCTTCCTAATAATAATAATTTATAAAATATGTATAATATATGTTCATATAAACTAGTATTATATAATAGGAAAGTGATACTAAATGAAGGTGGGATGTATATTTCATTATGTCACATGCCTAAAGTTTTTGAAACCCATGTATAAAAATGAGCATGAAAATCATATAGTAAAATCTACTAAGTTAGTCGCCATCTATTTTAGAATCTAGGACATAATACAAACAAGTCACTAAATTTCCTGCTTATGAAAAGCTTTCAAAGAACTGACCAAGAGATGCAGTATCCCTTTATGCCGACTAATACAGTTTACATTTTAGGGTTATTTAGTAACAGGATCTCGTATAATAATAGTTAAAATTGAAATTTGAATTTCAAAAATGATCGACGTTAGAATTTGGATTTCCAAATCACTGTTCATTTGCCTACGTAAACAGTGATTTAGAAACCAAATCATAAAGTCGACCCAAACCCTATTATCTACTATTATATTGAGTCGTTTGGTACACTGTAATGTAATCATAATCGTAATATGATCAAATAAAAAAATATTTTTTTATTTAATTATATTGTAATTACAACTTCATTACCGTGAACCAAACCAAACCAAACGGGACATATATTACTGAATAACCCTACATGTCTCAACAAAAAAAGTCACGGACGGCCACAATCAACAACAGCAACACAAACACTAGCTACATTCACACTAAATTTCTCAAACAAAGTAAACATGATTTTGATGCAATTGTGATGATACAAACTTTAGCTACAATGAATCGAATATTAAGATTACAAAAAATGCAATATGCAGCCAAAAAAATTCAGCCAAAAAAATTCTTCAAGGACTTGGAATCCCTTTGCAGTTTTCAATTTTCACAGTTCTCTCCATGCACAAGATATGCCACTCTTGTATCACAAATGCATATTTTAAAAATATTTTATTCATAACTAAGTTATAGAACAAAGATTTATGAAGTCTTGATCTTGTAAAAATTGAATCATAGATTCATAATACTTGCAAAACGATTTTTCCAAAACATCTAAACAGATATTGTTCCACCTAGGTGTCCGTCTATGCCTTCAAACCATCGTCGGCTGCCTACTCCATGACCGACGACAAAAACGATACGGAGAGTAGTCGCCTAACGCCTAGACGTCGTCTCAACCACCGTTTAGAACGCTTATAATGTCATCCAACCAGCCTTGTAGATGTGATCCTATTTCTGTTATAATCAACGCGTCAGATGCACGGACAAAAAATTTACAGAAATTTTCGTATGGGGTAAAGAATTTTACCCAAATTATAAGAAAGTAAGAAGTTTAGGAAAATTGCGTTTGGGTAGTGACACTACATTGGAGATGGCGTGTTGGCGCAGCAAAACGAAGCACCATAGGACAAGCCAGCTCACGTGGCGCGCGACTAGGACGCGCCATCCGCCGTGGCGCGTCACGCAGGACGCGCCATTCGTCGTGGCGCGCGGTTGGTGGGGCGCCACCCTGTAACTCCACTTCCCAGAAATTTTATTATTTCTAAAATAATTTTCCTGATATTTTCTAAGTTAGTATTATTATATATATATATTTTTTTTTTCAGCCCAACCTGTTTAGGGCTTTACTTCCAACCATCTTTGGGCTTTTTATTTAAGCCCATGAACCCAATTAGTTTTTAAACCATCCTCTGTTAAAAACCCAACTCCTCATTTGATCTCCACCTTCCTTGTTGAGAGCAGACCAGCTGTTCGAACGGCCAGGGGAATTTGAAATTCTATTTCTAACAACCTTGTCAGAGCCATGTGCTCTACTAATTTCCCTCCAATTCTCTCCAACCGCCTATTTAAGGTCACCTCTCCCCACATTTTAGAGGAGCAGCATTCCTCTATTCTTCCAGAGTTCGTCATCTCCAATCGAAGCTCTGCCCAACCAGCCATGGCGGATGGGATTTGCAGAGGAGTTGCCAGTAGCATTTCTCCTCAGTAGCTGGATCGTACCAGGAGAAGAACTTCTCCCCAACATTGCTGAACTTCGTCGACCTTGGTAGAGTCTTCTGATCATTGCTTCCTCATTTGAACTCTAATTCAAATCTTCTTTCAAAAACATTTTGAGTTGCAATTCAAATTTGTACTGAGGAGTCGGTTTTGATCCTCTCACCAGATAAGTTTGGTTAGTGCCCTTTGACTAATTGAAGTCCATTACGATTGATCCAAACTCGTCAGGACTGTAAGTATTCGATCCTATAACTCTAGATCTGAATCCAAGTATTTTGCCTATGTGGAATGTATGGGTTATTGAGTTCTTGACCTTCCTGTTCCTTCCCTGCATCTGTTCGATTTTAAGTTTCAGCAGAGGATTTTGTCAGATTGAGTAGCTGGGTGTTGTATTGAGACTTGGTTCGAGCAACTCTTCAATCTATCAGGTAACTCCTAGTCTCTTCCTTCAACACATTATCTATTTTGAATGGACAATTTTGTGTGATAATTGAGATTTAGATTTACCATAGGATTTTCACCCTTGATTGAGTTGATCTCTGTCCTGGGAATCAATGGGAATATGGCTATTAGATCTAACTGTGTCCTTTCAAGCATTTAGGAATTTTTCTTATAAATATTCATGGTGTTGTCATGATTGGTGGAACTGGACTCTGGATAAGGAACTGAGACTAGTATCAGTCCTAACAGGACTGATTTGTCTCACTGAGATAACATCAATCCTGCTAGGACTAACTCCTCTCAGAAGCCTGTGATTGTTCGTCTAATTAACAGAGGGATCACTGATTTTTTTTTGTTAGAATTAATTATAGAACTGACTAATGAACTATGGGGTCATTCCCTTTTTGTGGATTAAATTTATATCAGTCCTAATCTAGAAACCTAGTAATTGATTCATTAATAGAGTTGGAACTCGATTCCAGTTCAGGGAGCTTAGGAAAGAATGGTATATCATAGCTGAGTTAAATCTGGGGATTTAATTAGCAGTTACCTTCATATTGATTGATCCCTAAGTTCTGCATTTTGGGTTGATACTGGAGAACTAAGGAGGGTATCTACTTTAGAAATATCATGCATTTTGCTTTCAGTTATTGAATTTGAAGTTAATATATGGTTAAAATTGATGTGGGTGTTCAGGATACAATTGTTAGTTAATTGACTATGTTGATTTCAGTCTTAAATGAGTACTACATCCAGTATGGTAGGACTGAATTCCAGTCACTAGAAATTTCTGCATATCTGGGATTGATTATAATGGTCTTCCTAATTTGATTTTCTTCATAGAACTCAGTTGAGCATCTATGTTCATTGTTATATAAAATCAGAATTTAGGTTGTTATTGCCCTGTTACCAATTGTGCAGTAAATTAAATTTTAGACTGGTTTTAACCAATGTGAAGAGGCTTACTCTCATTTGTTAGACTGACATTGAACATGAAGGACTAAGCAGGAATTTCTAATTGGGAAACTCAGTAACCTGAGAGTCTCAAGATAACCTGAGACACTTGATAAATTCCAGTGTAAACTCAGTAACTTGAGAGTCTCAGGAAAACCTTAGATCCTTGAGAAGTCCTGTGTAACTCTTTTGATTTAAACTGAGATTAGGGTCTGTGTTGCTAAGTATTAATCAGTAAGCAGGACTAGAACAGAATTGATTTGATGAGGGTTGGTTGACTAGTATTTGAACTAGTAGTGAACTTGTTTTAGTATTTGGGCTGGTGAGTCATGTGCAATATCTTAGGATTTCAATAACCTGAGAACTTCACTTTCCAGCCATTTTCAGTGCTATGTTTGTTCTGTAGCAGGTTGATTCATTCCTGGGACCTAGAATCAAATCTCATTACACCTATGTGCTATAGTATAGAGAGTGTGCAATGTTAAGTCCTGGGTGAAGAATGGCTTTAGAAAGGTTAATAGGTTTCAGTCCTATTTTGATTTATCCTTGTGATCTATGGAGGAACTGGACATATCAGTCTGGTTCAGGAGCCTGGACAATCAAGACCAGTCTGATTTCAGATATCCTGAGACTATTCTCAGTAACCTGGGATTATTCCTCATAGTGCAGTCCAATTTTGACAGCAGGAACTGAGCTCACTTCTCATAGTTCAGTTCTATATGACTGAGAAACCTGGAACCAAGCAAGGTTTAGTCCTTTGAGCATTTAGATTCCTAGGAACCACCTTTGAACTAATATTGGAACCAGGCCATATACAAAGGTTTCCTGTTTAACTATTGGTCTACAATGAGTTCAACTTTGGAAGATTTCACTCATTGTATAAGGTTTAACTCCTTACTTTTACTTAGAAGTATTCATGTGGGCTTGAGTAGAGACTTTGAAGTTCATACCCTCAACTATTGTGTTGGTCCAATACTAAGTTTATATAACCATATCTATTGATTATTAGGAAAAGGATGATTAATAGGGTAACTTTTCTAGATTAAGAAAATAGCTAACCTTATGATTGTTGACTTATCATTTATAACCAAGCTAGTTCAACCAGTTTATTAATCAACTTGTACACATCATTACCAATTACAGGAGGATATCTAGCTCTTTTGCCTACTTGTACTTTCCTGGAGCAAGGCAAGTACTTTTCTACGGTTTTGTACATTTACATTCTTGTACCCTTGCTTGTGACACGTCATGACACGATATTCATGTACTCCTATATTCCTGTACCCTTGTTCTTATACTTATTAGTGTCGGGTGGGGAAATACACTAGCCATGTGACCAATCCCGGTTACTATATATTCCTGTACCTAGCTTAGGCCTCGCACTGTGCACGCGGGTCCTAAGTCGTACCATATTCATGTACTCCTGTGCATGCTCCTGTACTCACCCCAGCCGGTCACATGGACTAGATGTATTTCGATATTGTGCACTTGTCATGTCTGGTACTTCAGGATTATAGTTTCATTCCTGTACTTTACATGTTCCTGTACTTTACATTCATGTACTATAGTTCCTGTACTTATTTTTCTATACTACTTTCCTGTACTTTCATGTTCATTCCTGTATTTCATTTTCCTGTACTCCTGTACCCTGTTCATATCATGTTCATGTTTCATTACCTAGAACTGTACTTTGCTCCGCTCCTGAATAGGATATGTTGCAGTTATGCTTGCAGGACATTGATCTACTCTATAGGCCAGAGCCCAGGATGTAGCTGAGCAGGATGAGGCTTAGCTTGAGGTTTCAGGTTTAGATTACTTAGCTTTACTTTGAGATATTGACTTTAGAGTTCATAGCACTTTTCATTCCTGTTGATTCTGGTACATTATGATATCTGGATTTGTGGATTATGGTGATCAATCTGGGATATGTTTTTAGATGCTGTGATTCTATACCTTCATGTTTATCTGGTTAGTTTTCCCTAGCTTGGTACAGCTTACTTCATCGTGTCTAACGACGAAGGCTGGGCGTGTCCGACTCGTGTCCGATTATTCGGGAGCGGGTCGTGACATATTTTTAGTGGTGGCCCATGCAGGTCTTTCCTAATAGTACCTAGGACTTAGCGTACTATTGGGGGACTTGATTACACTAGGGAAACTTGATCACAGCATAGGAAAATCGGGAAATAAGGGTATATCAGATGTATCAGGTATTTTAATATTCTATAAACACTTGTTGTATGTAGGTCTAGGTTATTTTAACAGTTTTCTGTTTTGTAGATAGTTCAAAAGCATGCGACACCAGAACTGTCAATTCACCTGCACTTAACGTTTCCAAGCTTTCACTACCTTCTATCACTCTACTATCCCCATGGGTAGTACGTAGTTGACGGAGACGTCTGAAGAGTCCCTTGACAACCAGAGGAAGCATGCCACCCTTTCCAAGTCAGACTTGTGGTTACACTCTCTGAGCCAGAAAGGACTTCTGATTTCCAGACTCTCAGACACTTGGATTTTTTTCGACACCGAGCGCATATCTTACACCAAGGAGCAGATCGAGAACCTGGAGTTACCACTGAAGATCACCCAAGTTTCTGAGGACCCGACTTCTCTGAAGATTTGAGCCACCTGCCAGAAGATCCAGAATGTAGCACAGACAATAGGACACAATGGAAAACTGAAGCTCAGAAGGAACATGAAGATTTATGACAAAGACAACAACTACCCTGGACCCGCAAAGCGTCACAACACTCAGTCAGCGTTTCTTCGGTCATATCACCAGTCGCATCATCAGGAGCACATCCCAGCAGCCAGCACGCCAGCAGTCATATATTCCTGCCAGAGCCCTGCACTTCAGCCCCAATGGGAGATCCAGATTCAGATCCAGCCGACAATCATTTATAATTTCTGCCACCTCTCAGGATGCCACTATGAAGAGTGCCGCAAAGGACGGAGACTACGCTTGTACTGCGGACCGCCTACTCACCAAGTCAAAGATTGTTCGGAGACCGTTGATTGCACTGCCCAAGAACAAGCACGAGGAGCATCGGACTACAGCAAAGAGGCCCACCTTTTCAGAATCAGCAACCACATGGAGCACTACCTCAAGGACCAGCCTACAACATGACAGTTGAAGAAATTGAAATGATTCCGGAGGAATACTGAAGACGGATTGAAGACAGAAGATCTCTTGTATGGTTGGAAAAACCATGTATCTTGATTAGCAATCCAATTTTTCTTAAATTTCTTCTAGCATCTAGACCATTTATTGAAACTTCTTGTTTTCTATTTTGGAACCTTGATTGATGTTCGAAACTTATTTCAAGATATTGTTTCATATTCGAC
This sequence comes from Iris pallida, assembly GCA_029216955.1. Lineage (NCBI taxonomy): Eukaryota > Viridiplantae > Streptophyta > Magnoliopsida > Asparagales > Iridaceae > Iris > Iris pallida. The sequence continues at coordinate 10,321,289 of JANAVB010025800.1, read as the reverse complement.
AAACTTGTTTCAGACCCACAATTCAATATTTGTTTGAAATCCATTGTTCGATACCGTTTGCACATTCATTCATGACCTTGTTTCCTAGTGATGGCTCATATTTGTAAATTTTGTTTTTATCAAACTTCGTGTTAAATAAGATTTAATTCCTACTCGTTTATTGATATTCTGTTCGCTAATCGAACTTGTACTATTCCAGAATTATTCCTACTTGAAATATCATTCTGAAACCTTGTTTGAACCTTCGCTTCTATTGATGCTTGTTTGAGATTCTATTTCCTATTCTCGATTTTATTCGAGACTTGTTGCTATTGAGATTCGCTTGTTTACAATCCAATACCTTGTCTCCTATTAGAACCTGTTTTCTAGTCACTATTCTAAACCTTGTTTTCTCGTTAAGATTTTCTATTTCGAGATTTTAGTTCCTAAATACGACCTTGTTGATACTTGATTTTTCACTGTATACCTTATTGGAGAATTCGTTTCAATTCAAGCTTGCTCGAGATTTCCTTTTTATTCGAGAATTTATTGAAACTTGTTTCTAGTGCGAAATTTTATTTCTTATTTTGAAACTTGTCTTCTATCTGATACCTTGCCTCAGTTCATCCTTCGAGACTCTGTTATCCCTTCGGGATAATGTCCTATATATGGAATCTTGTTACCATTCCAGATATCGGTTGATATTCCATCATAATTTGAAACTTCGTCCTATCTGAAATTTTAAATCTCCCTGGCTGCCCTTTTGTACTCACTGATTGGATCCCTTGTCATTTTTAGTACCTAATAAACTCATGTATTCTAACAGTCAGGTAACTTCACCATTTCCGTGACTTGGACTATTGAAATTAATTTTGAATTCTTTGAAACTCTTTTGAAATTCCTAGGGATAAAGTCGAGAGGCTATTCGATGACCTACTATGGCATGACAGTTGCGCGCTGCAGCCATTAGCTGGATTATGGAGACTGAGGGTTCACTGCAGCCAGTAGCGCACTGGCGAGGCAGGAACTCTAAGTTGAAGTGATTTCAGACACCCATAGGTTTTCGAGTATTGTCGAGACTTGTCATATTATTCATATCTTGATCCCTTGGGTTGTTTCGTCAATGATTGTTGGAAAATGGATAAGGTTGATAGAGTATTTGGAGACATATTGTTATTTGAGTCACGGAGCCGAAAGTCCACTGCAGTCAGATACATACTGGCGGGGTAGGGATTCTAAGCAAAGTGATTTCAGATACCAACATGTTCTTGGATATTCTGGAGACTATATTTCCTTTTCATATGATTATTGGTTTTCGAGAATCACAAATTCTTGCATATTTACCCTGATTTGATACTGTATCTCCTGAGTATTTCGTACGTTCCTCAAATCAACCCTTGCTAATTACCTTCTAGTATTGTATCGTTAGATCATTGATTTCCTCAAATTATATGTTGCCAGATTTTGATTCCATACTTCGTTGTGTCTTGTCTAAACTTCAATCTTAAATCATGTCTATTTGACCATGTTCTACTATCTTGTCCTAGCCCACTTGTGTTAAACCATCAATTTTTTATCGTACTTAATAATTGTGTCTTCATGATTTTGCTCCTCTAAGATGCAATTGAACTTCATTCCATTCGTGCCTATTTAATCCTTGATCATTGTTAGATCGTATTATTTTCTTGTGTATAATTATCGTATTTGATCTCAAAAACTCAGGGCATCTCAGAGTTGCATAGGATCAACAGAAGAACTGGGCGGACAGCAGCAGACGGACACTTGAGTCCGAGGTTGGAGACAGAGTATTCCTGAAGATCTCATCGACTAGGGGCGTCATCAGATTCAGCAGAGGCGGAAAGCTCAGTCCGAGATTCATCGGACCTTTCGACGTGACGGCACGGATTGGCAAGGTGGCGTATAGATTGGCGCTTCCAGCTAGCTTGGAGGGAATGCACGACGTATTCCACGTATCTCAGCTTCGACGATACATTCCAGACCCGAGCCATGTGGTGGACTACTCCGAGCTGGAGGTGGGCCCGAGATTGACCTAGAGGAGCAGCCAATGGAGATCCTCGATCGGAGGATGAAGCGCTTACGGAACCATACTATTTCTCTTGTTCGCGTCATGTGGAGACACCACTCTCCGGGAGAGTCCACATAGGAGCGCGAGGATGGGATGCGGGAATGTTATCCCAGTTTGTTTATTTGAGTGTACCCTGATATTTTTTACAATAATAAATAATTGGGTTTGAAATTCTGTTATGATTTTGAGACCTACCTTATGGTTGAATTTCGAGGACGAAATTTTTTTGAGGGGGAGAGTATTTGTAACTCCACTTCCCAGAAATTTTATTATTTCTAAAATAATTTTCCTGATATTTTCTAAGTTAGTATTATTATATATATTTTTTTTTTTCAGCCCAACCTGTTTAGGGCTTTACTTCCAACCATCTTTGGGCTTTTTATTTAAGCCCATGAACCCAATTAGTTTTTAAACCATCCTCTGTTAAAAACCCAACTCCTCATTTGATCTCCACCTTCCTTGTTGAGAGCAGACCAGCTGTTCGAACGGCCAGGGGAATTTGAAATTCTATTTCTAACAACCTTGTCAGAGCCATGTGCTCTACTAATAATTTCCCTCCAATTCTCTCCAACCGCCTATTTAAGGTCACCTCTCCCCACATTTTAGAGGAGCAGCATTCCTCTATTCTTCCAGAGTTCGTCATCTCCAATCGAAGCTCTGCCCAACCAGCCATGGCGGATGGGATTTGCAGAGGAGTTGCCAGTAGCATTTCTCCTCAGTAGCTGGATCGTACCAGGAGAAGAACTTCTCCCCAACATTGCTGAACTTCGTCGACCTTGGTAGAGTCTTCTGATCATTGCTTCCTCATTTGAACTCTAATTCAAATCTTCTTTCAAAAACATTTTGAGTTGCAATTCAAATTTGTACTGAGGAGTCGGTTTTGATCCTCTCACCAGATAAGTTTGGTTAGTGCCCTTTGACTAATTGAAGTCCATTACGATTGATCCAAACTCGTCAGGACTGTAAGTATTCGATCCTATAACTCTAGATCTGAATCCAAGTATTTTGCCTATGTGGAATGTATGGGTTATTGAGTTCTTGACCTTCCTGTTCCTTCCCTGCATCTGTTCGATTTTAAGTTTCAGCAGAGGATTTTGTCAGATTGAGTAGCTGGGTGTTGTATTGAGACTTGGTTCGAGCAACTCTTCAATCTATCAGGTAACTCCTAGTCTCTTCCTTCAACACATTATCTATTTTGAATGGACAATTCTGTGTGATAATTGAGATTTAGATTTACCATAGGATTTTCACCCTTGATTGAGTTGATCTCTGTCCTGGGAATCAATGGGAATATGGCTATTAGATCTAACTGTGTCCTTTCAAGCATTTAGGAATTTTTCTTATAAATATTCATGGTGTTGTCATGATTGGTGGAACTGGACTCTGGATAAGGAATTGAGACTAGTATCAGTCCTAACAGGACTGATTTGTCTCACTGAGATAACATCAATCCTGCTAGGACTAACTCCTCTCAGAAGCCTGTGATTGTTCGTCTAATTAACAGAGGGATCACTGATTTTTTTTGTTAGAATTAATTATAGAACTGACTAATGAACTATGGGGTCATTCCCTTTTTGTGGATTAAATTTATATCAGTCCTAATCTAGAAACCTAGTAATTGATTCATTAATAGAGTTGGAACTCGATTCCAGTTCAGGGAGCTTAGGGAAGAATGGTATATCATAGCTGAGTTAAATCTGGGGATTTAATTAGCAGTTACCTTCATATTGATTGATCCCTAAGTTCTGTATTTTGGGTTGATACTGGAGAACTAAGGAGGGTATCTACTTTAGAAATATCATGCATTTTGCTTTCAGTTATTGAATTTGAAGTTAATATATGGTTAAAATTGATGTGGGTGTTCAGGATACAATTGTTAGTTAATTGACTATGTTGATTTCAGTCTTAAATGAGTACTACATCCAGTATGGTAGGACTGAATTCCAGTCACTAGAAATTTCTGCATATCTGGGATTGATTATAATGGTCTTCCTAATTTGATTTTCTTCATAGAACTCAGTTGAGCATCTATGTTCATTGTTATATAAAATCAGAATTTAGGTTGTTATTGCCCTGTTACCAATTGTGCAGTAGATTAAATTTTAGACTGGTTTTAACCAATGTGAAGAGGCTTACTCTCATTTGTTAGACTGACATTGAACATGAAGGACTAAGCAGGAATTTCTAATTGGGAAACTCAGTAACCTGAGAGTCTCAAGATAACCTGAGACACTTGATAAATTCCAGTGTAAACTCAGTAACTTGAGAGTCTCAGGAAAACCTTAGATCCTTGAGAAGTCCTGTGTAACTCTTTTGATTTAAACTGAGATTAGGGTCTGTGTTGCTAAGTATTAATCAGTAAGCAGGACTAGAACAGAATTGATTTGATGAGGGTTGGTTGACTACTATTTGAACTGGTAGTGAACTTGTTTTAGTATTTGGGCTGGTGAGTCATGTGCAATATCTTGGGATTTCAGTAACCTGAGAACTTCACTTTCCAGCCATTTTCAGTGCTATGTTTGTTCTATAGCAGGTTGATTCATTCCTGGGACCTAGAATCAAATCTCATTACACCTATGTGCTATAGTATAGAGAGTGTGCAATGTTAAGTCCTGGGTGAAGAATGGCTTTAGAAAGGTTAATAGGTTTCAGTCCTATTTTGATTTATCCTTGTGATCTATGGAGGAACTGGACATATCAGTCTGGTTCAGGAGCCTGGACAATCAAGACCAGTCTGATTTCAGATATCCTGAGATTATTCTCAGTAACCTGGGATTATTCCTCATAGTGCAGTCCAATTTTGACAGCAGGAACTGAGCTCACTTCTCATAGTTCAGTTCTATATGACTGAGAAACCTGGAACCAAGCAAGGTTTAGTCCTTTGAGCATTTAGATTCCTAGGAACCACCTTTGAACTAATATTGGAACCAGGCCATATACAAAGGTTTCCTGTTTAACTATTGGTCTACAATGAGTTCAACTTTGGAAGATTTCACTCATTGTATAAGGTTTAACTCCTTACTTTTACTTAGAAGTATTCATGTGGGCTTGAGTAGAGACTTTGAAGTTCATACCCTCAACTATTGTGTTGGTCCAATACTAAGTTTATATAACCATATCTATTGATTATTAGGAAAAGGATGATTAATAGGGTAACTTTTCTAGATTAAGAAAATAGCTAACCTTATGATTGTTGACTTATCATTTATAACCAAGCTAGTTCAACCAGTTTATTAATCAACTTGTACACATCATTACCAATTACAGGAGGATATCTAGCTCTTTTGCCTACTTGTACTTTCCTGGAGCAAGGCAAGTACTTTTCTACGGTTTTGTGCATTTACATTCTTGTACCCTTGCTTGTGGCACGTCATGACACGATATTCATGTACTCCTATATTCCTGTACCCTTGTTCTTATACTTATTAGTGTCGGGTGGGGAAATACACTAGCCATGTGACCAATCCCGGTTACTATATATTCCTGTACCTAGCTTAGGCCTCGCACTGTGCACGCGGGTCCTAAGTCGTACCATATTCATGTACTCCTGTGCATGCTCCTGTACTCACCCCAGCCGGTCACATGGACTAGATGTATTTCGATATTGTGCACTTGTCATGTCTGGTACTTCAGGATTATAGTTTTATTCCTGTACTTTACATGTTCCTGTACTTTACATTCATGTATTATAGTTCCTGTACTTATTTTCCTGTACTACTTTCCTGTACTTTCATGTTCATTCCTGTATTTTATTTTCCTGTACTTCTGTACCCTGTTCATATCATGTTCATGTTTCATTACCTAGAACTGTACTTTGCTCCGCTCCTGAATAGGATATGTTGCAGGTATGCTTGCAGGACATTGATCTACTCTATGGGCCAGAGCCCAGGATGTAGCTGAGCAGGACGAGGCTTAGCTTGAGGTTTCAGGTTTAGATTACTTAGCTTTACTTTGAGATATTGACTTTAGAGTTCATAGCACTTTTTATTCCTGTTGATTCTGGTACATTATGATATCTGGATTTGTGGATTATGGTGATCATTCTGGGATATGTTTTTAGATGCTGTGATTCTATACCTTCATGTTTATCTGGTTAGTTTTCCCTAGCTTGGTACAGCTTACTTCGTCGTGTCTAACGACGAAGGCTGGGCGTGTCCGACTCGTGTCCGATTATTCGGGAGCGGGTCGTGACACACCCCCTGTGGCGCGCGTGCCCTCTGCATCCACATGAGTCCCCTCGAAGACCCCCCCTCTCTCTCTAAGACCCCCCCTCTCTCTCTAAGACCCCCCCTCTACCCCACTTTTTGCTGTTGCCGCCCCCTCACTTTTTGCTGCTGCCGCTGCCATCTCGAAGACCCCCCCTCTCTCTCTAAGACCACTCCAACCCCCCCTCCCTCTTCTTCATATACTCCGATCCTCCTTCCCTCCTCTTCACAACCCCTCCTTCATCTTCACAGAACATTACTTCTTGCTTCCTCTATCTTCATCTTCACATAACATTACTCTTTCCTTCCTCTATCTTCATCTTCATCTTTACAGTCTATCTTCATCTTCATCTTTACATAGTAAGTATTTATTTTTTATATTGTAATTATATTTTCTATGTATGAATAACTATATTACTAATAGTATTTTTGGAAAAATGTAACAGATGGCTCAACCGAATGACGGACGTATTCTCGGGGGACCGGTTACAGAAGTCATAAGACAGAAACGAGAAACTCATATATCTAAGTTAGTTTTTGACGGGAAGGTAAATTTAAAAATGGTAACTAGCGTTATTATTTATTTATTTTACATAAATATAAGAAATATAATTTTCTTGTAGCTATATAATTATCCTCCTGAGGCTCGAACACGGGAGCATGGAAATTGGAGGATGCAGAGAGGATATCACAAATGGGAGTTAAATGCTGCCCAAAAGGAGCTGTTGCGTTCATTTGGGTTTCAATATCTGGATGAAATTCAAATTTTAGTCCACGATGTGCATCTCATTTTTAGTCTCGCTGAGCGATGGTGGCCTCAACGCAACACCTTTCAGTTGCCAGTTGGTGAAATGACAATCACACTTTGGGATGTTGCAAATATTATAGGATTATCTATTACAGGTGAACCTATATATTTTGATACACATTTAAATTCATCTGAAATAATCATGAGATATCTAGGCATTAATGAACCATCGGACTTAGGAGGAAAGAGTTTTGTCAATATAACTTGGCTTCGGGGTAATTTCATGGATCTACATGAAACTACTGACGGTCCAGTCGTGGTCGATGATTTAAGGGTACGTAATTATTGTTAATATTTATTTATTAGTTAATTTTAATAGTGTGTTAGTTTTAATATGTTAGTTTCAATATTTGCAGATACTTTATTATACTAAAGCATATTTGCTCTGTTTGTGCTGGGCAATGTCATTTTTCGACGGGCAAGGAAATAGAGTAAACGTACGACTGTTACCTTTTTTTAGACAATTTAAAAGAAGCTACGCGTCATGCATGGGGAGCTGCTACCTTAGCATATTTATATGCCAGCTTGACGGAATTTTCTAGATCGAATGGTTCCAAAAATTTGTGTGGGTGCATGACCCTGGTTCAGGTAATAAAAACTTAATCCCTAAATTCGCTAAATTCGTTTTAATTATATACATTTTTTAAATATTATATTATTTCTGTCTTAGGTATGGTGCTACGAGCATTTCTTTATTGGTCGACCTGTAACCAGCATTTTTAGTGATGTTAGAATTTTTCTGCTTGCTACGCGATGTGCCACAAATGTAGTGGACCCTCATCATAATTTACACAAGGATGCTTCAATCTACAGGGAAGAATTTGATATATTACCGTGGAAGGAGGTAACTACTCAATTTATTAGATTTTTTTACACTACAATTGTCAATCCATTTAATAGATTAGCACAAATTTTTCGTATAAATTGACATCCAATAGGTTATCTGGATACCATACTCGGATGATGAAAATGCTCAAGAAATTAAAAGAACATCGTATGATTTGAGCCTACACAAATCATATATTATATACGATCGTTACACTATGTATCATTCAGCAGATCGTGTTCTCCGGCAATTCGGTTACAGGCAGATTATTTCGGATGACCCGCCTTGCATGAGTTATGATATAGCTAATGCAAGAAACAGAATCGATACTGCTAGAGCTGCCTGGTATAGGCGATTCCAGGATAGTAGTGTGGTGGAGCTGCCCCGAATAAGGCATCCTGATGAATGTAAGTTCTAACTTACTAGTATATTTGGACGGGTAGAATTTTCTTATGCTTGTTTTTACGAAATACAGATGAAGGTGACTTGGCTTATAGACAATGGTGGGGAGCGCTTCGTATGACCAACAGAGCATACAAATTTGAGGAGCCACAGTTCAAGTCTAAAGCCGTAGATGAATCTTCTCTGCGAGCTTTTGTTGATGGCATATCTGAAGCGGTAGGACTTTACTATTATTTAAAATTAAAAGATATATGATCACAATTATAATTTGCACATTTCAAATTTCAGGCTATTATGGACCAACAATATATCCAAGAACCAGAGAGCTATTTGTGGCCGCATGGTCGGGAGTGGATGCGAGATATTTTAACTCGCGTAGATTCATTGAGTCTTGGACGGAATCCTGATATGCTACCATTGCATACACGTATCCCAGTCGATTATTCGGGTGCCACTGCTCCCCTGAGACATTCACGACATCATAGGGTGGACGATCCAGAGGACGAGGAGGGCGCTGCTGGAGAGGGCACTACTGGAGAGGGCACCAGCCAGCAGCACCATAGAGAGGGCACCAGCCAGCAGTACCATGGAGAGCACACTAGCCAGCAGTACCATGGAGAGTACACTATCCAGCAGTACGCTCCAGAGTACACTAGCCAGCAGTATGCTCCAGAGTACACTATCCAGTAGTACGCTCCAGAGTACACTATCCAGCAGTACGCTCCAGAGTACACTATCCAACAGTACGCTCCAGAGTACACTACCCAGAAGTACGTATAATACCTGTCACGACCCGCACCCTAGAGTAAGGGCACGAGACGTGGGTACGTCCAGCCTACGCCGCAGTGTCGGCGGTAAAACGCTGTCCTAGGTCACAACATCTAACAATATATCTCTAAACAGTTTATACTCCCCGAATGGGGGTGACATAGTAGTAAAACTCAATCACAACTAAGGAAGAGATAGCACGATATGAAATAGAACTCAAGGAAATAAATAGATAAAAAGTAGTCTAAGATAATCCTAGCAATATCCAGCAGTACAAGGTCTCAGATACAGAATGAAAGAATATATACAACTCTGAACTCCAAATAAAGTCTAGCTAAAACATGTCTCAAGACTACAAAAGGAAGATAAGCCTAACTAATCTAAACTAGGCAATCGGGATGATATCCTCAGCTAGAGCTGGGTCCTCCTAAGGGTCCAGCTCGCAGGTGTCATCTAAGACTGTCCCGTAGAAAGTGTCCAGGCAAGCCTCCTCCTCGTCCTCTGTAATATTTTCAACAGGTCCAGTCAGGACAGGAGCGAGTACAGTACATCTCAACAGTTCATAGCAGGTTAGAAAATATAAGCATGCAGTAAAGTAAGATACAAGTACTGAAAGAAGTGCAGTATATAAACAGAGAAAGAGCTGTAACAGAAATATCTACTATAATAGAGACTAATAGTGGCTAGTGAGTCAGAGTACAATATGGACATATAAATGGCATAGGAGATTCTGATAAGACACTATGGAAGAGATTCTGATAAGATACTACTGGTGTATTATTCACATGTCCAATTCTACTCTCCCGTACCCCAATCAATACACAAGGATCTAAACAGGTTATGTTATTGTACATGATATCACATGGGAGCCCATGAAAGGGGGCACATAATAGTATATATGGGCGCTCCGTGAACATGAGAGTACAAGATTCACAGGAGTGTACATGTATAATGAAAGCACAGGAGTACATGATGAAAGTAAAACGCACATGACACAATGTACCCGATGCTCCCGAGGGGGATAACATCGCATGTAGAGATCCATATAGTACCAATCTGTGTGACCATCGTGACAGTACAAGTAAAGTAATCTACTGCAGGAAATAATTCTAAGCAGGATATGAAATGATCAGAGAATGTACTCGCCTGTATCTGAGTGTCCAATATGAAACGTACTGTCCAAGAAGTGGTGTCTGGCTCCTAATCAGAACAGCACAAGTCACAACAAGTCCAGAATAGTGTAATGAAGTCCTACTATGCATTCTACATGATTCTAGGTCAATCTAGGCCAAAGTCAACTCTTGGTCAACTCTGGTCAACCCTAGAAGTCAAACTAGGTCAACCAAGTCTAATCAAGTCTAAACTAGGCTATCTAGTCTACATAGACCAATAACAAGTACACAACTATATCAAGCCAAAATCAAACCATCACACTACATTACCCATTATCCAAATATCCATTACACCTATGCATATACATACATTATATATAGATACATACATTTGAGTTAACATTATATATATCTAGGCTAAGTACTATATATATACATATAGATATACATCACCCAAGTACATATGTATTCATACAATACATAACCCACAACTAGAGACTGGAAATATAGAGAGAATGAGAGAGGGTGCATGTGTGTGTGTGTGCAACATGAAATTGTGTGTGTATGCATGAGTGTAGCTGTGTGTGTGTGGAAGGGTGAGGGTGTACAGGAATGTAATGTATGTGTGTGTGCTATATGCATTGAGGCATACTTGAAACAATGTGTATATAACTAGATGGTAAAAATCTGAAAAACAGTGTGCAGGAATTTATAACCAGTGAAGAAAAAGTGTGTAGACAGGTAACAAGGTGCAGGAGCATAAAAACAGTGAAAGGAGAGACTAACATTGTTGACAGTAACATAGGAACTTGGCATGGACTGATTCAGTGGCTAACAGGAAGGAATTGAAATCAGTGAAATATAGTGTCAGGAATTTAAGTTCAACTCATAGGAAGGAACACAAGATTACATAACACATTTAAGCCCCATTACACTACATAATCTCAGATTTCTCTATCAAGAAACTCAGTTTTTTGTAAACTAACTTAACCAAAACACATCACTAAATCATGAACCTATTCTCAGATTAATACTACATGGAAAAATCATCTTAGCTTCACAACAAAACCCAAGGAACCAGTCACATTTCCAGATTTCAAATCCTCAGTTCAATCTCAGTTTCACCCATAAACCCTATTTCAGATTTTAGTCTTAAATACAAATTCAGGTTTAAAGGAATATCAACAACAGTGACATATTGAACTTAAAATCAAAATAACAGTCCAAAAAAAAAAACCCATCAATCTCAGTTTAACATCAAACCCAGGTTTCCCTTCATAAATTGAACAACACATTATAACAAGGAAAAAGGAAATCAGTTCATAGCATTTCCCACACCCAGTTTTCAGTCCCATAGTTGCAAGCTCCAAAACAATACATAAACTCCACGAAACAACTCCCAAATTGACACACTAGTAGTTTAGATACAGGAGTACATGTTAGAGTCTTGATTACACACAAATAACAGTGTATATAGGTTTAATTGATTGACAAAACTCATTTTACAAAAACTGGAAAAACACAGAAATAGGTACTGGTACATTGGTTCCAGAAAAATAGGAAATGAGAATTAATCATCAAAAATTAATCTAAAAGCTAAAACAGGGGTTGGTAACACTAATATAGGGTGTGTACATGCCATAGGAAGTGTCTCGTGTCCACCACATCGAGACACGACGTGTCCACAACAATAAAACTAAAACAACACACTGGGTACTGCACAGCAGTGCACTGCCTCGTGCGGGCGTGCACACGTGTCTAGCACGCGACACAGGCCACGTGGAGACACGTGGCCACGTACACGTGTCCGCCAGGGGTTAGGGTAGGTGTCCAACCGCCTGAAAGGAGCCCACACTGTGTCGTATCCAAACTACAAGCCCGTATCAGTGGCAAATAATTGACAGTGCACAGACACTGCAAAACACGTGCACAGTTGATTCCTCCCTCGAGACGACACGGGGACACGTGGTACTTGACACGTGGCGTGTCAGCCAGTGCCCCATGGCTCGTGTCAAGTTTCACGTTTCCTAGAGGCGTGTCGTGTCCGCTACAGGGCCCGAGTAGCAGGGGATCCCTGTAGCACGCGTGCGAGCGTGTGCATGCGCGTGTCCACACCACGAATCCGACACACAGCGACACGAACACCAACACACAAGAACAGGAATCCATAAGCAAGATCAAAACTAATATTCCTATTCAAAAACAATGCGCAAACAAGATCGAAATGCCCTTTGAGGCATTTCGTCAAACACTCTACCCAAGCTCTGATACGTGTCCAGAACGGACACGAAACCCATGATACCCGACACGAACCCTATCCAGACTCTTAGGGGACCCTTAGGGCTTCCTATTCATGAAGACAAATTGAAAATCCATGGAGTATTGAGAGTGTTACCTCTTGATGAACTTTCAATGAAAAAAAATCCCTATTCAAATGCTCTCCTCTTAATGAACTTTCAAATCAAATCATCCTCAAACTGAACCAAGGTTCCAATATCAGCAAGAACAATAATATTAGAATCTAATGCAACTAGTTTGGGGAAAATAGGACCTAAAATAGAATTTACATGAATTTAGGAGGATGGAAACTCACCTCTTTCTTCTTGAAATAAATTTCCTAAGGAAAGGAGGCTAGCCCTAGATTTTAGGAGGGATTTTATATGGTGGTGATCCCTATGTAATAGGTGGCCGGCCACTACTCTTAGGGTTAGGGTTTTGTCAATCCTTTGGGCTTTGGGCCAAGTTACTTAGGCTATGGCTAAGTTGTTTTATTAATGGTTCAAACCATAAGTCATGACTTATGACTTATCTAATTCCTAATGCTAACTAGAGTCTAATGACCAAACCAAGGATTAACTTAGGTTAGACTAGAGTCACATAACCTTACCAAGTCCATACTAACTAGGGTTAGCTCTTAGGTTGGTCTACATGGGTCCAAACTAGCCAAAATCAACCTAGTCCAAACAATTCCAAAATAATTCCTAAAAATTCCTAAAAATTCTAATAAATTCTAATAAATTTAAATTACCCCAAAATGTCAAAAATACCCTCACACTAGAAATGTGGTAGTGACAATACCCCGCTCCGTACGGTGCATTACGATGAGTCGTTGACTCGAAGAGTTGCATTGACCCGATGAAGTATCGATGCTGATCGATACAAAGGATAAGTTCCGTTTGAGCAAGTGCTGATTTTAGTTGATCTGGTGTACAGGCTATGCTTTTATGCTGGACGATAAGAGGTCGATATTTTACCTTATTCAGTAAAGTGTCCGCAAAAATAAATTGTCGCCTTGCAACGGATTGTGGCATGGGCACGATAGGCCAAATCAATCGAGTAGTTCAAAGGAATGGCTAAGTCCGAGAGTTAGCTATGCAACCAAGTTATGGAATCGAGCCGTTTCAGCTCGACGAAAAGACAAGGCGTATCGACTTAAGGTGGACGGTTTCTTGACTCTCTCCCCCTACTCCTTCATGTCTAATAAAATGTATCCTTGTATGCGTAAGTTGTTATCAAGTTTGCGAGCGTGCCTCGAACGATTAAAGGTCTTAGTGTGTGCTGAACATTAAGAATATAATATTGAACAATTGAAGCGACGTGCATCTGTAACACCCAGTTTTCTAAATAAGGGTAATTTTAAAATTTTGTAATTTTAATCTTTTATTAATGATATTTAAATCATAATATGATTTTTGGTAATTTTTAATTAATTTAAAACTATTTAAAATGTTGAATTATGATTTTGATGGTTAACTAGTTAAACCTTAGTCATACATGACCTAGAAGACTAATCATGATCATGGAGACCTAATCATGTGTTTAGAATTCCATATTTTTACTTTTTAGTCTAAGGGTATTTTGGTCATTTTGACACTTTTGTGAAACTGTAAATTATATGAATTAAATATGTGTTAGTTAAATTAATTGAGACTTGACCTAGAAGTTAGCCTAATATAGATGTTAGTCATGACCCTAGAGACTAAGTTAGAGGGTTTCAATTAAGTAATCAAATTAGGGTAATATCTAGATATTTGTTAGAGAGATATTTTAGGCTAAAGGTTAAAGAAGGCTACTTTAGTTATGAGCCATTAGATTGGCTTGAATTTGTTGGAGAAGCCTTAGCCACTCATCCTAAACCCTAACCCTAACCTAATGGCAGCCATCACACATTCCCTCCCTCTATAAATACAACCCATTAATCATTAGCATCATTTTTAATTCATTTTAATTGCCTCTTTTGTGTTCTTCCCTAAACTCCTCCCCAAATATCCAAATCAACTCCAAATTGAGCCTAGTCTTTTGCATTGGACTCCCCTACAGTAGAAGGTACCATTGGTGGGTAGCTAGCAAGGATTCGGAGGCTTGGGATCGTCGCAAGATCGAGGAAAGCCCTCATTCAAAAGGCTTAAACTTGAGGTTTCACCCTCAATAGGTAAAACCCATCAAACCTATTCAAATTCTAGTTTTCTTTCCATGGATGCATTCATCTAGGTATACTCTAGCTGTGGGTCAAGTTTGGTAGGAAACCGTGTCCATTTAGTATCCGTATCGGACACGTATCAGTGTGTATGTACAAGTGTTTGATGAAATGCCACTATAAATTAAATGTTAATAATTTTGAAAACCAATTGAACAATCTTCTAGCCCTATAGGTGTAGATCATGAAACCCTAACTCTGAGCATGAATTCGTACTGTTTTCGTGTCAAAAATCGACACGGACATGCAGCACGACGTCGCGTGCGGCTGCCCTGCTACCCGACCCTAAATTCTCTCTGTGTAGGACACGTGGACACGTGCAAATTGACACAGAGGAGGGGGCCATCACTGACAGACCCCCCCTCGAGTTTCACGACACGTCATGTCGTGTCGGACACGAAAATACGATCGCACCAATTTTATACTGAACTGTGCACGCGGAAAATTAGCACTGACACGCACTTCGTGTCGTGTCCTGTCACCACGTGGACACGATGCAGGGTATCGATCGTATAGCCCTACATGTGGGCTATACGTGTGTACGGCCATGTGGCTCCACGTGGCCTGTATCGAGTACACGAGTCCATGGACTCGCTGCACGATGCTGTGTGCACACGTGTGTGTCTACGTGTGTGCGTGAGTATTTGGACACGTTTGTGTCCAAATTTTTGACACATTATGGTTCGACTGACACAATCACATGTAGTACTCTGATTGCCAACCATAAATTTAGAAATGTTATCAAGATTTGATTTCGAATTTGCATTTCCCCAAATCACTGATACGTACTCCCTGTTTTTTGAATTTTCTTAAATTAGATTCTAATTTAAACTGAATTTTTTGATGTTATAAGTACCATATTAACTCAATAAACATGTACTAGATTACTGCAATGTATGGTTTATGATTAGTGTTAGGTTTGATTTTCGAATTTGATTTTTGGATGTTGAATTGATACATGTGTTAACTGTAATATTTCACTAAATTCCCTGAATTTGCACAGGACTTAAAACCTGAGATTAAGCACATGTACTAGCTTAATGTAAAGGATTAATTCATATTTGGTTTGATGTCAACAACCTATATACACATACACACATGGGTACACTGTTTTGAGTTTGACATGTTGTTCCATCCACACAACTGAAAACTGAAATGTTAATCAGTAAGGACTGAAATAAAAACCTGAGAAGAATGAAAGAATGCATGAACTGAAATGAGATGGGAGAGCAGTAGGCCATATAGGCCAGGATGTCAGCAGTGGCTTGGCCTTGTTTGGCCTGATTAGGCTTGGTATAGATTGAGAATTTGGGTTTGTATGTGTAAAAAAGAACTGTGAACTGAGGTTCCATTTTATGATTTTGTGAATGGGTTAACTTGAATGCAAGGCATATAAAAACCTGAGAATAAAATGGGGTTGTATGAAACTAGGTTGTTCATGTGAAGACTGAAAATTGTTGATACTTCATAACTAAAAAATCTGAGAATCTATTAATAATTCATGAATACACATTATCCACATCACTGTTTTCTAATGACCACACACACTTCACTCATACACTCAAGTACACATACACACTAGACAATGTCACATCTCTAACACACTACACATTCCTAAACACACACACACATTGCCTATATTCCATCACTGTTATGCCTAGACACTAACACATGCTCACACACACAATCCACTTTGGCACACACATACACAAGACATACACACTCACACATATGAAATTGACACACACACACACACACACACACACACACACACACACACTCTAATGTCCACACACACACATAATCTTATGTCTTTCCCTCTCACTCTATGTGCATATATAAATATTAACTATATTCTTGAAAATAATGATATGGTATATATATGTGTATGTTATTTATATTAATTTAGTATATATAATATGTGTGGAATAATAATCATGAGATATACCAATGTGTAGTTATATTAAATAGTGTATAAATGTAATGTATGAGTGTGTGTGATGTAGACTATATGGCTCATTGTCTATGTGGTTAGCCTATGGCATAGGGAGAGGATACACTTAAGTTAGTGTATTTTATACTTGTGTGACTTGAATAGTGTATACTAGCTAGTCTAGGTTTGGTTAGGCCCAAGAGTTGACTTAACCTAGATTAGACTTGATTGGACCAAGTGTGACCTAGTTTGACCTAGAAAGTTGACCAAGAGTTGACTTTGATCTAGTTGACTTAGAATCATGTAGCTTGCACTGCAGATTTCCATTATTACATATTAAACACATCTTAACCTGTTTTACTCTAAATAGGACTTTGTGACACCAGTTCGGACATCCATTCATATCAGTCATTCAGGGTGACAGGCGAGTACATTCTCTGGTCGTTTCATACTTGTCACGACTTATATTCTTGCTCTAGATTACTTTACTTGATGCTGTCACGTTATCGTCACGGATTGGTACTATATGGATCTCTTCTTGGGATGTTATCCCCCTTAGCGGGCGCATCGGATACTTTATGACACGTGTTTCATGTACATCATGTATTCCTTGCTCTTGCGTTATTCATGTACACTCATGTTCTCTCATGTTCTTTCATGTACGCTCATGTACTTTCATGTGCTCTCATGTACGCTCATGTTTCCTCATGTGTTTCTTGTGTAACCAAAACACCATGTCTATAACGTAACTTGACTGGATCCTTGTGTATTGATTGTGGGTAGGGGTGAGTATAAATGGTCATGTCATTTACCCATCATGTTCACTATATTACTTTTCATGTTTTATCATGTACAACACAGCCTTCTTGGCTAGTGTCCCTCATGTTCACTCATGTACATCATGTTCAACCTAAGCCAATTACATGCCATCTCGTACTCTAAATAACTAGTCACTTACAGTTCTTACTTATCATGTATATATTTCCAGTTATCAAATATCTCTCCTATTTTCATGTACATCTTCTTACAACATTTCATGTATCTTACTCTATTGCTTGCTTTATATTTCCTGCCATGATATGAACTGCATGAGATGTACTGTGCTCGCTCCTGTCCTGACTGGACCTGTTGAAAATATTACAGATGATACCGAGAATTTCTGCCCGACCTACTATGGAGCCCATCTAGACGATACCTGTGAGTTGGACCCACGGGAGGATCCAGCTCTAGCTGAGGACGTCGTCCATACTGCTTAGACTAGTTTAGTTAGGCTTTATTTCTGTCATTGAGATCTGGATTGTATATATTATTTCATACTCTGTAGTTGAGACCTTGTATTCTGGATGTTTGCTGAGATGTTATCTTAGACACTTAGACTCTTCTGATTATCTGTATTTCATTTTGAGTTCTATATCATATCGTACTTCTTCTTCCTTAGTTGTGATTGAGTTTACATTCTGCTATGTCACTCCCATTCGGGGAGTATAAACTGCTTAGCATTATATTGTTAGATGTTGTGACCTAGGACAGCGTTCTACCGCTGACACTGCGGCGTAGGCTGGACGTACCCACTTTTCGTGCCCTTACTCTAGGGTGCGGGTCGTGACAGCATCAAATATACGGGTCGCGGTAGGGCGGTGATGGTAGAACATTGAAAGATAATATCGATATGTGCATCACGTGCACGACCCCGAGAACATTGAACACTAGGTCTAGAATATTGATTATGGCGCTAAGCGTGCCCTCATGCACGGAAGCTACGAAAAGACTAAGTAACTACGGAACTGCTATTATACGAATTACTTATGAATGAAACGCATGAGTATAAGTATGAGAAGTCTAAGCCGTTGGACGTCGTACATCAATACGGATGTATTGGGACATAATGTCGACGGAACTTGAGATAGAGATGAGGGATTACGTTTATGGAACACGAGATTGGTTTGAATGATATGACTTATTTGTTATGGAACGTATTGCATGGTCAATGGACTCGGATGGCCCGTGCACGGGTGCGGCTTCCCTCGAACGGTTACGACCGGGGCACCGGGACAGTTCAGCCTAGGAGGGAATTATGTATGGTATTTATGGTGCACGTCATTAGGACGGGTTATGATCGTCTAGTGTTGTGATAAGCTATGATATCAGTAAGTTTGGGATCCTTTGGATAGTGGACTAGCAACCCGTATTAGAGCGATCATAGGCTTACACATAAGGATGCCAAGTCCATTACGGTGCGAAACACCGAAACCTTCATATAGATAGGACCGGTGGACTGAGATTAGTATTGGGTGCAGGCGCATGGCCTGCCACCCTTATGCATATGTCTAAGTATGGTTGGTCGGTTTTTATGAATTGTATGATTGGTTATGTAAAGTTCTAACCATTGCAGGCTAGGCAAAATGGGACGGAGATGAGCACGATCACTATGTTTATATTCATATTAAGTCTAACTGTATCTGCTGCAGGAACACGATATTGGACACAATTATATTAAGTTGCTATGTTAGAATATTGCCATAAAACTGATCCTAAGGCTAATTAGAAAGATCACCAAATAATGTTGCATGTTTCACTAAATGTACTTAGTATTTGGTTTGGGTGCGAGTGGGCCTTGATCAGTACAGCAAGGACGAAAGCACTAATCTCCCACTAGTTTGCTTGCAGTTTCAGGTTATGATTTGGCTCGGGACAGGGCTTGGCTTGGATGTGCCGAGGCATGGAGTACTTAGCGTTTCAAGAGAAGCTACCGCATTGGCGTTCGGACTTGCAACATGTACATGTTCGGCCGAAGACTACTTGTTGGCTATAAAGAGGTATAATGTATGGAACAATGTAAATCCTTTGTGAGCTAGAGAGATCATGAGCGTTGTAGCCAGTTGGCATATTCAGTTGGGCGATTCAAGCCTTTGTAACCTTCAGTTCATTATTAATAAAAGAGATTCTTATTGTATACTTTGTTTTCTTTTGCTGCTTATGTTATCAATTTGAGATAAACACTATGTGAACCTGTTATCTTGCCTTGTACGAGCATAAATACAGGCTCGTGCGGCATCACGCCCCAGCGAGGACAATGATTCGGATGAAATCTAGCGAGGACGAACGATTTCCCGGATCGGGGCGTGACAAGTTGGTATCAAAGCGGTTCCATCCTCTGGACCGTGAACGAATCTCTTTGACCCTCAGTTGCTTCGATATCGAAAATCAGTTGACTCTAAGTTGTTTCTGCAACCGCATGGCTCATGGATCTGCTCGATGCTACATTGGATGTTCCATACAATAAGTCTATAATAAGTACGTACGTCTGCCATAAGTATGTCATGACTATCACGCTATCTCCGAGTGCCATCGGAGAATATTGGTTGCAGGAAGTGTAACGAGTTATGAAATGTTGGTTTTCGAAGTACAACAAAGTTGCGAGTCGTTGGTTACATGAAGTGCAATAAATATGGCAATGTTGGTTGCATGAAGTGCAATGAGATACGTATTGTTGGTCGTACGAAGTGCGAAGAGATACGTGTTGTTGGTTGCACAAAGTGCAACGAGTCGATATATGAGGCGATGCATGTTATGTGGCTATGCGAATGGTTATGTATTGTTGGTTGCATGGAGTGCAGCAAGTCGTGAATCGTTCGTTGCATCGGTGCAATGAGTCGACATGGTATGATACATGTTATATGGCTATGCGGATGGATAGCGATATGTTAAACGAGAGTGAGTAATGATCTTAAGTATCGAGAATAAATCGTTGCACGAGTTGCAACGAGTAAGATTTAAAAAATCGCGGATGCGATAGTAACGAGTCGAGTTGGTCGCTAAGTCGAGTTTGAGTAGGCGAACGTATATGTTGGCCGAATGTTGCGTTGAGCTTTGAATAAGTGAATGTTGCGTGTGGGATCGATATAATCACCCAGGTACGGTTAGATTTGAATTAATGTCAAACATGGACGAACGGCTATCATGTTGGTCCAGTTGTTGTGCCAACTCGAGTAAGAAGAACGCTAGAGCTAGGATCGGAAAGATCGCCACGGAATAGTTAACTTGAAATAGATGTCGGACGTATGGGGAGTGTAATATCGAGTAATGACTCAATTTCGAGTGGTATATACAATACCACTTGTACGATCACTGTAGCGAAGTATTGTATCGATAACGATAGGCTCGATTTTTGAGTGGTATATGCAATACCACTTAGCGATAGTTATGTTAAGCCGTTTGGTGACTTGCAATAGATTGTGTAACGCCCCAGTCCCAAAATACTTAGGACTAGGTACGTATCCATGTCAGCTGCATACATACGAAGTATACTCCAATATATGGAAACTCGCATGTATACATAAGCTGTAAAATGCAATAAACCAAGAGTAATCTAATCTCATCCACAAATAAAGAATAAAAGATATCATATAATCAACTGTAATAAGTCTTTGTACAATACGTTGGACGGAGACAAAGTCCACTATCAACTATCTCAAATAAAAGGTACAAGAAGGAATAGATGAAATAACAAGACTAGCCAAGTGCAATCATCTTCGAAAGGATGGAGAAGATCATGGCCTCGACTAGAACACCTGCAACTATCACAGAAGCACACACCTGGAGAGATAACCAGGTCCTCAGAGGGTCGTAACAAGATACAATAAACATGCCATATAAATATGCCACAAACAAAAGTAAGTGACAAGACAACCATAAGGTAACCTAACTGTACTAAAGTGAACATGCAGTTGAGAACAAACCTTTCATCATATGAGCCCTGGCTGTAAATGGGATCTGGTATAGTCTCCACTTGGGCACCAGTGACCACAGCACATGACGTTCAAAAATGACAGTGGCAAACCTGAGAGGCTAAACATACCCGTATCTCCAGCGGAGCTTCCGGGTTACAAGGGAAGTGCAATCGAAGCCCATACGACAAGAAAATATTCTCCCCACCCAATGTACCTATCATGTCGCATCCACGACCATATAACACTATTAACTGTCAAGTCTTCTAATATACAACTATTGACAGTTAGACCTAACGCATGCGCACGGGTGATCAGCCAACACGCAAAGACCTCTACATGCTACTCATCTCACACATACTCGTGGTACAACTGTGTTAAGGTATATGTAATATACTACAAACGGTAGTCCCTTAACTCTAGTCTATATGCAATCAAAGGATAATAACAAGTACATCTAATATCACTGAGCAGACAGTAAATCAAGAACTGTAAGAACTGAAAATAAATGAACAGTGATATATAATAAAATACAAACTAAATATAAACAGTATAATGGCAAGGTATCTTGCCTGAGGTTATGTGCAAAAGAGAATAATCCAGTAGCTCGAACAGACAAATAAACGAAGCAAGAAAAGCCAAATTCGGCAGATGACTCCGGATGCTGCAACAAACATCACGAACGAGTTTGGAATATAAGATATGCCTAGAAAATGCCTGTCCAAAAGTTAAATTCTAGAACAGGGGCAATTTTAAAATTTTGGGTTAAAACGATGTCCACCGTTTGACCCGCTTTGCACCGAAATGCGTGCCAATATCTACGGTCTCTAAAGTCGTCAAACTATATGTCTACAAATTTGTTTTGATGAGACGAACCCAACGGTATGTCCAATTTTAGATTTCGGTGGACTGTGCACAAAATCGCCCATTGAGTGGGATTGTGGGCCCGCAAAAATGGCTTCCCAGTCAACCTTCTCAGAATTGAACCAAACTTGGCTCACAGGACCAAAAAAAAATTTCGAGTCCAATGGCGCAAGTTTCGTCATGATTTGATGAGTGTACACGAAGTTGTGACTTAATTTGCAAAGGGTCGATACAGGGGTATCTCGACGGATACGCACTGATTTCGTCACGCATATGCAACAAAATTGGGTTCCGTCAGTTCCCACACGTCGACAACATCCATACGCGTCTTTCGATGTGTATAGTGCGCGACCAAGTCGTCCGGTTTGTTGGGACGAACGCCGTATCGGAGTGTTTTTGTAATTTTTGAAAACATAATTTACAATTTCTCGTAAAACTTTAACAACGTGTAACTTTCTACATACTAGATGAAAGGTGAATCCAGAAGGTGCGTTACAATCTCGATTATGTTGTCTTTGACTATCTTCAATTAGTTTCTACAAAATCCTATTGTACAGAAAGAAAAGTGGCCGACAAGTTGGTATTTTGAAACAGTTTTTAATATTCAAGAAAAGTGGGTTTTCTCCAACTTCGCCTCGATTTTTTGAGCAAGTTGGATGGACACGTCGAAATCCACCTGGGGGATCTCGAAGAGGGTCATGGGGGCTACGCGTAGAAATTCGTAGATCGAAAAACGATCGAACGAGGTGAGAGAAAACTAGGAGAGAAGGTGAGTACCTCGTTGTTCCATTACTGCTACTGTTGTCGATGGTTCCTTTGTCTTCTTTGCGAGCACTGCTTCGCTGAGGTGCGTCCGAGCTTCGCCGTGGAGTGGGGAGGAGGAAGGAGGTGGAAATTTTTTTTTAGGGTTTAATTTGATAGGTGTATATATATAGAAAGAGGGAAGGATGGGGGAAGTCGGCCAAGAGTTCAAAGGCTTACTGTTACAAAAAGGGTCGCCCCCCCCCCCCCCCCCAACGTGAGCAGCTTCTGCTGCTGGGCTTACTTGATATTGTGGTCGGCTGCCACCTTGGTGGGGCCGACCACAATAAATTTGTTTTTTTTATTTTAACTTATCCTACTTTCTTTTAACTTTATCTAAATCTAGTTTAAATCTTTAGCTTATATATATATAGGTATATATCTATTTATAACTCAAAATCTTTACAGATTAAAATAAAACTTGATATTATCTATCTAAAATATTTAATATATTTAAACATATCTACATATATATATATATATATATATATATATATATATATATATATATATATATATATATATAAATTCAATTCACAATAAATCAACTCAAAATAATAATATCTTAATAGAATAGACATGTTTATTAAATATCCACAAAATAACTTTAATAACAATAAATTAATAAAATTGTCCCAATGGGTGAACCAATACTGCACACTCTTATCCGGGTCCAGAAAAATCTACAATCTTGTAAAATATTATTTAATAATAAAAATACCAATAATTGTACATATAACTAAATAATTAGAAATTGTACATAAAATTCTAAAATAATTTAGAAAATATTTTTACGTACATAAAATATGTCTACATGGCCACCTTGGTCACACCACATGCCTACATGGGCTTAAATTTGGTTCGGGTCCTGTTCGGGCTGAATTGGACAAACCGGGTCATCTAAAAATCAATATATAAAATAATATTTAATTTAAATAATTTAAATGAGTTAATGCACAACTTGGCCTGGTTTTCCTAGTTTGGATAAAACTATGGCTAGGCCTCCCATGGCATGGCTAATATACTAGTCAAGGTACACTGCTACAACTTTCGTGCTAAAAGTCATGGTCGTCTAGTGCTCCAAAACTCAACAATGGCTAAGGTCATTTTTAATAATTAATAAAAACCATAAATTGTATAAATTCATTTTTAAGTCTTTTTAAATAACAAAAAAAAAACTCCCAAAAATTTAGGAGTTTTACATCCTACCCAACTTACAGGAATTTCGTCCTCAAAATTTAGGATTAATAGGATAGATAGGGTTGAGGGATATGAAGAGTTCGTCAATACCAAAATACAATTAAATTTTGGAGGAGGCGATAAAACGGCGTTCAACACCACCATGCAATAGAAAATTGTGGAGTCGATATATACAAAAATATATCATGGTTATGGAATTCAAATAAGGATTGCTAGTGAAGGTAACAAAATTTGAATATCCAATTTTAGAGAATAGTGAGGAATTGAGTAGACCAAAGAGAATAAATTAGACATTTAGGAAATGTGATTCCTTAAGGAAGAACTGGATACTAATCGTCTTGGTCGAGGGTTTGATTAAGTGATGATTAGAATCACTCTCGTGCGTCAAGTAGGATTGGAAGGGCACAATAAAAATTCTAGGATTGAGGGGAAGAAGAGTTTAAGGTATGGATATAGCCACATGAGTTGGTCGGTGGCTATCTACATTTCGTGTATATATAACTGATAGGGCAACTAAATATGATACTTTGAGTCTATCTATCAAGTACAATGTCTGGTCTTTCTTAAGTAAGTAAAGCCCACAACAAAAAGAGTTCAAAGACGATGCTATTTAGTACGAAATACGAGGTTCATAGGCAACGGAAATAATTCAAATGAGAGTTGTCAATGCTGTCGGGATGAGACTCTAAGGCAGGTTTAACTATGTCTCCATCCACGTAGAATAATTCATGAAAAATGAACCAAATGCAATAGGTTGATCAGACCATCATGCACCGGTTCTGATTAGATAATATGTTAGTGGGTGTATCCAATAAAATATGTCATGATCAAGCTTGATAACGAATTAAGCTTGCAAAACTGAAGCTACATTAGCAGCATGAGATAGTCAAAATATGAGCAAGGGAGGTACTGATGAAGAAAATTTTAAATAGTCCAAGATCTTTTAAAATCAAGTCTTGTTCGAAGTGTGGGACTTTACAGTTGTCCTAGTTTTCTTCACTTATGGTTTGGTTGTCTAGATAAGTTAAGATCCTCTGAATTTCTAGTCTAAGTGAACTTACTAATGTGGTTCACAAGAAAAAAAGGTTTGTTAGGTGGTAAGTATTCTACCCAACTTACAAGAGTTGAACTAGTAGTGTGATGGGACCATGGGTCAAGCAACCAAGATAAAGTACAATGCTAAGCATTAAGGAATTTAATAGAACATATTCATATATCGGGTTAAGGGATTGGGTCAAGGTTGGGTCTCTTAATTGAAGTCAGGAAGTATTTTGGTATTATGGTAAAGATTATAGTTTGGCCATTTTGACCATAAGGTCATATCAAGAAATAGAGTACAAGGAGATGGGTTCTGGTGGGACATAATATGTCTACAGGAAGGTGGGCTCGTCTAGGTCTTACATATGAAATTTGTTGGAAGAAAAAGTTTAGTGTTGTGCTCCAAATATCCAAGTCACGGTAAGGGACGCCAAAAGATTAAAAAATAGAAAGTGGAAGTTCACGAGGTGATATTTAATGCACAAAAATAAAGAAGATCAAGTTAAAGCATGAAATAAAATTAATTAAAGAATCCAGTAAAAATAATTTAGGAACATAATTCCGGAGAGAAGATGGTCTCCTAGATGAATACAGTTAAGGAACCATTAAATTATTATTCAAATAGCAAATGGGTTAGAAGGTCGCAGTTAAAAGATCTAGAATTGAAGGAAGGTCGAGTAAGTCAAGGTGTAAATACAGTCACATAGCTGGGTAGATGACTAACAACACGTGTGTATATACTACTATCATGGTCATGAGTGACATGGCAATTAGTGTGGAATACTCAGTAGGGTTATCTTGGGGCCTACCATTAAAATTTTAGCTCAAGTTTCCTCCAAAAGTTTCAAAACACACTTCAACAAAAAAAAACAAAATTTGTATTCACTCCAAGCCGTTCAAATTCATCATAAAAAAAAATCACTTTCATAAATCTCAAAGCAATCTTTTATTATGTACTACTGACTTTTTCAAAATTTTACATTTTCAATTCAACTTTTAAACTCAAGAGTTCATAAATCATGAATCTATATATAAAATATCCATACTCAATCATAACTTTAAAACTCTACAAAAATTAATAGCTCCCCAGATAAAATTTCTAGCACATACAAAGCAATCTCAAAATTTAAGCTCCATATTTTAATGCACTCATAAATTATAACTTCTATTTACACTAAGTCATTCCAACATAATCACAACTTTTAAATGGTAACTTTATTTGATCAATCAAAACAACCTTATCACATCATTAATATATTTTTATTTTATTTCAAAATTTGCGATATTAGCAATCCAACATTTAACTAAATTTTCAAACAATCTTATCAGTCATAAATATTTTTTACGAAATTTGATATCCAAATTCAAAAAAATAATTTAAAAAAAAACAAAACATAAACAGATTTGTAAATCAAAATTTCAAAAATTGTTTTCATAACTTTCAAATATTTTAAACCAAAATTCACCATCATTACTTCCACTTAAAATTCAAATTTTACTAAACACGAAAATCGCAAGTTGTACGATGCAAATTTAAATAATTTCTACAACCATATTTGAAATCTAAGATCATTTTCAAACCAAATTTATAACTGTTCAAAGGTGTATAACTATAATCCAATAAATTATAAACATCAAAACTCGTAAATCAATTAAATTTTATATTTGTTCAAAGATGTATATCTATCACTCAAAAAAAATTTATAAATATCACAACTCGAAAAGCAAATCAATTTTATACTTGTTCAAAGATGTATAGCTATACCCAATAAATTATAAATATCAAATCTCAAAAAGCCAAACAATTTCTTAAATCAAGGGTATAAAGATTCTAGCCTTTTTTTTCCTTCCTGCAGTACCAATCATATGGTGTTTACTATTTAGAAATCTCAAGATTATAACCTTCCTTGGTAGTATCCTACTTTACAAATTACTAATCATTAAATCACACCCTTTTAAAAAAAGCCTTTTTAACTCAATTAGAGTCTTAAATGTATTCCAATTGCCAATATAACCATTCTAGCCATGTGTTTGACCTATGAGCATATACTAGTATAGTCATCTTCCTAGTTGACTCTAAGCACGAAAATAGGAATCAATGGTAGAAAGGAATCAAGCAAGATACAATTTAAGGAAGTCGAATGAAAGTTTGGAATTTGAAGCTAAGGGAAGAGGTCAAGCTGTATGGATGAGATTCCTAGATTCTAATCCTATGTTGCAGGCTCACATCGGTACAGTAACGTAACCGAAGTGACAAACTTGACCTGCATGGGCCACCATAAAAATATGTAACGCTCCAGCCCCAAAATACTTAGGACTAGGTACGTATCCATGCCAGCTGCATACATACGAAGTATACTCCAATATATGGAAACTCGTATGTATACATAAGCTGTAAAATACAGTAAACCAAGAGTAATCTAATCTCATCCACAAATAAAGAATAAAAGATATCATATAATCAACTGTAATAAGTCTTTGTACAATACGTTGGGCGGAGACAAAGTCCACTACCAACTATCTCAAATAAAAGGTACAAGAAGGAATAGATGAAATAACAAGACTAGCCAAGTGTAATCATCTTCGAAAGGATGGAGAAGATCACGGCCTCGACTAGAACACCTGCAACTATCACAGAAGCACACACCTGAAGAGATAACCAGGTCCTCAGAGGGTCGTAACAAGATGCAATAAACATGCCATATAAATACTGAATATAAATATGCCACAAACAAAAGTAAGTGACAAGACAACCATAAGGTAACCTAACTGTACTAAAGTGAACATGCAGTTGAGAACAAATCTTTCGTCGTATGAGCCCTGACTGTAAATGGGATCTGGTATAGTCCCCACTTGGGCACCAGTGACCACATCGCATGACGTTCAAAAACGACAGTGACAAACCTGAGAGGCTAAACATACCCGTATCTCCAGCGGAGCTTCCGGGTTACAAGGGAAGTGCAATCGAAGCCCATACGACAAGAAAATGTTCTCCCCACCCAATGTACCTATCATGTCGCATCCACGACCATCTAACACTACTAACCGTCAAGTCTTCTAATATACAACTATTGACAGTTAGACCTAACGCATGCGCACGGGTGATCAACCAACACGCAAAGACCTCTACATGCTACTCATCTCACACATACTCATGGTACAACTGTGTCAAGGTATATGCAATACACTACAAACGGTAGTCCCTTAACTCTAGTCCATATGCAATCAAAGGATAATAACAAGTACATCTAATATCACTGAGCAGACAGTAAATCAAGAACTGTAAGAACTGAAAATAAATGAACAGTGATATGTAATAAAATACAAACTGAATATAAACAGTATAATGGCAAGGTATCTTGCTTGAGGTTATGTGCAAAAGAGAATAATCCAGTAGTTCGAACAGACAAATAAACGAAGCAAGAAAAGCCAAATCTCGCAGATGACTCCGGATGCTACAACAAATATCACGAACGAGTTTGGAATATAAGATGTGCCTAGCAAATGTTTGTCCAAAAGTTAAATTCTGGAACAGGGGCAATTTCATAATTTTGGGTCAAAACGATGTCTACAGTTGGACCCGCTTTGTACCGAATTGCGTGCCAGTATCTATGGTCTCTAAAGTCATCAAACTACATGTCTACAGATTTGTTTTCATGAGACGAACCCAACGGTATGTCCAATTTTAGATTCCGGTGGGCTGTGCACAAAATTGCCCGTTGAGTGGGATTGTGGGCCCGCAAAAATGGCATCCCAGTCAACCTTCTCAGAATTGAACCAAACTTGGCTCACAGGACCAGAAAAATATTTCGAGTCCAATGGCACAAGTTTCGTCACAATTTGATGAGTGTACACGAAGTTGTGACTTAATTTGCAAAGGGTCGATACGGGGGTATCTCAACGGATATGCACTGATTTCGTCGCGCATATGCAACAAAATTGGGTTCCGTCAGTTCCCACACGTTGACAACATCCATACGCGTCTTTCGATACGTATAGTGTGCGACCACGTCGCCCAATTTGTCGGAATGCACGCCGTATCGGGGTATTTTTCTAATATTTGAAATTTTTTTTATAATTTTTTGCAAAACTTTAACAACGTGTAACTTTCTACATACTAGATGAAAGGTGAATCCAGAAAGTGTGTTACAATCTCGGTTATATTTTCTTTGACTGTCTTTAATTAGTTTCTACAAAATCCTATTGTACAGAAAGAAAAGTGGCCGACAAGTTGGTGTTTTGAAACAGTTTTTAATATTCCAGAAAAGTGGTTTTTCTCCAACTTCGTCTCGATTTTTCGAGCAAGTTGGATGGACACGTCGAAATCCACCTGGGGGATCTCGAAGAGGGTCATGGGGGCTACGCGTAGAAATTCGTAGATCGAAAAACGATCGAACAAGGTGAGAGGAAACAAGGAGAGAAGGTGAGTAGCTCGCTGTTCCGTTACTGCTACTGTTGTCGATGGTTCCTTTGTCTTCTTTGCGAGCACTGCTTCGCTGAGGTGCGTCCGAGCTTCGCCGTGGAGTGGGAAGGAGGAAGGAGGAGAGGAAGGAGGTGGAAGAATTTTTTTTAGAGTTTAATTTGATAGGTGTATATATATAGAAAGAAGGAAGGATGGGGGAAGTCGGCCAAGCGTTCAAAGGCTTGCTGTTACAAAAAGGGTCGCCCCCCCCCAAACGTGAGCAGCTTCTGCTGCTGGGCTTACTTGATATTGTGGTCAGCTGCCACCTTGGTGGGGCCGACCACAATAAACTTGTTTTTTTAAACTAATCCTACTTTCTTTGAACTTTATCTAAGTCTAGTTTAAATCTTTAGCTTATATATATATCTTTTTCTTTTTTTTTTTTTTTTTTTTTTTAGCTTATATATATAGGTATATATCTATTTATAACTCAAAATCTTTACAGATTAAAATAAAACATGATATTATCTATCTAAAATATTTAATATATTTAAACATATCTACATATATATATATATATATATATATATATATATATATATATATATATATATATATATATATAAATTCAATTCACAATAAATCAACTCAAAATAATAATATCTTAATAGAATAGACATGTTTATTAAATATCCACAAAATAACTTTAATAACAATAAATTAATAAAATCGTCCCAATGGGTGAACCAATACCGCACACTCTTATCCGGGTCCAGAAAAATCTACAATATTGTAAAATATTATTTAATAATAAAAATACCAATAATTGTACATATAACTAAATAATTAGAAATTGTACATAAAATTCTAAAATAATTTAGAAAATATTTTTACGTACATAAAATATGTCTACATGGCCACCTTGGTCACACCACATGCCTACATGGGCTTAAATTTGGTTCGGGCCCTGTTTGGGCTGAATTGGACAAACCGGGTCATCTAAAAATCAATATATAATATAATATTTAGTTAAAATAATTTAAATGAGTTAATGCACAACTTGGCCTGGTTTTCCTAGTTTGGACAAAACTATGGCTAGGCCTCCCATGGCATAGCTAATATACTAGTCAAGGCACACTGCTACAACTTCTGTGCTAAAAGTCATGGTCGTCTAGTGCTCCAAAACTCAACAATGGCTAAGGTCATTTTTAATACTTAATAAAAACCATAAATTGTATAAATTCATTTTTAAGTCTTTTTAAATAACAAAAAAAATACTCCAAAAAATTTAGGGGTTTTACAGATTGCGTCGAGACGATTGTGTCGTTACGATAAGTTTGTCCTCAACGAATGAAATAGTATTGAGACTCGACGGGGAATGACTCGATAGAAGTCGACGCAAGTATGCTTTGATGAATTGAGTTGAACGTTTATACGCGAAGTCGTATCCATGGATGATACGTCGAACGAGAGTTCGTTGAGTACAAGCCGAACGATAGGCGGAGCATAGCGAGGGAATGTTGCATTGAGAAAATAGTTGACTCGGTCGAATTTGCGTTGAGTTAGTATGAAGACTTGTTCGGAACGAGTTGAGTAGGTACGAAGTAATCGTGCAAAACGAATTTGAGTTAGTGCAATAAGTCGGTAGCACAATTTGGAAGTACGAGTTAGGAATACGAAAATGGATATATGAATTGTAAATCATGTCTCGGTGATGGTAGTTAGTTACAACGGAATGGATCTTGATGTGTGCAAGACTTGATTTATATTCGAGTTCGGATAATGGCAGTGATTGCAACAAATTGGAGCTTATGAGAGAAGAAGATGTTCAAGTTATACATATCGATGATGGTATTGAGGCGTATCAAAGACGATATACAATAACTCGGGGATACTCTAATCGAATGAACGAAAATTATGTTGAGCATTGTTGTTGGATGAATAAGATACAAGTTAAGTTGATGTCAGTTTGGAGGACAGTGATAGGAACGCTTCGGAGAATTGGAGAGTGGATGGATGTTACTTGGATGAAAACGAAAGTGTCTAGATTGCTTCGTGGATAATCGCTACGTTGACGTTCTTGTCTTGTGCGAGCGCAACACCAGCCTCGCACATACGTCACACCGGATTTGGGGTAATCGTTTCGCGTAAACGCGGACATGGTGATTCATGTCGCGGGAATGGTCGAACTCGAAAAAAATCAGGACGTGGCAAATTGTATGTTTCGACTTATGGTTTGATGCGAAGGTGAATTTGAGGATTGTGGCGATAAGCATAGAGTGTGTCAGATATTGTTAACGGTAGTGCATGAGTGACTCGAGTAGTAACGGTGCATCAATTGCGCAGGGGGTAGATAAATTATGGATTGGTAAATTATGACGGATTGGATGAAGTCTCGTAGGAATTGTCGAAAGTTGATTTGGCTCCACGATAGGATATAGCATGGTTCATAGTAACTGTCCCTCGTTGATGATATTCAATTATCGAGCGTAGTTTCGGGGCAGATGACCCTAGAAGACTTGACCGCCAAATCAAGTGAATATTGAATTCCCATAGGATGACCCAATAAAGTCACATAAGAAATTTCTTCGAGGATGAAAGATGATGTAGTGCATGTTGAGGATAAGTCTAAGCGAGTGAGTATCGTGTTTCGGAAGTTAGCGAGTAGCCTTCGACTAGAATGATATGGTCAGAAAAGAAGATTTTTGATCGATCGAATAAGTACGTGAATAGACTTGATTGGTCGATGATCGAATAGATGTTGAAGAACGTACTTAGCGTAGTGATGCGGTAAGGCGATTACAAAGATTCTGCAACGCGCGAGAGCAACGAATAGTAGAATGACCCTAAGAGTTGTGTCGTAGATCGGTTTGAGTAACGGTTAAGCTATGTGTATTGAGCGCACGATCTATGTTACAAAACGAACTAGTTGGGATTGGTTCAAAAATTTAGTAAGGAATTCCTATTCGATCAAGAATCGGAGATGACCGTACCGTAAGAGACCTTGGTGTTTGCCATTAAATATCAAGCACAACAAATTACAGATGAATTGAAATTGATTACAAACTCGCTTGTACAAGAGAAAGCCTAAAAAGAAAGTCTAGGAAACAATCTAAGTACAATTGTTTAGTTTTGATTCTGGGGGGTGACGATAGAGGCTCGAAAAAGTGTAGCAACTCTGCCTTACTCCTTGGACTATCTGACGCGCTCCTTGCTCTTGAAGAAATTGTCCTTCGTAGGTTACCAGCCTTGGATTGCCAACCATTTGCCTGGGTGTGGTACCCTGTTATTTATAGTATTTTTTGCAATAGCAGATTTTTGTGTCACGCCCCGATTCTGTCGAATCGATAGTCGTCCCCCGGGCTTGATGCCGTACGAACCTAATTTGCGATCGCACAAGGCATAGTCATAAGGTAATCCGAGACACAAGCTCTAAGAGAGTATGCAGACAAATTGAATCACACATTAAGTAAAAGAAACTTTGATCTTTATTCATAATGAACATCATTTACAGACTCCAGTATAGGACTCGTGCCGTGCGGGCTACAACATGAATCAATTACAAAAGAGTGCCGATGAGATAGCCGTTCCATATATTGCACACATCCCTCAATATACAATAAAGTACTCCAGTGACCTGGAATGGAGGGACATTGAGCCATCTTCCTTGGACACTTGAGAGTCTTCAAAAGTAGAGTTGCGGGATAAGTCTTCGACGTGCGGCCGAAGCTTCAAAATTACGAACGTCGTCGAACTAGTTGGCACGTCCTTCCTGATTCGCGGGACCTGTAAATAGCGAGGATCAGTACGATCACATGTACTGGCGAATGGCTAATT
Source organism: Iris pallida (assembly GCA_029216955.1). Lineage (NCBI taxonomy): Eukaryota > Viridiplantae > Streptophyta > Magnoliopsida > Asparagales > Iridaceae > Iris > Iris pallida. The sequence goes on along the minus strand of JANAVB010025800.1, from coordinate 10,287,824 downwards.
AAAATCCAAGCTCTGCATTTGATTCAAGCAATTTTATAAACATGTTAGCTAGCTATTTATGTGATCTTTCTAACCATCCTGATCAATTTACATGTTAACATATTTCGAGGCAAGCAAATGAATTTGTAGACATTAAGCAGCTATCATATTCATCCCATGTCACGTGCATTAGTTAAGCAGTGAAAGGGTGTGAAGGCCACTGGCAATGTCAAGCCAGCACGGACTATAGCTGGGTTAGACGGCGACCCTTTTACGGCGGGTATCGAGCCCTGTGCGAAAGTTCCCGAATAATCCACACCGATGAAGGGCTGGCGCTTGCTATACTCGTTCCTCCCGGGCTGAATCGGTCCCTTGGCCTAGGAAACTGTTCGAGGAAACTACACCTTGTCGACAAGTTATCCAATGACCGTTTTGTAGAGTCTTAAAAAATTCTATCTCTTTTCTATAATCTTATCCTTTCTCTTTTATGTACGAAACTTAGCCGTTCTTTTGAACTTAGTCGATTTGCTTACTTAGCCATATCATTGCGATAAATGTTAATCGATTCATTCATTGTTTTGTATAGGCTGAGTGAAATTGCATAAGAAAGCACGTTTTCTATTTTCAATACCGGCAGTTTGATAGCAAGTGTTTCGTGAAGAATTGTGCCACGATTTATTTAATTCTACACTATTATGACAAGCATTCGTTTAACTTCATATTGATTTTGAAGTAGAGGGACGAGGCGAAGGAGGTCAGCCACTCGCCTTAGACTTGCTTCAAGCGAGCGACCGATTGGCTGCGCTGACGTCGCCTACGCGATCACCTGCAATCACATAAGCAACTGATAAGAACACTGTGTAATTCAAAGAATTTCGATATGAATGCGAAGCTCGAAAATGCAAGTTACGAAAACCCATTCGAAAACATTCACGAAAAATGTATTCACGAAAACCAAAGCCAAAGCCAAATCAAGGGCGGCATGAAAATCAGAGCAACGAGAGGTCTCTTCCGACTCAGCCGCAGAGCCAATCCTCGAGGCGCAACCCGCTGAATATGGGACTTGGTTCCGAAGAATGCATTCCATAACGTGGAATGGATCTTAATTCAACCGTTTCCGTTCGATCGACTCGGCCGATTCTGACCTATCGATCCCGATCGAATCGATTGTAGAAGCATGGAAAAGAAGAGAATTTTCTATGCGGCTTGAAATCAACATGGAGCCTCATACGGCTCAAAACCCAGAAAGCTTTATGCAGCCCAAGAGCAATGGGGAGCCTTATGCGGTTCGAAATCAGCCTAAGCAATAAATGTCTCCTTATGTAGCTGGCCATAATTACTCTGACACAAGGGTGACAGCTATGACAAAGATGACAGCTCTGACACGAAGATAAGACGCGACGTGCTCCTGAAAAGACGAGAAAATCATCATGACATCTGGCACAGTCCACTAACAGAAGGAGACTCTTCATGCGACTCAGCTATAAAACTCATCATACGGATCGCCTATGAGATACTCCTTATGCGGCTCAGTCATGAGACACTTCTCATGCGGCTCGATCATGAAGCATCTCTCATGCGGCTCGGTCATGAGACATTCTTCATACGACCCGGTTGGGAGACGTCCTTCATGCGGCTCGGTCATGAGGCATTTTTTATACGGCTCGGTTATGAGACGTCCTTCATGCAGCTCGGTCATGAGACATTCTTTATGCGGCTCGGTTATGAGACGGCCTTCATGCGGCTCAGCCATGAGAAATCCTTCATACGGCTCGGTTATGAGACATCCTTCATGCAGCTCGGTCATGAGACATCCTTCATGCGGCTCGGTTATAAGACGTCCTTCATGCGGCTCGATCATAAGACATTCTTCATGCGGCTCGGTTATGAGACAGTCCCTCATGCGGCTCAGCCAGGATACATCCTTCATACGACTCGCCACAGAATATTAGTTGAGACACGTGGTAGAGATTGACCAAGTCTTAACAGTTCAGATTTACTGCAACAAACAGATCATGATCAATCTCAACCAATCTCCAGCTGTCCACTGTAAACCGAGTCTCGAGGCACAGTTACAAGGATATGGCCCAAAATTTGCCACGTGGATGTACATCCCATTCCTTGTGAAGTCCTATAAATAACAAGGTGCTATTCCTTTGCAAAAGGAGGAAGAAGAGGCATATAGACGCATAGAAGAGCACACAAAGCTCAGAAGCAGACTCTTCCCTTCGTGTCTTCAGAGAGCATTTCTTCACCTGAGCCGAGGTTGCGTTCGATCGTCCAAGGAGTAAGGCAGAGTTGATAGCACTTTCCCGAGCCTCTACCGTCACCCCCCAGAATCAAAACTAAACAATTATACTTAGATTGCTTTTCCTAGGTTTTGTTCCTAGGTACTCTTTTGTACAAGCGAGTTTGTAATTATGAGTCAAGTTCAGTCCTCCCATAAAATTGTTCTGTTCTATGGCGATCAATGGCAAACACGATGGCGACTCTGCTGGGGACTAACTTTGTAACGTCCCAGTCCCAAAATACGTAGGACTAGGATACGTATACATGCCAACTACGCATCGAGAGGACTCCAGCCCAGCTCGAATACGTATAAGCTGTCTGGTTTCCCAAAGCAATCTATAAATATCTCAATCCACTGAAGATAAACTCTTGTATAAACCAAGTAAACTAATGCTGGTCAGACAATAGCAAACCGGTTACTACAAGTAACAAGAAAAGATAATATACAATAAAGTGGACCAGACTCTAATGCAATTATCTTGAACAAGCTTCTAATGAAAGATAAAGCTTGTAAAACTAGGCTATACAGCAGCAATGTCAAAGTAATATAATATAGGACAAAATCTAATTACGGAAGAGAACGATAAAACATCAACTAAATATACCTGCTGTCTTGGTGTAGCAATCATCCTCCATCAGTGTACCATACCTTCATCTAATACCTGGAGAGATCACCAGGTCCTCAGAGGACTAGCAAGACACATAATATACATGCCTACTGTACAGTAATTAACATGCAAGAAAATAAGAATAACAAGTAGAGGAAAAGATAACACGTAAGGGAACTCTACAGATGGTGACATGTCATGAGAATATAATATTAATCGTGGCTAAAACCGTAGCCCGGGGAGGCACTAACAGCCCTATAACAGGTTCTCTATTGTAGCCCGGGGAGGCACTAACAATAGAGGATAGCCACGGCTAATAAAACATTCTCTCCTAAGGTAGTAGGAAGTCAAGCCTATCTAGTCATGTCCAAGTCAAGTACAGGTCAAACAGGTCAGGAAAAACATGGCACAGGCATATCAATACTATCACTAGACATGAACAAGATAGGAGAGATAGAACAAGTAGTATAGAAAGAAAGTAAAAATCTACGTGCACGTGTAACTAGAAAGTAACCATAACATGAAACAAGAGGAATATGTAACCAAGCAAGAAGGAATAGAAATAGAAAAGCATGTAAGTACTGTAAAGTTTGGCAAGATGTACTTGCCTGGTGTCGTGCTGTGAATCTGAAACGTTGCTCCCGCGTCAACGCCGCCGGAACCCGACGCTCCTAAATAATTAATTAACTAAATTAACCCACTACTCATGAACTTACAATATGACTTAATTAGTCAAGATAATGTTTTAAGATTATATTCAATTTATAGTGGAACCTTTTAGACCCATACAATCACACACAGGTTCCACGAGACACCGAACACAGTTTTTGGGTTTCTAACTCCCAATTAGTGAGTTATGTTGCTACTTCAATCATATACTTAAAAATCATATAAAAATAATAAGAATGTTATTTAAACTAATTTTCTATAGATTTATCTCAGAATTTTTAGAATTTATATTTCTAAAGAATTATACTACTAGTTGTCTATCGGGTCGACTAGTCTACCCAAAATTTGTCTAGAACTTCATTAATTATCTAAAATTATGAAAATTCTCAAAAATACAATTTAAACAGAATTAAAATTCCCTAAATATTAGAATATAAAATTTTGATGCAAGGGTTTCATGGTACTAATGGTTTGGAATCTTCTAGGTCAACAAGTCACCCAAAATGACTAATTTTGACCTATAATTTTTTCGACCAAAATTGAATTGATAAATTCATTAAAAAATGCTTAAAAATCCTAATTTAAATATATTAACCTACATAAAATTTAATTTTGAAAAATTCCTACAGAAACTTATAGGTCCTTCACAACGTGGTAAGTTTTGGCTCTACCGAAACATGAAAATAGCTATCATAATTCATGTAACTTTTATGGATGAAAATACTACCCAAGAGACATCAAAATACTATTTCTACAGAATTAATACCATAATTTCTACAGATTTATAGCATAGGTTTGAGATGGAAAAATTAGGGTTTCTTACCAAAAGTCCTTGCTAGTTGGGTTGTGGAGGCTTCTCCTTGCTAAAACTCCCGCCTTTATTGCTATTCTTGCTTGATACTCCTCTCTTGATGAGTTTTGAGGGGTTGGCAATGGTTCTAGATGGTTGGATGGAGAAGATATTGTTTTTTAGGGTTGGTTTGGTGGAGTTTGGATGAAAGAATGATGAAAGAAGGAGCCTTTATGGAGGATGATGAGTTATGTGATGGAGGAGATGATGTAGTAGATGGGAGGGGATGCTATTTTCGAAATTAATGGTAAAGGAGCTGCTCTTGGGTGATAAATAAGAGATTTTGGTGTTAGGGTTAGGGTTTTGATAAGGGTTGATATATATATGGGCCTATGGGTTGAGTTTATATATGTAGGAGGGTGTTTCCATGCATGGCATGGCCCGCCAATGTAGGGGATTATTTTTGGATGAAAATTACATGAAAATAATCTTTGGTTGGTCATATGTGGGGTCCACATGGATTGATTTTGTTATTTGATGAGTTGGCTAATTGATTGATTGAGGATTTAAATAAAAGGTTTCCTAATATGGAACTAGTTAGATTTCTAAATATAAATACAATCTAAATTTGAATTAAATATACAATATATATATATATATTTATTAATATATATTAATGCCCAACATGCCTACATAGGTTTGGGTTGGACTTTGGGTCAAATATAAACTAATGCCAACTAGGGTTACACTAGGATTACACGTAGACACTTTCTATAAATAGAAACGTTCCAAAATTGAAAACATATTAATATTAATAAAATATATATACAAAAAATATATCAACATGAAGTTATTTGAGAGTACTACATGTCTATTTAGATTGGGATTTGGTTCGGGTCAAGTCGGGGCTAAATTGGTACAACCGGTCTCCTAGAAGGTCAATAATCTAATAATTAAATAAATAAATCATCGGTGGAGGTTAAGTCGCAACTTGGCCTGGTTTTTCTAGTTAGAACACACCTATGACTCGGCCTTCCCAACCATGGGTAATAGACTAGTCAAGTACACGACTACACTATCCGTGCTAAAATTTCTAGTCGATATGTATCTCAAACTTAACCATAACTAAGGCCATATATATATAATATTAGACTATTATAAATATAATCATATACACAAAATTGTATTTAAATCTAATTGACTGTATAACATCCAAAATAAATCCATAATAATTATACTGTCATGGCAACCTAACATGGCTTCCTACCAGGTGGGGTTGGCTAGGTTAGGGTCCAAATAGATTTTCTAATTTAATCGAACTCTAAGAGTCAACCAATAAGTCTCTTGTGCCATTCGCAATTAAATAGCACATGGAGACTCGATCGAGTGGCACACTCTTAGCATGTGCGTCGTAGGCTCAAAATGAGTCAAAACCATAATTGGGTCGAATAGTTTTGATTTATGTCGAGTCCCGAACTCACGTGGGAAGTTAGGTCTGGAATTATGGTAAATAATCTAATTGCCTAAATTTGATCCGAAGTTGTATAAAGTCAAAAGAATGCTAGGGAACAAGTTTGGATGGGACATAATATATCAAGTTGAAGGTCATCCTGTCTACTACAAAACTCATGAAGGACGTTTTAAGAGATGGACATGTCTTGTGCTCCAAAAATCAAAGACACGAAAGAGTACATATATAATCATAATTAAATATACAATATAACCTAATAATTAGAAATACAAAAAAATAATTCCCAAAAATCAGGGTCCTCACAAACTTTTCCACTGCTGATAAGTTGGTGACGCAATCGGACGCAGCCAAACTCGGTTCCACGCAACAAATGCTTGTTGTTCGTTTCGACCAACAAACGTTCGAAGAGATGCTCTCCGAAGCGAGCGCTAGCCCAATCCAGAAGCGAGCCGGCCCAAAGAAGGCCCGCAGGGCGTGGAGGCCCAAAACCGTTGCCTCTCCCCAAGCTCTGGAACAAGTTTTCCAGCTGCTCAAGACGGCGAATAAGACTCACATGCGGCCTCACTTCAGGCCGTAGAGGACCCTGCTGTCCCCAAATCCAGCAAAGGAAACACTACGATGCTGGACTTGCAGGGGCAAACGGGGACTCCATGCGGTCCAAGAAGAAGCCGCATAAGGGTGTGGACCGCAGGAAGAATGTATATGCGGCCACCAATCCCAGCCGCAGGGAGAATGCATATGCGGCCAACAATCCCAGCCGCAGGGAAATGACCTATACGGCATCCAATCCTAGCCGTCGGCCATCCGCTCTATGCGGCTCGGGTTCAGTCTTCGATCGCCTCTCATGCAGGCCTGACCTCAGAAGGTCCAATGAGGATGTGCCAAACTCTATGTAACACAGCTTGGACTTTTCCTACTATGCCCCCTCGAGTGCTAGAACAGGACAGCGCAGGCTCGTCGAGCTCAGTCAACTGCCCCAACTACTGACCGTCAAAGAGTCCCGTTAACTGTTATACGGGCCTCTGATGGAAAGTTGTACAGAATCGTCCGTGTCCAGCCCCCGGCGGCAAATGGACAGGGTGGTTCTCAAGAGTCTCCCAATAATAATCTAGGGCAAGTGCTTTTACTAGCCCCGCATCAGGGAGCAAACATGATACCTACACACTCGTGTGCTCGGAATACCCAGGCCCACAAAGTGAGTGCAGAGGTTGATCGAGATGTTCTTGACTTGCGAGATGTGATCCTTCACAAGTGCAAGGAAAGGAAAAAAAACCTTGGCGTGCAAAGGATCCTTCCATGGACGTCACTGCACTCAAGTCATTATCAATTGCTGCTGCAACAAGACAGCAGTGCAAGAGGACCGGCAGTCCGTCTTCCAACGACTACAGCAGCCAGGACCGGTCCTACAACAAAGCTCGGAGGACGAGGCGCTTCCTTTCGCCTCCTGTAATTCTACCCGGAAGGTCCCTACCGGCAAGGAAAGGAAGAAAATAAACATATCCAGCCCGACAATCTCAACCAGCATGGCCAAGAAACTCTCATTTAGGGGGTTATCCACAACCGTCACAGGAGGGGTTTATCAAGGTACCCGTTCAAAGACGAAATCTTCATCACTTAGAGATTCGTCATCTACATCCCTAGGGGTAGTTGGAGCTGCGGGTAGCACTCCTCGGAACATCCATAATAATTCGGCGTTTCAAGAAGAAGAACCAGGAAAAACAATCCCCCCACAGATACAACAGACTCAGACGTCCCTGAAAACGTCCAAGATGAGGCAACCTCCTATGCAGGGGGTAGCACCTCCTCCGAGTCCGAACTGGAGGAGAATATTCCCACATACCCCGACGACTTCTCTATACGAGGGTATGATTCGGAGGGCACGTCTTCTACAGTCCCTTCCACTTCTCCTCATGTGAGGACGGTATTCATGACTGATAACGACCAAGACGGTCCCAGTGATCGGCCGCCCCTCGACACTCTTGAGGCCATACTCGAAACCTTGGTTAAGTCAGTGGACGAGATCAAGGCTGCCCTACCGGCTCTACAAGCAAGGACACTTGGTCAAACAAGCTTGGGTCCCGCCGTCAATGTGGACTCAAACACGACCGCACCAACCCCGAGCAACGATCCACCCGAAACATCGGCTCCCACTGCTGCAGAAGAAGCTAGGGGGGCGAAAAGAGAAGTCCAGGAGCTCCGTGCAATGTTTCACACCCGAGAATCCTCTCAGGACCTCAGGATACGACAGCCGTATCCCATTGCATGGAGAGATATCCCCTTCCCTCCACGATACAAACCATTCAATATCAATCCATATGACGGGAAGACCTCTGCGAGCCGGTATATGACCTACTTCAAGGTCACAACAGACCATCTGCCGCATGATGATGCCATTCTCACGCGATTATTCATCGGGGCATTGGAGGGGGTCGCATTCGATTGGTACCATAACCTGCCGTATAACTGCATCTATTCCTTTGTCGGCTTCAAACATATATTCTTGGAAAGGTTCTACGAGGTGGGACAAGATGTGACGATGTCAAACCTCATGGACGTCGTTCAAGGAGAAAAAGAACAGACAAAAAATTACATCGAGTGGTTTTTCTAAACCGCAATAAAATTGCCCTCTGGCAACCCGGACTCTTCTTTAATTGAGATTTGCCAAAAGAGGCTGCTCCCCACAATCAGCCTCTGGATGGACGAAGATCAATTTAAAGACTGGAAGGCCTTCATCATCAGCGCCACTAGCGCAGAAGCAAAATTGAAGAAGGCTCGCCAACTGGGGTTGCATATCTCGGATGGAGAGGATAAGGGCAAACACCCTAATACCAACAACAACAATGGCGGTGGTTCATCTAATAACTGGGACACCAAAGGCAAACAGGCTATGGTTGTCGATACAGCCCAGAAGCCTGAACCAAAGCAGGTAGAGAAACAGTGGCCTCAGGTGACCTACTCCTTTGAGGATAGTCATGTCAAGCCCATCTTTGACATGCTCCTGCAAGGGGATAGAATTCAGCTCCCTCCACCGAGACGTAAACCTCGACCTGCAGAGATGGAGAGCCCGAAGTACTGTCACTTCTACCGCTACGTCCACCACGCTACTCAGGACTGCTTCCAATTGAAACGGTACATCCTGAACCTCATCGATTCCAAGGCTCTGTCTATTGATTTCGAGGAGGTAACCGTGGCTGCCAACATGGTGTCGGTCCAATTCGGTAGCTTCCCTCCAACAAGGACTCAAGATGGCGTAGTACCCATCCTCCGGGCAACAATGGAGGTCACTAATCTTGCCCCTCACCACTTTACGAGGGAAGGTCATGTGGGTCCACCCGGACTTGGTGCATGAAGTAACCCAGTCAGCATCATCCTCCACCGGCAAGAAGAAGGGCGGGAAGGCTAAGTCTTGCCACACAATCTCAGCCAGAACCGAAGAAACAACAGCTGCAGTTACCCGGTCCGGTGTACAATCTCAACCCATACCGAGTAACTCAGCTGAAGATCGTCAGCCGGCCACTGCTGATGCCCCAGGACCTTCTTAGCCTCCACCGGCCGACAAGCCTAAGCCAAAGGAGACCCGCTTCGACAAGCCGCTCCGTAAAGACGCACCTCAGGGGCTGGAGAGGCCTTACAATTTTGACATCCTGGCACAATTGACCAACACACCAGCAAAATTGTCATTATATGAGCTCTTGAGGCTCTCCAAGGATATTCGCGTCGCACTGAGTGAAGCACTCCAGAATGCTGACTCTTATTTGGCTCATGTCAAGCTTATAGGGGAGAGCTCGCCAGCGGATTTCCAGGACAGTAATTATACAGGTGCAATGCCCAACATCGTGTTCACTCCACAGGATATGCTCATCAAAACCAACATGCACGATCGCTGTCACACCCCAGAACCAGAATACTGGCAAGTAGGGACGGACCAGGCCAGCTACGTATACCAAAGTACTCCAGTACTCCGAAATAACGTATAAGCTGTATAGATGGGGGTTACTACTACAAGCCAACAGTCGATCCTAGGTATCTCAATCACAGGCAGTAAACAATGTACAAGAAGTAAGATCAACTGGAATATAAAATAGTAAAGCGTCCCAAACTATCATATATCAATGATCATGAAGCTAGTAATACAGAGTGAAGACTAGCAAGAGTAATAGTCATACATGATAAGCTCTAGCTATAGTCTAGAATACGCAAATCATGTTCTGGCCCGTAGGCTAAATGTCAAGTCCAAAACACGAGCTAAACACGTGCTTGGAGGCTAAACGCCACAAAAGAATAATGTACATAACTAGTGGGCAAAAAGAAGAAAACCCACTCAAGTACTCTGGTGCTCCGGGTAATCACCAACGAGTGGAAGGTACGGAAGATCCTTCGGGCTCCTCTATCAGATCTGGTCAATGCAAAACCAGTGGGGCCAGACCCCCAATAGCAAGTACCACAAAGGAAGCCAAACTATGAACTAAAACCAGCATGCAAATCATAGCAATGGATAGAGAGAGAGATGAGTAAGTACTAATCGAGACTCGTGCACTACCAATGCACTTATCCCGAAAATAGAAGGATAATATATAAAGCAACATGTAGCATAAAGTAAAGGACATGTGACGTAATGTAAACTGTGTACATGTAAGAAAAAGGAAGCATGTGAACATGAAAGATAAACTAGACATGTGAGCATGTTAAGTAGACGGAGCATGTAAGCATGTTATGTAACTGGAGCATGTGAGCATGTTAAGTAACTGGAGCATGTGAGCATGTTATGTAACTGGAGCATGTGAGCATGTTAAGTAACTGGAGCATGTGAGCATGTTATGTAACTGGAGCATGTGAGCATGTAGGGTAACTGAGACATGTGAACATGTTAAGATACTATATAGAACGACAAATGATAAGATGACTTAGGAACTATTCTGAAACCCAAGTTACAACCCGTAAACCAAACAAGGACCGGGGTTGTAACCCTTCTCCTGAACAGAACTTTAGTATCTAATCATTTACCGGCAAAAGTAAAGCATAAACAAAGATGTACTGAAATAAACAAATCCGGACACTGCCTAGACAAACTAGACTAGACTGGACTCCATACAATAGTCACGGCCAAGCAATGAGTACAGCTTTATACATTAGCTAACTAGGGTTGTCACAATCCTAATTACTAACAAATGCAAGTTTGAGAATTCCAAGTCCGGTTACCTGCCTGCTGCCACCTATTGGTCATGCCGGGAAGTGATTACATGTGTATCCTTGTTTTCCTACGCGACGGTGAAGCTGGGAGAGTGCTCATCTCGACGGATAGCTCCAAACCCTTAATTAAATGTTATAACGACCTAGACAAAAGGCAACAGGTAACTGGGAAATCCTCCCCACCCATGTTCTAATGATCAATCTAGTTATATAATCCTTACCATTTTCTTGGATTTTGGGTGTGGCATTCCGCAGAATCCATCCTAGACATGAACATGCAAGACTGGACAAAAGCGAGAATGTGCACCATAACAAGCCACAATAAGAAAATATAATAAACTGGAAGCTGGGAGTGCACTACGATGAGCCACTATAGGGAGTGCGCCATGACAGGCCACTATCATGTAAGCAAAGAAAGACATGTACGAGAGTGGACCACGAAGGGTCACTATCTAGTAAGCAAAGGAGACATGTAAGAAAAGTGCGCCACGGCGGGCCACTATCATGTAAACAAGGAAGACATGTAACAATTATCATAGCTTGTAAGAAAGAATCTATCAAAAGACATATCATGGCATGTGGGAAACAATAATTTAAGCTAAGTACATTTTATAGAAAATAATTGAACATGTGCTAGTGTCAAGTGTATATAGGGTGTACAATCATTCTTTAACTATGCAAGATCATCTAATCATGTTAAAAAATCATTACAATCGAAAAAAATATCAAAAACGAACAAAAACGGACGAAAACGGACAAAAAGAGACTAAAACAGCATAAAACGGCATACCGACGGTATACTGCGGCATACCGGCGGTATACCGGCCTAAAGACAGAAGGTTTCTGGTGCAAAAAAACGACATACCGGCGGTATACTGTGGTATACCGACGGTATACCAGTTTTTCAAACTGCAACAAAATTCAGAAATTTGCCAAAACTTGTTTCGGCCATAAAAACTTTATTTTAAATCGAAATTCAGACTTTCAAAAGTCAAAATTGAATAGAATTGAATTTCCTACAACATGGAAGTATTAGTTTTCACAAATCAAAACATTTGATAGATTAATACCTCAAAATACTCCCAAACAGAGGTTATCAGGACACCGAAACGGGTTCCGATTGCCACCAAACTCAAAATCCATGATATACAAACTATGTGAGGGCCTCATATATGTATATGTGACCAAGATCCATGATGGTAACGCTATTATCACTCTTGATACCAAGTTTTCTACTAAGTCCATATTGGATTTTAGCAGAAAATCAAAACCTTGCTTAAACAAATTTTAGAAACATGCATATAGACGAGAATCATAAGGAAAACATATTTAACAAAATGAGTTTAAGGCAATTCTAAGCATTTACTACCAAGGGAAATAAAATGACAACAAAAATATTTTTGTTCAAGATTTGGCAAGATGTACTTGCCTAGGTTAAGCTCCAAGCCTAATCTTCTACTCCTCCTTCTAGGGGGGTTAGACACCACACCCAAGGCCTCAAGGCTAAGCTCTTGGCAAGCTCCAAGGTGGAGAGAAGGGAAGAAGAAATGAAGAGAGAGTGAAGAGAATGAAAAGAGAAAGGAGAGAGAAAGTGCAATGGTATATATAGAAGGGGGAATTAATCTTAGCTGTCGGATGGTGATCCATGTGAAGATCTAAGTCAATCCTAACCATCAAAACAAAACTAAATATCCAATAGGTAATAGGGTGCATCTACACTATTCATGAAAATATCTAAACACTATTCATCAAAATATCCAAAATACTATTCATCAAAATATCGAAAACACTATTCATGAAAATATCTGAAATCGAAAATATCTCAAATATGGAAAATCTGTCTAGACGGTATGCCGTCGGTATACTCCGGTATACTGGCGGTATGCCAGCCAAGAAGAAAATCTATAAGTTAGAAATTTTTTTAAAGCATTACAAAAATTAAGAAAATACGAAATACACTACAAAATACGTATCCGTATATAAATACCGATACCGTGAGACGAGTCTCACAACTCTCCACAACTTAAAAATAAATTTCATCCTCGGAATTTCCTAAATCTAGTCAAGCATGAAAACCAAACCAAAGAGCTGGAAAAATCATATCAATCAAAACGAAGCATGGCATGTTGGTAAGATAAAGACAACAGTAATATAAGTAAATGCGTAAGCAGTAACACAACTATAATCAAGAAGGGATGGAGGCATATGAATAAATATGTCTCCTGAGTCAGTTGAGTAGGAGCAGGCCTACGCTGACTCCACAACTTAGATAAAAGTCAATTCTCAAAATAAGTCGGTACCAATGACTTAATCCAAGACATGACTCTACCTAGGACGTATCTTCGTAGTCGATACCAATGAAGTTATCACATGCCTCGACTACAAAGACAGAAGAGTAGGACGAGAAACTCGCCAAATATGCGTAACCCAAGAGATAAATAAGAGTGGAAGCAGAATAGGACAATACCTACAACATAATCGCCCTCGGCCAAAACCTGCTCTAACATACCAAACTCTGCCTGTCCACGTCTCGAAATTGTTGCTCTAACCGGCTGCTGCTGAAATGTTAACTGAGCTATATACTGCTGGACTACCGGGGTAGCCAGTGAAGCTGGACTCTGGCAGGACTGACCCTGCTGTCTGATCAGGCTGAACTGACACCTCCACCCTCGGGTTATCTCTGAACTCTGCCCCTGAATGCTGAGACTGATCCTCCATAACTGGCCTAACAGAAGATTGCTAACTGCTATCGGCAAAACCCAAACAAGATGATCGAAAGGATTAAGAACCGTGTCCTTGAAAGTTGAAGGACATAAGGATCAAATCGAGGGAACATGAAAGATCAACGATCAAGGCAGGTATCAGGTCAAGGATCAGAGATATAGAATAATACGAAGGATATCAATAAAGCAGAATTGTGACTGAGATATCTAAGCATCAGTAACCCCCATATATTTGATAAATCAGACCTGCATGGGCCACCACTAAAACCTATGTCACGTCCTAGAACCAGAATACTAGCAAGTAGGGACGGACCAGGCCAGCTACGTATACCAAAGTACTCCAGTACTCCAAAATAACGTATAAGCTGTATAGATGGGGGTTACTACTACAAGCCAACAGTCGATCCTAGGTCAAGAATCCTAGGTATCTCAATCACAGGCAGTAAACAATGTACAAGAAGTAAGATCAACTGGAATATAAAATAGTAAAGCATCCCAAACTATCATATATCAATGATCATGAAGCTAGTAATACAGAGTGAAGACTAGCAAGAGTAATAGTCATACATGATAAGCTCTAGCTATAGTCTAGAATACGCAAATCATGTTCTGGCCCGTAGGCTAAACGTCAAGTCCAAAACACGAGCTAAACACGTGCTCGGAGGGTAAACGCCACAAAAGAATAATGTGCATAACTAGTGGGCAAAAAGAAGAAAACCCACTCAAGCACTCTGGTGCTCCGGGTAATCACCAACGAGTGGAAGGTACGGAAGATCCTCCGGGCTCCTCTATCAGATCTGGTCAATGCAAAACCAGTGGGGTCAGACCCCCAATAGCAAGTACCACAAAGGAAGCCAAACTATGAACTAAAACCAGCATGCAAATTATAGCAATGGATAGAGAGAGAGAGATGAGTAAGTACTAATCGAGACTCGTGCACTACCAATGCACTTATCCCGAAAATAGAAGGACAATATATAAAGCAACATGTAGCATAAAGTAAAGGACATGTGACGTAATGTAAACTGTGTACATGTAAGGAAAAAGAAGCATGCGAACATGAAAGATAAACTAGACATGTGAGCATGTTAAGTAGACGGAGCATGTGAGCATGTTATGTAACTGGAGCATGTGAGCATGTTAAGTAACTGGAGCATGTGAGCATGTTATGTAACTGGAGCATGTGAGCATGTTAAGTAACTGGAGCATGTGAGCATGTTATGTAACTGGAGCATGTGAGCATGTAGGGTAACTGAGAGATGTGAACATGTTAAGATACTATATAGAACGACAAATGATAAGATGACTTAGGAACTATTCTGAAACCCAAGTTACAACCCGTAAACTAAACAAGGACCGGGGTTGTAACCCTTCTCCTGAACAGAACTTTAGTATCTAATCATTTACCGGCAAAAGTAAAGCATAAACAAAGATGTACTGAAATAAACAAATCCGGACACTGCCTAGACAAACTAGACTAGACTGGACTCCATACAATAGTCACGGCCAAGCAATGAGTACGGCTTTATACATTAGCTAACTAGGGTTGTCACAATCCTAATTACTAACAAATGCAAGTTTGAGAATTCCAAGTCCGGTTACCTGCCAGCTACCACCTATTGGTCATGCCGGGAAGTGATTACATGTGTATCCTTGTGCTCCTACGCGACGGTGAAGCTGGGAGAGTGCTCATCTCGACGGATAGCTCCAAACCCTTAATTAAATGTTATAACGACCTAGACCAAAGGCAACAGGTAACTGGGAAATCCTCCCCACCCATGTTCTAATGATCAATCTAGTTATATAATCCTTACCATTTTCTTGGATTCTGGGTGTGGCATTCCGCAGAATCCATCCTAGACATGAACATGCAAGACTGGACAAAAGCGAGAATGTGCACCATAACAAGCCACAACAAGAAAATATAATAAACTGGAAGCTGGGAGTGCGCTACGACGAGCCACTATAGGGAGTGCGCCATGACAGGCCACTATCATGTAAGCAAAGAAAGACATGTACGAGAGTGGACCACGACGGGTCACTATCTAGTAAGCAAATGAGACATGTAAGAAAAGTGCGCCACGGCGGGCCACTATCATGTAAGCAAGGAAGACATGTAACAATTATCATAGCTTGTAAGAAAGAATCTATCAAAAGACATATCATGGCATGTGGAAAACAATAATTTAAGCTAAGTACATTTCATAGAAAATAATTGAACATGTGCTAGTGTCAAGTGTATATAGGGTGTACAATCATTCTTTAACTATGCAAGATCATCTAATCATGTTAAGAAATTATTACAATCGAAGAAAATATCAAAAACGGACAAAAACGGACGAAAACGGGCAAAAACAGACTAAAACAGCATAAAACGGCATACCGGCGGTATACTGCGGCATACCGACGGTATACCGACCTAAAGACAGAAGGTTTCTGGTACAAAAAACGGCATACCGGCGGTATACTGCGGTATACCGGCGGTATACCGGTTTTTCAAACAACAACAAAATTCAGAAATTTGCCAAAACTTGTTTCGGCCATAAAAACTTCATTTTAAATCGAAATTCGGACTTTCAAAAGTCAAAATTGAATAGAATTGAATTTCCTACAACATGGAAGTATTAGTTTTCATAAATCAAAACATTTGATAGATCAATACCTCAAAATACTCCCAAACAGAGGTTATCGGGACACCGAAACGGGTTCCGATTGCCACCAAACTCAAAATCCATGATATACAAACTATGTGAGGGCCTAATATATATATATGTGACCAAGATCCATGATGGTAACACTAGTATCACTCTTGATACCAAGTTTTCTACTAAGTTCATATTGGATTTTAACAGAAAATCAAAACCTTGCTTAAACAAATTTTAGAAACATGCATATAGACGATAATCATAAGGAAAACATATTTAACAAAACGAGTTTAAGGCAATTGTAAGCATTTACTACCAAGGGAAATAAAATGACAACAAAAATATTTTTGTTCAAGATTTGGCAAGATGTACTTGCCTAGGTTAAGCTCCAAGCCTAATCTTCTACTCCTCCTCCTAGGGGGGTTAGACACCACACCCAAGGCCTCAAGGCCAAGCTCTTGGCAAGCTCCAAGGGGAAGAGAAGGAAAGAAGAAATGAAGAGAGAGTGAAGAGAATAAAAAGAGAGAGGAGAGAGAAAGTGAAATGGTATATATAGAAGGGAGAATTAATCTTAGCCGTCGGATGGTGATCCATGTGAAGATCTAAGTCAATCCTAACCATCAAAACAAAACCAAATATCCAATGGGTAATAGGGTGCATCTACACTATTCATGAAAATATCTAAATACTATTCATCAAAATATCTAAAATACTATTCATCAAAATATCGGAAATACTATTCATAAAAACATCTGAAATCGAAAATATCTCAAATGTGGAAAATCTGTCTAGACGGTATGCCGTCGGTATACTCCGGTATACTGGCGGTATGCCGGCCAAGAAGAAAATCTATAAGTTAGAATTTTTTTTAAAGCATTACGAAAATCAAGAAAATACGAAATACACTACAAAATACGTATCCGTATATAAATACCGATACCGTGAGACGAGTCTCACAATCGTCCTCTATATTACACTGGATACAACGACGACATCAAAGTAGATCGGATGCACATTGATCCCGGTTCTTCAATAAGCATCGTTCCGAAGAGCTTGCTTTACCTCCTGCGCATCCCTATGCATCGACTAACACCTACCAACACCGCCATCAGCGGTTTCAATTCAGGGAGAAGCTATCATATTGGAAAGATTCGCCTGAAATGCCAAATTGGCGACCTCCAGTCGGAAGTGACTTGCTAAGTCATAGACGCAGATACGTCCTACAACATTCTCCTGGGGCGTCCTTGGATACACGATTATATGATCGTGCCCTCCACATTACACCAGTGCTTCAAATATGTCGACAAACACGACTTCGTAAGAGCAAAATTTGTCGACGTTGATCCCTTCAAAGGGGTTGAATCCTACTATTCGGATGCCTGCTTGTATGAAAAATCGAAAAAGCACCTAGTCGAAGGGGATGCTCAAGACCGAACAGAGGCTACAATGGGATCAGAAGAACCTCTGAAGATCTATCTCCAGGCCCGCAAACCAGGCCGAGCTGCACCTCTTGTAGCCATTCTACGTAAAGAAGTAACCAGTTTACCGGTGCTCACTGCACAAAAGGAGCAAATGGTTATCCGACTCCCAAGGTCTAGCCAGGGGCCGAGACCCACTGTGGAGCCAATGACAATTAGACTGCCAAGAGCCGGCCAACAACAATCAGAAGAGATAAATCCTTCTATTAAGCCGATGGTCATTCGTCTCCCTAGGACAAATCGACAGTCCAGCACTGAGCCAAGGACCGCTAGTGAGCCAACGACTCCACGTCCAGCACCACCAGTTGAACCCTTGATGATCAAGCTGCCCAGGCCATCCTCCCAATCTTCAATAATACATGGGGTGGCTGAAGAGGAGCTAGAGCTAGCCAAATATGTGGCTGCGCACACTGATGTTCCTTCTACCGATGATGTAATACCGCCAGAGAAGATACCTTATTTTATTAAGAAAATGTTATCTTTGAACTACCTCGAGCTTAATAAGCTCCGTGTAATGTATGCTATGGAACACGGTATGGGCATCAACTTACACACACAAGTGACAAATGTCTATACTACGAGCCAACTTACTCCCGTGGAAGGCGCTTGCTTCATAGTCGTAGGAGAGGATCATCCAATCATCTTCGGCCGAAAGAATGATCAACAATCCTTCAGGCCAGAAGAAGTCGATCTCGAGCCCGGCACCGAAAGACTGCCGCTTTACCTGTATATCTTCCGATCCAAATACCTTTTGCAAAAATAGGGCTATGATATGAAGACTACACCAGGCTTGAACCACGGTACTGGCCGACGATCACCTGTGCAATTGCCGGTCTCGGCTGGAAAACCATTGGATTATTACAGCAAGACCAGACATGGTCTAGGCTATGTTACACCCGCAACAACTCCCGAAAGCTCGGATGAGGAATACGAATGGTATTCTCATTCGACCGGATCACCCACTTTCGATTCAGATGTCAGCATCGGGGACGTACCCAGGCAAGCTTGGTCTGTCAATATGGCATTTGCTGACGCCTACGAAGAAGATAAAAACATACCCGAACTTCTTGAGTTAGAGCCTTAGGTCCAACAGCTAGATGCGCAATGGGAGAAGCATTTCGAACAAAGAGATCCTCCTACCGAAGATAAGGTCATGCAAGTTGACCTCGGCGATGAATCCTCTCCAAAGCCAGTCTTCGTTAGCAAAAGTCTGACAGACGAAGAGCGGGAGTCGCTATTGCAACTCGTCAGAGAGTATATTGACGTGTTCGTCTGGAGCTATGAAGACATGCCAGGGCTAAACTCCGAAGTTGCACTCCATAAGCTCAATATTCGTCCGGACGCGAAGCCGGTCAAGCAACAACAACGACGGTTCCGCCCGGACATCATGAATTCTATCGAAGTTGAGGTCAACAAGCTAATAGACAGCGACTTCATCCGTGAGAAACAACATCCAGACTGGGTAGCCAACATAGTACCGGTCCTCAAGAAGAATGGAAAGATCCGAATTTGCATCGACTTTCGGAATCTGAACGAAGCATGTCCTAAAGATGAGTTCCCTCTTTCTATTACGAACATAATGATTGACAACACATGTAGCTTTGAGCGCATGTCGTTCATGGATAGCTTCTCAGGATACAACCAAATCAAGATATTTTCTGATGATGAAAGGCATACATCATTTCGAACGCCGATTGGCGTATACTGCTACACAGTCATGCCCTTTGGTTTAAAGAATGTCGGTGCCACATATCAACGAGCCATGAATGTCATCTTCAGAGACCACCTACGTAAGACAGTGGAATATTACGTCGACGACATCGCCATCAAAAGCCGCTAAAAGAGAGATCATCTGCACGATCTGAGGACAGTATTCAACCTGATGCGAGTACACAATTTAAAGATGAATCCCACCAAATCCTTCTTGGGCGTATCTAGCAGAAAATTCTTGGGTTTTATCATTACCTCCCAGGGTATCCATATAGACCCTGAGAAAACAAAGGCAATCATGGAGATGGTCACCCGAGAAATCTCTGTAAGCTCAGAGGCCTTCAAGGGAGGCTAGCTTATATCAGAAGGTTTATCTCTAACCTCTCCGGACGATGTCAACCATTTACACACATCATGATAAAAGGCGTCACCTTCGTATGGGATGAAGAGTGCCAACGTGCCTTTGACAATATTAAAGAATATCTGTCGAAACCTCCAGTCCTGGTGGCCCCGATTGCTGGAAAGCCGTTTTTGCTTTATGTGTGAGCGATGGAGCATTCCCTCGACACTCTACTAGCACAAAATAATGATGTAGGGGCAAGAACAAGCTATCTATTACCTCAGTCGAATGATGATAGGGCCTGAGCATAGATACACCACCGTAGAGAAGGAGTGCCTCGCTTTGGTGTTCACTATTCAGAAGATGCAATACTATGTTACAGGATAGATCATCCATGTTATATCACGAGTCAACCCCCTCAGGGTCCTCATGACCAAACTAGGTGCACTCAGCTCTCATCTTGCTACCTGGGCGATATTATTGTTCCCCTACGACATGATCTTCGTCCCGCAGAAGGCTGTTAAATGTCAAGCTTTGGAAGACTTTTTAGCTGCCCATCCAGGTTCGGAGACAACCAGAATATATGAAAAGATTCCAGACGAGGTCGCCAATTCAAATATGGCTTCCCATGATACCGTCTAGCGAATGTTCTTCGACGGTGCTTCAAGAACCGGGTCCAAGGGCAATATCGTCGTTGGAGTCGGAGTGGTACTGATTTTTTCCTCTGGGTTGGTGATCAATCGGACATACTCCCTTACGGAACCTTGTTCAAACAATGTGGCCGAGGACAACGCCTTGGTTATCGGCCTCCGGCTTGCAAAAGAACTGGGGATAGAGTACCTGAAAGCATATGGCGATTCACAGTTAATCGTTAATCAGATCCGGGGTTCATTTGAAGTTTGCCATGAAGACATGATCCCCTATCATCAAATAGCAATTGCCATCATTACGTCCTTAGAAGGGTTCTTCATAGAACATGTTCCCAGACTCCAAAACATTGAAGCCGATGCCCTAGCAGGCCTTGCCGCTTCCCTGGCAGTTCTAAATCATGCTCATCAGTTGGTTGACGTAATAGGCCATGAATTGGTTTGTCCTAAGAACAACGTTCAATTTGCTGTGAGTTATTCTGCCCTGACGGTCGACGAAACACAGGACAAGAGACTTCCATTTATTGACTTCGTAGTCTATGGTATCTTGTCGAAAAATTCAAAAGAAGCAACTTCTAATAGAAGACGTTCTCTCAGATTCTTCTACGATACAGAGACAAAGATATTGTATCGACGATCCTATGATGGATTACTGCTTCGGTGTTTGTCACATACGGAAGCGAAAGAAGTCGTACGCGAAGCTCACGATAGCGTTTACGGGGCCCATCAACCTGGCCTGAAATTACAAGACCGCCTTCGCCGGATAGGCTATTACTGGCCTACGATGGTAGCAGATGTAATAGACTATGCACAAAAATGTAAAGCTTGTCAGGTCCACACGGATTTCATACACCAACCATCCGAATTCCTATATCCGACAGTGGCATCTTGGCCATTTGAGGCGTGGGGAATGGATATCATTGGTCCAATTACCCCACATTCATCCAGTGGACACCGATTTATACTCGTAATTACGGACTACTTCTCCAAATGGACGGAAGCTGTTCCACTTGCAGAAGTAAAGACATCAAACGTGATCAACTTCGTCAAGCATCAAGCCATTAATCACTTTGGACTACCTCGAAGGATTGTCCACGACAATAGTCTGCAGTTTGCAAGCCATGCCTTCTATCGGTTTTGCGACAAACATCGAATTCAGAATATTGCTTCAACACCATACAACCCGACGGCTAATGTGTCACCCTCATTTTCTGTATTTCCCGTATTTTGTATTTATACTCGTATCTAGATTTTGGCATGTATTTATTTTTTTTCAACTTGTGGAATTTCGGTATTTCTCGTATATTGGGTTTTTGGCATGGTTCGGTTTTATTGGATTGGTTCGGTTTGGTTGGTTTATAGGTATTAGATCACCTTAGCCTATGCTACACCCTCAACCCACCACAACTCTCCTCTTTATATCCCCACCTACCACTCTCTCTCCTCATAACTTCCACCATTAATTTCCTTCTTCTTCTTCTTCTCCTTCCTCAACACAACTCTCCTAACCCTAGGCAAGTGCACCTTGCCACTTCATGAGAGCCCTATTTTCTTAGTTCATTTGCTAGATTAGGACATGGTGATCAACATTAGATCTTAGTATTTTGTGATTTGGAGCTTTCTTTGTTCTAGATCTAGATTTAGCTATTTTTGGATTTTGTATGGTTTGATCTACTTTAGTTGGATTTTCATGGGTTTTGGTGTTTCCAAGTGGAAGAGCATTTAATTCCACCCTGGTTAGAACTTTGGAAATCTGGATTTGGAGTTCGGATGGCCAAGTTATGAGGTTTTAAAGTTTTGGAGCCATGAGAGCTTCTTCTCAGCCATGGAGAAGAAGACCCAGCCCCTGCGTGCGTGTTTTTACGCGTACGCAGCTCTCTGCTTGCGTGCTTTTGCACGTACGCAGCTGCTTCCTTGAGCGTGCGTGACTTTTCACGCAGCTGCTTCCCTGTAGCGTGCGTGACTTTTCACGCAGCTGCTTCCTTGAGCGTGCGTGACTTTTCACGCAGCTGCTCCCTGTAGCGTGCGTGACTTTTCACGCAGCTGCTTCCCTGTAGCGTGCGTGACTTTTCACGTACACTGCTTCCTTTAGCGTGCGTGACTTTTCACGCAGCTGCTTCCCTGTAGCGTGCGTGACTTTTTACGCAGCTGCTTCCCTGTAGCGTGCGTGACTTTTCACGCAGCTGCTTCCTGTAGCGTGCGTGACTTTTTATGCAGCTGCTTCCCTGTAGCGTGCGTGACTTTTTACGTACACTGCTTCCTTGAGCGTGCGTGACTTTTCACGCAGCTGCTTCCTTGAGCGTGCGTGACTTTTCACGCAGCTGCTTCCTTGAGCGTGCGTGACTTTCACGCAGCTGCTTCCTTGAGCGTGCGTGACTTTTCGTACGCTGCTCCCCTGACCCCCTTGCTTAACCAAGGCTCTTGGAGTTTGGTCTTATTTCTTTAAGCTTGGCTCTTTTATTGTCCTATATATTGATATTTTATTAGATATTTTACGCCGATTTTATATCCTTACGCCTTTTGTCTTGAACTTTATTTTACTTAATATGTTTGGAATGACTATTGTACATGGCCTGGTATGGCTAGGAACTAGCATAACACGACAGTGACCCGTAGTGGTGCACTCTTGACATGACCCACCTGACATGAATTAACTTGATAACTTGATAGTGGCCGTGGCGGCGCACTCCTGACTTGACATGACTTGATAACTTAACTTGACCTGTCTTGACACCGTGGGTGATTCTTTCTTGCTTGCTTGTTAACCCACTTGTCCAGTCTTGCATCATGTCTAGGAAGGGACTCCTGAGTACCACGGTCAGGAGTACCTACTAAAATGGATTAAGGTTAATAACTAGAACAACTCAGTAGTCATGAAGAGATGACACAGCTACAGGCAATCCCGTTACCTGGGCGCTCTTGGGATCTGTAGCCTGCCGTCGAGTAGGGCACATTTCCAGCGCATCGTCGAGTGTTGTACCCTCTAAGTCACCTAAGGGTACATGTGTCTCCTGGACGATGTACCCACCTGAATTCAACCCTAATCTTTCGTCCTGGGTAACCTGGATGGTCTGCAGGGCTTGTGGCTGTGGAACAATCTTACTGCATCTTGTTAGTAATTAGGCCTGTGATAACCCTAGTTAGTTAAAGTAGTAAGCCGTAGTATCTGCTTGGCCGTGATTGATTGGATGAGGTATAACCAGTTTAGCCATGTTTTGATCCAGTACAAGATCGCTCCCTGTCTTGATTTCTTGCATTATTATCTTACCGATAAATGGTGGAAAACCAAGCTCAGTTCAGATGAAGGGTTACAACCCCGGTCCTTGTTTGGTTTACGAGTTGTAACCTGGCTATCGGAATAGTTCCATGGTTATCTCGTCGTATATCACCCTGCCATGTTTTTTTTGTAAATTCTAGTTTTAATATTAGATTTTCTGTGCTGATTGCTGGCTTTTGTTCTTATTTCGTGGCCCCCTTGTGGCACTTGCTCTTTCTGGGGTTGACCCAGCTGGTTTTGTGTGGCCAGATTTCGGAGCAGCTCCCGAGGATCTACCAAGCTTCCAGCCCAATGGTGGCGACTAGAAGGAACCCGGGCTACGAGTGTGTTTTCTATTTTGTTTTGCTCACTCTATTGTAAAGTTATTCTTTTGAGGCGTTTAGCCGACGAGCACCTGTTACCTCGATGCACTTTTACTTACTGTCTGCCTACGGGCTGTAAACATGATTAACAAATCCTAGGGTTGATCATGTACGACTAAACTCTTGCTAGTCCTAACATTTTGTAACGACTAGCTTCATGATCAGCTGATATGTAATATTTGGGACGCCTTTTATTGTATATTTGGTGGTCAAACATCTTGTAATTATATTACTTGCTTGAGATTGAGACAATAGGCTTGACCTTAAGAGACTGTTGGCTTGTAGTAAACCCTCTTATCTAGACAGCCCTGACCGTATAGTTGAGATGTATTCTATTTCAATATACGTAGCTGGCTATGTCTGCCCCCGCTCTCCAGTATTCTGGTTCTGGGGCATGACATGGTTTAAGTGGTGGCCCATGCTGGTCTTGTCAATCAAGAAATGTGAGGGTTTACCGAATAGATGTCTCAATCAGTATTCGCCCTTGATCTCCGCCCGTATTTTCAAATCCCTGAAATTCTTGCCCTGATTACATACTTGTATCGTTGATCTGTCCTGGTCCTTCCTTATTGTTTTTCTGTGTCGTCTTCTTCAGCGGCACTGTACCTGACCCTGCCGATCAGCGAGGAGGAGCAACTCCCGTGGACCAGCAGCAACCCGGAGATCAAGCCCAGCATTCCGGAGTAGCCTCCAGAGTTGTGCCTACTGGAGGAGAGTCACCAGTTCGGCCCGTCCAGCCCGCAGAGCCAGATGATGGTACCTTAGTAGGCCTTATCAGAACCTTGATAGCCTTCCAGGATCGTCAAAACGATGCCCTACACCAGACAGTTCAAGATGCTTTGACCCGAGGCGGACATCCAGGGAACCAGGCGACGAACAGCTTCAAGCGATTGAACCCTCCTTTCTTCGACGGTACCGAGGATACGATTGCCGCGGATGGATGGCTTCAGGATTCCGAGGTGATTCTGGAAGCAGCCAGGACACCTGAGAATGAAAAGGTGGCGGTGGTACGCCTGCAGTTGTTGGACTTGGCTCGCAGTTGGTGGGCGGCGCAAGCCATGGGATTAGTGGCACCCATTACTTGGACAGTGTTTAGAGAGAGATTCTAGATGAAGTATTTCGATGCTGTGGCTCGGTACGACCTGCAGACCAGATTTACCAACTTGAAGCAAGAAGGCAGATCGATCGACCGTTATGCATCAGAGTTTTCTAGACTCAGTAGGTTTGTCCCTACCTTGGTGGCGACCGAGTTTGATAGGGCCCAGCAGTTCCAGCAGGGACTACATTTAGAGATCTTGTTGGCATTTGAGCAGTTCGAGCACCAGACGTTCGATGCAGTCTTAAGAGCAGCTAGGAGGCATGAGTATACCTCCCAGAGGATCGTGGATAGGACCGGAAGTAGGAAGCGGTCCCACAGCCAGATGCACCAATCATCAGCTCCAGCTCCGACAGCTAGAGGATTGACCATTGGGACTCCGAGGCGCGCGGCCTCAGTAACGTCGGTTCAGCATTCGACCCCGACGTACCCGCAGCAGCAGAAGCAGAAACAGACTTCCGCGATGGGATGTTCTCATTGCGGGAAGCCAGGGCATGTGGTGGCAGACTGTCGCAGGGCGCAGGGATTGTGCCTGGCTTGTGGAGCGATAGATCATAGGATAGGGGCTTGCCCGAATAGGGGTGGTTCATCAGCATCCAACCCTTCTAGCTCTTCGGTGAGAGGACCGGCCCCAGCACCAGCTCAGCAGCAGCAGTATCAGTCTTCGAGGCCCTTGCCGCCTCAGTCTCAGGCATTCCAGCAAAAACACCCCCAGCAGTATGCACAAGCCCAAGCTCAGACCCAGAATAGACAGAGAGGTTTTCAGCAGAGGAGACCTGCAGCCAGAGGACAAGGTCAGGCCATGATGATGGCTATGGAAGAAGAAGTTGCACCAGGTGAGGTTGTGGCAGGTACTATTCTCGTCAACTCCTTTCCAGCTTCGGTATTGTTTGATTCTGGTGCATCGCATTCATTCATGTCTGCACGATTCGCGACACGGATAGGATTGGAGCCTGAGTCATTATCAGTGAGGCTCAATATACTTACTGGTAATGGTCTTATGGGAGTAGATCGAGTGTTTTCCTCGTGTCGGATCGTAGTTAGCGGTAGGGAGTTCCCCGCTAGATTCATAGAGTTTCCTATGGCAGACTATGATGTAGTCCTAGGCATGAATTGGTTGAGGAACCAGTATGCTAGGATAGACTGCCATATTGGCAGAGTTGTCTTTAGTATCCCCGGCGAGCCAGAGTTTTTATTTTTCAGAGGCGCAGTGGAGCCGTCTTCCCCAGCATTGCGGATGGCAGTAGCAGCAGTACAGTTACCCCGGATAGTTGAAGAGTTTCCAGATGTCTTTCCAGAGGAGCTTCCAGGGATGCCGTCGGAGCGGGAGATTGAGTTCACTATAGACTTGATTCCCGGGACAGCACCAGTATCAGAGCGAGTCTACAGGATGGCGCCTTTAGAGTTGGAAGTTTTATACAAGATGATTGAAGAACTGAGGACCAAGGGATTCATCCGTGCAAGTGGATCGCCTTGGGCAGCCCCGATGCTTCTTGTGAAAAAGAAGGATGGTACATCCAGGCTATGTGTTGATTATCGTGCCTTGAATTCGGTAACAATCAAGAACAGATACCCTCTTCCGAGGATAGATGACTTGTTTGATCAGCTCAGAGGGGCTTCAGTGTTTTCGAAGATCGACTTGCGGTCGGGATACCACCAGATCAGAGTCAGAGAGCAGGACATCCCGAAGACAGCATTCAGATCGAGATATGGGCATTGGGAGTTCCTTGTTATGCCCTTTGGAGCAACCAATGCGTCGGCCGTATTCATGGACCTCATGAATCGCATTTTCATGCCTTATTTGGATCAGTTCATGATCATGTTCCTAGATGATATCTTGGTCTACAGCAAGAGCGAAGCAGAGCAGGAGCAGCATCTCAGGGTCGTCCTTCAGACGCTTCGGGAGCATCAGTTGTACGCCAAGTTCAGTAAATGCGAGTTCTGGCTCGATCGCATTTCGTACTTGGGTTACTTCATTACCCGAGGAGGAGTGGAAGTGGATCCCCAGAAGATTGTGGCTATCGAGTTATGGCCGGTACCCAGCTTAGTGGCGGAGGTTTGCAGCTTCCTTGGATTGGCCGGCTACTACCGGCGGTTCGTTTCAGATTTTGTAAGGATTTCAGCGCCGATGACCCAGTTGACCTGCAAGGATGTGCCGTTTGTTTGGACAGCAGAGTGTCAGGAATCATTTGAGAAGTTGAAGCGAGGTTTGATAACGGCCCCCATTCTCACCCTTCCAGATGGGACCGGAGGATTCACAGTTTATTGCGACGCTTCAGGCAGAGGATTGGGGTGTGTCTTGATGCAGCATGGGAAGGTAATATCTTATGCGTCACACCAACTTTGTGATCATGAGAAGAATTATCCAACCCACGACTTAGAATTGGCGACGGTAGTGTTTGCTTTGAAGTTGTGGAGACACTACTTGTACGGAGATAGAGTGGAGATCTTTGCTGATCATAAGAGCCTGAAGTATGTTTTCACCCAGAAGGACCTTAATATGCGGCAGAGAAGATGGCTCGAGTTATTGGTGGATTATGATGTGGATTTGCAGTATCATCCCGGGAAGGCCAACGTGGTAGCAGATTCATTGAGCAGGAGAGCCGGAGTTTATTTCCTGACGGCGCAACCAGAATTATTGGCAGATCTTCAGAAAATGGGAATTGAAGTGGTTCTTCCTACCAGTGTGGCCTTGATGGCCAGTCTACAGGTTCAGTCCAGCATAGTTGAGAGGATCCGGATGGCGCAGTCAACAGATTCCAAGATCCAGTGACTCAGAGCAGAGTGTAAAGCAGGAAGAAGGCCAGAGTTATGTATCTATGAAGATGGTACACTTCGGCACGATAATCATCTTTGTGTACCCAGTGGAGATATCAGACAGAAAGTCATGGCAGAAGCCCACAGTTCACAATATTCTATTCATCCGGGTGGTACGAAGATGTACCATGATATTCGTCAGCATTTTTGGTGGAATGGCATGAAGAGGGAGATAGCCCGGTTTGTCTCTCGGTGTTTGGTTTGCCAACAGGTTAAAGCTGAACATCAGAGGCCCGCTGGACTTCTTCAACCCTTACCGATCCCAGAATAGAAATGAAAACATATAACCATGGATTTCGTGACCGGATTGCCCAGATCTCCGGCCGGCAAAGATGCTATTTGGATAATTGTGGACAGGCTTACCAAGGTGGCACACTTTCTCCCATTCAGAGTTGGACAGTCGACGGCACAGCTAGCAGAGATGTATCTCAGGCAGATCGTCAGGCTTCACGGTGTGCCAGTTAGCATCACCTCAGACAGGGATTTAAGATTCACATCACACTTTTGGCGCAGCTTGCAGAAGAGTTTGGGGACTCGCCTTCAGTTCAGCTCAGCTTATCACCCGCAGACGGATGGTCAGTCAGAGCGCACAATCCAGACCCTTGAAGATATGTTGAGATCCTGTACCCTTGACTTCGGTGGTTCATGGGAGAATCATCTGCACCTGGTAGAATTTTCGTACAACAACAGTTATCAGGCCAGTATCCATATGGCACCCTTCGAGGCTCTCTATGGCAGGAAGTGCAGATCCCTGCTAGCATGGGACGATGTCGGAGAGAGGCAGATGCTCGGACCCGAGTTGATTTCCCAGACGGTTGAAGTGGTCAGGAAGGTCAGAGATCACCTCCGAGTTGCCCAGGACCGCCAGCGCCATTGGGCCGATGCTCATCAGCGTCCCTTAGAATTTGCTGTTGGCGACCATGTATTCCTTAGGATCTCGCTTAACCGCGGCATCATTCGCTTCGGCGTGCGGAGAAAGCTTAGTGCTAGGTATGTAGGGCCGTTCGATATTCTAGAGCGAGTAGGAGATGTATCCTATCGTCTCGCTCTTCCGCCGTCGTTAAGTGAGGTGCATGATGTATTCTATATGTCCCAATTACGACGGTATATTTCGGACCCGAGCCACATCCTAGACCATTTGGAATTGGTTGTTGGTACCAACCTTTCGTATGAGGAAAGGCCCGTGTCTATATTGGACCGGAGGAAGAAGATAATCAAGAACAGGACTATTAAATTAGTCCGTGTTGCTTGGGGTCATCACTCTCTAGGTGAGTCAACGTGGGAGCGTGAGGACGACATCCGATCGCGATACCCCTACCTGTTTGACTCGTGAAGTATAATGTTTTTCTTATGCCTTACGTTTTCCCTTCCTTGCTTGCATTGTATGATTGCATGATTGAACTGCTTAGTGTAGCTTGCCTGTACTTAGTGTAGCTTGTCGTGACAATCTCTAGCTCCTTGATTAAATTCCGAGGATGGAATTCTTTTAAGGTGGGTAGAGTTGTCACCCTCATTTCCTGTATTTCCCGTATTTCGTATTTATACTCGTATCTGGATTTTGGCATGTATTTATTTTTTTCTCAACTTGTGGAATTTCGATATTTCTTGTATATTGGGTTTTTGGCATGGCTCGGTTTTATTGGGTTGGTTCGGTTTGGTTGGTTTATAGGTATTGGATCACCTTAGCCTATGCTATACCCTCAACCCACCACAACTCCCCTCTTTATATCCCCACCTACCACTCTCTCTCCTCATAACTTCTACCATTAATTTCCTTCTTCTTCTTCTTCTCCTTCCTCAACACAACTCTCCCAACCCTAGGCAAGTGCACCTTGCCACTTCATGAGAGCCCTATTTTCTTGGTTCATTTGCTAGATTAGGACATGGTGATCAACATTAGGTCTTGGTATTTTTGTGATTTGGAGCTTCCTTTGTTCTATATCTAGGTTTAGCTATTTTCGGATTTTGCATGGTTTGATCTACTTTAGTTGGATTTTCATGGGTTTTGGAGTTTCCAAGTGGAAGAGCATTCAATTCCACCCTGGTTAGAACTTTGGAAATCTGGATTTAGAGTTCGGATGGCCAAGTTATGAGGTTTTGAAGTTTTGGAGCCATGAGAGCTTCTTCTCAGCCATGGAGAATAAGACCCAGCCCCTGCGTGCGTGTTTTTACGCATACGCAGCTCTCTGCTTGCGTGCTTTTGCACGTACGCAGCTGCTTCCTTGAGCGTGCGTGACTTTTCACGCAGCTGCTTTCCTGTAGCGTGCGTTACTTTTCACGCAGCTGCTTCCTTGAGCGTGCGTGACTTTTTACGCAGCTGCTCCCTGTAGCGTACGTGAATTTTCACACAGCTGCTTCCCTGTAGCGTGCGTGACTTTTCACGTACACTGCTTCCTTGAGCGTGCGTGACTTTTCACGCAGCTGCTTCTCTGTAGCGTGTGTGACTTTTCACGCAGCTGCTTCCCTGTAGCGTGCGTGACTTTTCACGCAGCTGCTCCCTGTAGCGTGCGTGACTTTTCACGCAGCTGCTTCCCTGTAGCGTGCGTGACTTTTCACGTACACTGCTTCCTTGAGCGTGCGTGACTTTTTATGCAGCTGCTTCCTTGAGCGTGCGTGACTTTTCACGCAGCTGCTTCATTGAGCGTGCGTGACTTTTCACGCAGCTGCTTCCTTGAGCGTGCGTGACTTTTCATGCAGCTGCTCCCTTGAGCGTGCGTGACTTTCACGCAGCTGCTCCCTGTAGCGTGCATGACTTTCACCTACGCTGCTCTCTCAGCGTGCGTGACTTTTACTTTACATGGCCTGGTATGGCTAGGAACTAGCATAACACGACAGTGACCCGTAGTGGTGCACTCTTGACATGACCCACCTGACATGAATTATCTTGATAACTTGATAGTGGCCGTGGCGACGCACTCCTGACTTGACATGACTTGATAACTTAACTTGACCTGTCTTGACACCGTGGGTGGTTCTTTCTTGCTTGCTTGTTAACCCACTTGTCCAGTCTTGCATCATGTCTAGGAAGGGACTCCTGAGTACCACGGTCAGGAGTACCTACTAAAATGGATTAAGGTTAATAACTAGAACAACTCAGTAGTCATGAAGAGATGACACAGCTACAGGCAATCCTGTTACCTGGGCGCTCTTGGGATCTGTAGCCTGCCGTCGAGTAGGGCACATTTCCAGCGCACCGTCGAGTGTTGCACCCTCTAAGTCACCTAAGGGTACATGTGTCTCCTGGACGATGTACCCACCTGAATTCAACCCTAATCTTTCGTCCTGGGTAACCTGGATGGTCTGCAGGGCTTGTGGCTGTGGAACAATCTCACTGCATCTTGTTAGTAATTAGGCCTGTGATAACCCTAGTTAGTTAAAGTAGTAAGCCGTAGTATCTGCTTGGCCGTGATTGATTGGATGAGGTATAACCAGTTTAGCCATGTCTTGATCCAGTACAAGATCGCTCCCTGTCGAGATTTCTTGCATTATTATCTTGCCGATAAATGGTGGAAAACCAAGCTCTGTTCAGATGAAGGGTTACAACCCCGGTCCTTGTTTGGTTTACGGGTTGTAACCTGGCTATCGGAATAGTTCCATGGTTATCTCATCGTATATCACCCTGCCATATTTTTTTGTAAATTCTAGTTTTAATATTAGATTTTCTGTGCTGATTGCTGGCTTTTGTTCTTATTTCGTGGCCCCCTTGTGGCACTTGCTCTTTCTGGGGTTGACCCAGCTGGTTTTGTGTGGCCAGATTTCGGAGCAGCTCCCGAGGATCTACCAAGCTTCCAGCCCAATGGTGGCGACTAGAAGGAACCCGGACTACGAGTGGGTTTTCTATTTTGTTTCGCTCACTCTATTGTAAAGTTATTCTTTTGAGGCGTTTAGCCGACGAGCACCTGTTAGCTCGATGCACTTTTACTTACTGTCTGCCTACGGGCTGTAAACATGATTAACAAATCCTAGGGTTGATCATGTACGACTAAACTCTTGCTTGTCCTAACATTTTGTAACGACTAGCTTCATGATCAGCTGATATGTAATATTTGGGACGCCTTTTATTGTATATTTGGTGGTCAAACATCTTGTAATTAT
Source organism: Iris pallida (assembly GCA_029216955.1). Lineage (NCBI taxonomy): Eukaryota > Viridiplantae > Streptophyta > Magnoliopsida > Asparagales > Iridaceae > Iris > Iris pallida. The sequence goes on along the minus strand of JANAVB010025800.1, from coordinate 10,255,638 downwards.
ATTACTTGCTTGAGATTGAGACAATAGGCTTGACCTTAAGAGACTGTTGGCTTGTAGTAAACCCTCATATCTAGACAGCCGTGATCGTATAGTTGAGATGTATTCTATTTAAATATACGTAGCTGGCTATGTCTGCCCCCGCTCTCCAGTATTCTGGTTCTGGGGCGTGACATAATGGTCTGGCTGAAGCTTTCAACAAAACCATAATCAAGCTTCTCAAGAAGTTCGTATCCTCAAACAAACGCGACTGGAATGAAAAGCTTGGCGAATGCTTATGGGCGTACCGTACTACAGCCCGGACAGCCATTGGGAACACACCATTCTCTTTGGTATACGAAAGTGAGGTAGTTCTCCTATCGAAAACTCAAATCCCCTCGCTCCGCGTCGCCCTCACTTACCGACTAACGTCGGATGATAATTACCGTCGTCGGCTACAAGAATTGGAGGCTTTAGATGAGAAGCGTCTCCTGGCTCAACAACGAATCGAGCTTTATCAAGCACGCATCTCTGGAGCCTTCAACAAAAAGTTCAAACTGAGAACATTTCAAGTAGACGATCTTGTTTTGGCAGTTCGTAGGCCGATGGTTATGACTCATAAAACCGCAAGCAAGTTCCAGCCCAAGTGGGAAGGCCGATTCATCATTGAGGCTGTATTATCCAATGGTGCAAACCGTCTCGTAAAGCAAAATAGAGACTTGCTCATGATGCCCATCAACGGCAGGTTCATGAAGAAGTGTTATATCTAAACGACACCCTCCGAATCAACCGGATTGTTGGGTTTGTACCCTTAAGTATCGCTGAACTTACACTCTGGTTACCCCTAATGAATTCATCTTTTGGGCAGCAAGTCATGTATGATCATACATCTGAACTTCCTCCCTAAGAAAGCATTTTCCTCAGAATCTGTTACTCGCGCTTTCAGTGCATAAAAAAGGGTAACAGGTCCACAAAATTCCTGAAACAACCACGTCGATGCCACCTCTGAGTTGTTTCTCTTCCATCACAAACAAATCACCCCTTACGTAGAACTTTTACGTCCATATTACCTCTGAGTTGTTCTATGTATCCTTCGGTGAGTCTACTCCTGCCACGTCCTCATTACCTCTGAGCAGGAAGACTCCGTTGTAAAACCCCCATATTTACCATGTTCTTATTACCTCTGAGTAAGTATGTTGGTTTTCTCTCGACTTGTTATCCGTACCCAAAACCAGGGTACGCCAAGGGTAATAAGCCCACAAATGTCCACAGTTGACCACAAATGTCTGCAGCTGACCACAAATGTTGTACTAGGTCCTCTGGTACATGCACCTCTTTCCTCATCATCACTTGCCTATGGAGCCAAGTTGTTCCATAGCATTCTTTCGTCCAATACGAAGAACTTCCATGTCCACCTTACCACGGAGTTGTTCTAGGTATCTATATTGAGCCTACCCCTACTATGTCCTCAGTACCTCTGAGTAGGAAGGTTCTATCATCAAACCTCATGTTTACCACGTTCAAGTAAATATGCTGGGTAGCTCTATCGAACTTATTATCCATACCTAAAACCAAGGTATGCCAAGGTTGATAGGTCCACAAAAAGTCCCCGAGTGGGGCAAATACCATAATACCAAAGATACTGTACAAACACAACAGATACCACAAATAATGGATGAGGTAAACATACACATTCATTTAAAGTCAAAAGTGCTACATTTTCCTGGGACCACATCCCTGTTTTAAAAAGAAATAGAGGGATATAATAATAAAAGAGAGAAAAAATCCGATTATGGTTCGGCGATACACAGTTCTCTGAGCCGGTCCTTTAGCTTGGTTGTCGACCGCTCAATCCTCAGTGTGGCCCGGCGCTCGGCCTCTTGAGTCAACTTTTTTGCATCCTATAGATGCGTATGGGCCTACCAACGGTCTTCAAATTTCTTCAGCGCATACTCCAGGGAAGCAGAGGTTCGGGTGACCTGGTCGGTCTCCCTGCAAATTAACTCCCTATCTCTGCGGGAGGCCTGGAGCTCAGATTCTAAAGAAGCCAACTTTATCTGAAGTTGGAGGATCTGCTCGTTGGTATCAGCTATCATACGAGATACGGCTCTTCCCGAGCTAAACAGTCCTCTCCTTTACGACTTAGTCGATCATACCTCAGAAACAGATCTCGAAGGTCCTTCACTAGAGCAGGCTTGGACGTATTCAATACCATCCTTACCTTTTCTATGGCTGTTGTAAGGAAGGCGCGCTCCTAATCTATTGCCAAAGACATATCAAGTTGCCGCAGCCCTTGAAGTTGAGCCACGAGCTTATCAGCTTCTACCAATTTGGGCTCCAAGAGGTCGACCATCCCTGTCCCACCAGGGAGTGTTCTGAGAAGTTCAATTTGACCGCGGGCACATTGACGAGCTAGTACAAAAGATGTCCCTCTTTCCAGGGCAGCTTCGACCCCTCGTTTCAAATGGTGGTAAAAACTATCAATCATGTCCTTCGACGATTTGTCCAGAACTTCCGAAGAGGACGATGTTAAAGGAAGAGTAGCCGAGAGAGTTGAAGATGGTTGCGAAGAAGATGTACCAGAACTTGATGCCCCTATCACTAGGGATGCAAGTTCCGAGTGATAAGACACCTGAACAGCAGTCATCTCCTCTTTCGCAGCCCGAATGAATCAAAAACTTGGCAGTGCAGAAAGATCGACCTTCGGTGATAAAGCCACATTAACCGAGGAGGGTGCAGGGACCATTTCTTCCCACCCCGGTAGTCCCACTGCTTATCCTCCTGAACTCGACCTGGCAAGACGTCCCTCGATCTGAGTTGGAGGAGGGAGAGGCGTACTTCCCTCCACTAGATTCCCCTGGTAACTTCTCCCGTGATGATCTCTGTTGTCGACAGTGAAGGAGAATGACCTGTATGTCCGAAACAACCATCGATAAACTTAACCCAAAAGATATGAAGATAGAGCAAATGAACCTCCTCACTAGTCAAGACATCACATAGCTTACCAGGGGAGGGTCGCTGAGGCTGAGGCTCACTCACAGCCACCATATCCTCTTCAACGGTGACACCTGAGCCACTTGCAGCTGCTTCCTCTGCCCCAGCCGCTCCGAAAGTGGATACAACTGGGTTGGTATCAACCAGCTGAGGTTCAGCAACCTCGGGGATTTGTTCAGTAAAGTCCACATCGTCCCTGGTTGAGATATCAGCAGCAGGAGGAATCTCAGCCGTCATCGGGACGACCGTGGTGGAAGAAAGCTCGGCAGTCATAGCGCCAATTAAGGTAGTTATAACATGGTCAACCTCAGAGGCGATAGCCGGCTCTGGGGAGTTCACTTCTCTTGACGCCTACAAAGAAAAAAAATGATGATCAGATTATATTTCAGAAAAGAAGAACTAAAGAAGGTGGTCGTAACTCGATTCACCTCTGAAACGGCTTCGACGTCATCACTTCTCTCCCTAGTGCTCGGCCCGCGAGGCTTGATAGCGGCCTGTTTTTGGGAGCGAGTTCTACCAACGACAGAGGACTCATGTCTGCTTCATTTACGCGAAGGACTAGGCACAGCAGGGGGCAGATCTGCCATCGAATCGCCTGTAGGAGGAAGCAGGCTATCAGGGTCATCCTCCTCGTCCACGTTAATAGACTCCGAGTCAGACACTTCAACTGTCTTCCCCCCTGGTCCTCGTCTGGGACTCTTTTAGCTTCTCCTCCAAACCCGTACCAGTAATGAAGCTGGTACTTGGGTCAAAATCACTAGGGGCCTATTTACCATGACATGGTACAGGGTCGCCATGTACAAAATATGCCCCGACTCTCTAGCATCGGGTACAGAGAAACTGGCATGGGTATGAACCGCACTATAATAATGCCAAGCCCGGATGCCGTCTAGAACGCTACCCTCGAAACCCAGACAGGAGCTGGGGTTGTCCAAGAATATTTGACTATATCCAAATTGTCGAGAGAATCGACTGGGTAAGTAAGGCTCCAAAAAGACGGAGTTACGATTACGATACACCAGATGTGCATGGCGGATGTTCTGTAACCAGCGGAGCATCTTTTCGGACAAGAAATGGGGAGGCGCATTACCGTCAAGATGTATGCCTCTTACTTCTTCATCGGTAAAAGGAGGAACAGACACGAAGAAGGAGTATCTGTCCACTCGCGCCAGCGCCATCTGACAGGCTGGCATGGTAGTATACTCCCAGGGCATACGACGGTACTGGTAGATGAAGGCATCATCAGCGGTCACGTCGCCCTCTAGGCCAGGCCTCATCAAAGACGGGCAATGCATTAACAGCCACCCCCATCAGATAATGATAGGGCAGCTCAATTCGTTCAAAATCCTTTGCCGTATTGCGAGCAATGACTTTGGACGAGAAAGTACGGAGGCCACGATTGATGCTGCATACCATGGCGGGGAGTAGAGCTAGTCTGCCTCCAAAGACTAGCTTCACAGCGGGAAGGATCAGGTTACAACTGATTCTCTCAATAGCACCAACCCCTCCTCTCCCAAAATTACATAATTTCGCAGCCACAGTATCAGAAATTCCGCCAGGAAGGTCTTATCAGACATCCTCTGGGTATCTTGATAAAAGTAACTAAAGGTGTCAGATTGGCTCCCAAATCTATCACCCGTAGTTTTAACCCTCTTGGCATTCAACACTTGATTGTACACCTCCTTTCGGGTTCGAGGACTCCCAGGGGAAACCCGGCCTGAAGCACCTAGTTCAAACAGGTAGCTGAGCCAGGTCTTGGTGTGAGGAAGGTTCCCTTCAGAGCTATCATTCTTCTTCTTCGACGTTTGTTGGCACGTACTACGGTGACATAGCAATTTCCGGTAAACAGCCACAAAACTCGAAAACTGTCGCTCCAATTCCTCAGATTCTTCATTTGTAGGGGTGTAAGCCTCAAAAACTTTATCTCCCCAGGGCAGCTTGGAGACTTCATGCATCTCATAGAGAGCGAGGCCCATTTCCCCTCCAGGTGTGAAAAAGGTCCCCGTGCGACGGTTGTACATCTCGACAAGAGCCATGAACAGCTTCTCGTTTATGGGCAGACCATAACAAGTGCCCCGTATAACATGATAAAGACCAATCTCGTGCAGGAGTTCCCGATATGTCCGCAAGATCTACAAGGTCAAATTGATCCATGGAGGGGTGGGGTTATTCCAGTTCAGCAGTGACAGCCGACCAGTAGGGTAGGACCCTTTTTGAGCAATCTGGTTCATAAAAGTATCTGTAGAAGCATGGAATTTCAGGGCGCATCTATGTGCCAGAATTCCTATGCGCTCAAATACTACTCAGAACATGCGCCAGGGAGCTCAAACGAAGTACTTGGCACATCAAGACAACAAAAGTATAGACAGCAGAAGAAGATTTTTTATTTTCATAAAAAAGTCTATTACATGTCTAAAGAAAGGCTTTACATAGGAGAATTTCTACAAAAAGAAAGATCCTAAGACTACAGCCAGGCGCATCAAACTGCCATGCGCCCCCCACCAGGTGCATCATCAGGCAGGCGCATCACTTCAGCGTCTCAGTCAGGCGCATCCCTTCAGCGTCTCAGTCAGGCGCAGCCTTTAGCGTCTCAGTCAGGCGCAGCCTTCAGCATTTCAATCAGGTGCATCTCATCAGCGTCTCAGTTATGCGCATCATAAAGTCTCAGCATATGCGCCTTACTTCGACCCGATCAAATGCTTCGACTAATGAAGCATTTATTGAGCAGAACAGGATTGGCCGATCAACCCCACCCTAGCTGGAGGAAGAGGTCTCCTCCGAGGCTAAAGGAGCAGCTTTCAACACAATCAGAATGGGCAACACCCACTCTTGCAGGAGGAAGAGCTCTCCAAAGTCTAAAGAAGATGAGAGCACCGCAATCCGATCTGAGGCTCTTCCAGCATAACGGAGACAGGGCTCGAGCATCGCGATCTTTGGATGCAACAGGCACCTTCCGCCTGCCTCAGAAGCCCTCGATCTCGACTTTTGGATGTAACAGTCACCTTCATGAGTGCATGAATAAAGATAATGCGTCGCATCTTCACCCTCGGGAGCATCTCGTCAACAGAATGTGCTCGAGCAAACAAGTTCATTCGGAAAGACGTGAGAGAATGAGAGTCAAACTCTCTCCTTGCCACTATTTATAGGCCGGGCAAATCAAACCCATACGCCAAGTGGCGGGCTCTCCGAATCCCGTGCAATGAATTTGCATTAATGGTGACGAACCTGACGCTTCGAATTCAGCCAAGTCAAAATGGCTATTTAAAGCACTTAAAGAACACAAAAGTCGGACCAATAAAGACGCGCCATACAAACGGAAGTGCGGGTCAGACACCACGTATCGTACAGACGTGCCCGTCGTTTCCAAAGCGCCCCGTATGGATGCGCCCAACAAATTACAGATCCATGCGTCCTAATCAACATGGACCCATGCGCCCATTTCGGCTCGTCACCCATCAAGCAATTAATGCTCAAGTGACAGAGTTGGCAGCACGTCCCCCGAGGACTGGACAGTTAGCAGCTTTTCAAAAGACGAAACATCGCTGACATCAGCATCATCATTACTTTCCTCCGACGGTTACGACCCACGTGGCCGACCAACCACTCACATGCGCCTCAGCGGCCATGCGCCTGAAGACTCGCATGCGCCTCAAAAGCCGTACGTCCAGACTGGTTCGTGACTCCTGAAAGTTGTGAGCCAAAGTCTTCTCATGCGCCCAATCCCAGGCACATCCTACCAGATCACTCTCCACCAAATCCGAGATCTTTGAGCCATGGACCTACGACACATGTCCTTTGACTCAATTCAGCCTATGAAGGGGTGCTAATCATCCAAGATCTCAGCAACAGAAAGATCCTCTCCCCTGCTACGTGCCAGCCCATAAAAGCAGCATGAAAGATTCAACCCATAAATGATGGCACATCATCCATGCGCCTCCCGCAGCTTCAACCACGTGGCGTCCCTACGTATAGGCGTATCCCATATATGCGTGCATGAGCAGCCAGCCTACAAAGTTATAAATAGAGGAATCATTTCCTTCTTCCGTACACACATAAAGATACACCTACAGACAGAAACCTACATACACAGTAAGAGAGGCAGATACAGACACTCAACGTCTTCTTCCTCTCCGCAAGCTCCAGCACCCAGGGTGACTCAGACCTTCAGAGAACCGAGAACCGTCGTCAGATCGTCAACGGAGTCAACGCATTACCACTCGCTCCATCGACACAGGGACCCAGATAAACAAAAGTTTTCTCCTAGGACTACATCTAAGTCCTACATTGTGACACTGTTCTGTTTGTAATTGAAATTGCAATAAAAAGATTTTAATGGCAAACAAGGTGGAGACTCTGCTGGAGATCTCTTTCTCCTCTACCGAGAAAGCTGTGTCACAATCCGACGACGTGAAGGTGGGCTCCTCCCACAAGACGCTGGTCGTACGCCTCAATCGACAGACGTATGAGGAGTTCATCTCTGAAGGCAGCGCAAGTCCTTCGAAGCGGCTGCCAAAGCCGAAGAAGACTCGCCAAGTCTGGGTGCGCAAGGTCGAGGCCCCTGGCACCACCACTGAAGGGGATGCGCCGATGCAGTCCACACTTCTCGCTAATGTCCTCAGCGGCCAGGATGCTCCCACCGGTGCAGCGCATCTCTCGAAAAAGCGTGGTGCTGACCACATTCCCCAGCCATCTCCTTCTCAGACAAGGAAGATGCGCCGACGGAGCAGGGGCACATCTAACTCTGATGCGCCACAGAAGGCTTCTGTCTTTGACAGACTCACTCGCTGTCGTGGCGAGGAGAATTTGGACTCTGAGTACTATGTACCCCAGCGGACTGGTACGAAAAAGTCCAAGGCAGCATGGGCCAAGCACCTCAAACGTGCTATGCCGACAGTAAACCAGAAGCATGCGCTCACAATCATGCGCGCTGCTGATGGTAAGCTGTATAAGATCGAATCGGGTGCTTCTGCACCAGAAACGAGCCGACCTTCAATGTCTTTGTCTTACTTGGGCGCATCTGTTGCGTTCACAACCAAGTCGAGCAAGGCAAAATCTGTAGTCTTGAACCCCGGCGCCTACATAGGATGTGCGTCTGTGGCTGGTTCAAGTCACTGTAAATGTTGTACCCCCAATATTGATCTGAGCGCATCTTTTACGTTGGTTCGGGGGCACAACATTCACCTGACCACCCCGGCACTTGGCCTTGCTATACGCCTGATGGGGGTGTGAAGGTGGCACTTTCACTTGACCACCCCGGCGCTTGGCTTTGCCATGCGCCTGATGGGGGTACGAAGGTGGCACTCTCCTCCAATGATTTGCGTAATATGATCAGTCACAAGCACCGATCAGGAGAGTCGACTGACAATCACAATGCGCCCCTCACAGGGCACACCTGTGCTGTAGTCACCATCAACTGTTGTTGCAAAACAGCAGTCCTACCATCAAGGCAGTCGGTGTTCCAGCGGCTGCAATCATCAACACCTCTCTAACGTCACCTCGGGAAGAAGGTGTCAACTGAAGTGGAGCCAGAACTACAGGTTGCTTCTTGCAACGTAGTCTCCAACTCCCCATCAATTCGGAAGGTGACTGGCAGCTCCTCGACTTTGTCCTCATCCAAGAGCCAGTCGAGGAAGACCAAGACGACTGTCCCATCCTCAGGAGTGTTTGAGGGCACTCGGGGGAGAAAGAAGATCTCAGAAGAAGCAGGAGGTAGTCAAGCCCCTGTGGATCTTCATCCTGGAGACGAAGTCAGCCTCCCGGACATAGCTGGGGGTAGTCAAGCCCCTGTGGATCTTCATCCTGGAGACGAAGTCAGCCTCCCGGACATAGCTGGGGGTAGTCATGCCCCTGTGGATCTGCGTCTCGAAGACGAAGAAGTCCTCCAAGACAAAACTAGGGGTAGTCAGGCCCTTGCTGATACTTCTCCCGAAGACGAGGGTGTCCTCCAGAACAAAGCGGGGGGTAGCCAAGACGAAGCTCCAGGGGAAGTTCCTCTTCTACAAGAGAGCGAGGCCGAAAGCGAAGCCTCAACCGATCCATCCACTTCCAGTCGCGTCATGACGGTGTACATGACGGGAGCTGGTGATGCGGAGTCAGATGTGCCGCCAGCAGATCTCGTCCAGCGCATGGATACCTTGGAGGGAGGACTCAAAACCCTCTCTGTCTCCATACAAACACTGACTCAAGTGGTGTTTGAGATACGGTCAGCTTTGGCCAAGGCACCGTCTACCGGTCCTGACCCAGGGGCCAATGGAGAATCAAGTGTACCCCTTCAACGGGTATCCATGGATACAGATCACCGTGAAGCACCTCGGATGTCGGAGCCATCAAATGCTCAACTCCAGGCTGTACTACCTTTTTCGACTCCCAGCTCCGCGGAAGACGTGGTTGAGATGATCAGGGACTTACGCGAGCACTTTGAGTCCAAGAACAGAAAAGAGGAGCGCCAGAAGATGGGGATCCCATAACCATACCCCCACGAATGGAACAAAATGGCTTATCCTCCCAAGTATAAACCACAAACATTGACGCCATACGATGGAAAGGACTCTCCACGTCGCTATCTGACGTACTTCCAGTCTCAAACGGGACATCTCCCGAAGGAAGACGCACTACTCACCAGCATATTTGTCGGGGCACTGAAAGGAGTGGCTTACGACTGGTACTGCAGTCTCCCCGATAACTCCATATCTTCTTTCGACGACTTGACGCGTCTCTTCCTCGATCGTTTCTACGACGGAGGGAATGACATAACAATGGCGTCCCTCATAGAGATACGTCAAAAGGAGAAGGAAACCGTTCAAGCATTCATCGAACGGTTTCGACAAGCCTGCTTCAGACTGCCCCCGGGTATGCCAGAACATGCACTCCTCTCCTCCTGCAGCATGAATATGCTGCCTGCGATTAAACTCTGGCTCAACTCCACTCCTCCTTCCGACTGGAGTTTATTGATCATCGAGGCAAAAGCAGCAGAAAAGAAGGCGTCCAATGCTCGTCTTCTGGGAGTCAGTTTCCCTGCCTTTGAGGACAAGGGAAAATGGCCTGCAGCCAACAACCCTGGACGAGAGGCGAAGGGGAAGCAGGCGTTGACTGTCAATGCCTCCAAAGGTGCATCAGCACCTACTCAGAAGCCTCCACTTGCACTAAGGCCAAAGAAGGTTTATTCTTTCAACGATGAAGACACCTTGCAACTCTTCGAGATATTGAAGCAGGGTGACAAGATCAAGCTACCGAACCCAAAGCATCCTGACGAGGTTGGGAGAGTGGACAATCCGAGGTACTGTCACTACCATCGGTTTGTCGGACATCCAACTAAGGACTGCTACGTCCTCAAGAACTACATCCAGTGCATGATCAATGCGGATGTCATCTCCGTCGACTACGAGGAGAAAACGGTCTCGGCCAACCTTGTGTCACTCCAATTTGGCACCTTGCCGCCAACCACAACACAAGATGGCGTCGTCCCCATCCCATAGGCGACAATGGAGTTGGTTAACCTACCACCTACTCGCGACAATGTGAGTGGACTCATCCCACTCACCATATCTCGGGGAGAGGTCTAATGGGTTCACCCTGACCTCGTCTCCGAAGTCACTCAACCGGGGGTATGCTCTACCTCCAAATCCAAGGGCAGGAAGATCAAGTCTTGCCGTATGGTCTTTTTCTCTACGGAAGAGGCACTTCCTGTACAGACGAGTTTATATCAGAACGCCCAACCTGACGAAGCTGCCGTCGAGGTGGTGCCTCCTTGCACCGTCCCTGCTGCCCAGGAAGAGGGCCCATCCAGGCCTCCAGCAGCCAATAAACAGAAGCATGTAGAGGCCCGTTTCGACAAGCCTTTGCGAAAGGAGAATGCTTCGGGGCTAGCCAAGCCCCACAACTTCGACATACTGGCACAACTTGCCAGTACTCCTGCCCGCCTATCTCTGTTTGAGCTTCTTCGCCTTTCCAAGGACACTCGCGAAGCTCTCTGTGAAGCCCTGAAGGATGCTGAATCCTTCATTAGTCAGGTCAAGCAACCTGAGGATACCCCGACCACATGTGCACACTGCCATTGTACGGATGAAGTTATTCCCAACATAACCTTCACCCAATAAGACATGCTGCTCAAGCACAACCGACACAACATGCCACTGTATTATACAGGGTATGTCGGTTCCGTCAAGGTTAAGCGGATTCAGATCGATCCAGGGTCTTCCCTCAGCATCATTCCGAAGACGCTGCTCTCAACACTGGAGATCCCAATGTACCGTCTGGCGCCTTCCAACACAACAATCAGCGGTTTCAATGCTAGCAAAAGTGAACCGCTGGGTAAAATACGGCTGAAATGTCATATCGGTAACCTCCGAACCGAGGTAACTTGCTATGTCGTAGACTCTGACATCAACTACAACCTCCTACTAGGTCGTCCGTGGCTGCATGAGTACATGGTGGTGCCATCTACACTCCACCAATGTATGAAGTACGTGTCCACCAACGACATCATCCGGACAGAGTTCGCAGACATTGACCCTTTCAAGGGGGTCGAAGCCTACTTCACTGATTCTACCCTGTACAAGTCGCCCGACGAAGGGGAAGCCAATGATGCTGATGATGAAGCAGAAATGGTAGCAGAGCCGGACATGGAGCCAGAGATGATTCCTGACGCCCCTTTAAAAATTTGACTCAAAGGGAAACCGCCTCAGATGCTGCCTCCCATGACCATCAAACTACCTGGAAAAGCACCAACTGCTTTAGGTAGAACACCTACTGAAGCTCCCTTGAAGATACAGCTCAAGAAAATGTCGCCTCAAACATCGGCTCCCCTTATGGCAAAACTACAGGGGAAGGCACCAATCACTGAAGGCGCAGTCGAGGCACCTCTGAAGGTGCGTCTTAAAGGCAAGCCTCCGCAATCATCCGTCTCATCCAAGCTGCCTGAGAAGGCCTACATAGCCCTCTCGGACCCCAAGGTCAAAGCTGCGGTGGACTCTTCCGAACCAACCCCAGTACTCACAGATGAAGAGCTAGGGAAGTACATATCTGCTGATATAGATGCACCCTCTCTGGACAATGTAATCTCGCGGGACAAAATCTCGTGTTTTATCAATAATAGAGTGTCGATAACGCTCTACGGTCGTTGCAAACACAAATAACGACCATCAATCATGTAAATCGAGTTGTCCCGTCCCAAGGGGTCTATTTCGTGGTCCCACCGTGGAATCGAGACGAAGAATCCATCATCTTCGACAAAGTCGAGCGTCAACAAGACCTCCCGCCACTCGAGCAAGAACCAGATACCGGCAGAATACAAGTCTATCGGTACACGGACAAGGCAAAGTACCTCATCCAAAAGATGGGTTACGATCTAAAAAGCAACAAAGGTGAACTACGACAAGGGTCGACGTCTTCCTCTCCGGCTCCCAACACCTAAAGGAAAGCCGCAGGACTACTATCATCGAACTCGACGGGGGGGGGGGTGGGCTATGTCACGCCACCGACAACTCCAGAGATGTCGGAGGCAGAAGAAGTAGAACATTCTCAGTTGTCCGAAGCATCAACCTGGGATTCCGATACTAGTATCGGCTCAGTCTTCAAGAAGGTGCTATCAGTCAATATTGTATCTGCACAATCTCAAGAAGATGAAGGTGAAGACCAAATGCCAGAATTCTTCGAGGAAGAACCTTGGGCTCAACGCCTAGGGCGCAGTGGGAGTCTCGTTTTGAATTACGCGAGCCCCCTACCGAAGACGAAGTCGAAAAGATCGACCTAGGGGATGGATCTTCTTCCAAACCCATCTTCATCAGCAAGAGTCTAAAGGGACCAGATCGGGAATCTTTAATCCAACTGGCTAAAGAATATATTGACGTCTTCGCCTGGAGCTACGAAGATATGCCCGGACTTGATCCCCAGATCGTGATGCATAGGCTTAACATCTTACCTGATGCCAAGCCTATAAAGTAACAACAACGACGTTTTCATCCTAACATCATGAACGCTATCGATCAAGAGGTAGACAAACTCCTGACCAGCGGGTTTATCCGTGAAGAACAACACCCAGATTGGGTGGCCAACGTCGTCCCTGTCACCAAAAAGAATGGAAAGATACGGGTCTGCATCGACTTCAGAGATCTCAATGCTGCTTGCCCGAAAGACGAATTCCCGTTTCCGATCACCGATGTAATGATCGACAATACATATGGCTTCGAACGCATGTCTTTCATGGATGGATATTCGGGCTACAACCAAATCAAAATATTCCCCGATGATGCAAAGCACACGTCATTCAGGACGCCGAAAGGGGTTTTCTGCTACACAGTGATGCCCTTCGGCTTGAAGAACGCTGGTGCTACATACCAACGAGCTATGAGTACCATCTTTCGTCAATATTTTCGTAAAATAGTCGAATGCTATGTTGATGATATCGCTGTCAAGAGTCGTCTCAAAGGTGATCACCTACAAGATCTAAAGACAGTCTTCGATCTCTTGCGAGCGCATCAACTCAAGATGAACCCCGCTAAATCCTTCCTTGGGATTTCTAGCGGAAAGTTCTTGGGCTTTATTATCACGACGAAAGACATTCATGTCGATCTCGAGAAGACCAAGGCCATCCTTGACATGGACCCTCTGAAGAATCTCCAAGAACTTCGAGGCACGCAAGGGCGTCTTGCATACATCCGAAGGTTTATAGCAAACCTTTCCGAAAAATGTCAACCCTTCACCCAGCTCATGAAGAAGGGAGTCTCCTACGTCTGGACAGAGGAATGCCGGAAAGCTTTCGATGATATCAAGGCTTACTTGACGAGCCCGCCAGTCCTGGTGGCACCCGTCACAGGCAAACAATTTCTCCTCTACATCCGTGCCATGGATCATTCCCTCGGTGCTCTGCTGGCTCAGAACCGCGATGCGGGTTATGAGCAAGCTATCTACTACCTCTGTAGGACACTGATCGGGGCCGAACACCGGTACAACCCCGTTGAAAAGAAGTGTTTGGCTTTGGTATTCGTCATCCAGAAGACTCGCCATTATGTCTCGGGCTAGACAATTCATGTCATCTCCCGAGTCAATCCGTTCAGGGTTCTCATGACAAAGCCAGGATCATTGAACTCCCGGCTATCTACATGGGCGATCCAGTTGATGCCATACAACATGGTGTTTATTCCACAGAAAGCCGTCAAGGGTCAAGCTCTGGCCGACTTTTTAGCTGTGCACCCCATCCCAGAGTCCTCTAGACTCTATGAAGACATCCCGGATGAGGTCCAAGAATCAAACGTCATCGAAGAAAGCTCCGTCTGGCGGATGTTTTTCGATGGCGTTTCAAGAACAGGCCCCAAAGGCCAAATCATCGCCGGAGTGGGGGTAATCTTAGTCTCTCCCGATCAGCTAGTCATCCAACGTGCTTACTCTCTTTCGAACCCGTTCTCCAATAATGTTGTCGAGTACAACGCTCTCATCATAGGACTCCAGCTGGCACAACAGCTGCGGGTGGATCATCTCGAAGCCTACGGCGACTCAAAACTCGTCGTTAACCAGATCAGAGGGCAATACGAAGTTCGCCATGAGGATCTGGCTTCTTACCATGAAGTTGCATTGAATATTATTTCAACCTTCACCAAGTTCTTCATAGAACACGTACCTCGGTTACAAAACCTGGAGGCTGACGCTCTGGCTGGCCTCGCAGCCTCATTGGCAGCACCCTTCGGGACTCAACATTACGTCACGGTAGTTGGTTGAGACTTGGTCTGTCCTAAAAATAACTTATGCTCATAAATGGCCCATGCCAGGTCAACAAGTACTGGTGTTAATGTCCGAGACTGGAGGTTCCCATTCATCGACTTTGCTCTCTACGAAATTCTCCCAGAAGACCCGAAGGAAGCCATCTCAGTCAGGAGGCGTTCCCTTCGATTCTATTACGATACAGCTACTAAAATGCTGTATCGACGTTCCTACGACGGACTTCTCCTTCGATGTCTGTCCAACGAAGAAGCAGCCGAAGCCCTTCGAGAAGCTCATGATGGAACTTGTGGGGCTTATCAACCTGGGCCTAAGTTGCAGGATTGACTGCGACGCATGGGTTACTACTGGCCAACCATGGCAGCCGACGCTGTCGACTATGCCAAAAAGTGCCATGCTTGCCAGCTTCATGCCGACTTCTTTCATACACCGTCGGAACCACTACATCCTACGGTCGCCTCCTGGCCCTTTGAAGCTTGGGGCATGGACATTGTGGGACCTATCACCCCTCCTTCATCGAGGGAACACCGCTTCACCCTAGCTATCACTGACTACTTCTCCAAATGGGCAGAAGCAGTTCCTCTGGCGGAAGTAAAAAGCTCTAGGGTGATCAGCTTCATCAAGCACCATGTCATCTACCGTTTCGGGGTACCTCGGAGGATTATCCACGACAACGGTCCTAAGTTCATCAGCCATGTTTTCAGCAGATTCTGTGACAAGAACCGCATTCAGAACGTGGCATCAACCGCCTACAATCCGGCAGCAAACGGATTGGCCGAGGCTCTTAACAAGACTATCGTCAAGCTACTCAAAAAGGTCGTGTCATCCAATAAACGCGACAGGGACGAAAAGCTCGGTGAATGCCTTTGGGCCTACCGCACAACGGTACGGACTCCGACGGGCAACACACCATTCTTCTTAGTCTACGGGAGCGAAGCGGTACTACCTCTCGAGATCCAGATACCCTCACTCCGTGTAGCGATCACAAATCAACTAACAGAAGAAGACAATCAACGTCGCCGTCTGCGAGAATTGGAGGCACTTGACGAAAAATGTCGCCTAGCTCAACAGCGCATCGAACTCTATCAAGCCCGTATATCACAGGCTTTAAACAAGAAGGTCAAGCAGAGGACTTTCCATGTAGGCGACCTGGTTCTGGCAGTAAGGAGGCCGATGGTGTTGACTCACAAAACACCAGAAAAGTTCGAGCCCAAATGGAAGGGACCTTTCGTCATATAGACGGTATACTCAAACGGTGCTTACCGCCTCGCCCGATCAAACGGGGACTTGTTCATAATGCCCATCAACGGCAAGTTCCTAAAGAAGTACTACTCTTGACATCTTTCAGATATGTACTTCCACCTCTACCTAGCAAGGGAGTCAGTGGACCTAATCATCAGAGCTCACATACACTTCCCTTTAACAAAAATCTTATGCTTTCGGAACCCAGTTGTTCCATTGCATTCTATCTCCAGTAGAAGGACAACCACATCCATATTACCTCTGAGTTGCTCCTCTATGCCCTACAAAGCAGAATCTTATACTCCGTAAGACTACGTTACCCATCATGTTTACCACGTCCACGTTACCTCTGAGTAAACATCCCGTACAAACAACCCCTGCATTGCCGTACATTGATCGCAGAACTTCTATGTCCATATTACCTCTAAGTAGTTCCGCGTATCTCCCCAGAGTCATTCCTACCACGTCTATAACACCTCTGAGTAGGAAGATTCTATCATTCGAATCCCATATTTGCCACGTCCACATTACCTCTAAGTAAACATGTCGGTTCTCTCAAACTTATTATCTATTCCAAATGACCAAGGTGCGCAAAAGATAATAAGTCCACACAAATCACAAGTTTATGACAACAAAAGATGAACACACCACAAAATTCTTTATTTTTTATCTAAAATGTAAAGGATTACATCCCCAGCATATAACAAAAAAAGAAGAGACGACTACAAATCCTTAGGCATCATTGGGGTTGGCAAACAGCTCTTCGATCCGACGCCTCAAGTCTGCGGCCCGGGTCTCTGCAGTCGTCAGGACCCGACGTTCAGCTTTCTGCCGCATCATCTCCACAGCCTCGGGAGCAGTATTGTTCTCATGCTTGGCGTCCAACTCCTACCGTTGGTGAGTCAGGAAAAGAATATGGCGAGTAACAACTGCCTCTTCCTCCTTGGACGAGATGTGCTAAGCTTGGGCCCGCTCAAGATCTAACATAAGTTGGGCCCTCTGGTCTTCTAGGAGGCAAATTCTGGCAGTTACCTCTGCTATACTTGCCTCCAATGAGGCCCGCAGCTCCACCTGCTTCTGTGTGGATTGAGACAGTCTCTCTACTGCAGCCTCAGCAGCGGCCACCTCGCCGTCCCAGATGGCCACCGTGGCCTGATTAGACGACTCAACCTCAGCTATCAACTTCTTCTGTTCTGCTTCTATCAGAGTAGAAAAGTCATTCCGCTGGATACTCTGCAGTTCAGAAAGACGTTGGTCAAGCTCAACCACCGACTCCTCCAGAATTACAGCCATGTGATCATGGCCACGGTGCAAACGTATCAAACCAATGAAAGAGAGCGCCATGGCTTTCGCCGTCGCAAAACTCCCAGTTGCATTCAGCACCGTTGATACGCCCTTCTGTAGCATCTTGTACACTGATTCAACAACAAAATGAACGTACTCATCTGCATCAGCCAGCACTTGAGGCATCATGGCAGGAGTTGCAGGAGGTACTGTGATAGACGGCGGGCCTGAAAAAGACCCACCGACTTTAATCTACGAGGCTGAAACCTCGGCATCAACGGACTCTCCCTCAACAGGGGCTTGAACTTCACCACTGGCCCGAGGAGCCAAGAGAGTGAAAGGAGCCGAGAGGGGCATCGATATCGTACCCCAAATAGAAGGAACAACAGGGTGTTCCAGCAAATCCTTGCCCTTCTCAAGCTCGGAGGGACCACCGACGTCAGGGGCTATCTCCTCCGTCTCCAACGTACTATCTGCAGGCCGTACGGGACCTTCCCCCTCTGGCAAAGCTGCGAGATCAGCACTTGTTTCCTGACTCGGCTCCCCTGCAGTCAGGCTTGGCGGACGAGTCTCATCTTCCTCACCGAATCCCTCCGCGGGGATAGAATATGTCGCTACCTCCTGGTCGGCAGCCACCTCAGCCTCCGCTGCTGAGTCTGGGATAGGGCTCGGCAACACTGTAGCCGAGCTCCCCACATCATGACAATGAGGGGAATCAGCCCTCTCCTCTGTTTCAATCATATCTGTTGCTCCCGCAACAGGCTCACTCATCTCTGGAGGAACGTCATCTGAAGACGACGAACTCTACTCCACTTCCTCATCTGGAAGCCCCGTATCTGCTAGATCCTCAATGTCAGAGGCCCCCACGGCGGCTTGCACCCTCTCAAGAACTGCTGCATCGTCAGCTTCCCTTCCGACATAATCTGGAGATACTAAAATCTCTGCAGGAACGACATCGTCCGGATTCTCCTCCATGGAAGACATCACAATCGGTGCAATGCGCTCTTCAGATGAGCCCGCTACCTCCTTTGGTCTGCTTGCACCCGATTTCGGAGTTCGGGGTCTCCTTTTTAGCGGCTCCTACAAAAAAGAAAGCATATGTCACAAAAATGGTGGAACTAACCAGACTATGTGGGACATCCTTACCTCCACAGAAGCTGAGTCTGTTGACACAGCCGGTGACAATGCCTTTTTCTGTCTCTTCGACGCAGAAGAGCTAGCCTCTGTATCAGCACGTCTCTTCGGCTGATCGGCCGAGGGCTCTGCCTGACCCCCCGTGGATACGGCAGGGGTACCTCGATAACCCGCCTCTGGCGGGCGGTACGACCGAGCCTTCGCCAACAGGTTCCCAGTCACCTCTAACTGGGTGCCGACAATGAAACTGGTCTCCCGATCATATCCAGGGGCACGGCGTTCATGGCACAGTAAAATTTGGCGACCGAGAAAAGAATCGGCGGCCGCAGATTCTGAACAGGCAGCGTAAAGCGAGCTCCGGTGCATCCGACATTGTAGTAATGCCCAGCTCGTGCACCATCCAGCAAACTTCCAGTATACCCCAAGTTAATACTGGGATTCTCCAACATCAACTGAGCATAGCCGAATTTTCGTGCAAAATGATTTAGCAAATATGGTTCCAGGTAACACCGGTTTCTATTCCGATACACCAGATGGGATGGCTGGATGCTTTGCAACCAGCAGAATCCCCATGGAGGCAGAGTTGTGGCATCTTCACCCGAATCTGTTAAGTCTTCATTGGCCTCAAAACCCAAAAAGACGGGACCAACTTTGGTGATCTCCCACCCCTGAAGGTGGGATAAAACTTTCATGCAAACAGGAACACCAGTATGCAACCAGCTCCTCTGGTGGAAACGGCGGAGGAATGCGTCTCCGGCTCTGTGGTCTTCTTCCGGGCCCGGGCTGATCACGTTGGGATGGTGCAAAATTAACCACCCTATTAAATAATGAATCGGCAGTTCGGCACGGGGAAAGTTGTCATTCCTACCTCGTGCATGAACGATATTTCCTGCAAATTCTCGTAAACCTCGCAGCAGGTTACACATCATTGCGGGGAGTAGAGCCAGGCAACAGCCAAAAACTAACTTCATAGCTGGTAGGATTTGGTTCCGGGTCACCCTCTCTACAGAGCCTGACCTGTCTGAAAAGACATAATCTCGGAACCAAATCATCAGATAAGCAGCCAACTCTGCTTTGGACGACATCCGATGAGTAAGGTGCCAGAAACAGCTATAGGAGCGTTCGTCCGACTGCCGGTCCTCATTTTTTCGGGGACTCTTCTCACTTAGCCTACTCATTTCAGAGAGCACCGCGGTACTGGAGAGCGCTGGCGGAGTTGTAAACTGAGAGGGATTCTCCTTGTCTTGCTCAAAGACATAATCTCTCCAAGCAGTAACATGAGGCTGTGACCCGCCCTTATCCCTCTTCTGCATATAATAATGATGACTCGCCACTTCCTTGAAGACGACCATCATCTCCTCTGCTTTGTCCCCCAAGACTTGGAACTCCTCGTAGATCGGGAAGTATTTCTAGTAAGGTTCTGATCCCCAAGGGAGCCTTGTACCTCATACATTTCATGAAGTACGAATCCCAGCTCCCCCACCGGAGTGAAGAAAGTCCCGGTCTGGGTGTTAAACATCTCCAAGAGTGCGAGAAACATATGCCTGTTGATGTCGACACCTGCCTGGGTAGCACGGATTGCGGCAGTCAGCCCAATCTCTCGGAGTTCGGTTCGAAACTGCGTCAGAACCCAGAGGGTCAGCTTGTCCCACTTGGAAACATAGTGACACCAACCCTCTACCCAAAATTCACCTTTCGGGTACGACCACTTCAACGACAGCATACGATTTGCAAAAGTCGAAGCGCCAAAAGCAAATGTATTGGTAGGGACATCACTGTAAATGCTCTCAGGACGCAGAGTCCGCCAGGTAAAAGAAGGCCCACCCCGCGCGGCGGCCAAAGTATCCCTCTGATTGGAGGTAGCGTCGTTCCTGATGGTGCCTGCCACCGCTCCCTCCTGAGACGGGGTTAGCTCCCAAGACATCCTCCTCTTGGAAGCAAGGCGACAGAAAGCCGTCAAAGGGCATTGACGCTCAAGTTGCTTAACAGTCATATGCACCCCTCTTGCTGTAAAGAACTAATCTTCCTTGATCTTTAACACCTTTGCTTTAGTAGAAGTAAGGCAGTCCCCAAACAGGAACTCAGGCTTCAAGAAAGTCACATTATCAGAAATGGCAGATTTTAAAACGCCATGCTCCATCATCCATTAGAGGAACCCATGATGTTGTTCCCGGATCTGGGTCATTCTCTCGGGAGGCTAATCCAGCATAATAGCAGCTTGGGCAGGATTTATCACCTCCTCGTTATAATCTACTTCCATCTGACAGAGGGCAGCGTCCAGAAGCACTTCATTCAAGAGCGGGACGGTCATCGACACTGGTGGTCAGCAAAAGAAGGCAAAGATTCAGATATGTTAGAAACAACAAAAGAATCTGAGCCACGTTCTCATCAGAAGTGCATACCCTGAACCAAGGCTCAGGCGTATCTAAAAAGAAGCTTCGGCACATCATCAGAGTCTAAACCCATGTGCGTCGGCAGTGAAGCTTCGGCGCATCATCAGGGTCTAAACCCATGTGCGTCAGCAGTAGAGGCTTCGGCACATCATCAGGGCCGAAACCCATGCGCGTCAGCAGTAGAAGCTTCGGCGCATCATCAGGGCCTAAACCCATACGCGTCGGCGAAAAAGCTTCAGCACATCATCAGGACTCAAGGTCCATGCGCGTCGGCGTATGTGAGTTCTAAAAACGGCCTACTCGAGTACAGAAAGATACAGAAAAGAATGATGAAGCCCACCAATCACTGCCGGCCGAACGGCGACGGGCGTCCGGGTGACATCATCCACAGCAGCCTCCACAGGCTCTTTCCCTTTGCCTCGTCCTCGGCCAGCACCACCGCGAGGAGTCTTATGAGCCATTTCGTGAAAGAAAAAGTTCGGGTTTTTCGAAAGAAGAACTCTAGAGAAGAAGAAAGCAAAGAGGAGAAGAACTCTCTCTCTCCATCAAACGCCTATTTATAGGCTTGGGCATACGCAGAAACCGATGAGGAGTGACGTCAGCCACCGCTTGGGGTTCTGCGAAATGATAACTGCAAATAATCCAAAAAGATCATCATTAATCTTTTTTGATTACTTCGAATCGTTATCATTTGCATTTACTGAGAGGAGCATGCACCCCATCACTGATGCACGGAGTAATCATGCGCCCGAACAGTCATGCGCCCAGTTGAAGACACCACCATGCTTCTTATTCAAAGTATTCCAAAACTTGACAAAAAGTTTTGAGAACTTTGAAGGGGGTCTTGTAGAAGCATGGAATTTCAGGGTGCATCTATGTGCTAGAATTCCTATGCGCTCAAATACTACTCAGAACATGCGCCAGGGAGCTTAAACGAAGTACTTGGCACATCAAGACAGCAAAAGTATAGACAGCAGAAGAAGATTTTTTATTTTTATAAAATAGTCTATTATATGTCTAAAGAAAGGCTTTATATAGGAGAATTTCTACAAAAAGAAAGATCCTAAGACTACAGCCAGGCGCAGCAAACTACCATGCGGCCCCCACCAGGCACATCATCAGGCAGGCGCATCACTTCAGCGTCTCAGTCAGGCGCATCCCTTCAGCGTCTAAGTCAGGCGCAGCCTTCAGCGTCTCAGTCAGGCGCAGCCTTCAGCGTTTCAGTCAGGCACATCTCTTCAGCGTCTCAGTTATGCGTATCATGAAGTCTCAGCATATGCGCCTTACTTCGACCCGATCAAATGCTTCAACTAATGAAGCATTTATTGAGCAGAACAGGAGTGGGCGATCAACCCCACCCTAGCTGGAGGAAAAGCTCTCCTTCGAGGCTAAAGGAGCATCTTTCAACACAACCATAATGGGCAACACCCACTCTTGCAGGAGGAGGAGCTCTCCAAAGCCCAAGAAAGATGAGAGCACCGCAATTCTGATCTGCGGCACTTCCAGCATAACGGAGACAGGGCTCGAGCATCCCGATCTTTGGATGCATCAGGCACCTTCCGCCTGTCTTAGAAGCCCTCGACCTCGACTTTTGGATGTAACAGTCACCTTCACGAGTGCATGAATGAAGATAATGCATCGCATCTTCACCCTCGGGAGCATCTCGTCAACAGAATATGCTCGAGCAAACAAGTTTATTCGGAAAGATGTGAGAGAACGAGAGACAAACTCTCTCCTTGCTACTATTTATAGACCGGGCAAATCAAACCTATACACCAAGTGGCGGGCTCTCCGAATCCCGTGCAATGAATTTGTATTAATGGTGACGAACCTGATGCTTTGAATTCAGCCAAGTCAAAACGGCTATTTAAAGCACTTAAAGAACACAAAAGTCGGACCAATAAAGACGTGCCATGTAAATGGATGCACCGGTCAGACACCGCACATCGTACAGACGCGCCCGTCTGTTCCAAAGTGCCCCGTATGGATGCGCCCAACAAAGCACAGATCCATGCGTCCTAATCAACATGGACCCATGCGCCCATTTCGGCTCGTCACCCATCAAGCAATTAATGCTCAAGTGACAGAGTTGGCAGCATGTCTCCCGAGGACTGGACAGTTAACAACTTTTTCAGAAGATGAAACATTGCTGACATCAGCATCATCATTACTTTCCTCCGACGGTTACGACCCACATGGCCGACCAACCACTCGCATACACCTCAGCGGCCATGCGCCTAAAGACTCGCATGCGTCTCAAAAGCCATGCGCCCAGACTGGTTTGTAACTCCTGAAAGTTGTGAGCCAAAGTCTTCTCATACGCCCAATCCCATGCGCATCCTACCAGATCACTCTCCACCAAATTCGAGATCTTTGAGCCATGGACCTACGACACGTGTCCTTTGACTCAATTCAGCCTATGAAGGGGTACTAATCACCCAAGATCTCAGCAACAAAAAGTTTCTCTCCCCTGCTACGTGCCAGCCCACAAAAGCAGCATAAAGGATTCAACCCACAAATGATGGCGCATCATCCATGCGCCTTCCGCAGCTTCAACCACGTGGCATCCCCACGTACAGGCGCATCCTACATATGCGCGCATGAACAGCCATCCTACAAAGTTATAAATAGAGAAATCATTTCCTTCTTCCACACACACAGAGACACATCTACGGACAGAAACCTACATACACAGTGAGAGAGGCAGATACAGACACTCAACGTCTTCTTCCTCTTCGCAAGCTCCAGCACCTAGTGCAACTCAGACCTTCAAAGAATCGAGAACCATCGTCAGATCGTCAACAAAGTCAACGCATTACCACTCGCTCCATCGACATAGGGACCCAGATAAACAAAAGTGTTCTCCTAGGACTACATCTAAGTCCTATATTGTAACACTGTTCTGTTTGTAATTGAAATTGCAATAAAAATATTTTAATGGCAAATAGTATCAGCTTGAGATAACCTAAAGTTGGGGCCATGCACATTTACGAAACTGCCCGGGGCCAACCCGATCACAGAATGGCTGACCGGTATCTTGCCCGCGACTACCGACCTTGATGTTTTGTTATAATGAATATCACCCACGAAGATTCCCTGCTGGCTCGGAGTTAGGGAGTCCACCATTTTTCTGTCAATTGGCAGCATATTAAACCAGGACAGCGGGAAATGACGTTCCATCTGAGGAATATGAATCGTCATCCCGCTGGAAGAAAAACTTTAACTTTCAGATAAATCTAGGATGCTGGAGTTCGAGACAGTCAAGGCATCCCCAAAGAAGAACGCAAGTTTCAGATGCGCGCCCCCTAATTGGCCCGAGTTTATCATGCCCAAGTGGTAGAAGAAGGATTGGTTGCTGATGACCCTCAGCCTATCCTCAGATTGATTTTTAGTAATTTGGGCTGACACATACTCGACCACCTGGTCGAACCTCACACCCAGGGCAGATTGAGCCTGACCTACCAAGAGCTCCCCCGAGGGATTGATCGGCAGCTTCACTGAAAAGGAAAGAAGAAAGAAGTCAGAAGATAGTCAGAGAAAACCACTTAATGCTTTTCGAGCTTAGGCGGCTCCGTTAGGTGGGCGTTCATGCGACCCAGTCCATAAAGTGCTTATGCGGTCATGAGACACCTCTCATATGGCACGGTCATGAAGCATCTCTCATGCGGTTCGGTCATGAAGCATCTCTTATGCGGCTCAGTCATGAGACATCTCTCATGCGGCTCGGTCATGAAGCATCTCCCATGCGGCTCGGTCATGAGACATCTCTCATGCGGCTCAGTCATGAGACATATCTCATGCGGTTCAGACATGAAACATACCCATGCGACTCAGTCATGAGGCATTCATGCGGTCCATACGGCACAACTTATGTGGATTCATCACACAGAACTTGAGCAGTTCAGTGAAGACGAAAATAGCATCAATTATGCCGAAGCATAATAGAGAAGGGCCCACACATAAAACATGCGACATAGCCATTGTATTTAGGATTTGGATTATTGTAGTTTCTTTCCATCGCTCTTACCACTAATAGGAGGATGAACGTCGGGGTGGATCGAGCTTGCCGTATTTGACGAGGAAGCAAGCCCTTTACCCTTTGCTACAGTACTAGAAGAAGCTTTGGGAGCCATGGTTGAACGAGAAAAGAGGAGAAACGGCAACTAGGGCGATGGAAAGTTTGAAAAAAGAAAGAAAGAACCTCTCTCCTCAAACTTTTCGTATTTATAGGCTGGCAAAGGCGCGTAGATCGATAGACGCCGCTTCGGATTTCGTGATGGCCGAAGGATAAAGGCGGCTCTTGGATTCTATCCAAAAGACGGCTCCAAATCATCAAAGCAAATCAAAAAAATTAATGGTGACTCTTGGAATTCTATCTAAAAGACGGCCCCAAATCATCAAAGCAAATCAAAAATAATTAAATGCCGAAGTGATGGAATGCCTACGTGACACGAAACCAGTATGCCGTCAGAGAAGCCCAAGCGGCATGAAGAGCTTATACGGTCTCGATGCTTCCTAGGACATACCCATGCTTCTTATTCAAAGTATTTCAATTTTACAAGTTGAAAACTTTGAAGGGGGTCTTGTAGAAGCATGGAAAAGAAGGAGATTTTCTATGCGGCTTGAAATCAACATGGAGCCTCATGCGGCTCAAAACCCAGAAAGCTTCATGCGGCCCAAGAGCAACGGGGAGCCTTATACGGTTCGAAAT
The DNA here is from genome assembly GCA_029216955.1 of Iris pallida. Lineage (NCBI taxonomy): Eukaryota > Viridiplantae > Streptophyta > Magnoliopsida > Asparagales > Iridaceae > Iris > Iris pallida. The sequence continues at coordinate 10,230,192 of JANAVB010025800.1, read as the reverse complement.
CAGCCTAAGCAATAAATGTCTCCTTATATAGCTGGCCATAATTACTCTGACACAAGGGTGACAGCTCTGACAAAGATGACAGCTCTGACACGAAGATAAGACGCGACGTGCTCCTAAAAAGACAAAAAAATTATCATGACATCCGGCATAGTCCACGAACCGAAGGAGACTCTTCATGCGACTCAGCTATAAAACTCTTCATACGGATCGCTATGAGACACTCCTTATGCGGCTCAGTCATGAGACACTTCTCATGCGGCTCGATCATGAAGCATCTCTCATACGGCTCGGTCATGAGACATTCTTCATGCGGCCCGGTTGTGAGACGTCCTTCATGCGGCTCGGTCATGAGACATTTTTCATGCGGCTCGATTATGAGACGTCCTTCATGCGGCTCGGTCATGAGACATTCTTTATGCGGCTCGGTTATGAGACGTCCTTCATGCGGCTCGGTCATGAGACATCCTTCATGCGGCTCGGTTATGAGACGTCCTTCATGACGCTCGATCATGAGACATCCTTCATGCGGCTCGGTTATAAGACGTCCTTCATGCGGCTCAGACATGAGACATTCTTCATGCGGTTCGGTTATGAGACAGTCCCTCATGCGGTTCAGCCAGGATACATCCTTCATGCGGCTCGCCACATAATAGTAGTTGAGGAACGTGGTAGAGATTGACCAAGTCTTAACAGTTCAGATTTACTGCAACAAATAGATCATGATCAATCTCAACCAATGCCCAGCTGTCCACTATAAACCGAGTCTCGAGACACAGTTACAATGATGTGGCCCAAAATTTGCCATGTGGCTATACATCCCATTCCTTATGAAGTCCTATAAATAACAAGGTGCTATTCCCTTACAAAAGGAGGAAGAAGAGGCATATAGACGCACAGAAGAGCACACAAAGCTCAGAAGCAGACTCTTCCCTTCGTGTCTTCAGAGAGCATTTCTTCACCTGAGCCGAGGTTGCGTTCGATCGTCCAAGAAGTAAGGCATAGTTGATAACACTTTCCCGAGCCTCTACCGTCACCACCCAGAATCAAAACTAAATAATTGTACTTAGATTACTTTTCCTAGGTTTTGTTCCTAGGCTCTCTTTTGTACAAGCGAGTTTGTAATTGTGAGTCAAGTTCCGTCCTCCCATAAAATTGTTCTGTTCTACGACGATCAATGGCAAATATCGATAGCTACAGTGTTCATTTCTCACGCACCCCGTAGACGAAAACGGGGTACGATATAGGAACGGGGTGCTACACCATAACCAACTAATAAAAAGTTTTATCCTCAAAACTTAAGGATAGAACCTACCTCTACGAGAATAATGAAGAAAATTTCTCCTTTATTTTCGATTCAAGCTTCCACATCGACTCTTCGACCGAATGGTTCCTCCAGAGGACGCGGACGAGAGGGATCACTCAATTTTGCAGCAGCTTATCCTTACGTTCTAAGATTTGAACTGGCTCTTCAACGTAAGATAAGTCGGACTTCAGCTCCAGCTGGCCAAAATCTACCACGTGGCTAGGGTCGTTCACGTACTTTCGCAACTGAGAGACGTAGAAGACATTGTATACACCTTCAAGAACCGGCGGTAGGGCAATTTTATAGGCCACTGAGGCGACCCACTCGAGTATTTCGAACGGCCCAACGAATCTTGGACTCAACTTTCCCTTCGCGTCGAACCGAGTAACTCCTCGCATGGGCGACACTTTAAAAAATACGTGATCGCTTTCTTGAAACTCGAGGGGTCGATGATGAACGTCCGCGTAACTTTTTTGACGACTCTGCACGGTCTTTAATCTTTCCTGAATGAGCCGAACTTTTTGTACAGTCTCTTCCACCAGTTCCGGGTCGAGAATCTGTCGCTCTCCGACATCGTCCCAACAAATGGGTGATCGGCACTTTCATCCGTACAAGGCTTCATACAGCACCATTTGAATGCTGGATTGATAGCTCTTGTTGTACGCAAACTCAGCCAGAGGTAGATGAACATTCCAGCTTGATTTGAAGTCAATTGTGCAAAGTCGTAGCATGTCTTCGAGAATCTGATTGACGTGCTCCGTTTGGCCGTCGGTCTGAGGATGGTAAGCTGAGCTGAACTGCAATTTGGTACCCAAGGCCGACTGAAGGCTACTCCAAAATTACGACATAAACCGTGAATCTCGATCAGAGATGATGGATACTTGAACTCCGTGCAGCCGTACTATCTCATCAAGATACATCTGCGCCAGGCGATCAACGCTCCAAGTAACTTTAATGGCAATGAAGTGCGCTGACTTGGTTAGTTGATCGACGATGACCCAGATGGCATCATTATCCTGCAGCATCTTCGACAGACCAACAATAAAATCTATGCACATGTGCTGCCACTTTCATTCCGAAATCGCCAGATTTTGTATCTCCCCGCCCGGTCTCTGGTGCTCAGCTTTCACCTGCTGACAGGCCATGCATTGCGACACAAAGAGTGCAACATCTCTTTTCATTCTGTGCCACCAGAAGTTTGTGCGGAGGTCCTTGTACATCTTCGTGCTACCGGGATGCAAGGTGTACTTCACATAGTGCACCTCCGATAATATCTCCTTTCTGAGTTCTGAATCGTCCGAAATGCATAGCCTACCCTTCAATTGAAGCATGCCGGTTTTATCTTCTGTAAAGTCGATCGTCCTACCCGTCGAGATTAGCTCTCGCATCATCTTCAGGTATAGATCATCCTTCTGAGCGGTCTTGATCTTTTCTTGCAGGATCGGCTCTAACTGCAACTTTACCAACTGCACATTCCTGAATCGGACTCGGAGTTTGATGCCCATCTCTTCTAGGTCGCGTAGCAGTCTACGGTCAATGGATAGCGAGGCGATATACTTCCGACTCAGAGCGTCCGCCACAACATTTCCCTTTCCCGACGTATAGTCAATAGTCAAGTCATAATCCTTGATCAGTTCAAGCCAACGCCTTTGACGAAGTTCAGTTCCTTCTGCGTGAATAGATACTTGAGGCTCTTGTGATCGGTATAGATCGTGCATGCCATGCCGTAAAGATAGTGATGCCACAATTTTAACGCAAACACAATCGCCGCTAACTCCAGGTCATGAGTAGGGTAGTTCTTCTCGTACGGCTTTAGCTGTCGGGAAGCAAAAGATATCACCGTATTCCGCTGCATCAGCACACACCCCAAGCCCTGATCGGGCACGTTACTGAATATCTAGAAACCCTCAGTCCCTTTTGGAAGTACGAGTATCGGGGCCGAGACGAGCAGTTGCTTTAACTCTTGGAATGAAGCTTCACAGTCGTCTGACCATTCAAATACGACTCCTTTCTGGGTGAGGTGAGTCAGAGGCGATGCGATCTTCGTGAAGTCTTTCACGACGCGTTGGTAGTATCCTGCCAAGCCAAGGAAACTTCGAATCTCGTCGACGGACGTTAGTCGTTTCCAATCGACAACGGCTTCAATTTTCTTTGGATCGACTGCAATGCCTTCAGCTGAAATGATATGTCCGAGGAATACGATGCTGCTCAGCCAGAATTCACATTTGCTTTGCTTCGCATATAACTGATTTTTTTGAAGGGTCTGAAGCACGGTCCGTAAATGCTCAGCATGTTGCTGCTTATTCTTTGAGTAGACGAGTATATCGTTAATAAAGACTACTACGAACACGTCGAGGAATGGTCGGAACATCCGATTTATCAAATCCATGAAAGTAGCAAGGGCGTTCGTTAGGCCGAACGGCATTACCAGGAACTCGTAACGGGCGTATCGAGTGCGAAAGGAAAACTTTGGCCCATCGTCCGGCTTGATCTTGAGTTGATGGTAACCCGAGCGCAGATCAATTTTAGAAAACACCGTAGCTCCTTGCAGCTGATCAAACAGATCGTCTATACGGAACATGGGGTATTTGTTCCGGATAGTGGCTTTATTCAGCTCGTGGTAGTCGATACAAAGACGCATTGAGCCATCCTTTTTCTGGACAAACAGCACGGGTGCTCCCCATGGCGAGATGCTGGGTTGAATGAATCCCTTATCGAGCAACTCTTGCAACTGTACTTTGAGTTCTTTAAGCTCTATAGGGGCCATTCTGTACGGGGCTTTCGAGATCGGTCGGGTATCGAGGAATGTATCAATAGTGAACTCAATCTCTCGATCGGGCGGTATGCCGGGCAGTTCGTCCGGGAACACATCTGGGAATTCTGCCACAACGTCGGTCTGACCCGTATTTTCACCATCATGTCGTATGTCTCGAACGGATGCTAGATAGCCTTCGCACCCGGAATGCAGCATCCGTCGAGCAAATATTACGGAGATCACCATGCAAGTCGGCGACGCCTCACCACACGAGTAGCAGAATTTAGGTACTCCAGGTATGCAAAATGTGACCCTCTTTTCAGCACAGTCTATGTTTGCGTTGCACGGACCAAGCCAACCCATCCCCAGAATGATGTCGTAGTCCTTAATATCAAGAACTATCGCATCAAGACTGATCTTTTGACCACCTATACAGATGATTCCGTCTCTGCAGACTAAATTTGTAAGTAGTGGCATGCCCGACAGTACGTTAACAGTAAGATTGAGACCCAGCGATGTCAGAGGAAATTTGTGCTCGACAGTGAAGTTCGCTGATATAAAACTATACGTGGCACCTGAATCAAATAATACATGAGCAGGTTTATTATTGAATTGCAGTATACCTGTCACGACTGTGTCAGATGCGAACGTTTCATTTCGAGTCATGGCGTAGACGCGGCCCTGAGCATTGGGGCGACGGTCTTGGCCATTCTGTTATGCGGTCGGTGGAGCCCGAGGTACCTGGCCTCGGTTCTGATGATGTTGTTGGGGGCACTGGTTTAGCTTCTCCGGACAGTTGTGTGCGATGTGGTCCATTCGGCCGTACCCGAAGCATGCTCCGTTCTTCAATCAGCACTCGTTGGCCATGTGCCCCTCTTTGTGGCAGAAATTGTAGACTATTCGATCCTTCGTCTGGTTGCCGCCTCCGTTGTCACGATTTTGACGCTTGTGCGCGTTGTTGCCTCTCGCATTACTATGGCGTTTGTTATTAAAGTGAACAACGCCTGTAGTAGCAGGAGGGTACTCGAACTCCAGACTGAGGGCATGGTTGAGTGCCTTGTCCATGGTTTTGTATTCAGGTACCGAGACATGAGCATGGATAGAGGAACGCAGGTCCACTTTGAATCATCGAGCTCGACTTATAGTGGTAGGTAGATAGGCTCCAGCAAATTTGGCTAGTTTGTTGAATTCAGTCGCATACTATCGTACTGTCATATTCCCTTGCCTCAACTGCATAAATTTGTTTTCTTTTTCCTGTCGTACGGCTGCAAAAAGATATTCGGTCTCGAACGCATTTCTGAATGTAGCCCAGGAGATCGCTGCCATCCCGTCTTCACGTCGAATAGCCCGCTTCTGCACAGCCCACCAATCGTGCGCGTTCATTCGAAGTAGAAGTTGAGCACACGTGACTTTCTTCGAGTCTTCAACACCCAGAAGCTCGAACTTATCTTCCAGCTCCTTCAACCAGTCGATCGCCACGGAGGGATCTTCTGTGCCGTTGAAGGAAGTACGACAGCTTTTCGTAAATTTTGACACGTCGAAGTTAGAACTTCTCGGTACCGTAGGTGAGAGCACGGGCACCTCCGGTTCAGCTTCGTTGGATCGAACCGCAGGCTCAGTCACGGCAGGAGTCATCGTTGAATTGTTGTTGACCACGACCGATTGCACGATCTGCTGGAGTATATTCAGCTGCTGCTGCTGCAGCTTGAATTGAGCCTCGAACCGATTCTCAATTTGGGTCTGACGAGCCTCCGCCTTCTAACGATAGAGCTTATTTTGATGTTGCTGCATTTCAAGCATCGGCAGCATCCGTTGCATCGGGTCGTCGGAAGGTCCGGCTACGGTAGGCGTCATCCCCGTTGGGTTGACGGAATGCTCGGGTCTGGAACTACTCGAGCCACTGGAAGCGCTCGTCTCGTCCTCCGCCCGAGCTCCCGTAACTGCAGGAAAAAGAAAGGTAACTCTCGTTAGTTTCAAAAAATGTCCTGGGTTCAGCGTATGGAACAACTCATCACATCGACACGAGGTCAACGATTTGAGACTAGAAACTCGACACTGGAGGCCAAGGACATAAAATCGTACTCTGATACCATTATGTCACGCCCCCGATTCCGTCGAATCGATAGTCGTCCCCGGGGCGTGATGCCGTGCGAACCTAATTACGATCGCACAAGGCATAGTCATAAGGTAATCCGAAACACGAGATCTAAGAGAGTACGTAGACAAATTGAATCACACATTAAGTAAAAGAAACTTTGATCTTTATTGATAATGAACATCATCTACAGACTCCAGTACAGGACTCGTGTCGCGCGGACTGCAATATGACACAATTACAAAAGAGTGCCGATGAGATAGCCGTTTCATACATTGCACACATCCCTCAATATACAACAATGTACTCCAGTGACCTGGAATGGAGGAACGCTGAGCTATCTTCCTTGGACACTTGAGAGTCTTCAAAAGTGGAGTTGCGGGACAAGTCCTCGATACGCGACCGAAGCTTCAAAATCACGAACGTCGCAGAGCTAGTTGGCGCGTCCTTCCTGATTCGCGGGACCTGCAAAGAGCGAGGATCAGTACGATCACATGTACTAGCGAATGGCTAATTAAAATCTAAACTCTGCATTTGATTCAAGCAATTTTATAAACATGTTAGCTAGCTATTTATGTGATCTTTCTAACCATCCTGATCAATTTGCATGTTAACATGTTTCGAGTTAAGCAAATGAATTTATAAATATTAAGCAGCTATCATATTCATCCCATGTCACGTGCATTAGTTAAGCAGTGAAAGGGTGTGAAGGCCACTGGCAATGTCAAGCCATCACGGACTATAGCTGGGTTAGACGACGACCCTTTCACGGCGGGTAGCGAGCCCTGTGCGAAAGTTTCCGAATAACCCACGTCGATGAAGGGCTGGCGCTTGCTATACTCGTTTCTTCCGAGCCGAATCGGTCCCTTGGCCTAGGCAACCATTCGAGGAAACTACACCTTGTCGACAAGTAGTCCAATAACCGTTTTGCAGAGTCTTGAAAAATTCTCTCTTTTCTAGAATCTTATCCTTTCTCTTTTATGTGCAAAACTTAGCCATTCTTTTTGTAACCCCACTCTTCAAAAATTGAAATCTTCTAATTTTCCCTCCAATTTATTTAATTCCAATTTTTTTTAAATTCAAAAATTAGTCATAGCAAACTTTTGGTGGTCCTTTACTTTAATTCAAATTCTAACTATTTTTTATAGAATTTTGTAAAAACGAAAAATCCGAGGACCTCCCTCCTAAATTGCCCAGAGCGGAAGGGCTTATGTACAAATTTTGCATTCTTTTATAACTTAACAGAAGAGAGAGAAACCCATTTTCTCATCTCAACATTTCTTTTCCAAATCCTTTTTTCCCCAAAACCCCCGAAGCCTAACCCTAGCTCCCAGGCGATGATGAGGATGGCTAGGATGTCGATGGTGGTGGCGACGATGATCTACCCTTCCTCCGACGACTAGGTTTGTCTTCTCTAGCGAGATCGACGACAGGCGAGCATCCCCTCCACGACGAACCACGGCGGCGGCGAACGATCAGCAACCGGCGACAGCTACAGCTTCATCCCTACCGGCGACCGCCAAGGCTACGATGACGGCGGGTCCTTTCCCGTGGACGGCGATTCTTCTTTCCAACATCGGCGAATGGATCGACTTCGTCGACAGAAATCGAGATCGGAGGAATCAATCGGTCTGGTTCTTTTTCTCGAGTAGCATATTTGGAGATCGAATCCAGTTTGGCGTTCTTGATCACAGCGGGTTCGTAGATCGTGTCCAACACCGAAGGAAGTGTTTGCTCATGGGATTTCGTCTTGCTGCAGTATCGAATCACTCCAGGTATGATCGAACCTTTCCAAATCTCGTGTGTGTTGCCAATCCTTGATTGAAGTTACTATCCAGATCTGTTTACTTCTATGCACTTTCCCTGTTCGATGTTATGCCTAACCAGGATCGGCATTTGGACACAGAAGATTCGTGTCTGACTCAGTGGACCGTGTTCTCATTTTGAGTGAATTCTTCAGGTAAATTCTTTTCCTCTGTTTGTGTAATTGAAGAATTAATACGAATTCGAATTTGGGTTGCTGCTTATGTTCCTTGACTTATGTTCGGTTACATTCATCTTCGACTGTGTGTGTGTGTGTGTTCAGGTGGAGTTGACAGTGTTCGTATCTCTGAGTTGTGTTTGAACCTGGGTGTGTGTCTTTTCTGTTCGTGTCCAGATAACTGTACGTGTTCAAGATCCAGTTCGTGTCGTGTCCAGCCTATTGGGGTTGTGTGCAGAGTCATTCTGGACTAGAGTTGGAGGCGGCAAGGATATGAGAGTTTTAACTGTTTGAAGTTGATTTGTTTCCATGATTTGTTTTTCTTTTTTGGGCTTAAATTTTGTATGCATATTTTGCTTAAGATAAGTTTATATAACTGTAATTATTTGAATGTTGATTGAGTTAATTGGAGTCTGATATTGCTCCCATGTTGAGCTCTCGTTTTGCTTGGAACCATTAGAACTGGAACCTGCAGACCTTGAATGTTGGGTTGCTATGTTCATATTGTCAGGATGGATAGGAGGGACTTATGGACTGGTTGATGAATTGAAATGATCTTATTGATCATGCCAGCAGTATTTGGTGTTCTTGGTAAATCCTTGTTGAGTCCAGGGTTGAGTTTTGGTCTGCGGGCTTGAATTTTGTGTATATATATAGTTTTCAGATCAGTTATAAATTATTCTATATATGATTCTTTCATTATTTGCTTAAACTTCAATTTGTATATTTTGTTCTTGCTGAGTTGGCTTATGTGTTAAACCTGTGGACTAAACTCTGGTCAGTATGGGTTGCCGATTGATGGGTTTGTGTATTGAGTTGATAGCATAAGAAGTAATAATGCTTTGACTGAAATATAATAGTAGGGTAACACTATTTCATATGGCATGTTGCTATATAGATTAATTACATTTTAAGGAAGAACTCTTTTACTAAATGAAAAACTATTTTCTATATTCAGTTAACAATTCTAGAAAGTCTAATATATATTGCTAAGGATAAGAGTAACATATAGATTGTTTCATGTTTAGTTCTAATGAACTGAATTATTAATTGGACTTTAAATAAATGATTAGAGGTAAGAAGCCAATAGAGGTATCATGTTTTAAGTTTCTAACTAATTCTTGTTTTGGAATAGCAAGTTTTCTAGTTTTATTTTAGCCAGTAAATATCTTAGTTAGTAGAACTGTAATTAGAAGACTTTAAATATTTATCCATTTTGATAATTAAAACCATAGAATTATCCTAGATATATTTAGTGACCTATACCTTATTATTAGTTAGAGTAATTAGTAAAAAAAACTGTTAAATTAATCAACTTGTATCAAATATTACTCAGGAGGACATACAACTCTATTGCCTACCCGTACCTTCCCGGAGCAAGGCAAGTATTTTTTTATGGTTTTGTGCATTTATATTTTTGTACTCTTGCTTGTGATACGTCATAACACGATATCATGTACCCTGTACTCATGTACTCCTGTTCTTGTACTTACTTGTGTCGGGTAGGAAAATACAATAGCCAGGTGACCAATCCCGGTTACTATACTCATGTGCCTAGCTTAGGCCTCGCATCGTGCATGCGTTCCCTAAGTCGTACCATTCATGTACTTTTATGTGCTTTCATGTGCTTACCCCCAGCCGGTCATATAAGCTAGTTGTATTTCAAACATAGTGCACTTGTCATGTCTTGTACTTCAGGTGCATAGTTACATTCCTATACTTTACCTTCCTGTATTTTATTACCTGTACTTACATTCATGTACCTTCATGTTCTTTTCCTCTACTTTATAGTTCATGTTCCCTTGTACTCATTTTTATATCATGTTCTTGTTTATTACCTAGAACTGTACTTTGCTCTGCTCCTGACTGGATAAGTTGCAGGTATACTTGCAGGATATCATTCTACCTTATGGGCCAGAGCCCGGGATTTTAGCTGAGCAGGATGGAGAACTGTTTTAGCTAGAGGCTTCAGGTTTAGACTGTTTAGCTTTACTCCTAGATATTGCTTTAGAATTCATAGTACATTTCATTCTTGATGACTCGTACATTTATATACATAGAATTGTGAATTATGGTGATCATTCTGGAATACATTTTAGATGCTGTGATTATATACATTTGTGATTATCTGGTTAGATTTCTCTAGTTTGGTACAGCTTACTTCGTCATGTCTAACGACGAAGGCTGGGCGTGTCCGACTCGTGTCCGATTTTTTGGGAGCGGATCGTGACATGTTTTTAGTGGTGGCCCATGCAGGTCTATCCTAATGGTACCTAGGTCTTAGCGTACTATTAGGGGACTTGATTAACTAGGGAAACTTGAATCACAGTATAGAAAAATCGGGAAATAATGGTATATCAGGTATATCGGGTATTTTGATATTCTATAAACACTTGTTGTATTTAGGTCTAGGTTATTTTAACAGTTTTCTGTTTTTCAGATAGTTCAAAAGTACGCGACATCGCAACAGTCAATCCAGCTACACTTGAGAGTTTCGAGCTTCCACTATCTTCTATCACTCTACTATCCCTATGGGTAGTACGCAGTTGACGGAGACGTTTAAAGAGTTCATTGACACCCGCAGGCCATCCTTTCCTACTCTCGGATCTTTGGACTTCCCCGACACCGAGAGCATATCTTGCACCGAGGAGCAGATCGAGCACCTGGAGCCGCCACTGAAGAACATCCAAGCCTCTGAGGATCCGACTCCTCTGATCTCGAACGCAGCACAGACAATGGAACGAGACGGTAAGCTGAAGCACATAAGAGACATGAAGACTTATGACGAAGACAGCAACTACCCTGGACCTGTAAAGCGTTGCCATACTCAGATATTGCTTCTTCAGTCGCATCATCGAATTCAGATTCAAATCCAGCCAACAACCAATTGCAATTTCTGCCACTGCTCGAGACACCACTACGACGAATGCCACAAAAGACGGAGACTACGCTTGTACTGCGGATCGCCTACTCACCAAGTCAAAGATTGTCCGGAGACCGTTGATCACACTGCCCAAAGACAAGCACGAGGAGCATCAGGACTACAACAAGGGGGCCCACCTCTCCAGATTCAACAATCACAAGGAGCACTACCGCAAGGACCAGTCCACGACAGGACAGTTGAAGAAGGTTGAAGAGATTCTAGTCCCAGAGGAATACTGAAGATAGACTGAAGACAGAAGATTTCTTTTGCATGGTTGGGAAAACCATGTATCTGATTAGCAATCCAGTCTCTCCTTAAAATCCTCTTAGCACCTAGATTATTTCTTGAAACTTCTCGTTTTCTTGTTTGAAATCCTGATTGATATTCGAAACTTATTTCGAGATATTGTTTCCTATTCGGTAAACTTGTTCCAGATCAACAATTCGATAATTGTTTGGAATCCACTATTCGATACCCTGTTTCATTATTTATTATTTATGGCTTTGTTTTGCTTCTATTTAAAATTTCCTATTCGAACCAAGTGTTATTTGAGATTTTATTTCTATCTGAAATTTCATTTTGAAACTTGTCTCCAATCAAAACATTGTTTGAATCTTCACTCCTATCTTGACACTTGCTTGAGATTCAGCCCTATTCGAGATATCGTTTGAATATTTTGTTTTCTATTTTGAAACTTTGGCTCATTCCCTATGAGATTTTGTTTACTATTTGAGACTTGTTCCTATTCAAGAATTATTTCTGTTCACAACTTTGTTCGACCTTGTTCCCTATTCGATATCTTGTTTCCTCGTCAAGATTTTCTATTCGAGATTTTATTTCCTAATCACGACTTTGTTGATATTGGTTTTCTATTAGAGACCTTGTATCCTATTGGAGGTTGTTTTCCCTTCGAGATCTTGTTCGAGATTTCGTTGTTATTTGAGATGTTGTTGAATCTTGTTTCCGATACGAGATTTTATTCCTTATTTTGAGACTTTGTCTTTCGTCTGATACCTTGCTTTTATGCCATCTTTGAGACTTCGTTACCTACCCAGGATTACGTTCCAATACGGGATCTTGTTATCATCCTGGATTCCTTTGAGATTTCAGTTACTATTTGAAACTTCGATTCCCTATTCAAGATTTTAAATTTCTCTGGTTGCCCTTTTGTACTTAATACTCTTTGATTAAGTCCCTTGTTGCTTCGTAGTATCTAATAAATTCTTGTATTCTAATAGTCAGGTAACCTCACCATCTTCTTGACTTGGACTATTGAAACTCATTTTGGTTCCTTGAAATTTCTTTGGATAAAGTTGAAAGACCATTCGATGACATACTAGGGCATGACAGTTACGTACTACAGCCATTATCTGGATTGCGGAGACCGAAAGTTTACTGCAGCCAGCAGTGCACTGGCGGGGCAGGAACTCTAAGTTGAAGTGATTTCAGACATTCATAGGTTTCGGGTATTATGGAGACTTGTCCTAAATTCTTCATGTCGTGATCTCTTGGGTTGCTTCGTTGATGATTGTTGGAAAATGGATATTATCACGCCCCAGAACCAGAATACTGGAGAGCGGGGGAATGACTCAGCCAGCTACGTATTATGGGTAGATGAATACCGTATAATACGATCAATGCTGTCTAACGAGACGAGGGGGTGCATACTACATAAAAGTCTTTCTATGGTCACTTTACATCTATTGTCTCAATCATTCAAATAAGAAGCAGAAATAGAGAACATGTAAGATAAAGCAGTAAGGCGTCCCAAACGCTCAGTCAAAATGTTCTTGAGATCTGGCTTTACAAAATATAGCCAGATCATATAGCAAGTGTACATAATTGTTATCAGCTGCAGTCTGACTTAGTTACAATTATGCAAAAGTAAGTACAAGACAATCCGACTAACATGTCGATGCCAAACGGCTAAGGTATAAAGTAAACAACAAAACGAGTGGTGAAGTAAGGAACCCACTCGAGTCCTCCTGCGATCATTCCCCTAGTATTGACCATCTTGGAGGTGGAAGTAAGCTGGATCCTCAGGAACCGGCTCTAAATCTGGCCATGCAAAACCAGAGAGGTTAGACCTCTAATAGCAAGTACCACAAGAAAGGATGATATGAAGGACTAAACCAGTAAGTAAAAGAATATAATGATAATAGATCTCTGCTTTCCACTAGGATTCACATCACATCACGATACTTCGAACCAACCTCCCAACCAAACAAGGACAGAAGTTGGCCCGTCATGTCCTGACATTCTGATCATCCCAGTTAGGTAACAGAGTAGTGCAGTACACAAACAAATCATCTTGAACGGCCAATCAACTACTACGGCTTGCTAATGTGAGTTCCAAGTTATCCTGGAATAATGCAATAAAGATTCCTCAGTTCTTACTATGTGCGAGCAAGGCTAGTCTATCCAGTCAATCAATTATGCCATGCATGAATTAGACGAGTCCCAGCAGGACGTCCGTCATCAATATACAATATACAATAATAATAAAAGCAGATACTGTTCCCTGCCCGTGTGGCAGATTTACAGTATCTGTGGGAACCAGCCGGCCCGTCGGGTACTACTCGTCCCAAGGGGGCTGCCATGTAAGAACTCGGGAATCCATTCTCTCCATGCAATCATTATTTTATTTAACTTAATAGTCCCTACGTTGAGTGAAATTCCATGCCGTGCATCATGGTCATTCAAATGAGTACTTTCGTACGGGGTACGATATGCGTAACTCTACAACGATACCCGTGCGGCTAGGTTGTAGGTCTTACATAGCGTAATGCAACAATCAAATCTAACCACGGAATAATCATGCCTTGACCATAAAGTACACATGCTTCTTTTGTTAGAAAATAATTAAGTAAATAAATAAATAAATAGATTGAAGCCTGCATGTGCGTGTATGTCAATATTCGGGATCAGCCAGTCGATTACAATAGTTCATGACATGAACGTGTCTCATTCATTCAATTCAATAAGACGACTAGCCAGTCTCTTATTTCCAACTAGGAACACATGATCAATTTAGTCAAGACAACCATCGTCATCAATGGTGACAAGGCATGAAAGTCAATTAGTATTAAATGGGGTCGAGTCTATAGCTCTCAAGGTTAAGTTCCAGTCTTACTAGGTATCCATCAATCAATCAAGACACAGGGCACTAATACACAATCATTAGCATGCTAAGATTATCAAGTTCATAAAAAGGCGTAGGGATATAATAGGAAAATTATCATGCTACCATTAAATGAATAAATTAGAGAACAAAATAGAAACACCAAAGTCAGGAAGTCACGCCAACAAGTCTATGCTAAGGTCAATAAGTCACGCAAGAAGTCTATGCTAAGACCAACAAGTCACGCAAGAATCGTGCGCGTAAAAAGGGTATGCCAAGTCTAGCCTGAAGGAGTGAGCGTATAAAATGATACACGCTGGCAAGCGTGGGCGTGAAAGAAAATCTACGCACGCATAGTGTGAACGTGATAAATAATACACGCACGCACAGGGTGAGCGTGAAAAATAATACACGCACGCACAGAGTGAGCGTGATAAGAAATCCACGCACGCATACAAAGATGTGTGCGTAACTCAAAATTCACGCAGACACGTATAGACGTGTGCATGACTAAAAATACACGCTGACACGTAAGAACGTGTGCGTGACTAAAAATACACGCAGACACGTATAGACGTGTGCGTGACTAAAAATACACGCTGACACGTAAGAACGTGTGCGTGACTAAAAATACACGCTGACACGTAAGAACGTGTGCGTGACTGGGCTGATGTTTTACGCGAGCACGTAAGAACGTGTGCGTGCAACATCTCCCGAACTCCAAGTCCTATGGAGCCTTCGTTCCAGTGCCAGAAATACACGCTAAGTTGGTGGACCAAAACCCATGAACAGCCGAAATACACAAACTTAGATCTAGAGAAAACAAGCCACAGAAACCAAAAATGCCAAGCACTAAACTCTCTCAGGATCATGAGAGGAAGACAAATGAACCATAAAAATGGTTCTCCAAGTGGAAGCAAGAAGCAAGATGTACTTGCCTACTGCTGCTACTGGTAGGTGGAGAAGTGGTGTGGAAGAAGAAGAAGAAGAAGTAATGGTGAGAATGAGTAATGAAGAGAGAGAGAAGGAGATGTGGCTTTAAATAGCAAGGGGGTGGTAGGTGGGAGCTATTGGGCCGGGTTTAAGGGGGGCTCATCCAAGGCCAACCCGAAAGCAAGACAAAGAGGTAAAAAGCAAAAAATTAAAATACAGGAATAAAATTACAAGGAATAAAACGCAGATAATAAAATTGCAGGAAATTAATTAATATGTAAATTAAAGAGCAGATAATTAATTAACATGAAATTAAAGGAATTTAAATACAGGATAATACATGATAAATACTAAAATAAATATTCATGAGTTGTACATGTATAAAAATACGCATTCTGGGAACGAGAAGTGACATCTCTACCCACCTTAGAAAAATTCCATCCTCGGAATTTCAAATCCAAGCAGGTAGAAATATCGGAGCTAAACTAATACAAGCAATTCTAGTGATCAAGCAATTCTAGTGAGCAAGCAATTATTTTTACCATATCAAAAGCAAGTACTATATATATAAATCCATCAATCTACGATATCAAGTAGCTCTATCCATAAGACGATAAGCATGAGAAATCAGGACAATCAAGGTATACAGAAAAAGATATACCTTGTGAGTCAAATAAGTGTGGATACCGTGATCGGATATCATCCTCACGTTCCCACGTTGACTCTCCCAAGGAGTGATGACCCCAAGCAACACGGACAAGACTAATTGTTCGGTTCTTGAGTATCTTCTCTCTTCGGTCCAAAATGGACACAGGCTGTTCCTCGTAAGACAGGTTGGTACCAACAACCAGCTCAGAGTGATCGAGGACATGACTTGGGTCCGATACATACCTACGTAATTGGGATACATAAAACACGTCATGCACCTCTCATAACGAAGGTGGGAGGGATAAACGATAAGAAACATCGCCTACCCGATCAAGGATAACAAATGGGCCCACGTACCGCGGATTCAATTTCCTGCGAACGCCAAATCTAATGACCCCACGAGTAGGTGAGATCCGCAAGAATACGTGGTCCCCAACAGAGAACTCTAACGGCCTACGATGCTGGTCCGCCCAATGACGATGCCGATCCTGCGCAACTCGAAGTCGCTCTCTAATTCCTTTAACCACTTCAACCGTCTGAACAATCATTTTCGGGCCTAACATCTTCCTCTCCCCGATATCATCCCATGCAAGCGGCGACCTGCACTTCTTACCATATAATGCTTCGAATGGCGCCATCTGGATACTGGCTTGATAACTATTGTTGTATGAGAACTCGACCAAGTGCAGGTGACTCTTCCAAGACCCTCCAAAATCTAGAGTGCAAGCTCGCAACATGTCTTCTAAAGTCTGAATCATTTTTTCTGATTGCCCATCCATCTGCGGATGGTAAGCCGTACTAAATCTTAACTTGGTACCCAGACTATGATGTAAGCTCTTCCAGAAATACGATATAAAGCGGGTATCTCGATCCGACACAATACTGACAGGGACTCCATGCTACCTGACTATCTGTTGCATATACAATTCTGCCAACTTTTCTGTAGATTGCCCTACTCTGAAAGGAAGGAAGTGTGCTACCTTCGTAAGTCGGTCCACTATCACCCAAATAGCATCTTTACCACTTGGTGATATCGGTAAACCGGTCACAAAGTCCATTGTAATATGCTTCCATTTCCATTCCGGAATAGGAAGCGGTTGCAATAACCCAGCTGGCCTCTACTATTCTGCCTTCACTTGCTGACATACCAAGCAACGGGAAACAAATCTAGCTATCTCCCTATTCATCCTGTTCCACCAGAAATGCTGCTTGATATCTTGGTACATCTTGGTCCCTCCTGGGTGAATAGAATACTGAGAACTGTGAGCTTCTGCCATAACCTCCTGTCTGATATCTCCACTAGGCACACATAGACGTGATCCAAACCTAAGTGTACCATCTTCATGAATTCTCATCTCCTTCCTGAGTCCTGACTCACATTCTGCCCTAAGCTTCTGAATCCTTGGGTCCTGTGCCTGAGCTGCCTTGATCCTGCCTACCAAGTTGGATTGAACTTGCAGACTTGCTAGAACTCTAAAATCACTAGGAAGTATAACTTCGATGCCCATCCCCTGAAGGTCTTCTAAGATATGCCTCTGCGTTGTTAACATAAATGCGCCGCCTCTCCTGCTAAGAGCGTCTGCTACTACATTAGCCTTGCCTGGGTGATACTGAAGCTCTACGTCATAATCCTTAATCAACTCCAGCCATCTTCTCTGCCTCATGTTCAGCTCCTTCTAAGTAAAGATGTACTTCAGACTTTTATGGTCTGTTACATTTCCACTCGGTCACCAGATAAGTAATGCCTCCAAAGCTTCATAGCAAATACTACTGCCGCTAACTCCAAATCATGAGTTGGGTAATTCTTTTCGTGGTCCCGAAGCTGCCTAGATGCATATGCTATCACCTTCCCATATTGCATAAGGACACATCCAAGTCCTTTACCTGACGCATCACAATATACTGTAAAACCTCCGGGTCCAACTGGCAATGTAAGAATAGGTGCTGATATCAACTTCTGCTTCAAAGTCTCGAATGATGCCTGACATTCTGCCGACCAAACGAATGGTACATCCTTCCGGGTCAAGCGGGTCATGGGTGCTGAAAGCCTTGCAAAGTCTGACACAAACCTTCTGTAATATCCTGCCAATCCCAAGAAGCTCTGCACATCTGCTACGGTCTTGGGTACTGGCCAACTTTCTACTGCTTCTACCTTCTTGGGATCCACTGCTACTCCAGCTCCTGATATGATGTGACCCAAAAATAAAATGTGATCCGACCAAAACTCACACTTGCTGAGCTTGGCATACAACTGGTTCTCTCTCAGAACCTGTAACACTTTCCTGAGGTGGTCTTCATGCTCCTCTTCACTAACAGAGTATACGAGAATGTCGTCGAGAAACACAACGACAAACTGGTCTAAGTATGGCATAAAGATACGATTCATCAAATCCATGAATATCGCTGGAGCATTGGTCAAACCAAACGGCATTACTAAGAATTCATAATGCCCATACTTCGACCTAAATGCTGTCTTGGGAATATCTTCCTTTCGAACCCTCACTTGATGATACCCTGAACGAAGATCTATCTTGGAGAAAACTCTAGCTTTGCTCAACTGATCAAATAAGTCGTCGATCCTGGGTAATGGGTACTTGTTCTTCACTGTTGCCGCATTAAGCTTCCTGTAGTCAATGCACAATCTGGATGACCCATCCTTCTTCCCCACAAGTACCACTGGTGCTGTCCACGGTGATACGCTAGCTTGGATGAACTTCTTCTCCTTCAGTTCCTCTATGTGCTGATATACCTTGGCCTGCTCTGAATCCGCCATTCTGTAAACTCGATCTGATATCGGTTTAGTTCCTGGTGCCAATTCTATACTGAACTCAATATCTCTAACTGGTGGCAGACCTGGAAGTTCTTCAGGAAATACGTCTAGAAATTCTTCAACTACCTTCGGAATCTGAACTTCTTCCATTGCCGTTATTACTCCCTGCTCATGCTGAGTTGCCTCTGATCTGACTAAGGTGAATCTCTCCATGCCTGGAATATCAAAAGATACACTCCCTCTACGATAATCTATTGTCGCATGACTCTCTTTCAGCCAGTCCATGCCTAAGATAACGTTAAAATTTCCAACAGGAAATTCTATCAACCGGGCGGGTAAGGAATGCCCGCAAACTACAATGCTACATGCTAAAATAACTCTACTAACTCCTACGAGCCCATTACCAGTGAGTATATTCAACCTCCCTGGCAATGCCTCGAACTCCATTCCTAGTCGTGTCACAAATTGTGCAGATATAAATGAATGGGATGCTCCCGAATCAAACAATGCTACTGCAGAATATGAGGCGACGAGAATGTTACCTGCCACAACATCTCCCGATGCCAATGCCTCCTCCAAGGACAGAGTGAATGCTTGCCCTCGACCTCCTTGCTGGTTCCCATGCTGCGGCCTAGCCTGATGTTGCTGCTGGCCCCTTCCTTGATGATGCTGGGGTGGTCTATACTGGTGTTTCTGCATCGGCGGTCCCTGCTGCCGAAATATCTGAGCCTGCGATACTAATGGACGCTGTGCCAACGGCCTTACTGCTATCGCTGGCCCTCGGTACTGGCCTGCCCCTGGTGCTGGCAGAGCAAGAAACTGCTGCCCTGGTTCTCCGGACCTCGAATTCATGCGACATGTGGTAACCCGATGATCTGGATTTCCATATATCAGCCACAGTCCATTCAAGGTCCGACACACATCTCTAGTGTGTCCCATCTTCCCACAATAAGTGCAGCCCGCCGGGGGTTACTGGTTCTTCCTCTGTTGCTGTCTGGGTGGTGCTGGTCCTCGTATCGCCATATCATGGATACGAATGCCAGTGGATGGTGCTGTTGTTCGGGGCGCTGCCCCTCCTCCTCCTTCAATCTGACTGTGGGATCTCTTCTGACCCCCAGTCCTTGTCGCAAGCCTTTGAATGGTGATCTCATGCCTTCGAGTCGCTGTCAATACTTCCTCAAAAGTTTAGTAATTGTGCCCCTCTATCAATTGCAAGAGTTCAAGATGAAACCCTTGCTGAAACCTCATGGCCCTCTGGCTCTCTGTTGCTACCATCTCTGGGGCGAATCTACTCAATCTGCAGAACTCCGCTGCATAAGCATCTACAGTCTTGCCAGCCTGTCTGAGGCTGACAAACTTCTGTTGTAGCTCAAACCGTGCCACAACTCCATAGTACTTGGTCTTGAATCTTGTAGTGAAATCATTCCAAGCCACAGGACGTCTGATGCCCACTTCCTCTGATTCCCACGAATCACGCGCGAGATCCTGAAGTAACAACTTCACTAGATCAACACGTTCTTCTGCCGGTACCTTAGCTGCTGTCAGAATAGCCTCAATATCCTTAAGCCATGCATCTGCTGAGATGGCGTCCTCCGTGCCCTCAAAACGGTGGGGATCGTACTTGCAAAACCTGGCTGATGCTCCTGAATCAGTCCTCACTCCTCTTTCCAAAGCCGTCTGCAATCCTTGGTTGAGCAACACATTCTGCTCTTGTAGCTGAGTGTGCATGCGTTGTTGGGCCAATATCTGATGTTGCTGAGTAGCCATCATTCCTCTCATGATCTCCAGAAGGGCTGGTGTGTCCACTTCCACAGGGGTAGGTGGAACTATGGGTGGTGTTGGAACTTCCGGATACTGTAGTCCAACTGCCGGTTCTACTATCACTTCTTCCTGGATAGTCTCCTGAGGTGATACTGGCCCTTGTTGCTGACCAGCATGGTCAGGCTGCCCATGTTGCTCTTGTTATTGCTGCCCAGCTCTGACCAATGCGGACGAAGTGCCCCTAAGAAAAAGGGACAAGAGAACAATCAAACAACCGGACATGAAGGATCAATGAAGTCAAAGGATACCGGAATGTCAAGCAAGGGTTGAGAACAACGAATTATGAGATCAAAGGGGAACACATGTGATTGAGACATCCTATAAATCAAAACACCTCATAAGTCTGAAATCAGACCTGCATGGGCCACCACTAAAACCTTGTCATGCCCCAGAACCAGAATACTGGAGAGCGGGGGAATGACTCAGCCAGCTACGTATTACGGGTAGATGAATACCGTATAATACGATCAATGCTGTCTAACCAGACGAGGGGGTGCATACTACATAAAAGTCTTTCTATGGTCACTTCATATCTATTGTCTCAATCATTCAAATAAGAAGCAGAAATAGAGAACATGTAAGATAAAGCAGTAAGGCGTCCCAAATGCTCAGTCAAAATGTTCTTGAGATCTAGCTTTACAAAACATAGCCAGATCATATAGCAAGTGTACACAATTGTTATCAGCTGCAGTCTGACTTAGTTACAATTATGCAAAAGTAAGTACAAGACAATCCGACTAACATGTCGGTGCCAAACGGCTAAGGTATAAAGTAAACAACAAAACGAGTGGTGAAGTAAGGAACCCACTCGAGTCCTCCTGCGATCATTCCCCTAGTATTGACCATCTTGGAGGTGAAAGTAAGCTGGATCCTCGGGAACCGGCTCTAAATATGGCCATGCAAAACCAGAGAGATTAGACCTCTAATAGCAAGTACCACAAGGAAGGACGATATGAAGGACTAAACCAGTAAGTAAAAGAATATAATGATAATAGATCTCTGCTTTCCACTAGGATTCACATCACATCACGACACTTCGAACCAACCTCCCAACCAAACAAGGACAAAAGTTGGCCCGTCATGTCCTGATATTCTGATCATCCTAGTTAGGTAACAGAGTAGTGCAGTACACAAACAAATCATCTTGAACGGCCAATCAACTACTACGGCTTGCTAATGTGAGTTCCAAGTTATCCTGGAATAATGCAATAAAGATTCCTCAGTTCTTACTATGTGCGAGCAAGGCTAGTCTATCCAGTCAATCAATTGCGCCATGCATGAATTAGACGAGTCCCAGCAGGACGCCCGTCATCAATATACAATATATAATAATAATAAAAGCAGATACTGTTCCCTGCCCGTGTGGCAGATTTACAGTATCTGTGGGAACCAGCCGGCCCGTCGGGTACTACTCGTCCTAAGGGGGCTGCCATGTAAGAACTCGGGAATCCATTCTCTCCATGCAATCATTATTTTATTTAACTTAATAGTCCCTACGTTGAGTAAAATTCCATGCCGTGGATCATGGTCATTCAAATGAGTACTTTCGTACGGGGTACGATATGCGCAACTCTACAACGATACCCGTGCAGCTAGGTTGTAGGTCTTACATAGCGTAATGCAACAATCAAATCTAACCACAGAATAATCATGCCTTGACCATAAAGAACACATGCTTCTTTTGTTAGAAAATAATTAAGTAAATAAATAAATAAATAGATTGAAGCCTGCATGTGCATGTATGTCAATATTCGGGATCAGCCAGTCGATTACAATAGTTCATGACATGAACGTGTCTCATTCATTCAATTCAATAAGACGACTAGCCGGTCTCTTAGTTCCAACTAGGAACGCATGATCAATTTAGTCAAGACAACCATCGTCATCAATGGTGACAAGGCATAAAAGTCAATTAGCATTAAATGGGGTCGAGTCTATAGCTCTCAAGGTTAAGTTCCAGTCTTACTAGGTATCCATCAATCAATCAAGACACAGGGCACTAATACACAATCATTAGCATGCTAAGATTATCAAGTTCATAAAAAGGCGTAGGGATATAATAGGAAAATTATCATGCCACCATTAAATGAATAAATTAGAGAACAAAATAGAAACACCAAAGTCAGGAAGTCACGCCAACAAGTCTATGCTAAGGTCAATAAGTCACACAAGAAGTCTATGCTAAGACCAACAAGTCACGCAAGAATCGTGCGCGTAAAAAGGGTACGCCAAGTCTAGCCTGAAGGAGTGAGCGTATAAAATGATACACGCTGGCAAGCATGAGCGTGAAAGAAAATCTACACACGCATAGTGTGAATGTGATAACTAATACATGCACGCACAGGGTGAGCGTGAAAAATAATACACGCACGCACAGAGTGAGCGTGATAAGAAATCCACGCACGCATACAAAGATGTGTGCGTAACTCAAAATTCACGCAGACACGTATAGACGTGTACGTGACTAAAAATACACGCTGACACGTAAGAACGTGTGCGTGACTAAAAATACACGCAGACACGTATAGACGTGTGCATGACTAAAAATACACGCTGACACGTAAGAACGTGTGCGTGACTAAAAATACACGCAGACACGTATTGATATGTCATGCAAATAGATGTGCCGGTCAGGCCGCGCATCATAATGATGCGTCCATCAGCACCAAGCGCCTTATAAGGATGCACCCATACGTCCCTATGCGCCTAGTGGAACGCAGATCGATGCGCCCACTCAACAGCCCATCACCCGTCAAAGAACATTAAATGCTGAAGTCTGACACGACAGCGGCCAGTCCCCGAGTGTAACTCCTCTTCCTGTGTTTTCAAATTTTATTCTTCTTTTATTTGAGTTTTGAAACAAATTCTTTGGAAACATGTACACGTTATTTTCCTACTATTTTTGTATTTCTAAAAGAAAATCCATATGATTAGTTCAGGATAAAATATTTTCTCTTAAAATTCATTATTGGCGTTATTGAGTTATTAGCTTATTGACTTCAAAAAACAATTTTGAAAATTATAAATATTTTATAAGATTTGGATTAATAATATATTTTAATGGATGATACTGTTATATTTGAATTACAATGATAACTATTTGTTTGAATTAAAGATTAGGTTTATACTAATATAATTTAAATTATTTTTGAGAGAAATTAATCTTTCGATTTAGACTTATATAATTTAAATTATTTTGATAGCTTTGAATATTATTTTAAACTATTAAATTTATTGCTTAGTTGACTTGGATTGGGAATTAAAATCACTCGAATTGTTTTGATAGTAGCAAATATTATTTTCGATTATCATGATTAAATTCAATTTATTTAGTTTTAAATTATTAGCCTACAGAGGATTTGCGACCTATATTTTTGTTGAATAAAATATTGAACTTATTTAAAAATCAGATAAGGATCCAATATATATATATAAAATACGTATCTAGATCATCAAGTTCCCGGACCAACCTAAGAGAACTTAAAGCTGCTAAGGTTCCTTCTCTCTCCCTATCTCTAAATATATAAACAACACAACTCTTCCAAACCCCTCTTATCTATATACGCAGATATACATATATATATATTATCATCGAAAGCTAATATCCTTTCTATCGTTCAATCTCCCCTTCTATATATATATAAAGTTATAGGGAACCAACACTTAGAAAAGCTATCCCACAGAATTCCTCCGCCTTCCTGTCGTCATCCATCGACCCCTACAGAACCACCCCGACCATTTCCACCATTATCCTCGTCCACACCCCCGGCAACACCAGACCCCTGCCATCCCCCATCGCCCCGGGCCGCAGCCATCATTGCCATCACCATACAGCCACCTCGGCCACAATTGGAAGGGACACCCCATAACCATATCCGTACCGATAGTGTCCGTGTGTACACCACAACCATTGTGTCCAGCCTCGTGTCCGACCCCGGGCGTCCATATCCGTGTCCTCATTCCACAATTTACAGCAGAACACATTCACGTGTCCGAATGTCAAAACGAATACCGAAGTAAATAACAGCCCACACCCAGCCACCTGATCCGTCGAAGCCGTGAGACCTCGCCCGACTCCCCGCGTCGATCTCTTCGACACGCGCGCGTCACTCCTCCGCTGCCTTCACCGGGTCTTCTCTCCCAGATCGATCGCTAGCGCCGAGTCGGAGAAGGCGAGCTCTCTATCTCTCGGCCACGTGGAAGCCCCAGCGTACGTACCGGAGCGGCTGACGAAGCCGCACGACCCGCACCGGAGTAGCCGCCGCCTCCGGTCATCTTCTTCGCCCGGCGCTTTCCTTCGCGTCGAGCCCTGCTCGTTGCCCCCGACCGGCTGTGGTTCCGCGCCATGGCCGTGAGACTCCGCCGTCGTCGCCGACGAGCCCTAGGCTAGCCGCCGACGAACGGATCCATCACCGCCGCCCTCCGCTGTCCCCCGCCTGACCCCCGAGGACGCCTTCAAGATCCTCAAGCCCTTCTCCCGCGACGAGCTCCTCTCCGTCGTCTCCACCGCCATGGTCACCGACCTCTCCTCCTCCATCCGACCCATCGCCGACGCCGATCCTACCCGGCGCAAGCTCTTCATCCGCGGCCTGGGCTGGAACACCTCCTCCATCTCTCGACCGCTCCCTATTCCTCACAGTGAGCTCTCTCAAACCTCTCTCCCACTCTTATTTTCCTTATGGTTTCCTTCCCGAGGAAGGAAGATGAGTTAAATGGTTAATAAATATTTTGTGTACTGTTACAACAGAGAAGTCCCTCTTCTCTACAACAGAGAACACACAAGTATGTGTGTTAGTTTGTTTTCTTCTCTTTGGTTTTGTGAGCTTGGGTTTTATTTTGTTTTATGTTGTTTTAATTTTACTAGTTTTGTTTTGGGCCATTGGCCAGGCCTTGATAGTTCTGGACTGATTTTATAGACAAAAAGAAAGAAAAATATTTGGACCTTTGGCCTCTAGATTACAGACATAATAGCATTATTATCCATTGATTATTATTGGAATTATGGCTATTATGTATATATTAATTACTATTATAATTACTATTGGCTTTTAATAGTTATTCATAAAAATATATTATTGTATTTATGGTAACTCAAATGTGTTTTTAACGCAAATATTATTATTTGTTTAGAATGTTTAAATGATATTTTGGGCCTATATATATATCTGTTAATTTGGGTTGGGTCTAGGCCACAAAGGATTATTTTTCGTTTTAGGCTTTGGGCTTCTTTTTGAGTCTTATATTTTGTATATTAAATAAATTATGAGTCCTCGTGCCTTTAAGTGTATATTTTCAAAGTGAAGCATATTTTGTTATAATAAAGGATTTGGATTTCTATCTATTTTCAAAATTAGAAACTAAGTATTTTAAATATAGAGATTTTATATATATAAAAAAGAGTATTTTAACATATTTGATATAAACTATATATAATTCTTAAAAGGGTTTAACATATTTATCCAAATATATTTCTAAATAGATTATATATTTTATATACTATTGGACTTATTATGCAATCAATTTTATATGTAAATGATTTGTATTATATATTCCTTATAAAATAAAATATAGCCGTAAGTATATTTCAATGGGCATATATAAACATAAATAATTTTGGGCTAGATAAGCCTATTGGGATTTTTATAGTATCTCTAATTTGTTTCAAATAGAATAAAAATATTTATTTCTAAATACTATCTAGCTCAATATAATTACTAGATTTTATTCTAGATTTCTACATAGCTATAAATAATTTCCTAGTATAAATATTTTGACTATGAAATACATTATTAATCCAATTCCTTTTATTAAAATAGTCAATTTGATCATGACTAATGATACTCCTTATTTTCTTGTCAATCTGAACGTCTACATATCGACCCTAGGCTAAACGGACTATTCTGGACACAATGGTATTATTGGTTTCATCAGCTAAGGACCACAGGCAAGTACACTCTCTGATTGCTTTTCGATTCATAGTAGTCTTTTTATTTCATGTTTATACATATATCTTGCTGCTTATTGACACGCTCGTCACACGGAGTAGTCGAGAGGGAAAATATCTTAGTAGACATGTGGACTACCCAGAACTATCCCCCGTGTCTTTCGTGGAGAATAGCAGCTCCACACGACACGTGCAGGGTGCCGGATTTACCCCCTAGCCGTTCACATGTCGAAACGGATATTTCACACCACATAGGTAGTTGTATTTTATTTGTTTTCCTTGTCTTCTCCTCCGTGCCATGTCATCAGTACTTTCCAGTTTTCATATCTCATATGTTATTTACATGTATTGTTAATTCTATTGTGTTTTCGCATTGCCGTCGGTTTGTGTGCTTGTTCCATTCCTGACTGGAAACCAATATTTTTCAGTTTAGCCGTGGATTCACTTAGCTTTGGAAGATACGGGCGTACTTGCAGACAGAAAACCTAGAAATAGATAGCAGTTGCATCATTTTAATTAAATTATGAGAACTTTGTATTTCCTTTAAATATGAATGTTGTAAATTTTGTAATAAATTTAGAAATGTGAATGAGCAACAAATGTGATATTTTGAGCATTTATTTCTTGCGGGCTTGACAGTGTTCTACCGCCGACTCTGCGGCGTAGGCTGGCTTGGACACGTCTCGTATCCGAAAAGCGGGTGCGGATCGTGACAAATTTTTGTGGTGGCCCATGCAGGTCAGTTTTCGCAAAATGTGCGAACTCGTGGTAGTACCATATTAGTCGTACTACTGCGAGCCTGCGACTAGGAAATGCTCATTCACAACTAGGAGTAAATCAACTTTTAAGATAATAGTTAGGACTAGGAGTCCCTAATTTAAATTTACATTTGGGTAATTAAGGTTGCTACATGGGTCTCACTAGATGACTTTCATAGGAGGATATACTATCGTATTTTGATTTGACGGAATCCCTAAGGAGGGTAGATTCGTAACATCTTCCCGAAATTCTAAAAATAGCACGTATTCCTTTTAGTTGAATTAAAATGTGATTTTAGAATTTTATAAATATTCAGTATAGAAGGCCTTAGTCACGGTTAAGTTTCGGAGTGCAAAATAACCGAGAATTTTGGCGCTGAGAGTGTTGTCGAGTGCTTCGACTAGTGTTCTAGCCATGGTAGAGAAGATCGAGTTATAGGTGCGCACTAACTAAGAAAACCAGGCCAAATCGTGACATAACCCTAGAAATAATTTAATTATTTAATATTAAGATTATTGGCTTTTAGAAGACCCGGTTGTTCCAAATTAGCCCGAAGTCAACCGAAATCCTGGTGGTCATGTAGTACGACCAATGTCGTCCATGTAGACATATAGATGTGTATATATATTAGTAGTCCATTTCTAATATTGTGAATAATTTCTATAAATTACATATTGAATATAATTTATGTCTTATTGCTATTTAAATTTTTATTTTCTTGGAAATAGGATAACTTTCTCTTAGAATGATATTGTGAGATTTTTGGGATTTACTTAGGCTATACCTATACATTTGTGTATAAATATATTCATAATAGGTAGACATGGTGCTTTATACATATCTTTCCCTCGATCTTGAATATTAGAGCGATATAAATTTAAGTTTATATTCCTTTTTGCCTTCGGTCCTTTCCTTCCTGATCTTATCATTTGTACAACTTTGTCTTAGGTCTTCTCTAAACATCGCCATGTCATGAGTTTGTATCACTTATATTTTCTTGGACTCAGGATTTATTTTTTTAAATAATTTCTCACCTTAATCTTAAGTTATTTTTTTGGTTTCAAGAGTTATCCTCCTTAACTAATTATTTTCTTTTCAAGACTTATATTCATACTGGAAGGACAAATACTTACACCCTCTTAGAACTTGTTTGAAATTCTAGAACCTCCTTTAAAATTTCATAAGGTATAGTTAAAAGAATGTTCGTTGACTTGCGATGGCAAGATAGCAGCGCATTGTCGCCACTTATTTGAATTATCGAGACTACGGGTTTACTGCAGCCAGCAGCGCACTGGCGTGGTATGTCCCCCAAGTTGAAATAATTTCAAGTAAGCGTGAGTTATCGAATGTCATTCAAGCTATAGCTTAGTTGCCCTATTTTTTTATTGAGATATTATGTCAAGACTGGATAGAGTGATAGGGTATTCATTACCGTATCCTCATTTGAGTCGTGGAACCAAGAGTTTATTGCAGCTAGCTGTACACTGGCGAGGCATAAATTCTCGATAAAACGACTTCAGATAGGTTTACGATATTCGAATACCATATAGGCTACGTCTTTTATTGGCATATGACTATAATGTTTCTAAATTGATTTGTGCATTATTTCTAGTTACCAACTTCTTAATAAATTGATTGTTCTTTCCCTCCATATCTTCCTATTTTTTGAATTGTCATATTTAAACCCAATTTGATTTCCTTCCACTAGATTAATAATCACCCCTAGATTACGATTCTATGATCATGCTTACCCAATCGACCGTAATAAAACGATTTCAATTTGGACCATCCTTAACGATCTTTAGATCACGACTAGACTATTCGATTCTATTTCAATCGTGCCAATTTGCATGTTATCCTAGAATTCGATTCTATAATCATGACTAAATAATTTTGCTTAACTAATTGTTCGTACCACAATGATTTCAATGTTGATCGATCTTGAACAATTTTTGTTCATGACTAAATCATAATCGTGCCTACATTTTAACTAAGTCTTATTTTATTCCACCGTGATCATGACTATTGTGATCTTGTTCATGCTCGTACCAACTTTTAAATTTTGATCATGCTTAGATGACTTCCATGAGTAGCCTTGATCGCGATTACTTTCTTTTAAATTTATCTAAGTGATTTTTCCATGTTTAACATCAGCCTAAAATTTTGACCATTGATCATGCCTATATAATTCCGAGGGTAGCTAATCATGCCACATAGTATTTTTTCTTAAAATTTCAATTTTATTCACGACCTAATACATCGGATCAGCGATCGTATCATTCCTTGATCATGACTAATTGTGTCATTCGAAATTTTTAAGTAAGAAATTTTCTAAGGTGGGTAGGGTCTTCGATTGATGAACTTTTGTCGAATTCTTTTGAAAACATTTTAGAGCATTTTAGGATTCAAGACCATAGCTAAAGGTTCCAATACCAAGCCATACCTAAAAATCCCAACCATCCATCCCTAACCCTAGATTTTCTTTTCCTGAAGTTTCCAATTTTTTTTAATTTATTTATTCATTCACATATTTTATTTGTCAGTATTGAAGGCAGATTTCGTTGATACTTTGTTTACGATTATTTGCGTTATCAAGCTTGTTTCAAAAATTAAAGTTAAAAGCATTTTAGGGCTTTTAGAGTTTCAAACGCTTTCTTCCTGATTTATTTATTTTTCGATCAATTTCTTTTATCAGAAATTTCTTTTACCTTTCACCAATCTACCAAGTCTGCCTATCCTAGTAGTCCTTAAATTCGATGACGAATTTATTTCTAAGGTGGGTAGATTTGTAACTTCTCTTTCCGTGTTTTCAAATTTTATTCTGCTTTTATTTGAGTTTTGAAACAAATTCTTTGGAAACATGTACACGTTATTTTCCTACTATTTTTGTATTTCTAAAAGAAAATCCATATGATTAGTTCAGGATAAAATATTTTCTCTTAAAATTCATTATTGGCGTTATTGAGTTATTAGCTTATTGACTTCGAAAAACAATTTTGAAAATTATAAATATTTTATAAGATTTGGATTAATAATATATTTTAATGAATGATACTGTTATATTTGAATTACAATGATAACTATTTGTTTGAATTAAAGATTAGGTTTAAACTAATATAATTTAAATTATTTTTGAGGGAAATTAATCTTTCGATTTGGACTTATATAATTTAAATTGTTTTGATAGCTTTGAATATTATTTTAAACTATTAAATTTATCGCTTAGTTGACTTGGATTGGGAATTAAAATCACTCGAATTGTTTTGATAGTAGCAAATATTATTTTCGATTATCATGATTAAATTTGATTTATTTAGTTTTAAATTATTAGCCTATAGAGGATTTGTGACCTATATTTTCGTTGAATAAAATATTGAACTTATTAAAAAATTAGATAAGGATCCAATATATATATAAAATACGTATCTAGATCATCAAGTTCCCGGACCAACCTAAGAGAACTTAAAGCTGCTAAGGTTCCTTCTCTCTCCCTATCTCTAAATATATAAACAACACAACTCTTCCAAACCCCTCTTATCTATATACGCAGATATACATATATATATATTATCATCGAAAGCTAATATCCTTTCTATCGTTCAATCTCCCCTTCTATATATATATAAAGTTATAGGGAAGCAACACTTAGAAAAGCTATCCCACAGAATTCCTCCGCCTTCCTGTCGTCATCCATCGACCCCTACAGAACCACCCCGACCATTTCCACCATTATCCTCGTCCACACCTCCGGCAACACCAGACCCCTGCCATCCCCCATTGCCCCGGGCCGCAGCCATCATTGCCATCACCATACAGCCACCTTGGCCACAATTGGAAGGGACACCCCATAACCATATCCGTGCCGATAGTATCCGTGTCCACACCACAACCATTGTGTCCAGCCTCGTGTCCGACCCCGGGCGTCCATATCCGTGTCCTCATCCCACAATTTACAGCAGAACACATTCACGTGTCCGAATGTCAAAACGAATACCGAAGTAAATAACAACCCACACCCAGCCACCTGATCCGTCGAAGCCGTGAGACCTCGTCCGACTCCCTGCGTCGATCTCTTCGGCACGCGCGCGTCACTCCTCCGCTGCCTTCACCGGGTCTTCTCTCCCAGATCGATCGCTAGCGCCGAGTCGGAGAAGGCGAGCTCTCTATCTCTCGGCCACGTGGAAGCCCCAGCGTACGCACCGGAGCGGCTGACGAAGCCGCACGACCCGCACCGGAGTAGCCGCCGCCTCCGGTCATCTTCTCCGCCCGGCGCTTTCCTTCGCGTCGAGCCCTGCTCGTTGCCCCCGACCGGCTGTGGTTCCGCGCCATGGCCGTGAGACTCCGCCGTCGTCGCCGACGAGCCCTAGGCGAGCCGCCGACGAACGGATCCAGCACCGCCGCCCTCCGCTGTCCCCCGCCTGACCCCCGAGGACGCCTTCAAGATCCTCAAGCCCTTCTCCCGCGACGAGCTCCTCTCCGTCGTCTCCACCGCCATGGTCACCGACCTCTCCTCCTCCATCCGGCCCATCACCGACGCCGATCCCACCCGGCACAAGCTCTTCATCCGCGGCCTGGGCTGGAACACCTCCTCCGTCTCTCGACCGCTCCCTATTCCTCACAGTGAGCTCTCTCAAACCTCTCTTCCACTCTTATTTTCCTTATGGTTTCCTTCCCGAGGAAGGAAGATGAGTTAAATGGTTAATAAATATTTTGTGTACTGTTACAACAGAGAAGTCCCTCTTCTCTACAACAGAGAACACACGAGTATGTGTGTTAGTTTGTTTTCTTCTCTTTGGTTTTGTGAGCTTGGGTTTTATTTTGTTTTATGTTGTTTTAATTTTGTTAGTTTTGTTTTGGGCCATTGGCCAGGCCTTGATAGTTCTGGACTGATTTTATAGACAAAAAGAAAGAAAAACATTTGGACCTTTAGCCTCTAGATTACAGACATAATAGCTTTATTATCCATTGATTATTGTTGGAATTATGGTTATTATGTATATATTAATTACTATTATAATTACTATTGGCTTTTAATAGTTATTCATATAAATATATTATTGTATTTATGGTAACTCAAATGTGTTTTTAACGCAAATATTATTATTTGTTTAGAATGTTTAAATGATATTTGGGCCTATATATATGTTAATTTGGGTTGGGTCTAGGCCACAAAGGATTATTTTTCGTTTTCGGCTTTGGGCTTCTTTTTGGGTCTTATATTTTGTATATTAAATAAATTATGAGTCCTCGTGCCTTTAAGTGTATATTTTCAAAGTGAAGCATATTTTGTTATAATAAAGGATTTGGATTTCTATCTATTTTCAAAATTAGAAACTAAGTATTTTAAATATAGAGATTTTATATATAAAAAAAAGAGTATTTTAACATGTTTGATATAAACTATATATAATTCTTAAAAGGGTTTAACATATTTATCCAAATATATTTCTAAATAGATTATATATTTTATATACTATTGGACTTATTATGCAAGCAATTTTATATGTAAATGATTTGTATTATATATTCCTTATAAAATAAAATATAGCCGTAAGTATATTTCAATGGGCATATATAAACATAAATAATTTTGGGCTAGATAAGTCTCTTGGGATTTTTATAGTATCTCTAATTTGTTTCAAATAGAATAAAAATATTTATTTCTAAATACTATCTAGCTCAATATAATTACTAGATTTTATTCTAGATTTCTACATAGCTATAAATAATTTCCTAGTATAAATATTTTGACTATGAAATACATTATTAATCCAATTCCTTTTATTAAAATAGTCAATTTGATCATGACTAATGATACTCCTTATTTTCTTGTGAATCTGAACGTCTACATATCGACCCTAGGCTAAACGGACTATTCTGGACACAATGGTATTATTGGTTTCATCAGCTAAGGACCACAGGCAAGTACACTCTCTGATTGCTTTTCGATTCATAGTAGTCTTTTCATTTCATGCTTATACATATATCTTGCTGGTTGTTGACACGCTCGTCACACGGAGTAGTCGGGAGGGGAAATATCTTAGTAGACATGTGGACTACCCAGAACTATCTTCCGTGTCTTTCGTGGAGAATAGCAGCTGCACACGACACGTGCAGGGTGCCGGATTTACCCCCTAGCCGTTCACATGTCGAAACGGATATTTCACACCACATAGGTAGTTGTATTTTATTTGTTTTCCTTGTCTTCTCCTCCATGCCATGTCATCAGTACTTTCCAGTTTTCATATCTCATATGTTATTTACATGTCTTATTAATTCTATTGTGTTTTCGCATTGCCGTCTGTTTGTGTGCTTGTTCTATTCCTGACTGGAAATCAAAAAATTTCAGGTTAGCCGTGGATTCACTTAGCTTTGGGAGATACGGGTGTACTTGCAGACAGAAAACCTAGAAATAGATAGCAGTTGCATCATTTTAATTAAATTGTGAGAACTTTGTATTTCCTTTAAATATAAATGTTGTAAATTTTGTAATAAATTTAGAAATGTGAATGAGCAACAAATGTGATATTTTGAGCATTTATTTCTTGCGGGCTTGACAGCGTTCTACCGCCGACTCTGCGGCGTAGGCTGGCTTGGACACGTCTCGTATCCGAAAAGCGGATGCGGGTCGTGACACCGAGGACTGAACAGTTGACAGCTTTTTCAGAAGACGAAGCGTCGCCGACGTCAGCATCATCATTACTTTCCTTCGGCGGTTACAAGCCACGTGGCCGCCCAACCATTTCGCATGTGCCTCTGCAGCCATGCGCCCAAATCTCTACATGCGCCTCAAAAGCCATGCGCCTCAGACTTTTCTCTGATCCCTAAAGACAGAAGTCAAAGTCACTACTGAAGCCTCGAATGCGCCTCAAAAGCCGTACGTTCAGACTGGTTCATGACTCCTAAAGGTTACATGCCAAAGTCTCCTCATGCGCCCAATCCCAGGCGCATCCTATCAGATCACTCTCCACTAAATCCGAGATCTTCGAGCTATGGACCTACGACACGTGTCCATTGCTACGTGTCAGCTCGGCCGCAGCCCACAAAGGCAACAGGAAGGGTTCAACTCCTCAATCAGAGCGCATCGTCCATGCGCCTCTATCATCAATCACCACGTGGCATCCCTACAAACCGATGCATCCTACATATGCGCGCATGAGCAGCCAGCCTGCAGACTATAAATAGAGGGATCATTTCCTTCTTACACAGCGACGAACCTACGAACACACACACACAGAGAGGCAAATACAGACACTCAACGTCTCATTCCTCTCCGCAAGCTCCAGTACCCAGAGCAACTCAGACCTTCAGAGGACCAAGAACCGTCGTCAGATCGTCAACGGAGTCAATGCATTACCACTCGCTCCATCGACACAGGGACCCAGATAAACAAAAGTGTTCTCCTAGGACTACATCTAAGTCCTACATTATAACACTATTCTGTTTGTAATTGAAATTTGCAATCAAAAGATTTTAATGGCAAACAAGCTGGCGACTCTGCTGGGGACCTCTTTCTCCTCCACCGAGAAAGCTGTGTCGTAATCCGATGACGTAAAGGTGGGCTCCTCCCACAAGACGCTGGTCGTACGCCTCAATCAACAGGCGTATGAAGAGTTCATCTCTGAAGGCAGCGCAAGTCCTTCGAAGCAGCTGCCAAAGCCGAAGAAGACTCGCCAAGTCTGGGTGCGCAAGGTCAACGCCTCTGGCACCACCACCGAAGGGGATGCGCCGATACAGCCTACCCTTCCTGCTGACGTCCTCAGCAGCCAAGATGCGCCCACTGGTACAGCGCATCTCTCGAGAAAACGTGTGGCTGACCACATTCTTCTGCCATCTTCCTCTCAGACGAGGAAGATGCGTCGACGGAGCAGGGACGCAGCCAATGCCCTGCGCATCACCTCTGATGCACCACAGAAGGCCTCTGTCTTTGACAGACTCACTCGCTGTCATGGCGAGGAGAATTTAGACTCTGAGTACTATACGCCCCAGCGGGCTGGTACGAAGAAGTCCAAGGTAGCACGGGCCATGCGCCTCAAACGTGCTATGCCGGCAGCAAACCAGAATCATGCACTCACAATCATGCGTGCTGCTGATGGTAAGCTGTATAAGGTCGATTCGGGTGCTTCTGTGCCAGAAACGAGCCAACCTTCAAAGTCCTTGTCTCACTTGGGCGCATCTGCTGCGTTCGCAACTAAGTCGAGCAAGGCAAACCCTGTGGTCTTGAACTCTCGCGCCTCCATTGGTTGTGCGTCTGAGGTTCGTTCAAGTCACTTTAAATGTTGTTCCCCCACTACTGATCTGAGCGCATGTTTTGCGTTGGATCAGGGGGCGCAGCATTCACTTGACCACCACGGCGCTTGGCCTTGCCATGCACCTGATGGGGGTACCAAGGTGGCACTCTCCTCCAATGATCTGCGTAACGTGATCACTCACAAACGCCGATCAGGAGAGTCATCGGACAAGCACAATGCGCCCCTCGCAGGGCACACATGTGCTGTAGTCACCATCAACTGCTGTTGCAAGATAGCGGTCCCACCAAGGCAGTCGGTGTTCTAGCGGCTGCAATCATCAACACCTCTCCAACATCGCCTCGGGAAGAAGGTGTTAGCTGAAATGGAGCCAGAACTACATGTTGCTTCTTGCAACGTAATCTCTAACTCCTCATCAATCCGAAAGGTGACTGGTAATTCCTCGTCCTCATCCAAGAGCCAGCCGAGGAAAACCAAGACAACTGTCCCGTCCTCTGGAGTGTTTGACGGCACTCGGGGGAGAAAGAAGATCCTAGAGGAAGCTGGGGGTAGTCAAGCCCTTGTTGATCCTCCTTCTGAAGACGAAGATGTCCTCCAGAGCACAGCTGGGGTGGATCTTCATCCCGGAGATGAAGTCAGCCTCCCGGGCGTAGCTGGGGGTAGTCTAGCCCCTGTGAATCTGCACCTTGAAGACGAAGAAGTCCTCCAAGACAGAACTGGGGGTAGTCAGGTCCTTGCTGATACTTCTCCCGAAGACGAGGGTATCCCCCAGGACATAGCTGGGGGGAGGCAAGACGAAGCTCCAGGAGAGGCAACTCCCCCACAGGAGAGTGAGGCCGAAAGTGAAGCCTCAACCAATCCATCCGCCTCCAATCGCGTCATGACGGTGTACATGACTGGAGCGGGTGATACCGAGTCAGATGCGCCACCAGCAAACCTCGTCCAGCGCATGGATACCTTGGAGGTAGGACTCAAAACCCTCTCTGCTTCCATGCAAACAATGACTCAAGCAGTGTTTGAGATACGGTCAGCTTTGGCCATGGCACCATCTACTGGTCCTGACCCAGGGGCCAATGGAGAATCAAGTGTACCCCTTCAACGGGTATCCTTGGATACAGATCGCCGCGAAGCACCTCGGACGTCGGAGCCATCAAATGCTCAACTCCAGGCTGTACCTCCATCCCCGACTCCCAGTTCCACGAAAGACGTGGTTGAGATGATCAGGGACTTGCACGAGCACTTTGAGTCCAAGAACAGACAAGAGGAGCGCCAGAAGATGGGGATCCCACAACCATACCCCCTCGAATGGAACAAAGTGGTTTATCCTCCTAAATATAAACCACAAACATTGACGCCATACGGCAGGAAGGACTCTTCGTGCCGCTATCTGACATACTTCCAGTCTCAAACGGGACATCTTTCGAAGGAAGATGCGCTACTCACCAGCATATTTGTCGGGGCATTAAAAGGAGTAGCTTACGACTGGTACTGCAGTCTCCCCGACAACTCCATATCTTCCTTCGACGACTTGACGCGTCTCTTTCTCGATCGTTTCTACGACGGAGGGAAGGACATGAGAATGGCGTCCCTCATAGAGGTGCGTCAGAAGGAAAAGGAGACGGTTCGAGCATTCATCGAACGTTTCCAACAAGCCTGTTTCAGACTACCCCCGGGTATGCCAGAACATGCACTCCTCTCCTCCTGCAGCATGAACATGCTGCCTGCAATCAAACTCTGGCTCAACTCCACTCCTCCTCCCGACTGGAGTTCCTTGATCATTGAGGTCGAAGCATCAGAAAAGAAGGCGTCCAATGCTCGTCTTCTAGGAGTCAGTTTTCCTACCTTTGAGGACAAGGGAAAACGGCCTACAGCCAACAACCCTGGATGAGAGACGAAAGGAAAACATGTATTGACTGTCAATGCCTCCAAAGGTGCATCAGCACCCACTCAGAAGCCTCCACTTGCACCAAGGTCAAAGGAGGTTTATTCTTTCAACGATGAAGACACCCTGCAACTTTTCGAGATATTGAAGCAGGGTGACAAGATCAAGTTGTCAGACCCGAAGCGTCCCGACGAGGTTGGGAAAGTGGACAATCTGAGGTACTGTCACTACCATCGGTTTGTCGGACATCCAACTAAGGACTGCTACGTCCTCAAGAACTACATCCAGCGTATGATCAATGTGGATATTATCTCCGTCGATTACGAGGAGAAAACGGTCTCGACCAACCTGGTGTCACTCCAATTTGGCACCTTGTCGCCAACCACAACACAAGATGGCGTCGTCTCCATCCCAAAGGCGACAATGGAGGTGGTCAATCTACCACCTACTCATGACAACGTGAGTGGACTCATCCCACTCACCACATCTCGGGGAGAGATCTTATGGGTTCACCCTGATCTCGTCTCCGAAGTTACTCAACTGGAGGTACGCTCTGCCTCCAAAACCAATGGCAGGAAGATCAAGTCTTGCCGTATGGACTCTTCCTCCGTGGAAGAGGTACTTCCTGTACAGACGTGTTCACATCAGAACGCCCAACCTGACGAAGCTGCCGTCGAGGTGGTGCCTCCTTGCACCGTCCCTGCTGCCTAGGAAGAGGGCCCATCCAGGCCTCCGGCAGCCAATAAACAGAAGTATGTAGAGGCCCGTTTCGACAAGCCTTTGCGAAAGGAGAATGCTTCGGGGCTAGCCAAGCCCCACAACTTCGACATACTGGCACAACTTTCCAGTACTCCTTCCCGCCTATCCCTGTTTGAGCTTCTTCGTCTTTCCAAGGACACTCGTGAAGCTCTCTGTGAAGCCCTGAAGGATGCTGAATTCTTCATCAGTCAGGTCAAGCAGCCTGAGGATACCCCGACCACATGTGCACACTTTTATTGTACGGATGAAGTTATCACCAACATAACTTTCACTCAACAAGACATGCTGCTCAAGCACAACCGACACAACAGGCCACTGTATTATACAGGATATGTCGGTTCCGTCAAGGTGAAGTGGATTCAGATCGATCCAGGGTCTTCCCTCAGCATCATCCCGAAGACGTTGCTCTCAATACTGGGGATCCTAATGTACCGTCTGGCGCCTTCCAACACTACAATCAGTGGCTTCAATGCTAGCAAAAGCGAGCTGCTGGGCAAAATACGGCTGAAGTGTCATATCGGAAACCTCCGAACCAAGGTGACTTGCTATGTCATGGACGCCGACGTCAACTACAACCTTCTACTGGGTCGTCCGTGGCTGCATGAGTACATGGTGGTGCCATCAATACTCCACCAATGTATGAAGTACGTGTCCACCAACGACATCATTCGGACGGAGTTCGCGGACATTGACCCTTTCAAAGGGGTCAAAACCTACTTCACTGATTCTACCCTGTACAAGTCGCCTGACGAAGGGGAAGCCAATGATGCTGACGATGAAACAAAAACGACAGCAGAGCCGGACATGGAGCTAGAGATGATTCCCGACGCTCCTTTGAAAATTCGACTCAAAGGGAAACCGCCTCAGATGCTGCCTCCCATGACCATCAAACTACCTGGAAAAGCACCAACTGCTCTAGGTAGAATACCTACTGAAGCTCCCTTGAAGATACGGCTCAAGGGAAAGCCGCCTCAAACATCGGCTCCCCTTGTGGCAAAACTGCAAGTGAAGGCACCAATCCCCGAAGGCACAATTGAGGCACCTCTGAAGGTGCGTCTTAAAGGCAAGCCTCCGCAATCATCCGTCTCATCCAAGCTGCCAGAGAAGGCCCACATAGCCCTCTCGGATCCTAAGGTCAAAGCTGCGGTGGACTCTCCCGATCCAACCCCAGTACTCACAGATGAAGAGCTAGGTGAATACATATTTGCTGATGTAGATGCACCCTCTCTGGACAATGTAATCCCACGGGACAAAATTTTATGTTTTATCAATAATAGAGTGTCTTTTAATTATTCTAGTCTTCCACATTGGAATGCCATGTATACATTAGATAACGCTCTATGGTCATTGCAAACACAAATAACGACCGTCAATCATGTAAATCAGGTAGTCCCATCCCAAGGGGTCTATTTCATAGTCCTACTGCAGAATCGAGACGAAGAATCCATCATCTTCGGCAAGGTCGAGCGTCATCAAGACCTCCTGCCACTCGAGCCAGAACCAGATACCGGCAGAAATATACAAGTCTATCGGTACACGGACAAGACAAAGTACCTCATCCAAAAGATGGGTTACGACCTAAAAAGCAACAAAGGCCTGAACTACGGCAAGGGTCGGCGTCTTCCTCTCCGACTCCCAACACCTAAAGGAAAGCCGCAGGACTACTATCATCGAACTCGACGGGGGTAGGCTACGTCACGCCGCCGGCAACTCCAGAAAGTTCGGACGCAGAAGAAGTAGAGCATTCTCATTCACCCGAAGCATCAACTTGGGATTTCGATACCAGTATTGGCTCGATCTTCAAGAAGGTGCTATAAGCCAACATGGCATCTGTACAATCTCAAAAAGATGAAGGCAAAGACCAAACGCCAAAATTCTTCGAGGAAGAACCTTGGGCTCAACGCCTAGGAGCACAGTGGGAGTCTCGTTTTGAATTATGCGAACCCCCTACCGAAGACGAAGTCGAACAGATCGACCTTGGGGATGGATCTTCTTCCAAACCCATCTTCATCAGCAAAAGCCTCAAAGGAGAAGACCGGGAATCTTTGGTCCAATTGGCCAAAGAATATATCGATGTCTTCGCCTGGAGCTACGAAGATATGTCGAAACTTGATCCCCAGAACACGATGCATAGGCTCAATATCTTACCTGATACCAAGCCTATAAAGCAGCAACAGCGACGTTTTCGTCCTGACATCATGAACGCTATCCATCAAGAAGTGGACAAATTCCTAACCAACGGGTTTATCCGTGAAAAACAACACCCGGATTGGGTGGCTAACGTTGTCCCTGTCACCAAGAAGAATGGGAAGATACGGGTCTGTATCGACTTCAGGGACCTCAACACAGCTTGCCTGAAGGACGAATTCTCGCTTCCAATCACTGACGTGATGATCGACAATACATGTGGCTTCGAACGCATGTCTTTCATGGACGGGTATTCGGGCTACAACCAGATCAAGATGTTCCCCGATGACGCAAAATACACGTCATTCAGGACTCCGAAGGGTGTTTTCTGCTACACAGTGATGTCCTTTGGCTTTAAGAACGCTGGTGCTACATACCAACAGGCTATGAGTACCATCTTCCGTCAACATCTTTGCAAGACAGTAGAGTGCTATGTGGATGACATCACGGTCAAGAGCCATCTCAAAGGAGATCACCTACAAGACCTGAAGACAGTCTTCGATCTCATGCGAGCGCATCAACTCAAGATGAACCCTGCTAAATCCTTCCTTAGGGTTTCTAGCGGAAAGTTCTTGGGCTTCATCATCACGGCGAAAGGCATTCATGTCGATCCCAAGAAGACCAAGGCCATCCTTGACAAGGACCCTCCGAAGAATCTCCGAGAACTTCGAGGCCTGCAGGGGCGTCTAGCATACATCCGAAGGTTTATAGCAAACCTTTCCGGAAAATGCCAACCCTTCACTCAGCTCATGAGGAAGGGAGTCTCTTACGTCTGGACAGAGGAATACCAGAAAGCTTTCGATGACATCAAAGCTTACCAGACAAGCCCGCCAGTCCTGGTGGCACCCGTCTCAGGCAAACAATTTCTCCTCTACGTCCGTGCCATGGACCATTCCCTCGGCACTTTGTTGGCTCAGAACAATGATGCGGGCTACGAGCAAGCTATCTACTACCTCAGTCGGACACTGATCGGGGCCGAACACCGGTACAACCCCGTCGAAAAAGAGTGTTTGGCTTTAGTGTTCGTCATCCAGAAGACTCGCCATTATGTCTCAGGACAGACAATTCATGTCATCTCCTGAGTCAATCCACTCACGGTTCTCATGACGAAGCCGGGATCATTGAACTCCCGACTAGCTACATGGGCAATCTTGTTGATGCCGTACAACATGGTGTTCATCCAACAAAAAGTCGTCAAGGGCCAAGCGCTAGCCGACTTTTTAGCTGCGCACCCCATCCCAGAGTCCTCCAGACTCTATAAAGACATCCCGAATGAGGTCCAAGAATCAAATGTCACAGAAGAAAGCTCCGTCTAGCGGATGTTTTTCGATGGCGCTTCCTTTCGAAGCCGTGCTCCAACAATGTTGTCGAGTACAACGCTCTCATCATAAGACTCCAGCTGGCGCAACAGCTGGGGGTGGATCATCTGGAAGCCTACGGTGACTCAAAATTCG
The DNA here is from genome assembly GCA_029216955.1 of Iris pallida. Taxonomy (NCBI): domain Eukaryota; kingdom Viridiplantae; phylum Streptophyta; class Magnoliopsida; order Asparagales; family Iridaceae; genus Iris; species Iris pallida. The sequence goes on along the minus strand of JANAVB010025800.1, from coordinate 10,188,608 downwards.
TCGTTAATCAGATCAGAGGACAATACGAAGTTCGCCATGAAGATCTGGTTCCTTACCATGAAGTTGCATTGAACATTATTGCAACCTTCACCAAGTTCTTCATAGAACACGTACCCGGTTACAAAACCTGGAGGCTGACGCTCTGGCTGGCCTCGCAGCCTCATTAGCAGCACCCCTCGGGACTCAACACTACGTTACGGTAGTTGGTCGACACTTGGTCTGTCCTAAAAACAACCTATGCTCACAAATGGTCCATGCCATGTCAACAAGTGCTGGTGTTAATGTCCGAGACTGGAGGTTCCCGTTCATCGACTTTGCTGTCTACGAAATTCTCTCAGAGGACCCGAAGGAAGCCGTCTCAGTCAGGAGGCGTTTCCTTCGATTCTATTACGATACAGCTACTAAAATGCTGTATCGACGCTCCTACGATGGACTTATCCTTCGATGTTTATCCAACGAAAGAGCAGCCAAAGCCCTTCGAGAAGCTCACGACGAAACTTGCGGGGCCCATCAACCTGGCCTTCAGCTGCAGGATCGACTGCGACGCATGGGCTACTATTGGCCAACCATGGCAGCCGACGCTGTCGACTATGCTAAGAAGTACAATGCTTGCCAACTTCATGCCGACTTCATTCATACACCGTCAGAACCACTATATCCTACGGTCGTTTCTTGGCCCTTCGAAGCTTGGGACATGGACATTGTAGGACCGATCACCCCTCCTTCATCAAGAGGACACCGCTTCATCCTAGCCATCACCGACTATTTCTCTAAATGGGCAGAAGCAATTTTGCTGACGGAAGTGAAGAGCTCTAGGGTGATCAGCTTCATCAAGCACCATGTCATCTACCGTTTCGGGGTACCTCGAAGGATTATCCACGATAACGGTCCACAATTCATCAGTCATGTTTTCAGCAGATTCTGTGACAAGAACCGCATTCAGAACATGGCATCGACCGCCTACAATCCGGCAGCAAACGGATTGGCCGAGGCATTTAACAAAACTATCGTCAGGCTACTCAAAAAGGTCGTTTCATCCAACAATCGCGACTGGGACAAAAAGCTCGACGAATGCCGTTGGGCCTACCGTACAACGGTACAGACCCCGACAGGCAACACACCATTCTCCTTGGTCTACGGGAGCAAAGCGGTACTGCCTCTCGAGATCCAGATACCCTCACTCCGTGTAGCAATCACAAATCAACTCACAGAGAAAGACAATCAATGTCGCCGTCTGCGAGAATTGGAGGCACTTGACGAAAAATGTCTCCTAGCTCTACAGCGCATCGAACTCTATCAAGCCCGTATATCACAGGCTTTCAACAAGAAGGTCAAGCAGAGGACTTTCTAAGTAGGCGACTTGGTTCTGGCAGTCAAGAGGCCAATGGTGTTGACACACAAAATACCAGGAAAGTTCAAATCCAAATTGGAGGGACCTTTCATCATAGAGACGGTATACTCAAACGGTGCTTACCGCCTCGCCAAACCCAATGGGGACTTGTTCATGATGCCCATCAACGGCAAGTTCCTAAAGAAGTACTACTCTTGATATCCTTCAGATATGTACTTCTATCTCCATCCAACAAGGGAGTCTGTGGACCCAATCATCGGGGCTCACGTACAACTCCCTTCCACAAAATCTTACGCTTTCGGAACCCAGCTGTTCCGTGGTGTTCTATCCTCAGTAGAAGAACAACCACGTCCACATTACCTTTGAGTTGCTCCTCTACGCCCTACAAAGCGGAATCCTACACTCCGTAAGACTATGCTACCCATCATGTTTACCATATCCATATTACCTCTGAGTAAACATCCCGTACAGACAACCCCTGCGTTGCCGTACATTGATTGCAGAACTTCCATGTCCACATTACCTCTGAGTAGTTCTGCGTACCCCCCAGAGTCATTCCCTACCACGTCCATAACACCTCTGAGTAGGAAGATTCCATCATTTGAACCCTATATTTGCCACATTCACATTACCTCTGAGCAAACATGTCGGTTCTCCCAAACTTATTATCTGTACCTAAAAAACCAAGGTGCACAAAATATAATAGGTCCACACAAATTATCAAGTTCATGACAGCAAGAATGAGCACACCACAAAACTCTTCATTCTTTATTTAAAAGTAAAGAATTACATCCCCAGCAGGAGTTGCAAATTACACAAAATTACAAAAAAAGGAGAGACTACAATCCCTAAGCATCTCCAGGATTGGCTGAAAGCTCTTCGATCCGACGCTTCAAGTCTGCCGCCCGAGTCTCTACGGTCGCCAGGACTCGGCGTTCGGCTTCTTGACGCATCGTTTCTATGGCCTCAGGAGAAGTGTCATCCTCATGCTTCTCGTCCAACTATTGTCGGAAAGCTGCTTCCTCCTCCTTAGATGCTACATGTTCAGCCTGGACTCGTTCAGCATCTAATAAGAGTTGGGCCCGCTGGTCTTTAAGGAGACAAATCTTGGCATTAACCTCCGCTATACTAGCGTTCATCGCAACTCGCAACTCCACCTTCTCATGTGTGGACTGAGATAGCCTCTCCACCGCGGCCTCAGTTTCGGCCACCTAGCGTTCCCAGACACCCACGGTGGCCTGATAAGATGACTCAGTTTCAACGATCAACTTCTCCTTTTCTGCATCTATTAGGACGAAGAGATCATTTTGCTGGATACACCAAAACTCGGAAAGCAGCTGGTCTAGCTCGGCCACCGATGCCTCCAGAATCTCGGCCATATGATCATGGCCCTGGTGGGAACGTATCAGACCAATGTGAGGGAGTGCCATGGTTTTCGCCATCGCGAAACTTCCATTGGCATTTATCACTGCCGATACGCCCCTCTGCAGCCTCTTGTACACTGCCTCAACGATAAACTTCACGTACTCATCCGCATCCGCCAGCACTTGCGATGTCATAGCAGGAGTTGGAGGAGCTACTCTAGATGGCGGATCGTAAAAAGACCCGTTGGCTTCAATCTGTAAGGCTGAAACCTCGGCATCAACGGACTCTCCCTCAACGGGGGCTTGAACTGCGCCACTGGCCCGAGGAGCCAAGAAAGCAGAAGGAGCCGAGAGGGGCGTCGATATTGTACCCCAAGTGGAAGGAGCAACGGGGGGTTCCAGCAAACCCTTACCCTTCCCAAGCTCGGAGGGACCACCAACACCATGAGCTATCTCCTCCATCTCCAACACACTGTCAGCAGGCCGCACGGGACCTTCCCCCTCTGGCAAAGCAGCGAGATCAGCACTTGTTTCCTGACTCGGTTCCCCTGGAGTCAGGCTCGGCGGACGAGTCTCACCTTCCACATCGGATCCCTCTGCGGGGACAGAATCTGTCACTACCTCCTGGCCGGCAGCCACCTCAGCCTCCGCTGCTGAGTCTGGGGTAGGGCTCGGCAACGCTGCAGCCGACCTCCCCTCATCATGACAAGGAGAGGAATCAACCCTCTCCTCTATTTCAATCATGTATGTTGCTCCTGCAACAGGCTCACTCATCTCTGGAGGAACGTCTTCTGAAGACGACGAACTCCACTCCACTTCATCATCTGGAAGCCCTGTATTGGCTGGGTCCTCAATGTCAGAGGCCCCCATGGCAGCTTGAACCCTCCCGGGAACTGCTTCAACCTTAGCTTCCCTTCCAACATAATCTGGAGATACTAAAATCTCCGCAGGAACGACATCATCCGGAATCTCTTCTACGGGAGACATCACGATCGGAGGAATGCGCTCTTCAGATAAACCCGCCGCCTCCTTTGGTCTGCTGGCACCCGATTTTGGAGTTCGGGGTCTCCTTTTCAGCGGCTCCTACAAAAAGAAAGCATATGTCACAAAAATGGTGGAACTAACCAGACTAAGTGGGACATCCTTACCTCCGCAGGAGCTGAGTCTGTTGACACTGCCGGTGACAATGCCTTCTTCTGTCTCTTCGGCGCAGAAGTGCCAGCCTCTGTATCAGCACGTCTCTTTGGCTGATCGGCTGATGGCTCTACCTGACCCCCCGTGGATACGGTAGGGGTACCTCGATAACCCGTCTCTGGCGGGCGATACAACCGAGCCTTCGCCAACAGGTTCCCAGTCGCCTCTAACTGGGTGCCGACAATGAAACTGGTCTTCCGATCATATCCGGGGGCACGGCGTTCATGACGCAGTAAAATTTGGCGGCCGAGAAAAGAATCGGCGGCCGCGGATTCTGAACAGGCAGCGGAAAGCGAGCTCCGGTACATCCGGCATTGTAGTAATGCCAAGCTCGTGCACCGTCCAACAGACTTCCAGTGTACCCCAGGTTAATACTGGGGTTCTCCAACATCAGCTGAGCATAGCCGAATTGTCGTACAAAACGGCTCGGCAAATATGGTTCCAGGTAACACTAGTTTCTATTCCGATACACCAGATGGGACGGCCGGATGCTTTGCAACCAGCGGAATCCCCATGGAGGCAGACTGGTGGCATCTTCACCCGAATCCGTTAGGTCTTCGTTGGCCTCAAAACCAAAAAAGATGGGACCAACTTTGGTGATCTCCCACCCCTGAAGGTGGAATAAAACTTTTCTGCAAACAGGAACACTAGTATGCAACCAGCTCCTCTGATTGAAACGGCAGAGGAATGCGTCTCCGGCCCTGTGGTCTTCTTTCGATCCCGGGCTCATCATGTTGGGATGGTGCAAAATTAACCACCCCATCAAGTAATGAAACGGCAGTTCGGCACGGGGAAAGTTGTCATTCCTACCTCGTTCATGAACAACATTTCCTGCAAATTTTTGTAAACCTTGCAGCAGGTTACACACCATTGCGGGGAGTAAAGCCAGGCGACGGCCAAAAACCAACTTCACAGCTGGCAGGATTAGGTTTCGGGTCACCCTCTCCACAGAGCCTGACCCACCTGAAAAGACATAATCCCGGAGCCAAATCATCAGATACGCAGCCAACACTGCTTTGGACGACATCTGATAAGTAAGGTGCCAGAAACAGCTATAGGAGCGTTCATCCGACTGCCGGTCCTCGTTTTCCCGGGGACTCTTCTCACTTAGCCTGCTCATTTCAGAGAGCACCACGGAACTGGAAAGCGCTGGCGGAGTTGTAAACTGAGAGGGATTCTCCTTGTCTTGCTTAAAGACATAATCTCTCCAAGCAGTCACATGAGACTGTGACCTGCCCTTATCCCTCTTCTGCATATAATAATGATGACTCGCGACTTCCTTGAAGACGGCCATCATCTCCTCCGCTTTGTCCTCCAGGACTTGGAACTCCTCGTTGGTCAAAAATTATTCCTCATAATGTTCTGATCCCCAAGGGAGCCTTGACATCTCGTACATTTCATGAAGTGCGAGTCCCAGCTCCCCCACCGGAGTGAAGAAAGTCTCGGTCTGGGTGTTAAACATCTCCAGAAGCACGAGGAACATATGCATGTTGATGTCGACGCCTGCCTGGGTAGCACGGATTGCGGCAGTCAGCCCAATCTCTCGGAGTTCGGTTCGAAACTACGTCAGAATCCAGAGTGTCAGCTTGTCCCACTTGGAAACATAGTGACACCAACCCTCTACCAGAAATTCACCTTTCGGGTACGACTGCTTCAACAACAGCATACGATTTGCAAAAGTCGAAGCACCAAAAGCAAATGTGTTGTTAGGGACGTCACTGTAAATGCTTCCAAGACGTAGAGTTCGCCAGGTGAAAGAAGGCCCAGCTCGCGCGACGGCCAAAATATCTCTCTGATTGGAGGTAGCGTCGATCTTGATGGTGCCTGCCACCGCTCCCCCCTGAGATGGGGTTAGCTCCCAAGCGTCCTCCTCTTGGAAGCAAGGCAACAGAAAGTCGTCAAAGGCCATTGACGCTCAAGTTGCTTAACAGTCATGTGCACCCCTCTTGATGTAAAGAACCAATCTTCCTTGATCTTTAACACCTTTGCTTCAGTAGAAGTAAGGCGGTCCCCGAACAGGAACTCAAGCTTCAAGAAAGTCACATTATCAGAAATCGCAGATTTTAAAATGCCATGCTCCATCATCCGTTGGAGGAACCCATGCTGTTCCCGGATTTGGGTCATTCTCTCAGGAGGCTGATCCAACATAATGGCAGCTTGGACAGGATTTATCACCTCCTCATTATGATCTACTCCCATTTGACAGAGGGCAGTGTCCAGAAGCACTTCATTCAAGAGCGGGACGGTCATCGACACTGGTGGTCAGCAAAGGAAGGTGAAGATTCAGATGAAATAATAAAAGAATCCGAGCTACGTTCTCATCAGAAGCGCATACCCTGAACCAAGGCTCAAGCGTATCTGAAAAGAAGCTTCAGTGCATCATCAGGGTCTGAACCCATGCGCGTCAGCAGTGAAGCTTTGGCGCATCATCAGGGTCTAAGCCCATGCGCGTCAGCAGTAAAAGCTTCGGCGCATCATCAGGGTCTAAACCCATGCGCGTCAGCAATGAAGCTTCGGCGCATCATCAGGGTCTAAACCCATGTACATCGGCAAAAAAGCTTCAGCACATCATCAGGACTCAAGGTCCATGCGCGTCAGCGTACGTAAAGTTCTAAAAATGGCCTATTTCGAGTATAGAAAAGTAAAGAATGATGAAACCCACCAGTCACCGCCGGCCGAACGTCAACGGACGTCCGGAGGACATCATCCGCAGCAGCCTCCACAGGCTCTTTTCCTTTGCCTCGTACTCGGCCAGCACCACCGCGAGGTGTTTTGGAGGGCATCTCGTGAAAGAAGAAGTTTAGGGTTTTTTTCGAAAGAAGAACTCTAGAGAAGAAGAAAGCAAAGTGGAGAAGAACCCTCTCTCTCCATCGGACGCCTATTTATAGGCTTAGACATACGCGAAAACCGATGAGGAGTGACATCAGCCGCCGTCTCGAGTTCTGTGAGGAGATAACTGCAAATAAATCTAAAAAGATCATCATTAATCTTTTTTGGTTATCGAAGCATTATTATTTGCATTAACTGAGAGGAGCATGTGCCCCATCATTGATGTGCGGAGTATCTATGCGCCCGAACAGTCATGTGCCCCGTTGAAGACACCACCATGCTTCTTATTCAAAGTATTCCAAACCTTGACAAAAAGTTTTAAAAACTTTGAAGGGGGTCTTGTAGAAGCATGGAATTTCAGGACCAGAAATCCTATGCGCCTAAACATTACATGCGCCAGGAAGCTTAGATGTAGTGCTTGGCACAGCAAACAACAAAAGCATAGACATTAAAAGAAGAATTTTATTTTTTATAAATGTCTATTACATGTCTAAAAAAATGCTGTACAAAAGAGAACTTCTACAAAAAGAAAAGACCCTAAGTCTACAGCCAGGCGCAACAACCACCATGCGCTCTCAAACAGACGTATCTCGCCATACGCTCTCAGTCAGGCGCATCTCTTCGGCGTCTCAGACGGGCGCATCTCTTCAGCGTCTCAGCCAGACGCATCCCTTCAGCAGCTCAGTCATGTGCATCCTCAATTATGTGCATCCCTTCAGCAGCTCAGTTATGTGCCGCCCTTCAGCATCTCAGTCAGGCGTATCTCTTCGGCGTCTCAGTCAGGCGCATATCTTCAAGAGTCTCAGTTATGTGCATCATGAAGTCTCGGCATATGCGCCACTTCGACCCAATCAAATACTTCGACTAATAAAGCATTTATTGAGCAGAACGAGGGTAGGCAATCAACCCCCTAGCTGGAGGAAGAGCTCTCCAAAGGAAGAGGAGAGCACCACAATCGACCTACGGTAAAAGGAGGCTTTCAACACAACCAGAATGCGCAACACCCACTCTAGCATGAGGAGGAGCTCTTCCAAAGCCCAAGGAAGATGATCGGAGCACCGTAATTCCGATCTGCGGCTCTTCCAGCATAACGGAGATGGAGCTCGAGCATCCCGATCTTTGGATGCAACAGGCACCTTCCGCTTGCCTCAGAAGCCCTCGACTCTGACTTTTGGATGTAACAGTCACCTTCAAGTGCATCAATGATGACAATGTGTCACATCTTCACCCTCGGGAGCATCTACAGAATGTGCACGAGCAAACAAGTTCATTTCGAGAGGACGTGAGAGAACGAGAAGCAAACTCTCTCCTTGCCACTATTTATAGGCCGGGCAAATCAAACCCATGCCCCAAGTGGCGGGCTCTCCAAATCCCGTGCAATGAATTTGTATTAATGGTGATGAACCTGACCTTCAAATTCGGCCAAGTCAAAAACGGCTATTTAAAGCACTCAAAGAATGTAACAGTCGGGGCAATAAAGACGTGTCATGCAAACAGATGCACCGGTCAGACCGCGCATCATAATGACGTGCCCATCAGTACCAAGCGCCTTATAAGGATGCGCCCATGCATCCCCATGCGCCTAGTGGAACGCAGATCGACGCATCCACTCAGCAGCCCATCACCCGTCAAAGAACATTAAATGCTGAAGTCTGACACGATAGCGGCCAGTCCCCGAGGACTGAACAGTTGACAGCTTTTTCAGAAGATGAAGCATCACCGACGTCAGCATCATCATTACTTTCCTCCGGCGGTTACAAGCCACGTGGTCGCCCAACCATTTCGCATGCACCTTCGCAGCCATGCGCCCAAATCTCTGTATGCGCCTCAAAAGCCATGCGCCTCAGACTTTTCTCTGATCCCTAAAGACAGAAGTCAAAGTCACTACTGAAGCCTCGCATGCGCCTCAAAAGCCGTGCGCTCAGACTGGTTCGTGACTCCTAAAGGTTACAAGTCAAAGTCTCCTCATACGCCCAATCCCAGGCGCATCCAATCAGATCACTCTCCACCAAATCTGAGATCTTCGAGCCATGGACCTACGACACTTGTCCTTTGACTTGATTCAGCCTAAAAAGGGGTGCTAATCGCCCAAGATCTCAGCAACTGAAAGATCCTCTCCATTGCTACGTGTCAGCTCGGCCGTAGCCCATAAAGGCAACAGGAAGGGTTCAACTCCTCAATCAGAGCGCATCGTCCATGCGCCTCCATCAGCAATCACCACGTGGCATCTCCACAAACCGGTGCATCCTACATATGCGCGCATGAGCAGCCAGCCTGCAGACTATAAATAGAGGGATCATTTCCTTCTTACACAGCGATAAACCTACGAACACACACACAAAGAGGCAAATACAGACACTCAACGTCTCCTTCCTCTCCGCAAGCTCCAGCACCCAGAGCAACTCAGACCTTCAGAGGACCGAGAACCGTCGTCAGATCGTCAACGGAGTCAATGCATTACCACTCTCTCCATCGACACAGGGACCCAGATAAACAAAAGTGTTCTCCTAGGACTACATCTAAGTCCTATATTGTAACACTATTCTGTTTCTAATTGAAATTTGTAATCAAAAGATTTTAATGGCAAACAAGGCTAGAGGTGGGTCCGAGCTTGACCTACGTAGAGCAGGTGGTGGAGGTCCTTGATCGGAGAGAGAAACAACTGCAAAATCAGGCGATTCCACTTGTTAGAGTCATGTGGAGGCACCACTCTTCCGGAGAATCCACATGGGAGTGCGAGGATGAGATGCGAGAGCGCTATCCTAGTTTGTTCGGTTGATTGTATCTTATCTTTTGGTTTTTCCAATTTTAATAAATGATTGGATATGGTGATTTAACACTCTTCTAGTTTCCTTATTTTGGTCATCTTTGAAATTTTGAGGACAAAATTTTTCTGAGGGGGGAAGATTTGTAACACCACTCTTCAAAAATTGGAATATTCTAATTTTTCCTCCAATTTATTTAATCCTAATTTTTTTTAAATTCAAAAATTAGTTATAACAAACTTTTGGTGGTCCTTGTACTTTAATTCAAATTCTAACTATTTTTTTATAGAATTTTGTAAAAATGAAAAATTTGAGGACCTTCCAGCTAAATTGCCCAGAGCGGGAGGGCTTATGTACAAATTTCGCATCTCAACATTTCTTTTCCAAATCCTTTTTTCTCCAAAACCCCCGAAGCCTAACCCTAGCTCCCCGGCGACGATGAGGATGGCTAGGATGTCGATGGTGGTGGCGACGATGATCTACCCTTCCTCCAACGACTAGGTTTGTCTTCTCCAGCGAGAACGACGACAAGTGAGCATCCCCTCCATGACGAACCACGGCGGCGACGAACAATCAGTAACCGACGATAGCTACAGCTTCATCCCTGCCGGCGACTGCCAAGGCTACGATGACGGCGATTACTTTCCCATGGACGGCGATTCTTCTTTCTAACGTCGACGAATGGATCGACTTTGTCGACAGAAATCGAGATCGGGGGAATCAATCGGTCCGGTTCTTTTTCTCAAGTAGCATATTTAGAGATCGAATCCAGTTTGGCGTTCTTGATCACAGCGGGTTCATAGATCGTGTCCAACACCAAAGGAAGTGTTTGCTCATGGGATTTCGTCTTGCTGCAGTATCGAATCACTCCAGGTATGATCGAACCTTTCCAAATCTCGTGTGTGTTGCCAATCCTTGATTGAAGTTACTATCCAGATATGTTCACTTCTATGCACTTTCCCTATTCGATGTTATGCCTAACCAGGATCGGCATTTGGACACAGAAGATTCGTGTCTGACTCGGTGCACCGTATTCTCATTTTGAGTAAATTCTTCAGGTAAATTATTTTCCTCTGTTTGTGTGATTGAAGAATTAATACGAATTCAAATTTGGGTTGCTGCTTATGTTCCTTGACTTATGTTCGGTTACATTCATCTTCGGCTGTGTGTGTGTGTTCAGGTGGAGTTGACAGTGTTCGTATCTCTGAGTTGTGTTTGAACCTGGGTGTGTGTCTTTTCTGTTCATGTCCAGATAACTGTACGTGTTCAAGATCTAGTTCGTGTCGTATCCAGCCTATTGGGGTTGTGTGCAGAGTCATTCTGGACTAGAGTTGGAGGCGGCAAGGATATGAGAGTTTTAACTGTTTGAAGTTGATTTGTTTCCATGATTTGTTTTTTCTTTTTTGGGCTTAAATTTTGTATGCATATTTTACTTAAGATAAGTTTATATAACTGTAATTATTTGAATGTTGATTGAGTTAATTGGAGTCTGACATTGCTCCCATGTTGAGCTCTCGTTTTGCTTGGAACCGTTAGAACTGGAACCTGCAGACCTTGAATGTTGGGTTGCTATGTTCATATTGTCAGGATGGATAGAAGGGACTTATGGACTGGTTGATGAATTGAAATGATCTTATTGATCATGCCAGCAGTATTTGGTGTTCTTGGTAAATCCTTGTTGAGTCCGGGGTTGAGTTTTGGTCTGCGGGCTTGAATTTTTTGTATATATATAGTTTTCAGATCAAGTGTAAATTATTCTATATATGATTATTTCATTATTTGCTTAAACTTCAAATTTGTATATTTTATTCTTGCTGAGTTGGCTTATGTGTTAAACCTGTGGACTAAACTCTGGTCAGTATGGGTTGACGATTGATGGGTTTGTGTATTGAGTTGATAGCATAAGAAGTAATAAAGCTTTGACTGAACTATAATAGTAGGGTAACACTATTTCATATGGCATGTTGCTATATAGATTAATTACATTTTAAGGAAGAACTCTTTTACTAAATTAAAAACTATTTTCTATATTCAGTTAACAATTCTAGAAAGTCTAATATATATTGCTAAGGATAAGAGTAACATATAGATTGTTTCATGTTTAGTTCTTATGAACTGAATTATTAATTGGACTTTAAATAAATGATTAGAGGTAAGAAGCCAATAGAGGTATCATGTTTTAAGTTTCTAACTAATTCTTGTTATGGAATAGCAAGTGTTCTAGTTTTATTTTAGCCAGTAAATATCTTAGTTAGTAGAACTGTAATTAGAAGACTTTAAATATTTATCCATTTTGATAATTAAAACCATAGAATTATCCTAGATATATTTAGTGACCTATACCTTATTATTAGTTAGAGTAATTAGTAAAAAAACTGTTAAATTAATCAACTTGTATCAAATATTACTCAGAAGGACATACAGCTCTATTGCCTACCCGTACCTTCCCGGAGCAAGGCAAGTATTTTTCTATGGTTTTGTGCATTTGCATTCTTGTACTCTTGCTTGTGATACGTCATGACACGATATCATGTACCCTGTACTCATGTACTCCTATTCTTGTACTTACTTGTGTCGGGTGGAAAAATATACTAGCCATGTGACCAATCCCGGTTACAATACTCATGTGCCTAGCTTAGGCCTCGTATCGTGCACGCAGTCCCTAAGTCGTACCATTCATATACTTTTATGTGCTTTCATGTGCTTACCCCCAGCCAGTCACATGAGCTAGTTGTATTTCAAACATAGTGTACTTGTCATGTCTTGTACTTCAGGTTCATAGTTACATTCCTGTACTTTACCTTTCTGCACTTTATTATATGTACTTACATTCATGTACCTTCATGTTCTTTTCCTGTACTTTATAGTTCATGTTCCCTTGTACTCATTTTTATATCATGTTCTTGTTCATTACCTAGAACTGTACTTTGCTCCGCTCCTGACTGGATAAGTTGCAGGTATACTTGCAGGATATCATTCTACCTTATGGGCCAGAGCCCGAAATTTTACCTGAACAGGATGGAGAACTGTTTTAGCTAGAGGCTTCAGGTTTAGACTGTTTAGCTTTACTCCTAGATATTGCTTTAGAATTCATAGTATATTTCATTCTTGATGACTCGTACATTTATATACATAGAATTGTGGATTATGGTGATCATTCTGGGATACGTTTTAGATGTTGTGATTATATATATTTATGATTATCTGGTTAGATTTCCATAGTTTAGTATAGCTTACTTCGTCGTGTCTAACGACGAAGGCTGGGCGTGTTCGACTCGTGTCCAATTATTCGGGAGCAGGTCGTGACACTTTTGAACTTAGTCGATTTGCTTACTTAGTCGTATCGTTACGATAAACGTTAATCGATTCATTCATTGTTTTGCATAGGCTGAGTGAAATTGCATAAGAAAGCACGTTTTCTGTTTTCAATACCGGCAGTTTGATAGCAAGTGTTTCGTGAAGAATCATACCACGAGAGTCTTGATCACCGTCTTGGGCCGCATAGATTTCCCTTGTTCCCCCAAAAACTCAGCATTGTAGTGTTTTCCTTTGCTGGATTTAGGGACAGTGGGGTTATCTGCGGTCGAAAGCAAGGTCGCAGAAGAGTCTTGATCACCGTCTTGGGCCGCAGAAGGAGCTTCTTCGAGAACCTGGTCGGGGGCAACAGTTTTGCGCTTCGACATGCTGCGGGCACTTCTTGGGTTGGCTCGCTTCTGCGATGGGCTGACGCTCCCTTCAGAGAGCATTTCTTCGAATGCTCGTTGGTCAAATCGAACCACGAGCATTTGTTGCGTGGAGCCGAGCTTGGACGCGTCAGATTGCGTTACTAACTTCTCATCAGAAGAGAAGGATGTCCCCAGCAGAGTCGTCATCGAGTTTTCTATTAAATATCAAGCACAACAAATTACAGATGAATTGAACTTGATTGTAAACTCATTGGTACAAAAGAATGGCACGCTGCGATCGATTCTCTACCATCCTGAAGATAGACAAACAAGAGTATCAATTTCTGAGAAAGAAGCGAAATAACAAAGGCGGACAATTATAATTCAAAGGATCAGCTGACAAAAAGGATTTAGATGGCAATAAAAGAAATTTCCCTAAAGTGATTGAGTACCTTAAAATTGATGTCCTATATCCTACTGTAGGCTGTAGTGATACTCTAATTCGAATACCACTACACTTCTAGTCTAGACCTGCATGGGCCACTACTAAAAACGTGTCACGACCCGCACCCACTGTGAGGGTACGAGAACGTAACAACGCCCAGCCTACGCCGCAGTGTCGACGGTAGAACGCTGTCCTAGGTCAACAATCATCTAGCAATATATCTCTAAACAGTTTATACTCCCCGAATGGGGGTAACATAGCAGAAAAACTCAATCACAACTAAGGAAGAGAGAGCACGATATAAAATAGAACTCAAGGAAATAAATAGATGAAAAGTAGTCTAAGATAATCCCAGCAATATCCAGAAGTATATGGTCTCAGATACAGAATGAAAGAATATATACAACTCTGAACTCCAAATAAAGTCTAGCTAAACATGTCTCATGACTACATAAAAGATAGATAGGCCTAACTAATCTAGTCTAGGCAATCGGGATGATATCCTCAGCTAGAGCTGGGTCCTCCTGAGGGTCCAGCTCGCAGGTGTCATCTAAGGCTGCCCCGTAGTAAGTGTCCAGGCAAGCCTCCTCCTCGTCCTCTGTAATTATTTCAACAGGTCCAGTCAGGACAGGAGCGAGTACAGTACATCTCAACAGTTCATAGCAGGTTAGAAGATATAATCATGCAGTAAAGTAAGATACAAGTACTGAAAGAAGTGCAGTATGTAAACAGAGAGAGAAAGCTGTAATAGAAATATCTACTATAAATAGAGAACTATCATGTGACTAGTGAGTCAGAGTACAACATAGACATGTAAATGGCATAGGAGATTCTGATGCTACACTATGGAAGAGATTCTGATACTACACTACTTGGATAGTATTCACATGTCTACTTCTACTCCCCCGTACCCCCAATCAGTACACAAGGATCCAACCAAGTTATGTTATGATTCCACGCAAAGCCCCCGAAGGGTGGTACATGGAAGTCCCAAAAATGGGGATTCTAGGAGATTCTAGGATACCCAGTAAATGGGATAAGAGATTCTAGGAGACTCTGTGATCATAAGAGTATATGTCACAAGTGATCGAAGAACCTGTGAAGCATAGTGATACGACATGTAAGTGAAACGCACAGAACATGTAGTACCCGATGCTCCCTAAGGATAACATCTCAAGAAGGGATCCGTATAGTACCAATCCGTGTGACCAACGTGACAGTACAAGTAAAGTAATCTACTGCAGGAAATAGTTCTAAGCAGGATATGAAATGATCAAAGAATGTACTCGCCTGTATCTGAGTGTCCAATATGAAGGGTACTGTCCGAGGAGTGGTGTCTGGCTTCTAATCAGAACAGCACAAGTCACAACAAGTCCAAAATAGTAAAATGAAGCCCTACTATGCTTTTTACATGATTTTAGGTCAATTTAGGCCTCTTAGTCAACTCTGGTCAACCCTAGAAGTCAAACTAGGTCAACCAAGTCTAGACTAGGTCAAACTAGTCTATACTAGTCCACATTAGTCTATACTAGGTCACATTGGTCTAAACAAGGCTATGCTAGCTAACTAGACCCATATCAAGTACCCAACTATATCAAGCCAATATACACTATCACACTCAATATACCATAGGCTATATAGCCACAATTCATAATGCATTTAGAAAGAGAGAGATAAAAGACTAGGAAAAAAATATCTATATGCAATTAGAACCCCTATATTCATTTACACTGTACATCTACATTAATATAACATAAACATTACATACATATGTATATATCCTATACATAAACTATATTTAGAAGACTAGAAAAAATATACATATATATAGAAAGAGAGAGGGAAGGACTGTGTGTGTAATGTACATAGGGTATGTGCTTGTGTGTGTGAGTGTAGTGATAGGATACATGCCAAAACAGTGAAACAAAACAGTGAGTGATATGTGAGGGATAGTGTAATGATACATGAGTGTGTGACATGTGACAGAAAATTAGAATAGGCATGTGGGTGTTATATAAAATTGTGTGTGTGTGTGTGTGAAGTAAAACAATGTGCAGGAATTACAAACAGTGAAAGGGAGAGAGAACAGTGTGTACAAGTGTAAACTGTCAAGAGGAGGAAATGTTGTGTGTGTGTGTGTGTAATCTGGACTTGTGTGTGCAGTGAGTGAGCAATTAAGTGTGCCCAAAACTGGACTGCAAGGAGGAATTACATATGAAATTAGCAGTAAGGGGGGGGGTCAGTCCCTATACTGATTTAACCCAAAGATTCAATCTCAGATTTAGAAATAAGAGAACATACTCAAAATCAGTTTAAAAGAACTATTCTCAGATTTTCTATCTCAAAACCATGTGAAACTTCACATTACACTCTGATTTTTACCTTCAGAGAAAATCCCAGATTTCAACTCATTCTCAGTTTTGTTTCAAACTAATTTGTACACTGAAAACCCAGTTCAACTCATATAGGAAAACACAACCAACAGTTACACTCTTAACTGAAATTCTCAGATTTATGTAGTGTCAAGTGAGTAATCGCACATAACACAGGTTCAGTCAAATGACTAGCACCCTTAATCAATACACAGCTTGAAATCACATAAACACAATACATAAACCTATATCCTATCATGGTTTTTAATGTACAGAGAAATAACCATAATATATCATTTAAACATTATCAAGAAGCAAATCTGGAAATTAACAGTGAGGATTTGCTGATACACACAGTATCAGAACATATGGGAATTTCCCATTAGACAATCGAAATCGAAATTAAACCATATAAAGTAGGTTGGTAAATAGTGAATAGTGCGTGCCAGTGTCATACGCTTCATTTCGTGTCCAGGAACCCGACACAAACGTGTCCAATCAGCTAAATACACACAAACACAAGACTGCATTCAGACGGTGTCGTGCACGTGTTCCAGAGAGTCTAGGACACGACACGACACGAATTAGATCTCGTGATCACACATGGGGGTTCGCCTAGGGTAGGACTAGGGGCCTAGCACCCTGAATCGGACCCACATGTTGCCGTGTCCGACTTATCAAGCCGTATCCGTGGCAAAAATCAACAGTGCACGTGCAGCATGAAATCGGTGCGGGTAGGATTTCTCCCAATCCGCTCGATAAGAGGAGCTAAAAATTGGTCTGTGTCATGACAGTAGGTGCCCCTAAGTGTCCACAAAAACTCGGGTCCAACAAGTTCGTGTCGTGTCCAGTAAGGACCCCGATAGGCAGAGGAGCACTGTAGCACGCGCGCGAGCGTGTGCACGCGCGTGTCCACTCCACGAAACCGACACAAAGCAACACGAAGACTACCACATACAAATAGAAATCAATAAGCAAGATTAAAACTAATATTCCTATTCAAAATATTTCGAAAAATAACACCAACAGTCCCTTTGTGGCATTTTCACAAACACCAGAACCTAGCTCCTGATACATGTCCAAAACAGACACGAAACTAAGGGTACCCGACACGAAACCTATACTGGTACTTAGGGGACTCCTAGGGCTCCCTAATCATGAAGAGAAATCGAAAATCCATGGAGAAATGAGAAAGTTATCTATTGATGAACAATGGGTGAAAAATCCCCAAATAGAATGATTCCTCAAGCCACCAAAATCCCACAAATTGTTTTCTTCCTGTAAACAATCAATACCAACAGCAAGAACAATGAATTTAGGTCCTAATGGAATTGGTTTGGGGGAAAAAGGATTTAAAATAGATTTATAATGAATTTCTAAAGATTTGAAAATACCTTTCTTCTCAACTTGTTCTTTCCTAAAGAGGCTAGCCCTAAACTAAGAGAGTACTTATAGGGGTGTGGTTCCCAAAGCTTTAGGTGGCTGGCCAAGTCAGGTAGGGTTAGGGTTAGGTTGATTTTTGGGCTTTGGGCCAAGTCACATAGGCTATGGCTAAGTTGTTTTATTAATGGTTCAAACCATAAGTCATGGCTTATGACTTATCTAATTCCTAATGCTAACTAGAGTCTAATGACCAAACCAAGGATTAACTTAGGTTAGACTAGAGTCACATAACCTAACCAAGTCCATACTAACTAGGGTTAGCTCCTAGGTTGGTCTACATGGGTCCAAACTAGCCAAAATCAATTTAGTCCAAACAATTCCAAAATAATTCCTAAAAATTCCCATAAATTCAAATAAATTCTAATAAATTTAAATTACCCCAAAAATGACAAAAATACCCTCATATTAGAAATGTGGTAGTGACAAATCTTCCCTCCTTAAAAGAATTTTGTCCTCGAAATTGAAAGGCGAAATATAACTGATGAGAAGGATAGAAAGCATACCTCACGGTCCAAAAAGATAAGGGTAGCGCTCGCGCATCTCATCCTCCCGCTCCCAGGTAGACTCTCCTGGAGAATGATGCCTCCATGCGACGCGTACCAAGGGTATCACCTGGTTCCTCAGAACCTTCTTTCGTCGATCCAGAATCTCCACTGGCTGCTCTGGATAGCTGAGAGAAGGCCCAACCTCTATCTCTGAATGATCGAGCACATGGCTAGGGTCAGCCACATACCGTCTCAACTGTGATACATGAAATATATTGTGGATCCCCACTAGTACAGGCGACAAGTCTAGCCTGTATGCAACGTCACCGACTCTCCCGCTGATAACGAAAGGGCCGATGAAGCGTGGGCTAAGCTTTCCGCCTCCACCGAAACGTATCGTACCACGAGTCGGAGATATCCTCAAGAAAATCTGGTCTCCGACCTAATCACAAGCAAGGTCTCAATTAATATAATAAACAAACATGATCAAAAAATCACAAATAAGGAAACCTAAATCTAATCCTACTCTAATCTGTACCCCAAACTCCAAGGGCCTCTGGTGGCTATCGACCCAGTGCCGATGTCTGTCCTGCGCCACACGAAGTCTGTCCCTGATGAGCTTCACCTTTTCGGCCGCATCAACAACCATCTCTGGCTCTAGTAAAGCTCGCTCACCAACATCATCCCAGGATAAGGGTGTACGGCACCTACGCCCGTACAGAGCCTCAAAAGGTGACATCTCAATGTTGGCCTGGAAACTATTGTTGTAGGCAAACTCCACCAAATGAAGATGATCCTCCCAGGAACCTCCAAAGTCTAGGACGCACGTCCGCAGCATATCCTCAAGGGTCTGAATAGTCCGCTCTGACTGTCCGTCCATCTGGGGGTGGTATGCAGTACTAAACTTGAGCTGAGTGCCCAAGCTGGTCTGCAGACTCCTCCAGAAATAGAAAGTAAAACGGCTATCCCGATTCGAGACGATGCTGACCGGAACCCCGTGAATCCTGACTATCTGCCGCATATACAACTCCGCCAGCCTCTCTGTAGACGTATCCACCTTGAATGGCAAGAAGTGGGCCGATTTGGTCAACCTGTCAACGATGACCCAAATTGCATCTTTCCCTCCTGGTGTGTGCGACAATCCTGATACGAAGTCCATAGTAATATGCTCCTATTTCCACTCGGGAATGGACAGCGGCTGCAACAATCCACCGGGCCTCTGTCTCTCCCTTGACCTGCTGACAGACCAAGCATCTAGCCACGAAGCGAGCCACCTCCTGCTTCATCCCTGACCACCAAATGTGCTTCCTCAGATCTCGGTACATCTTGTTGGCACCCGGGTGTATAGAGTACTGAGATCTGTGGGCCTTCTGCATAACCTGCTCTCTGAGATCTCCACTGGGCACACATAACCTGGAACCGTGCCTCAAGGCACCATCCTCTGCAATAGAAAACTCGCCCTCCAGCAATCCTGCTCCAACCTGCTCTCGGAGACACCGCAGAGCAACGTCCTCAAACTGTGCTGACTTGATCCTCTCCACCAAGTCTGACTGAATCTGCATCCTCCATAGCTGCATCTGCACTCCGGGCACGATCACCTCAATCCCAAGGCTCTCCAAGTCGGCAAGCAAATGTCGATCCATGGTCAAACACATGGCTGTCGGATACCTACTCAAGGCATCGACAACCACGTTGGCCTTTTCTGGATGATACTGCAATGTAATGTCGAAGTCCTTCATCAACTCCAACCATCTGCGCTGCCTCATGTTCAACTCCTTCTGAGTGAACACATACTTTAAGCTCTTGTGATCTGTGAAGATCTCCACCCTCTCACCATACAGATAATGCTTCTACAGCTTCAGAGCAAATATCACTGCTGCCAGCTCCAGGTCGTGGGTAGGATAGTTCTTCTCATGGAGACGCAATTGCCTGGAAGCATAGGCAATCATCTTCCCGTGCTGCTATAACACACAACCCAGCCCCTTCCCTGAAGCATCACTATAAATAGTGAAACCACCCGATCCTTAAGGCAATGTCAGAATCGGAGCTGTCGTAAGCCGCTTCTTCAACTCATCAAAAGCTGCCTGACACTCCTCTGACCAAACGAACTCAGCATCCTTCCGGGTCAACCGAGTCAACGGCTCTGCAACTCGGGAGAAATCCTGCACAAATCTCCGATAATACCCTGCTAGCCCCAGGAAACTCCTGATCTCTGCAACTGAAGTCGGCGCTGCCCATGCCTCAACTGCTACAATCTTCTTGGGGTCAACTGAGATACCATCTCCAGTCACCACATGCCCCAAGAAGTCCACCCGATCCAAGAAGAACTTATACTTGGAGAGCTTCCCGTAAAGCTGCTCCTTCCTGAGAGTCTCCAGCACGATCCTCAAATGCTCCTCGTGCTCCTCTTCAGTCTTGGAATATACCAAGATTTCGTCAATAAATACCACCATAAACTGATCCAGATACTGGTGGAACACCTTGTTCATAAGGTTCATAAACACTGCTGGTGCATTGGTTAGCCCAAACGGCATAACCAAAAACTCGAACTGTCCGTACCGCGTCCTGAAAGCGGTCTTGGGAATATCCTCCCTCTTCACCTTTACCTGGTGATATCCCGACCTCAGATCAATCTTGGAAAATACTCGAGCTCCGCTCAACTGGTCAAATAGATCGTCGATCCGCGGCAGTGGATATTTGTTCTTGATCGTGAGGATGTTGAGTGCCCGATAGTCAATACACATGCGTACTGACCCATCCTTCTTCGACACGAACAACACTGGTGCATCCCATGGCGACGAACTCGAACGGATGAAGCCCTTGTCCTGTAGCTCATCCACCTGCTTTTTCAGCTCCACCAGCTCGCTGTTGTTCACCCGATAGACATGCTGAGAGATGGGTTCCGCTCTTGGAACCAAGTCTATCGAGAACTCTATGTCCCTATCGGGTGGCAGTCCCGGCAACTCCTCTGGAAAAACATTCATATAATCTGCTATCAAGGGGTGTGGAATCGTCTGCTCCTCGTCCGAGACTCCACAGAAGACTCCGCTGCTCTGCTCTGCCTGACGTCTGGAGTACTCGAACTCTGGCTCCCCCGGTGCTCTGAAGAGAACTCTACCCCCTCTGCAATCAATGCTGGCGTGGTGCTTGCTCAACCAATCCATGCCTAGTACTATATCGTAGTTTGGCAATGGCATTATGAGCAGGCTCACCTCCAACTCACGGCCTTCCAAAATTACTCTTCGATCCTTACAAACATCACTCACAAGGATAATGCCACCCCCGGTCGTGATCTTGTAAGTCCTAGGCAACGATTCAGCTATGATACCATGTCTAATCGCAAAAGATACTGATATGAAGCTATGCGAAGCACCAAAATCGAATAATGCAAATGCTGGACTGGAGTCAAGAAG
The DNA here is from genome assembly GCA_029216955.1 of Iris pallida. NCBI lineage: Eukaryota > Viridiplantae > Streptophyta > Magnoliopsida > Asparagales > Iridaceae > Iris > Iris pallida. The sequence goes on along the minus strand of JANAVB010025800.1, from coordinate 10,167,282 downwards.
AATCGAACCTGCGATCAGCTCTCCTATGACCTCCGCATCCTCTGCTGCCATGGCAAAAGCTCGCCCCTGCTGGCCTCCCCTGGCCTGCTGCTGGTGCTGGACGAACCTCTGCTGCTGCGTCGGCAGGGATGGTCCCCTCTGCTGGCATGCTGGAGCTCTGACTCCTCCTTCCTGGGCTGCTCGTCCCATACGGCACTCCCTCATCTGGTGGTCTGCTGAGCAACACACCATGCACTGGCCCAGCCTCTTCCGGCACTCATTGAAGACGTTCCTAGGCTTCTTACAGTAGGCACAAGTGACTCCCTGTCTCTGACACTGCTGGTGCTGTCTCGGCTGCTGCTGCTGAACTGGCCTCTGCTGGATCGGCTGCAGCTGAAACTGCCTCAGTTGCTGATACTGAAAGTGGGGCCTCTTGGCCTGTCCCCCGCTGCTGCTGCCTCCAACTGGGTCTCTCTCCCTCTTGAGCCTAAGCTCAAGATCATCCTCTGCCAACAGGGCTCCTGTCAAGATCTTCTCGAACGTAGCATCCCGGTTGCCCTTGGTCAAGGACTTGACCTCCTCGACTAGACCCTTCCAAAACCTCTGTGCCTTTGCCGTCTCGCTCAAGCCCTCTACAAACCTGCCGAGGCGGCCAAACTCCCCGGCGTACTCCTCCACTGAGAGACTCCCCTGGACAAGGCTCTCGAACTGCGACTCCAAGGCTCTGAGTGCTGAATCTGGGAAGAACTTCTTCGTGAAGAAGCCCTTGAACTGCTCCCAAGTCTGCCCAGGTACCCCCACCCTGGGGTCTGACTGATACCAGGTGCGAGCAAGATCTCGCATCCGGCTAGCAGCGGCCTCGATCTGAAGATCTGCTGGAATACTGGCCAAGCGGAAGATCTCCTCTATATGCTCGATCCACTCATCGGCATATAGGATCCCCTCTGTTCCCAGAAAGTCTTTGGGGCTCATCTTCTGAAACTGCTCGATCCCCGGTGTCCTCGGCTGCTGCACCACTGGTTGAGCTGCGGCTGTCGTGACGGCCAACTCCATGCCCTTGTCCTGTCGAGCCTGTTGTCTGTCCATGAACTGCTGGAAATACGCGAACATCTGAGCTGCGTCCACGTATCCTGGAGGCGATGGCTGCTGAAAAGGATCCTCTGGAATGACCGGGTCCTGCCTCCGAGCCGGTGGAGGTATACCCCCTGCTGCTACTGCCGAGGTCTCAATACGAGCAGAGGTGGCAGGAGCTGCAGTCCCCTGGCCTCGCCGTACTGGCTGAGAGGTAGCAGTCCCCTCTATAGCATCCTCATGAATGGCACGCTGCGATCGAGTCTCTACCATCCTGAAGATAGACAAACAAGAGTATCAATTTCTGAGAAAGAAGCGAAATAACAAAGGCGGACAATTATAATTCAAAGGATCAGCTGACAAAAAGGATTTAGATGGCAATAAAAGAAATTTTCCTAAAGTGATTGAGTACCTTAAAATTGATGTCCTATATCCTACTGCAGGCTGTAGTGATACTCTAATTCGAATACCACTACACTTCTAGTCTAGACCTGCATGGGCCACGACTAAAAACGTGTCACGACCCGCACCCACTGTGAGGGTACGAGAACGTAACAACGCCCAGCCTACGCCGCAGTGTCGATGGTAGAACGCTGTCCTAGGTCAACAATCATCTAGCAATATATCTCTAAACAGTTTATACTCCCCAAATGGGGGTAACATAGCAGTAAAACTCAATCACAACTAAGGAAGAGATAGCACGATATGAAATAGAACTCAAGGAAATAAATAGATGAAAAGTAGTCTAAGATAATCCCAACAATATCCAGAAGTACATGGTCTCAGATACAGAATGAAAGAATATATACAACTCTGAACTCCAAATAAAGTCTAGCTAAACATGTCTCATGACTACATAAAAGATAGATAGGCCTAACTAATCTAGTCTAGGCAATCGGGGTGATATCCTCAGCTAGAGCTGGGTCCTCCTGAGGGTCCAGCTCGCAGGTGTCATCTAAGGCTGCCCCGTAGTAAGTGTCCAGGAAAGCCTCCTCCTCGTCCTCTGTAATATTTTCAACAGGTCCAGTCAGGACAGGAGCGAGTACAGTACATCTCAACAGTTCATAGCAGGTTAGAAGATATAATCATGCAGTAAAGTAAGATACAAGTACTGAAAGAAGTGCAGTATGTAAACAGAGAGAGAAAGCTGTAATAGAAATATCTACTATAAATAGAGAACTATCATGTGACTAGTGAGTCAGAGTACAACATAGACATGTAAATGGCATAGAAGATTTTGATGCTACACTATGGAAGAGATTCTGATACTACACTACTTGGATAGTATTCACATGTCTACTTCTACTCCCCCATACCCCCAATCAGTACACAAGGATCCAACCAAGTTATGTTATGATTCCACGTAAAGCCTCCGAAGGGTGGTACATGGAAGTCCCAAAAATGGGGATTCTAGGAGATTCTAGGATACCCAGTGAATGGAATAAGAGATTCTAGGAGACTCTGTGATCATAAGAGTATATGTCACAAGTGATCGAAGAACCTGTGAAGCATAGTGATACGACATGTAAGTGAAACGCACAGAACATGTAGTACCCGATGCTCCCTAAGGATAACATCTCAAGAAGGGATCCGTATAGTACCAATCCGTGTGACCAACGTGACAGTACAAGTAAAGTAATCTACTGCAGGAAATAGTTCTAAGCAGGATATGAAATGATCAGAGAATGTACTCGCTTGTATCTGAGTGTCCAATATGAAGGGTACTGTCCGAAGAGTGATGTCTGGCTCCTAATCAGAACAGCACAAGTCACAACAAGTCCAAAATAGTAAAATGAAGCCCTACTATGCTTTTTACATGATTTTAGGTCAATCTAGGCCAAAGTCAACTCTTGGTCAACTCTGGTCAACCCTAGAAGTCAAACTAGGTCAACCAAGTCTAGACTAGGTCAAACTAGTCTATACTAGTCCATATTAGTCTATACTAGGTCACATTGGTCTAAACAAGGCTATACTAGCTAACTAGACCCATATCAAGTACCCAACTATATCAAGCCAATATACACTATCACACTCAATATACCATAGGCTATATAGCCACAATTCATAATGCATTTAGAAAGAGAGAGACAAAAGACTAGGAAAAAATATATATATATTCAATTAGAACCCCTATATTCAATTACACTGTACATCTACATTAATATAACATATACATTACATACATATGTATATATCCTATACATAAACTATATTTAGAAGACTAGGAAAAATATACATATATATAGAAAGAGAGAGGGGAGGACTGTGTGTGTAATGTACATAGGGTATGTGCTTGTGTGTGTGAGTGTAGTGATAGGATACATGCCAAAACAGTGAAACAAAATAGTGAGTGATATGTGAGGGATAGTGTAATGATACATGAGTGTGTGACATGTGACAGGAAATTAGAATAGGCATGTGGGTGTTATATAAAATTGTGTGTGTGTGTGAAGTAAAACAATGTGCAGGAATTATAAACAGTGAAAGGGAGAGAGAACAGTGTGTACAAGTGTAAATTGTCAAGAGGAGGAAATGTTGTGTGTGTGTGTAATCTGGACTTGTGTGTGCAGTGAGTGAGCAATTAAGTGTACCCAAAACTGGACTGCAAGAAGGAATTACACATGAAATTAGCAGTAAGGGGGGGGGGGGGGGGGGGGGGGGGGGGTCAGTCCCTATACTGATTTAACCCAAAGATTCAATCTCAGATTTAGAAATAAGAGAACATACTCAAAATCAGTTTAAAAGAACTATTCTCAGATTTTCCATCTCAAAACCATGTGAAACTTCACATTACACTCTGATTTTTACCTTCAGAGAAAATCCCAGATTTCAACTCATTCTCAGTTTTGTTTCAAACTAATTTGTAAACTGAAAACCCAGTTCAACTCATATAGGAAAACACAACCAACAGTTACACTCTTAACTGAAATTCTCAGATTTATGTAGTGTCAAGTGAGTAATCTCACATAACACAGGTTCAATCAAATGACTAGCACCCTTAATCAATACACAGCTTGAAATCACATAAACACAATACATAAACCTATATCCTATCATGGTTTTTAATGTACAGAGAAATAACCATAAAATATCATTTAAACATTATTAAGAAGCAAATCTGGAAATTAACAGTGAGGATTTGCTGATACACACAGTATCAGAACATATGGGAATTTCCCATTAGACAATCGAAATCAAAATTAAACCATATAAAGTAGGTTGGTAAATAGTAAATAGTGTGTGCCAGTATCATACCCTTCATTTCGTGTCCAGGAACCCGACACAAACGTGTCCAATCAGCTAAATACACACAAACACAAGACTGCATTCAGACGGTGTCGTGCACGTGTTCCAGAGAGTCTAGGACACGACACGACACGAATTAGATCTCGTGATCACACATGGGGATTCGCCTAGGGTAGGACTAGGGGCCTAGCACCCTGAATCGGACCCACATATTGCCGTGTCCGACTTATCAAGCCGTATCCGTGGCAAAAATCAACAGTGCACGTACAGCGTGAAATCGATCCGGGTGGGACTTCTCCCAATCCGCTCGATAAAAGGAGCTAAAAATTGCTCTGTGTCATGACAGTAGGTGCCCCTAAGTGTCCACAAAAACTTGTGTCCAACAAGTTTGTGTCGTGTCCAGTAGGGACCCCGATAGGCAGGGGAGCACTGTAGCACGCGCGCGAGCGTGTGCACGCGCGTGTCCACTCCACGAAACTGACACAAAGCGACACGAACACTACCACATACAAACAGAAATCAATAAGCAAGATTAAAACTAATATTCCTATTCAAAACATTTCGAAAAATAACACCAACAGTCCCTTTGTGGCATTTTCACAAACACCAGAACCTAGGTCCTGATACGTGTCCGGAACGGACACAAAACCAACGGTACCCGACCCGAAACCTATACTGGTACTTAGGGGACTCCTAGGGCTCCCTAATCATGAAAAGAAATCGAAAATCCATGGAGAAATGAGAAAGTTACCTATTGATGAACAATGGGTGAAAAATTCCCAAATGGAATGATTCCTCAAGCCACCAAAATCCCACAAATTGTTTCCTTCCTGTAAACAATCAATACCAACAGCAAGAACAATAAATTTAGGTCCTAATGGAATTGGTTTGGGGGAAAAAGGATTTAAAATGGATTTATAATGAATTTCTAAAGATTTAAAAATACCTTTCTTCTCAACTTGTTCTTTCCTAAAGAGGCTAGCCCTAAACTAAGAGAGTACTTATAGGGGTATGGTTCCCAAAGCTTTAGGTGGCTGCCAAGTCAGGTAGGGTTAGGGTTAGGTTGATTTTTGGGCTTTGGGCCAAGTCACATAGGCTATGGCTAAGTTGTTTTATTAATGGTTCAAACCATAAGTCATGACTTATGACTTATCTAATTCCTAATGCTAACTAGAGTCTAATGACCAAACCAAGGATTAACTTAGGCTAGACTAGAGTCACATAACTAACCAAGTCCATACTAACTAGGGTTAGCTCCTAGGTTGGTCTACATGGGTCCAAACTAGCCAAAATCAATTTAGTCCAAACAATTCCAAAATAATTCCTAAAATTCCCATAAATTCAAATAAATTCTAATAAATTTAAATTACCCCAAAAATGAAAAAAATACCCTCATACTAGAAATGTGGTAGTGACAAATCTACCCTCCTTAAAAGAATTTCGTCCTCGAAATTGAAAGGCGAAATACAACTGATGAGAAGGATAGAAAGCATACCTCACGGTCCAAAAAGATAAGGGTAGCGCTCGCGCATCTCATCCTCCCGCTCCCAGGTAGAATCTCCTGGAGAATGATGCCTCCATGTGACGCGCACCAAGGGTATCACCTGGTTCCTCAGAACCTTCTTTCGTCGATCCAGAATCTCCACTGGCTGCTCTGGATAGCTGAGAGAAGGCCTAACCTCTATCTCTGAATGATCGAACACATGGCTAGGGTCAGCCACGTACCGTCTCAACTGTGATACATGAAATACGTTGTGGATCCCCACTAGTACAGGCGGCAAGTCTAGCCTGTATGCAACGTCACCGACTCTCCCGCTGATAACGAAAGGGCCGATGAAGCGCGGGCTAAGCTTCCCGCCTCCACCAAAACGTATCATACCACGAGTTGGAGATATCCTCAAAAAAACCTGGTCTCCGACCTAATCACAAGCAAGGTCTCAATTAATATAATAAACAAACATGATCAAAAAATCACAAACAAGGAAACCTAAATCTAATCCTACTCTAATCTATACCTCAAACTCCAAGGGCCTCCGGTGGCTATCGGCCCAGTGCCGATGTTTGTCCTACGCCACGCGAAGTCTGTCCCTGATGAGCTTCACCTTCTCGGCCGCATCAACAACCATCTCTGGCCCCAGTAAAGCTCGCTCACCAATATCATCCCAAGATAAGGGTGTACGGCACCTACACCCGTACAGAGCCTCAAAAGGTGACATCTCAATGCTGGCCTAGAAACTATTGTTATAGGCAAACTCCACCAAATAAAGATGATCCTCCCAGGAACCTCCAAAGTCTAGGACGCACGTCCGCAGTATATCCTCAAGGGTCTGAATAGTCCGCTCTGACTGTCCGTCCATCTGGGGTGGTATACAGTACTAAACTTGAGCTGAGTGCCCAAGCTGGTCTGCAGACTCCTCCAGAAATGGGAAGTAAAACGGCTATCCCGATCCGAGACGATGCTGACCGGAACCCCGTGAATTCTGACTATCTGCCGCATATACAACTCCGCCAGCCTCTCTGTAGACGTACCCACCTTGAATGGCAAGAAGTGGGCCGAACTTAGACTCACAATACAAACTCGCTTGTACAAAGAAAGACTAGGGACGAAAACCTAGGTACAGCAATCTAAGTACAATTATTTATTTTAGATTCTGGGGGGTGACGATAGAGGCTCGGGAAGGCGATGGCAGCCCTGCCTTACTCCTTGGACGATCGGTATGCAGCCTTGGCTCCAGAAGATTGCTCGACGTTGAAGAAATGCTCTCTTTGCTCTCTCTCTCTCTGCTTTTTTTTCTAAGTCTTCTGGTGCTCTCTGATCTCTCAACAGCCGGGGGTCGTGGTCGTTTGCAAGGGAATAGCACCTTACAATTTATAATAAGAGGAATGCAATCATTAGGGTTTGCAATGATGCCCCCTTAGAATGGCGGCGGCCTGTGGATTGTTCAATCTGGGCCATTAATCTTGAGTGTGATGAATCTGGGCCACTTAATGTAGATTGCCCCAAATCCCATCAGTAATTAATGCTGATTGGAATGAATCTCCGTGATGATGATTTGCTGAATCTGAATGAATAAATTTAATTCATTCTCCTGCCACGTATTCCAGATTATTGGGATTGTAGTAAATCTGGGAAATTGATTGGCTTTATGATACGTGTCCTGGGAATTACTGAGGGGATCTGAGCCGCATGAAGATTGAGCCACATAAGGATGGAGCCGCATATGACTGGCCACGTGTCAGGGCTGCTTGGGGAGTGGCCCCCGATCCTTTGAACCATATGATGGGTAGTAAGTCGCATGGAAATGATCCTTGCGAGCCGTATGGGGATGCATCTGCCCAAGCCGCATGAGACTGTTTTGGCCTTAGACGCATAGGGCGGCCTCATTCTGAACCACATGGGAAGTTTTCGCTCGAGCCGCATACGAACGCCCACGTGGCAAGGCCACGTGGCATTTTATGGATCTCGGAAGATTGTGTCAGAGATCTCTTTCTCTTCCCTAGGGGTCTATCATTATGGCAGAGTCATAATTACCTCTTTTGTGTCAGGGCTGTCACTTTTTCAGAGTTGTCAGCCGTCAAAATAATTAATACAGGAGGGCGAAGGATAGGACTGTCAAGCCACGTGTCTTCTGAGCCGTATGGAATACCTCGGCCGTATAGTCCCTTGTGCCGTATGACTCTCCTAGCCGCATGGGCTTTCTGAGCCACATGGGATTTCTTGGCCGTATGGATCTTTCTTTATTATTTATTTTCCATGCTTCTACAAGACCCCCTTCAAAGTTATCAATTTGTAAAATTGAAATACTTTGAATAAGAAGCATGGTTGTATTCTTCTGACCGTATATGAAGTCCTGGCCGCATGGATGTTTCAGCCGCAGGGACCTCTGAGCCGCATAGCTTCTTGCCACGTGTGCAGGTCTTTAATTGTCTCCAATTCATTTCAGCGCCGTCTTTAGGAGGAAATTCCAAGGGTCGGCTCATTAAATCTTTCAGATTTTATGCCCTGGGTGAATCTCGGAGACGAAATTCGAGGAGTCGGTTTTGCTTTTTACGAGGCGGTTACTGGTCCACGTGTCCTCCTTCTCTCGTCCTCCTATAAATAGGAGGAGTTTGGAGAGAGAAAGGGCTTCTTTACTTTCTTTTTTCCTCAAATCTTCCCTATCTCGATTTTCCTTTTCCTCTCCGATAACTAATGGCTCCCAAGAAGACCGTGGCAGCAAAGGGCAAGAAGGCAGTCTCTACTTCCGCCTCGACTGCGGCTGCTCCTCCGCCGGTCGTCGTACCTGATGTTCATCCTGACGTTGATCTCCCCATTACTGGTAAGAACAATGTATGAGTTAAAGAACCCTAACTGCCATGGCTACGTCGCATACTTTATGCACGAGTCTTTGTGAGCCACATGTTCGTCCTACGGCTGAGCTGCGAGCCGCATAAGAAAACCACCGTGTCCGCATACGCGCTTCATCGACGAAGTCGCATAAGCGACGCTAAGCCGCATGGACTTTTATTGAACGGAGCCGCATAAGTGCTCTTCTGAGCTTGAGCCGTATGAGGCTTTGTTAAGTTGGAGCCGCATAAGGCTTCATTAAGTTGGAGCCGCATGGATGTTTTCCTGAGCCGCATCAGGCTTGGAAGCACCCAATCAGCTCTTTTTATCCATCCATTTAACTTACCTTTCTCTGTCTTCTCTTCAGTGAATCTGTCGGTTAATGCTGCTGGAGAACTCTTGGTGGGTAGCGTCCAAGCTGCTCTCGGCTATAGGTACGACCATATTGGCATATGACGGACCAGTTTCCGAGTGATGAGCCTCCGGCTAGACTGAATGCCATCAAGGACCAGTCTTTCCATTTCCTTAACGCTATGATGAACTCCAGGAAATTCGAAGGAGAATATTTGAAGCCTGCGTTCTTCTTTGGAGACGCCTTGACTGTGGAGAACAATCATGTTCTGGAGGTATCGGAGAACTGGAGTTTTGTCTCTAACGGGATGGCGATCCGCATCCCCCAAATGGAGCGACACTTCCCGTTATCTTGGTTCAATATGCTTCCACTAGACTGGAAGATGGGAGAGACTTTAACTCCTACCCGAGGTGGGATGTTTGTGGGAGACATCCATTATAACAACAGCATGAAGTCAGTGACTGCAGGCAAGGTGCACACCAGTTATTCTGTAATGGGATTGGTCCCAGGTACTTTCTTGAACGTGCCGGGCCCCAATTTTATATTTTTTACCGCCGACACTTTTATAAATCAACTTACTCGGAAGGGCTCCTACCCCATCGGTCGGTTGATGCTCCCTAGTTGGACACATCATGTTCCTTCGTGGACCAATCTGTCTACATGGATCTTGCAAAAGTACGAGGCCTTTTTGTGTGAGATTGGCCTTTACCATGCTATTCGGGGCACCAGCCATGGCTTGCCCATAAATAAGAAGTTGTTCATGTCTCTGCTGGAGATGTATAATTGCCGTACGGGAACCTTCTATACACCCATAGGGGAAATGGGGCTTGCGCTCCACGAAATGCACGCGGTCTCCAAGCTTTCTTGGGGGGACGAAGCTTTTGAGGCGTATACTCCCACGAATGAGGAGTTCAAAGATTTGGAAAGACGGTATCCAGGCTTCGTAACCCTTTACCAAGAGATATTGTGCCATTATAGCACATGTCATCAGATAGCCAGAAAGGATAACAACTCGGAAGGGAATGCTCCCCACATTAAGGACTGGGTGCACTATCTCTTCCCGACGGATGCCTCAGGTCGGGTTACTTCCCGTCGCCCTCGATCTCGGAAGGCGGTTAAAGACTTGGTGTCGTCGGCTAAGAGGGTGGCCACCACCAGTGATAGATTCGGGAGTAAGACCGACTCTTTCGGTTATTTTTACCAGGATACCCAAGAGCTGTCGGAGAAGGCGCTCCTGGCAGGATTTCTGATGATATGGCTACGAAATTGTGTAGTCTCTGGAGGAGCTGGTTCTATCGAGAGAATTAGTCATAATTTCATCCTTCCGGCCGTGAAGTTAGTTTTGCGAATCAGGCTAGCTCTCCTCCCGGCCATAGTGTGCAGCATACACCGTGGCCTTCGCACTTTCACATCCAAGGTCATTGCCCGCGATGTGACAAAAGATTTTGAACGGACTGAGCTGCCCTATCATTATCTGATGGGGTGGCTGTTGATGCATTATCCGTCGTTGATGAGACCGGGCTCTGAAGACGACGTAACTGATGACGACGCTTTTATCTTCTGCTATCGTAATGAGTCTTGGGAGTTCGAGACCATGCGTGCTTGCCGTATGGCACTGGCGAGGGCAGACATGTACAATATTTTCATATCTGTCCCTCGTTTTACTGATGAGGAAATAGCGGCTGTCCATCTCGACGGTATTGGGCCCCCTCAACTTCTGTACGGCCAGATGCTTTTGTGGCTGCATAACATCCGCCCCGCTCATCTGGTTTATTGCAACCGTAATACTGTCTTTCTGGAGCCTTATCTGCCTAGCAGGTTTGCCCGGCAGTTTGGATATAGTCAGCTTTTTCTAGACAGTCCCCGCTCTTGTCTGGGTTTCGAAGGTAGCCTTTTTGACGGCATCAGGACCTGGCACTACTATGATACATTCCATACCCGTACCGTTTTCTCAGTCCCTGCTATTAAGGCCTCAGTTGAGATCTTGTATATGGCGGCTCTGTATCATGTCATGGCGAACAAGCCCCCTATCGGTTTTAACCCGGGTGCCAGTTTCATTGTTAGTACCGGCCTGGATGAGGGTTCCCAGGGGGCCAAGACAAGGAAGAGGAATAACAGAGTCGAAGTACCGGATTCGGACTCCGCTGCTGCAGATGATGAAGGCGACGAGCATGATGGAGATGACTCTTCCTTTCCAGTGGCAGCTGTAGGGGTGGATCAACCGCCTGTTTTGCCAGGTGAGATGGTGGTAGATCAGCCATCCGTTGTGCCCGGCCCTGCACGAAAGCGTAGCAGGCAAATTTCTCCTGTTGGCGGCATTCCTCACTCCCGAAAACTGGCTGTGACCAGACACCGCAGGCTAACTATAAAGGAAAGTGGCGAGGAAGTTGACCCCGCATCAGAGGTAAATAAGTTACTATCGGTTCTTCCTTTCTTCTAGCTTTGATTTTAATCATCTTCCTTCCCTTTTGTAGGCGTCAGAAGAAGAGGACTCTCAAGTCGCCGAGGTCGTGACTCGGGATGACGGGGGCTCTGGTGAGCCTGGCCCTGAAATTGCTGAATTCCATCAAGATGATGCTGATCGAGTTGCCTCTCCCTCCGAGGTGGCTGGGACAGAGGAGCCGGCCGAATTTAATTTGGAGATCGCGGGTGAGGAGACCATGCCAGGTGTGAACGAGCTGCAGCCTCCATGCTCCTCTCCTAGTAAGATAAGCTGAATCTTAACTTGCGAGAAGGCCTATCTGCTCTATCATCACATCCTACGGGTCACGTCGATTGATTATTGTCATGGACATGCAGGTCCTGCCTCTCCAGTGCCGAGGACGGACATTGTTGAGACAGATTCTGCCGAAGGGGCACTGGCGGAGGGGAGCGTACTCGCTCCCCTTTCGGCTCGTCTTGATGGGCCTCCTGCGGGCTCGAGTTTGGCAAGTCCGATGATGGGACAACCCGGGCAGGGGACGATGGTCCTTGTGTCTTCCTCTGCTCGGGCGGCCCCGAGAGTCGACCTCTCCGTCCGGCCAAGTGTCCAGGCTCTTCGGGTGGCAGAGAAAGAGCTAGCCTCTATCCGTGCGTCATTCTGCTAGGAAGTTTCCCCCCTGGTGGCAAGTTCTAGCACAACTCCTTCGATGTTGCCGGACATGCTTCCTCTGACGCCGTCCTCTACAAAGGTCCTGGACGAAGCGTTACAGGACGTGGTCGACAGCTTTTATCGTCACTTAAAAAGGGGGACAGAAGCTGCTGTGGAGAGAGGGACCTCTTTCGTCTTGGCCCGGCAATGCGCCCAGGGTCAAATTGATATCCTTAAGGCCCTTCCCGGTGGGGCAGGGGTGGCCGCACTTCTGGAGGCGAAATTGTTAGAGACTGATCAGCTGGTGGCCCAGCTTCAGGTACTGCGGCAGGCTTATCTGTCTGCTGCTATAGATCAGGAGTGCGGTTCCCTTACAACTGCTATAGAGAAGGCGAGGGCTGCTCAGGATAAAACTACGCCGGCCATACTGAAGGATCTCCGTACTCTATCTGATCGATATGATCAATTGAGCCATGAGAGTGAAGATGTTACGGCTCGGGAAGTGACTGCCTCTCGCGGGATTACTGACACGCGGGAGCAGATCCTTGAGCTTCAGAGGAAGTTAACTTTCTTTGAGTCTGAGCTTGAGACTGCCCGTATTGACAGGGGGATAATTATCCAGGAGGCTGACAAAGTCATTCAAGCTTCGGCTGACCTGGAAATGGCTCTGAAGAAGTTGGACGACGACTGGCGGGCACTCATGGACCTGGATAATGGGGAGCGGTTGTCCCAGGAGGCTGAGCGCCGAGCTAGACAGAGGCTTCAGCGGGGTACTGCCTTGGTGAGAAACCGTCTCTTGGAATTGTGTAATGCCGAACTATAGTCGGCCTTTCCTTCTTTCGTTTATGTTCTCTTTTCATTTTTCTTTTTTTTTGAGAGAGGGACATGGTCCCCAAAATATGTAATACTTTTTCGTCTTTCAAATAAAGAGTACTTTCCATTCTACCCTTCATTTGTCTTGCTTGTTGTGCCTATGGTGATGTTTGCCCCGCATAGGGGACTTGTTTGTGGACCTGTTACCCCTGGCATACCTTGGTTTTAGGTACGGGTAACAAGTTTGATTGGGGATACCTAGAATGGTTCCACGCTAATGTTGTCGTGGACGTTCTGAGTATCGGGAGAAGGGATGCCATGGAGCAGCTGGGCTTCCGGGGCATGATGATGAATGATGGGCCTTTGCTGAGAAATTCAGCAGAGGATATTTGTGGGCCTATTATCCTTGGCGTACCCAGGGTTAGGATACGGATAATAGGATAAAGTAGAACCAACATGCTTACTCAGAGGTAATGAGAACATGGCAAGCATGAGGGTTTTCTTACCGCAGAATCTTCCTACTCAGAGGTGATGAGGACATGGCAGGAGTGGACTCAATGGAGAATATTTGTGGACCTACTATCCTTGGCGTACTCCGATTGTGGGTACAGATAATAAGTCGAAAAGGAGTCAACATACTTACTCAGAGATAATGAGGACATGGCAAGTATGAGGGTTTTCTTCGACGGAGCCTTCCCACTCAGAGGTAATGAGGACATGGCAGGAGTGGGCTCAATGAAGGGGGTACAGAGAACGACTCAGAGGTAATGAGGACATGGAAGTTCTATGTAGAGGGGTGATTTGTTTTTTTGGCGGAATTAAGACGACTCAGAGGTAACATCGACATGGTCGTTTTGGAAATTTGTGGATCTGGGAGTGCAGGTAATGGATCATGAGGAAGGAGCTCCTTCAGAAAGAAAGTTCAGAGGTATGTTCATACATAACTTTCTCCCGAAGGAGTGACCGGGATGTAAGTTCAGGGGTACCAGCGGGTACATAACTCGACAATCCGAGAATTTTGGAATCAAAATGCAAGTTCAGAGGTACCAGCGGGTACATGACTCGATAATCTGGAATATTGTGAGAGTGAGTTCAGTGGTACCAGTGGGTACATGACTCGATGATCTGGAATATTGTGAGAGTGAGTTTAGCGGTACCAGCGGGTACATGACTCAATGATCGAAATATTATGAATATGAGTTCAGCGGTACCAGCGGGTACATGACTCGATGATCGAAATATTGTGAATATGAGTTCAGCGGTACAAGTGGGTACATGACTCGATGATCTGGAAAATGTCGTTTAGACATAGTATTTCTTCTGGAACTTGCCGTTGACGGGCAACATGAGCAAGTCTCCGTTTTGTTTTGTGAGGCGGTAAGCACCGTTGGAGAATACGGCCTCAATGATAAACGGACCTTCCCATTTTGGCTGGAATTTGCCGACGGTTTTGTGAGTCATGACCATCGGCCTCCGGACTGCTAGAACGAGATCGCCTATTTGGAATGTTCTGATTTTAAGCTTCTTGTTGAAGGCTCCAGAGATGCGTGCTTGGTATAGCTCGATTCATTGCTGAGCCAAGAGGTGCTTTTCATCTAAGGCCTCTAATTCTTGTAGCCGACGACGGTAGTTATCGTCCGTTGTCAATTGGTAAGTAAGGGCGACGCGAAGTGAGGGTATCTGAGTCTCCAATGGGAGAACTACCTCACTCCCGTATACCAGGAAAAATGGCATATTTCCAGTAGCTGTTCGGACTGTAGTACGGTACGCCCATAAATATTCACCAAGTTTCTCGTTCCAGTCGCATTTGTTGGAAGAGACAAACTTCTTGAGAAGTTTGATGATTGTTTTGTTGAATGCCTCTGCCAACCCATTTGCTGCCGGATTGTATGGTGTCGAAGCAATATTCTGGATGCGATGCTTGTCGCAGAACCGATAGAAGGCGTGGCTTGCAAACTGCGGACCATTGTCGTGGATGATCCTTCGGGGCAGTCCAAAGCGATATATGATGTGATGCTTAAGGAAGCAGATCACGTTTGACGTCTTCACTTCTGCAAGCGGGACAGCTTCCGCCCATTTGGAGAAGTAATCTGTGATTGCGAGTATGAAACGATGTCATCGGAAGGATGGTGGAGTGATTGGACCAATGATATCCATTCCCCATGCTTCGAATGGCCAGGACGCCACCGTCGGATGTAGAAATTCGGATGGCTGGTGAATGAAGTCTGCGTGGACTTGGCAGGCTTTACACTTTCTAGCATAGTCTATCGCATCTGCTACCATCGTGGGCCAGTAGTAGCCCATTCGGCGAAGGCGGTCTTGCAATTTAGGGCCAGGCTGATGGGCCCCACAAACACCGTCATGAGCTTCTCGTACGGCTTCTTTGGCTTTCGCGTTTGACAGGCACCGAAGCAATAATCCATCGTAGGATCGACGATACAGCATTTTTGTCTCTGTATCGTAGAAGAATCTGAGAGAATGCCGTCTGACGGAGGTGGCTTCCTTTGGGTTCTCGGGCAGGATATCGTAGACGACGAAGTCAATGAATGGTTGTCTCCAATCTGGGACATCGTCAATCACCTGGGCGGAATAACTCGCCACAAATTGAACGTTGTTTTTGGAGCAGACCAGTTCGTGGCCTATTACCTCCACGGACTGGTGGGCATAGTTCGGAACCGCTAGAGAAGCGCAAGGCCAGCTAGGGCGTCAGCTTCAATATTTCGGAGTCTGGGGACATGCTCAATGAAGAACCCCTCGAACGTCGAGATGATGTCGATCGCTATTTGGTGATAGGGGATCATGTCTTCATGGCGAACCTCGTACGAGCCCCGGATCTGGTTGACGATTAACTACGAATCGTCGTATGCTTCGAGATATTCTACCCCCAGCTCTTTTGCAAGTTGGAGGCCAATGACCAGAGCGTTGTACTCGGCCACATTGTTAGAGCAGGGTTTTGTGAGAGAGTAGGCACGATTGATCACCAATCCGGAAGGAGAAACCAGCACCACCCCGACTCCGACAATGATGTTGCCCTTGGGTCCGGTTCTTGAAGCACCGTCGAAGAACATCCGTCATATATTATCGTGAGAACTTGCATTCGAGTCGGCGACCTCATCTGGGATTTCTTCATATATTCTGGACGACTTCGAACCCGGTGGGCTGCCAAAAAGTCTGCCAGGGCTTGACCTTTGACAGCCTTTTGTGGGACGAAGATCATGTGATAGGGGGACAGCAATATTGCCCACGTAGCGAGGCGAGAGCTGAGTGCCCCTGCAATACAAGAAAACATGGTTTCTGTGACATGTAAAGTTGTCACAGAAATTATGAAAGTCGTCACAACACATCTTCTGTGACGAGTACAGTGACGACTTACTTTCATAGCCTATACCTCCGTAGCTAAAAGTATAGGTGACGACCAAAAGTCGTTGTCACAGAAAGTTCTCTACTGTGACAAGAATATGTTGTCAGTGATAGTAAACTTTTCGTGACAACAAAATTCGTCACTAAAAATATTATAAGTGGCGCACGATATTGTCACAAAATAGCTTTTTATTGTAACTAAAAATAAATAAATATTTTTTTTGACAAAAATAAAAACTATTTTCGTGACGACATTTGCTATCACAAAACAACTTTAGTAACACTTTTATAGTTGTCACAATAAACATATATGTTTAGTGACAAGTACATGTCATCATTGTAAACACTTGCAGTAACACATTTATTATTGTCACCATAGTGTACACTTTATATGTTTGATGGAAAATCAATTGTCACGAGTATTTTCTTTTTGTTATTGTCATTATACATTAAAAACACAAGAACACAATGTAATATCACACAATTCTTGTAGAAGAGGGTATACATGATTGTGCTCATCTTCCAAGAACACCCCCATCGACTTTCCAATGTAAACTAAAACTAACCTTCACAAATTCTAAAAAGCCTTTATATAGGCGACTAACTCTAAAGTAATTATAGACGACAACAACATGAAAAGTAATTATAGCAATTCTCAAAAAATAATTATATTGCTCCACAAAATTCAGTACATATAACATGAAGAGAAGTAATATTGGTACTTATAAAATAAAGAGTATCCAAAGTAGCTGGTACATAAAACCTAGAGTAATTTATAAATATAAATTGATGATCAATTGCATATGCAGCTCCTGTCTTGGTGATGATCAATCTTTAATGACCTGTATAAATTAATAAAGGGGTTTTTTAGAATATTACGTAAGCATATATGTATAAGAAAAAAATTGTTAAGAATTTCTACAATAGAAACAATGAGAATAGAGTACCGCAATGTCTATGAAATGTTTAAAAGAAGCAACAAAGTAGTTAACTAGAGCATAAGGAATAGCTTATAATTGCTAGAGGTCGAGAATAAATACCTTGCCAGTCACATTTCATACTGGTGATATATGAAGACGATTCCAAAATGATCTTCCATCTTTCCTATAATTTGAAACAAAAAGAAATATCTAGAACACCACTTTGTAACAAGTGCTAAGAACTATTTTATGAATTATATCTACTAAACTTCATTAAGTTGTGAAATTGCACCTGTAATTTAAGATGCACACTGTACAAGGTTGTTCTCCTCGAATGCTCTCTTTTATCTATAAAGAAAATACACAAAATAGCAATATGATCTTGCAGTGCACGCCAGATAAGTTTTAGCATCATCACATGCCTACCTGGAGTAAGACCTCACCATCGGTAGCAGGTCCACTTAAAAATCTACAATTTTGTTCCAGAACTTCATTCCTAGAGTAAACAGTGAAAGAAAATTGAGTATTTTGTTCAATAACAGTCCAGACATTTAGGAAGAAAA
The DNA here is from genome assembly GCA_029216955.1 of Iris pallida. Taxonomy (NCBI): domain Eukaryota; kingdom Viridiplantae; phylum Streptophyta; class Magnoliopsida; order Asparagales; family Iridaceae; genus Iris; species Iris pallida. The sequence goes on along the minus strand of JANAVB010025800.1, from coordinate 10,149,581 downwards.
AAGAAGGAAAAGACAAATTTGGTAATTAAATCTTGATTAAAATACTAGTCTGACTCATGATGTGGAACATAATTTGGTTTCACAGAGTACCGGATAGCACAGGAATAATGTATTGTAACACCACAGGTCTTCAACTGAGGTATGGGAATGTATTGTAAAAAGTATGCAGCAGAACCAATATCCAAATGAGGGATAGATGGTCTTGCTTTCTCACTAGAACTGTAAAAGTACGCTAGATAGCATTACTGTATACATTAAATGAGCAGACATAAGTATGATAGTGTATATAATTCACTCTTTGTTAATGAAAAGAGTGGGACTGGAAAATCTTAACAATATGAATCCTCCATTTTAAAAAATGCAACTACTGGAATCTGTGAATTGATCTAATATAGAGAGAGAAATTTTATCGAAGTTGAGAGTCTGCTTCATGCTTGTAGGAGTGTAGCCAGGTGAGCAGCTACCAAATTTTGTTGCTGATGCAAGGAAAAAAGGTTTGGAAAGCGAAATTACTAGCTAGCAGTGTTTCAGTGTATGTTTTTGAGAGCATGTGGAAAAAGTGATCGATTGTGCACTTGATTTCAGTTTCACTTACATCCCAGAAACTCTCCTATACCAAACAGGATATTAAACACACTGGCTGGCTCCATTTCTAAAACTAAACTGCCTCTTTTCCTTCTTTTTGGTGGTGGGAGAGATGTTGGATTTGCCTCTCTTTTAGTTGTATTGTGTATGCAGGGTAGACCTAAAGCACGTGTTTTGCCCCTTCCCCCTAAACTTTTGCGTAAAAATTGTGTTTTAAGTTTGGCCACCCTCATCGTTGAATCATGGTTTCGTCCGAGAGAAGGATAATGAGGTATGGAGGGTTTGTAAGTAGGAATATTTGAGCCATATCATTAACTGCTCAAGTTAGGATTTGAATATTTAAACCCAACAGTCGGGCACACAACTCAACTACATACTTTTCTTCTTCCTTTTTCTTCTCTTTGTTTTTCTTTGTTGTGAAAGAGTGCATGTGTGTACCTTATGTGCTTACGTGCATGACTGTGTCTGTGTGTGTGCGCGAGCGAGTGCGTTCGGACCTTGGGGAGGAGGGGGCATTGATACAGGTTACTTTAATCTATTTACCATTGTCATTTGCATTATTCCAGTATCATAACTATTAACTAGTATATCTGCTCCCAGCCGTTAAAAATCTCGACCACCCAGTATCCCTCTTTAAGTCTAAATTATACAAATACCTTTCATCACATATTGTACTGGTGGTACTAATGAGCATGACAACAGCACATGTCCAAACCCAACTACAATTACCTAGTAAATATACATTCTGTTCATATCCAGCTCCCATTTATAAGGTCTGGATCCAAATATAATTTAGATTAGAGTAAGGGGTTGAGAGAAAGACGACCTTATTCTGACATGTTATACAACTCTAATCATTTGTAGTAGAATTTAGGATTGTTCAAGCAATTACAACATTTTTGAAGAAAAATTATCACAGTTACAAGCAGTATGTCTTCAAAAAATTATATGTAACTAAATTCAAATAACGCCTAAGAATGTAAACATGTAGTGGCATATTATGAATTGAAGCCTTAGAATTAGAAAATTCGAGGTCCTATCTATTCTCTACTATATATTTTCCAACCAAACTTATATATATTTAGATACGATTATAATTAGAGTCTCTAGTACCTACTAGTAATATTAATCCTATGTCTAAATGTATGGATAAGTTAACTCATAACTATACATATAGGCATCCTTCTACCTATGTATCCATTTATGTATATCTAACATTACTAACCATGTGTCCTTCGTAACTGTAATTACACAACCTTAAAACTCCACATCTGGTATATGCCTGCTGCTTACTGCTTGCACACATTCAAATTTCTACATCTACACCCACAAAAGCTATATAACCCTCATTGCCTGCAAACTGCAGTGTGGTGCTCTACATAATTCTGCAGTTGCAATGCAACTTCCTGCATACTAGGTTGACCCCTCTGCATTTTCCTTGCTTAGCACTCTGCAGCTTGCCACTTAAATTCTTGTATTCTCTAATGTGCCATGACACACATGATCCAATCTGTTGTAACTTAAGTTTTTTTCCTGGTACACAGGTTTAACTTCATACTACCAAACTGCGGTAGTTTCCTGCATATAGCATATGCTACTATGTAGCCTTTATTGCTGTTTTTTGCTGCTGCATATGCTACTAGTTGCTACCCTGTTTTTCTGTTGTAGGGAACAATTGCCCACTGCTACTACTATCTATGTTGCATTCACTTGCAACAGATATAAATCTGCACAAAGTTGTTGCCCTTATCTAGTACAGAAACTAATGCACTTCCCCTTCTAAAACTGTTACAAATGCATCCCATTGCTGCAAATGCAGCTACCACTTTGAAATAAAACTGTTACACACAATACACCTAGGCTAACACAACCCTTAGTACACCCCTTCCTGTAGCTACACTGCTAAAAGTAGTTCCCACCACTCCCTGCAGTATATTAGACATTAGACACACACCCTAACTGAATCTCCATTATGCGGTTCATTCCTTGCTAATCCCAGGACTGAAACAAATACCCCAAAGTCTGATGATGTTACACTACATTGCAGTACTCCTACTTTTTTATATAGTTCTGCACCTTTTTTTGCACTTCTGTACAGGTACACCTATATAGTTGCTCAACACTCTCACATGCTGCTGCTCTTAATGCTACCTCTATTGCACTAAACTATCCTAACCCTCTGTTGCAGCTTCCATACCCACAGGTTACCTATGGTCACTCATAAAATACTGCACATAGAAACTAATATATCTATCTATCCTCTGCTAAAAGAGACTCTTAGCACTGGTATCCGCTCTCAATTCCTGTAGTTCACCCTACTGCAGGATACACACACGAGTATCTTGCACATATGATTGATACTAGGAACTGCTATCCTAGTCTGTACAGTGTTGCTATACCAATGATATTTGATTTTGTATTAAACTTTCCAGGAATCCTAGATTCTGGTACTCGATATTTGATACCAAAATACACCCTATGCACACACTCCTATGTATTGACACAAATTTCTGGAGTTGTGTTTCAACCACATAATCTGAACACATATGCCTATGCATTCCACGCATACAGGATACTAAGACTCCCCCTGGCGCTATGTGCACTGCCTATTGCAGGAACACAGGCCTGCATTCACATGGCAACAGTTTGCTCTTATCCCTGTTTCCTACATTCTCCAAAGTTACTGCTATCTAACACATACACATACACATTGTTTCCCTCACCAGGAACTCTTCTGCACTGCTAATACATTGGACTCTACACCACTTGCGGAAACAGCTACTCCCATAAACCTAGAACCTAAGGGCATACTGCTTGTAACTGTGATAATTTTTCATAATATGTAACTAAATCCGTAAGTGCAATAGATTCAAGCATTCAAGTTTGAGATGTGTAACATAATACGAACTCACCTGACTGCCAAGAACGTTGAGTAATTATTATATTTTAGTTGTTCATGAAAAAATGGATGTGATCCCTATGTTACAGTGTATAACAATAAGCAACAATAAGAGAACACTTTCATGAGTTAATAAATGGTTATTATGCATAATTCAATTAAAAAAAGAACCGATAAGTTAATAAATGGATGTGATCCCTATGTCAGTCTCAACTCTTCTCAAGCAATCCATCGAGCAACTAGCGAACAAATCCAAATTGCTCAAAGAAGAAAAAAGACCAAATCAAGCATTCGAGACCTGGATGCTGAAATCTCCGTCGAGAGAGACGTTGTGGGAGCCGTCGACGGAGAAGTCCCTGCTGGTGCCGCCGCCGCCGGGGACGTCGGGCATCATCATCTGGCGCTCGGTCTGGTCGAGGTCGGAGACGAGCGCGGCGAGGTCGACCTCGGAGAAGAAGGGCCCTTAGAGGACGGTGTTGACGCAGTGGACCGCGCAGAGCTTGGACTCCTGGACCTCGTGGAAGAGGAGCCCGCCATTGCTCGGGCCCTCCTCCATCGATTTGATTTGCGCTGAGAGATCGATGGAGAAAACCCTAAAAATTGGGATTTTTACGAAGAAGTATGTATATATATATATATATATATATATATATATATATATATATATATATATATATATATATATAAATTAGTATCCACATACAGGATACTAACAGGATTCCAAATCCGGTTGGAGACTTGCGAATATTTGATGATTTTTTTATATACAGCCGGATTATAATTAGAATTGTGATATTTGATGTAAAAAATTTTGGTATAGTCAAATCTTGTTACAATTTAAATAGCAATGTCAAAATAGTATCAAAATTATGATATACTTTTTATTTAACTTTTTTAAAATTATTTAAAATTTTTGTTACAAAAAAATAAATTTCTTCTTTGTGACTAATACTTTTGTGTGACGTACAATTATTTGGTAGCTAAAAGAAACTTTTAAGTGACAAGAATAAAATTTTAATCTTGTGGCTAATACTTTTATGTGGCAATAATATTTTCTTGTAACTAAAAAAAAAATTTAGTGACAACTATTTCCCTTATCACAAATAACTTGTCTCTAAAATCATAATTTTATTTCAGTGACCACATTAAGTGACGACCAATAAAAACATGGTCACTAAATGTTTTAATTGTGTGATGGAAAATAATAGTTGTCACAAAATCAAATTATGAGTGACAACAAAAATTATTTGTCACAAAAATATCCCTTTCAGTGACAAGTTTTACCCTTGTCACAAATTACTTGTCACGGAAATCCGAATTTCTTGTAGTGCTGGTTTAGTCATGAGGACTCTGAGAGGGTTGACTCGTGAGATCACATGTATGGTCTATCCAGTGATATAGTGCCGCATTTTTTGAATAGCGAATACCAGGGCGAGGTATTCCTTCTCCACGGCGGTATATCGGTGCTCTGCCCAATCATTATTCGACTGAGGTAGTATATGGCTTATTCATGGCCTGCATCATTGTTTTGTGCCAACAGAGCACCAAGAGAATGTTCTATTGCTCGTACGTAGAGCAGGAATGGTTTTCCAGCAACCGGGGCCACCAGGACTGGAGGATTCGACAAATATTCTTTGATGCTATCGAAGGCACGCTGACATTCCTCGTCCCATACGAATGAGACGCCTTTCTTCATGAGGTGTGTGAACGGTCGGCATCACCCGGAGAGGTTAGAGATGAATCTTCTGATGTAAGCTAGCCTCCCTTGAAGGCCTCTGAGTTTGCGGAGATTTCTCGGGGGACCCATCTCCATAATTGCTTTCGTCTTCTCAGGGTCTACATGAATACCCTGGGCGGTGATGATGAAACCCAAGAACTTTCTGCTGGATACGCCCAAGAAAGATTTCGTAGCGTTCATTTTCAAATTGTGGGCTCGCATCAGGTCGAATACCGTCCTCAGGTCCTGCAGGTGATCTCCCTTACAGCGACTCTTGACGGCGATGTCATCGACATAACATTCTACCGTCTTGTGCAAGTGTTCTCTGAAGATGATACTCATGGCTCGTTGGTATGTGGCACCAGCATTCTTTAAGCCGAAAGGCATGACTGTGTAACAGTATGTGCCAATCGGTGTTCGAAATGATGTATGCTTTTCGTCGTCAGGAGACATCTTGATTTGGTTGTACCCCGAGAATCCATCCATGAATGACATACGTTCGAAGCCGCATGTGTTGTCAATCATGATGTCTGTGATAGGGAGAGGGAATTCGTCTTTGGGACATGCCTCGTTCAAATTGTGGAAGTCGATGCAGATTCGGATCTTTCCGTTCTTCTTGAGGACCGGAATTATGTTGGCGATCCAATTCGGATGTTGTTCTTCACGAATGAAGCTGCTGGCTATTAGTTTATTGACTTCGGCTTCGATCGCATCCATGACGCCTGGACGGAAGCATCGCTGTTGCTGCTTGACTAGCTTTGCATCTGGCCGAATGTTGAGTTTGTGAAGAGCAATATCGGGATCTAACCCCGGCATGTCTTCATAACTCTATGCGAACACGTCAATATATTCTCTGACAAGTTCCAGCAACGATTCTCGCTCTTTGTCTGTTAAGCTTTTACTTCTGAAGATTGGCTTTGGAGAGGATTCGCTGCCGAGGTCGATCTGCATAACCTCATCTTCGGTGGGAGGTTCTCTCTGTTCGAACCATTTTTCCCATTGTGCATCCAGCTGTTGGGCCCACGGCTCTAGCTCAAGGATTTCGGGAATGTCTTCGTCTTCTTCGTAAGCGTCGGCGAATGCCATATTGACTGACAGGATTTGTCTGAATATGTCTCCGATGCTGGTATCCGAGTCGGAGATTGGTGACCCGGTTGAATGCGACTGCCAGTCACACTCTTCATCTGAGCTCTCAGGGGTCGTCGTGGGTATTACATACCCCAATCCACATCGAGTTTTGCTATAGTAGTCCCGTGGCTTGCCAGCCGGGACTGGTGGCTTCAAAGGTAGTCGTCGTCCGGTGCCGTAGTTCAAGCCTGGCGTAGTCTCCAGATCATATCCCTATTTTTGCATGAGATATTTGGATTGGGGGCTATAAAGATACAGAGGCAGTCTCCCGGCATCTGACCCAAGATCGACTTCTTCTATGGTGAAGGGATACGGATCGTCCTTCCGGCCGAAGATGATTGGATGATCCCCTCCCTCGATTATACGGTAAGCATCTTCTGCTGGAATAAGCTGGATTGCGGTGTGCACGTTTGTCACCTGTGTGTGTAGGTGGGTGCCTATACCATGTTCCATAGCGTACATTGTACAAAGCATATTAAGCTCGATGTAGTTCAAAGATAGCCCTTTATTGATGAAGTAAGGTATCTTTTCTAGGGGGATTTCATCATCTGTGGAGGAAACATCAGTGTGGGCAGCCACATACTTGGCTAGCGCCGGTTCCTCTTCGGCTACCCCCTGTATAAATGAAGACTGAGAGGACGACCTGGACAGCTTGATCGTCAGAGGTTCAACTGGTGGAGCAGAGCGTGGAGTTATTGGCAGACTAGCAACCCCCAGCTTGGTACTCGATGCTGGACGGGGAGTGGTTGGTTCGCTAGAAGTCCCAGACGCTGCATCGGGGTGACGACTCTTCTTGGAAAGGCGTATCGTCATTGGCTTATCAGAGGGATTGAGCTTCTCAGTTTGTGGCTGGCCGACTCTTGGCAGTCTAATTGTCAGTGGCTCCGTTGTAGGTCTCGGCATTTAGCCAGACCTCGGCAGTCGGATTATCATTTGCTCTTCTTGTGCTGAGAGACTGATCGCGTCCTTACGCAGAGTGGCCGTAAGGGGCGCGGACTTGCCTGGTTTGCGAGCCTGGAGGTGGATCGTCAGAGGTTCCTCTGATCCTGTGGTTGTCTTGGTACGAGCTTGCACATATCCTCCACCAAGGTGCTTCTTTGATTTTTCGTATAGGCAGGAGTCTGAGTAGTAGGATTCGACCCCTTTGAAGGGATCGATATCAGCAAATTTTGTCCTCACGAAGCCGTGCTTATCGACATATTTGAAGCATTGATGCAGCGTGGAAGGCACGATCATGTAATAGTGTATCCAAGGGCACCCCAAGAGGATGTTGTAAGAAGTGTCGGCATCTATGACGTAGCAGGTGACTTCTGATTGGAGATCGCCAATCTGACACTTCAGACGAATCTTTACAATTGGGTAGCTCATGCCCGAATTGAAACAGCTGATGGCGGTGCTTGTAGGCGTCAAGCGATGTATCAGAATGCGAAGATGATGTAGCAAACCCTTCGGAATGATGCTTATGGAAGACCCAGGATCAATGTGCATCCGATCCACCTTTACGTCGCCGATGTATCCAGTATAGTATAATGGGCGATCGTGCAGGTTGGTCTTGATGAGCATGTCCTGTGGAGTGAAGCTGATATTGGGCATCGCTCCTGTACACGCACTGTCTTGGAGATCTGCAGGCTGGTTTTCTCCCGTGAGGTTGACCTGAGCCAAGTATGCGTCGGCATTTTGAAGTGCATCGCTCAAAGCTGTGCGAACATCTTTTGAGAGTCTCAGAAGCTCATATAATGACAACTTGGCTGGGGAGTTGGCCAATTGTGCCAAGATGTCAAAGTTGTATGGCTTCTCCAGCCCCTGCGGCGCCTCTTTTCGGAGGGATTTGTCAAAGCGAGTCTCCTTCGGCCTAGGCTTGTCGGTCGTCGGAGGCTGAGCCAGTCCCGGAGCGTCAATTGTAGCTGGCTGATGATCTTCAGCCGAGTTATCAGCCACAGGTTGGGATTGTGCCCCATATCGGGTGACGACGGCTGTAGCTTCTTCGATATCGGCCGAGACTGTGCGGCAGGATCTGATTTTTCCATTCTTCTTCTTGCGAAATGAAGATGGTGTGGGCTGAGTCACTTCTGATACCAAGTCTGGATGGACCCACATGACCTCCCCTCGTGATGTAGTGAGGGGCACCAAACCGGCAGCCTGTTCTCGGGGAGGTGGGAGATTAGCAATCTCTATTGTTGCCAGAGGGATGGGGGCCACACCGTCTTGAGTCTCCGTCGGAGGGAAGCTGCCGAATTGTACTGACACCATGTTGGCTGCCACAGTTACCTCCTCGAAGTCTATAGCCAGAGCGTTCTAATCGATGAGGTTTTGGATGTACCGTTTTAATTGAAAGCAGTCATGTGTAGCATGATGGACGTAGCGGTGGTAATGGCAGTATTTCGGGTTCTCCATTTTCGTCGGCCGAGGTTCTCGTCTTGGTAGAGGAAGCTGAATTCTGTTTCCTTGTATGAGCATGTCCAAGATAGGCTTGACGTGGCCGTCTTCGAAGGAGTAAGTGATTTGCAGCTATTGTTTATCTGTCGATTTTGACTCAGGTTTCTGGGCTGTATCGGCCACCATAGCCTGCTTTCCCTTATTGTTTCGATTGTTCGTGGAGCTACCCCCATTGTTGGTGTTGGCGTTGGGACGTTTGCTCTTGTCCTCCCCTTCTGAGATGTGCAATCCCAGTTAGCGAGCCTTCTTCAACCGTTCTTCGGCACTTGTGGCACTGATGATAAATGCCTTCCAGTCCTTGAATTGACTCTCGCCCATCCAGAGACTGATTGTTGGGAGCAATCTCTTTTGGTAAATTTCAATCAAAAAGGAATCCGGGTTCCCTGAGGGCAGCTTCATCGCGGTTTGGCGAAACCGCTCAATATAGTTCCTTGTCAGCTCTTTTTCCCCTTGAATGACGTCCATGAGGGTGGATATCGTGACGTCCTGCCCTACCTCGTAGAATCTCTCCAAGAACATGCGATTGAAGCCGATGAAGGAGTGGATACAGTTGTCTGGCAGGTTGCAGTACCAGTCGAAGGCGACTCCTTCTAATGCCCCAATGAATAATCGTGTGAGGATAGCATCGTCATGGGGCAGATGGTCAGTGGTGACTTCGAAGTAAGTGATGTGCCGACTTGCTGAGGTCTTGCCATCATATGGGTTGATATTGAACGGCTTATATCTTGGTGGGAATGGAACATCCCTCCATTCAGCAGGATATGGTTGCCGTATTCTGAGGTCTTGAGAGTTTTCTCGGGCATGGAACATAGCTCGGAGCTCCTGGACCTCTCTTCTTACTTTTCGGGCCTCATCTGCAGCGGTGGGAGCCGTTGTTTCAGGAGGATTATTGCCCGGGTTTGGTGCCGCTGAATTTGAGTCCGCATTGACCGCGGGACCCATGCTTGTTTGACCAGGCGTCCCTCCTTGCAGAGTTGGAAGAGCTGCTTTGATTTCATCTACAGACTTGACCAAGGCCTGTAGTATAGCCTCCAAAGTGTCGTTGCGTTGGCGATCACTGGAACCACTTTGATTGATGTCCGTCATGAACACCGTCCTTATATGATGAGAAACGGAAGGGATGGTGGAGGACGTATCCTCCGAGTCATACCCATGTACCGAGAAGTCATCGGGATATGTGGGAATATTCTCTTCTGGTTCGGACTCGGAGGGAATAGTACCCCCAGCTTCAGAGTTTGCTTCATCTTGAGAGTCATGGATGTCTTCGGGGACATCAGCACCTGTTGTACCTGATGGGAGAGTTGTCTCCCCGGGCTCATCTCCTTGGAATATCGGATTGTCGTGGATGTTCGGAGGAGTGCTACCCCCAGTTCCTACGACCCCCAGTGATGTGGATGATGAATCTCCCATTGCAGCAGATTTCGTCTTTGAACGGGTGCCTTGGAAAACTCCGGTGGTGGACAACCGTTTAGAAGAAAGTCTCTTAGCTGTAGTAGTTGATATCTTTGGACTGGAGATGCTTGTCTTCTTCCCTCTCCCCTCGGCAGGGATTTTCTGAGTAGAGTTGCAGGGGACAACAGGAGGCGCCTCGTCCTCTGAGCTTGGACGTTGCAGTCTTTGGAAGACGGACCGTCGGTCTTCTTGCATCATTGCATTGTTGCAATAGCAGTTGACAATGATTTAGGTGCAGTGATGTTCGTGAGAGGACTCTTTGCACCCTGGGGCACCTTCTCTTTTCTTGCGTTTGTGGAGGATGGCCTCACGCAAGTCAGATGGGTCCGGATCGACCATGTTTGCTCCCTGGATTTCGGGAAACTTTTGGGAACCTCCCTGTCCGTTTGCCGCCGGAGGCTGGACTCGAGTGGTTCTGTACAACTTCCCATCAGAGGCCCGCATAACAGTACACGGGGCGCTCGGATGGTCAGAGGTCGGATCAACGGACCGAGCTTGCCAAGCTCGTGCTAACTTAGACTTCTTCACTCTAGTGCGTAAGGGCACATAATAGAAAGAGTCTAAGTGGTGCTGGAGAGCATCAGACATGTCTTCTTGGGAGCACAGAAGATCAGGACAATAGGTGAGGCGGTATAAGACGAAGCCACGTGGAGTAGGCGTCATGCGGCTGGAATCAGCAATCCTCATGCGGCTGGCAGTCGTAGCCGTGTGAGTCTTCTCCATGCGGCTGGAAACCCTGGCCGCATGAGTGTTCTCCATGCGGCTGGAAATCCTGGCCGCATGAGTACTATGCTTTTGGCTAGCAGTTTCAGTCGCATGGTCATTATTCATGCGGCTGGCAATCTTGGCCGTATGAGTCCTCGCTTTGCGGCTAATGCCCTTGTTTGGTTTCTTTCTGGAGCCCATAGAATCGCTCTTTGCCCCTGCAAGTCCAGCATCGTAATGCTTTCCTCTGCCGGACTTGGGGACAGCGGAGTCTTCTATGGCTTGAAGTGGGGCCGTGCGAGAATCGCCTTCACCGTCTTGGGTAGTAGAGAGTACTCCATCGAAGGCCTGGGCAGGAGCAAACAATTTTGGCCTCCACTCTTTGCGAGCCTTCGTGGTGCGGGTGCGCTTCTGGACCGGGCCAGCGCTCCCTTCGGAGAGCATCTCTTCGAACGCCTGTTGGTCGAAGCGGACGATCATCTTCTGTTACGTGGAGCCAAGTTTGGCTGCATCCAATTGCGTCACCAACTCCTCGGCCGTGGAGAAGTTTGTTCCCAGCAGAGTCGCCATCGTGTTTGCCATTGATTATAAAAGTACAGAGCAGTTTTATGGGAGGACTGAACTTAGACTCACAATACAAACTCGCTTGTACAAAGAAAACCGAGGGACAAAAACCTAGGTACAGTAATCTAAGTACAATTATTTATTTTAGATTCTGGGGGGTGATCGTAGAGGCTCGAAAAGGCGACGGCAGCCCTGCCTTACTCCTTGGACGATCGGTATGCAGCCTTGGCTCCAGAAGATTGCTCGGCGTTGAAGAAATGCTCTCTTTGCTCTCTCTCTGCTTTTTTCTCTAAGTCTTCTGGTGCTCTCTGATCTCTCAAAAGCCGGGGGTCATGGTCGTTTGCAAGGGAATAGCACCTTGCTATTTATAATAAGAGGAATGCAATCATTAGGGTTTGCAATGATTCCCCCTTAGAATGGCGGCGGCCTGTGGATTGATCAATCTGGGCCATTAATCTTGAGTGTGATGAATCTGGGCCACTTAATGTAGATTGCACCAAATCCCATCAGTAATTAATGCTGATTGGAATGAATCTCCGTGATGATGATTTGCTGAATCTGAATGAATAAATTTAATTCATTCTCCTGCCACGTGTCCCAGATTATTGGGATTGTAGTAAATCTAGGAAATTGATTGGCTTTATGACAAGTGTCCTGGGAATTACTGAGGGGATCTGAGCTGCATGAAGATTGAGCCGCATAAGGATGGAGCCGCATATGACTGGCCACATGTCAGGGCTGCTTGGGGAGTGGCCTCCGAACCTTTGAACCATATGATAGGTAGTGAGCCGCATGGAAATGATCCTTGCGAGCCGCATGGGGATGCATCTGCCCGAGCCGCATGAGACTGTTTCGGCCTTAGCCGCATAGGGCGGCCTCATTCTGAACCGCATGGGAAGTCTTCGCTCGAGCCGCATACGAACGCCAACGTGGCAAGGCCACGTGGTATTTTATGGATCTCGGAGGATTGTGTCAGAGATTTCTTTCTCTTCCCTAGGGGTCTGTCATTATGGCAGAGTCATAATTACCTCTTTTGTGTCGGGGCTGTCACTTTTTCAAAGTTGTCAGCCGTCAAAGTAATTAATACAGGAGGGCGAAGGATAGGACTGTCAAGCTACGTGTCTTCGGAGCCGCATGGAATGCCTCGAGCCGCATAGTCCCTTGTGCCGCATGACTCTCCTAGCCGCATGGGCTTTCTGAGCCGCATGGGATTTCCTGGCCGCATGGATCTTTTTTTATTATTTATTTTCTATGCTTCTACAGGACCTATTGCCCTTTTGTGCATCTAGAATACGAGCAAATAGATTTGAATGATATTTTGTGGACCTACTACTCTTTGGTACACTGATGGTGCGAGTAATAGATTAGAATAACTTTTGTGGACCTATTACCCTTCTGCTCACTGGCGGTGCGGGTAATAGATTTGAAACAAAACCCAACAGAGGTAATATGGACGTGATAGGTTTTATGGTCTTAACATCGTATCTTTTATCCCGGGTTGGGTACAGGTGTTAAGTCGGAAGGCTATCGGTATCAGAGGTAATATGGACGTGACACATAATAATCAGGCATAATCTTTGGTGGACCTATTACTCTTCTGTGCACTGGTGGTGCGAGTAATAGATTTTTGCGATAAAACCAACAGAGATAATATGGACGTGATAGGTTTTGTAGTCTTAACACCATGTCTTTTATCCCGGGTTGGGTACAGGTGTTAAGTCAGAAGATTATCGGTACCAGAGGTAATATGGACGTGACACACAATAATCAGGACCAGAAAGTTTGCTCAGAGATAATGATAAACTGGGCAGACTCCTGTGAGGTAAAGCATTAGAGTGGGAGTTCAGAGGTATCATCGTACATGACTCGTCACTCGGGGAGATGTGATAGAGTATGAGTTCAGAGGTATCATCGTACATGACTCGCCACTCAGGGAGATGTGATAGAGTGTGAGTTCAGAGGTACCATCGTACATGAATCACCACTCAGGGAGATGCGATAGAGTGTGAGTTCAGAGGTACTTGGTGTACATAACTCGATATTTTGGAAGATTTGATGGTTTGAGGGAAAACTAGCATGTCCTTAGACATAGTATTTCTTCAGGAATTTGTCGTTTATGGGCATTATGAGTAAGTCTCCATTCTATTTTGCGAGCCGGTATGTGCCGTTGGAGAATACGATCTCGATGATGTATGGACCCTCCCACTTGGGCTGGAATTTGCCAACAGTTTTGTGAGTCATGACCATCGGTCTGCGAATGGCCAAGACGAAATTGCCTACTTGGAATGTCCTCTGCTTGACTTTCTTATTGAAGGCTCGAGAGATGCGTGCTTGATAGAACTCAATGCTTTGTTGAGCTTGCAAGCGCTTCTCGTCTAACGCTTCCAATTTATGTAGCCATCGGCGGTAGTTATCGTCCGACGTTAATTGGTAACTAAGGGCCATACGAAGTGAGGGGATATGAGTCTCCAATGGGAGAACTGCCATGCTCCCGTACACCAGAGAGAATAGTATATTTCCCGTAGCCGTCCGTCTCGTAGTACGATATGCCCATAAGCATTCGCCTACCTTTTTATTCCAGTCGCGCTTGTTCGAGGACACGAACTTCTTGAGAAGTTTGATTATGGTCTTGTTAAAGGCTTCAGCCAGACCATTAGCCGATGGGTTGTAGGCCGTTGAAGCCACATTCTGAATTCGGTTCTTATCACATAATCGATAGAAGGCATGGCTTGCGAATAGCGGACCGTTGTCATGAATGATCCTCTTTGGCAGTCCAAAATGGTAAATGACGTGATGTTTTATAAAACTGATCACGTTTGATGTCTTTACCTCTACCAACGGAACAGCTTCCGCCCATTTGGAGAAGTAGTCGTTGATTGCGAGAATAAACCGGTGCCCTTTGGACGACGGCGGGGTAATTGGGCCAACAATGTCCATTATTCATGCTTCAAATAGCCAAGAAGCCACTGTTGGGTGCAAAAACTCAGATGGCAGATGTATGAAATGTGCGTGGATCTGACAAGCCTTGTACTTCTTTGTATAATCGACAGCGTCTGCTTCCATCGTAGGCCAGTAGTAACCCATCCTTCGGAGACGGTCATGTAACTTCGGACCTGGTTGGTGTGCCCCATAAACGCCATCGTGAGCCTCGCATAAGGCTTCTTTGGCTTCTGCGTTTGACAGACATCTTAGCAGTAGTCCGTCGTAAGATCGTCGGTACAACATTTTTGTTTCGGTGTCATAAAAGAATTTGAGAGAACGCCTTCTGATCGAAGTTGCCTCTTTTACATTCTCTGGCAGGATTCCGTAGACTACGAAGTCGATGAATGGGAGTCTCCAATCTTGCACTTCATTGGTCATCTGGGAGGAGTAACTCGTATCCAGTTGAACGTTGATTTTAGAACAGACCAGCTCATGGCCTATGACGTCAACGAGATGATGAGCATAATTGGGAACAGCCAAAGAAGCGGTGAGGCCTGCTAGGGCATCGGCTTCAATATTCTGGGGCCTAGGAACATGTTCTATAAAGAACCCCTCCAAGGTTGCTATAATAGCAATTGCTGTCTGATGATAAGGAATCAGGTCCGCGTTGCGAACTTCGTACGAGCCTCGGATTTGATTGACAACCAACTGCGAGTCGCCATATGCTTCTAGGTATTTGACTTCCACTTCTTTTGCAAGTCGGAGCCCGATGACTAAAGTGTTATATTCGGCCACATTATTTGAACAGGGTTCCGTGAGTGAATATACCCGGTTGACCACCAATCCAGAGGAAGAAATTAACACTATCCCGACTCCAGCGACGATATCACCTTGGGGCCCCGTTCTTGAGGCACCGTCGAAGAACATTCGCCAAACGTCTTCATGTGAAGTCATGTTTGAGTCAATGACTTCATCTGGGATTTATTCATAGATTCTGGCTATTTTTGAGCCTGGATGGGCTGCCAAAAAATCGGCCAAGGCTTGACCTTTGACAGCCTTTTGCAGAACGAAGACCATATTGTAGGGAGATAACAATATCACCCACGTGGCTAGATGAGAACTGAGTGCGCCTGGCTTGGTAATGAGAACCCTGAGGGGATTGACTCACGAGATAACATGGATGGTCTGCCCTGACACATAGTGCCGTATTTTCTGAATGGCGAACACCAAGACAAGGCATTCCTTCTCTACGGCGGTGTACCTATGCTCCGGCCCCACCATCATTCGGCTGAGGTAATAGATGGCTTGTTCATGTCCCGCATCATTGTTTTGTGCTAGTAAGGCGTCGAAGGAGTGTTCCATTGCTCGTACATATAGCAGAAAAGGTTTTTCGACAACCGGGGCTACCAGAACTGGTGAATTCGTAAAGTATTCCTTAATGTCATCAAAGGCGCGTTGACATTCCTTGTTCCAAACGAAAGAGACACCGTTCTTCATAAGTTGTGTGAAGGGTTGATATCGCCTTGAGAGGTTAGATATGAACCTACCCTGAAGGCCGCGGAGTTCACGGAGGTTCTTCGGCGGACTCATCTCCAGGATTGCTTTTGTCTTATCGGGGGTCTATATGAATGCCCGTGGAAGTAATGACAAAGCCCAAGAACTTCCCGCTGGACACACCCAGAAAGGACCTGGTGGGATTCATCTTCAGATTGTGCGCTCGTATAAGGTCGAACATTGTTCTCAAATCGTGTAAGTGATCATCCTTGGAGCGTCTTTTGACGGCGATGTCGTCAACGTAACACTCCACCGTCTTGTACAAGTGATCTCTGAAAATGACGCTCATAGCTCGTTGATATGTAGCACCGACGTTCTTCAGGCCAAAGGGCATAATTGTGTAACAGTACACACCGATCGGTGTTCGAAATGACGTATGTTTCTCATCGTCAGGAGACATTTTGATTTGATTGTATCCTGAAAAACCATCCATAAAGGACATGCGCTCGAAGCCACACGTATTATCGATCATTATGTCGGTAATGGGAAGAGGGAATTCATCCTTAGGACTTGCTGCATTCAGATTGCAAAAGTCGATGCAAATTCAGATCTTCTCGTTCTTCTTGATGACTGGTACTATATTAGCTATCCAGTCTGGGTGCTGCTCCTTGCGGATGAAACCGCTAGCTATAAGCTTGTTGACTTCCGCTTCGATGGAGTTCATGATGTCTGGACGAAACCGTCGTTGCTGTTGTTTGACTGGTTTCGCGTCCAGATGAATATTGAGCTTATGAAGTGAGATCTCGGGGTTTAGCCCTGGCATGGCTTCATAGCTCCAGGCAAAGACGTCGATGTATTCTCTGACGAGTTGTAATAAGGACTCCCGCTGGCCGTCTGTCAGGCTTTTACAGACGAAGATCGGCTTTGGAGAGGATTCATCACCGAGGTTAACTTGCATAACCTCATCTTCAGTGGGTGGATCACGAAGTTCAAAGCGTTTCTCCTATTGTGCATCCAGTTGTTGGACCCATGGCTCCAATTCAAGAGGTTCGAGTAGATCCTCGTCGTCCTCTTCAATGTCAGCGGATACTATGTTGACAGATAATGTCTGCCTAAACATATCTCCAATGTTGTCGTCGAAATCGTATGTAGGTGATTCGGATGAGTGAGAATGCCACTCGCATTCCTCATTAGAGCTCTCGGGCGTTATTGCTGGTGTAACATAACCGAGGCTGCATTTGGACTTGCCGAAATAATCCTGAGGTTTTTTAGACGAGGTCGACAGCTGTAGAGGTGATCGCTGACCGTTGCCGTAATTCAAAACTGGGATAGCCTCCATGTCGTACCCCTGCTTTTGTATGAAGTACTTGGCTTGAGGACTATACAGGTAGAGCGGTAGTCTCCCGATATCGGGTTTGAGATCAAACTCTTGAGGCATGAAGGGTTGAGGACCTTCTTTTCGGCCAAAAATGATCGTGTGATCCCCTTCTTTTCTGCCTGGAACTAGAAAGTAGGCATCTTTAATGGGAGCAAGTTGGTTTGCGGTATGGATGGTTGTCACCTGTGTGTGCAGGTTAATATCTCGACCGAGTCACGCGGTATACATCAGATTGAGTTTATTACACTCAAGATAGTTCAATAGCAGCCTCTTATTGATGAAATAAGGAATTTTGTCCATAGGAATTACATCATCAAGAGAGGGACTATCCATCTTTACAACTAGATACTTTACGAGTTCTGCATCCTCTTCAGCTACCCCATGTATGATCGGAGGTAGGGACGCTATCCTGGGCAATTTGACCACCAAGGGTTCAGCTTGTGGCATTGGCATGCCTGAGGGTGTCGGATCGACACTTAGTTGTTGGCTCGTCTTGGGAAGACGGATGACCATCGACTCGACAGGGGACTTCGTGTCTTCCGATTGCTTTTGACTGGATCTTGGCAATCGGATCACTATCGGCCCTATGATGGGCTTTGGTTCTTAGCTTTGGGAGTTGGATGACCATCGGTTCCAACTGTACAGCTGGGGTGGGGGAACCGGGCACCTCTTTATGCAAAGTTGCGACAAGAGGTGCGGCTTTGCCCGGTTTACGAGCCTGGAGATGAATTCTCAAGGGTTCCTCTGGCCCTGTGACGGCCTCCAGTTTGTCAGTTATGTGTTTCTTGGATTCGTCATATAGACACGCCTCCGAAGAGTAATAAGACTCAACCCCTTTGAAGGGATCGAAGTCAGCGAATTCAGTCTTCACGAAGCTGTGCTTACTGACATACTTGAAGCACTGGTGGAGGATGGATGGCACGATCATATAGTCATGTATCCTAGGATGCTCTAAGAGGATGTTGTAGGATGTGTCTGCATCTATGACGTAGCAGGTAACCTCTGTCCTCAGGTCACCGATCTGACATTTCAATCGGATCTTTCCTAAGGGATAGCTCATTCCTGAGTTGAAACCGCTAATGGCGGTGTTGGTCGCTGCTAGCCGGTGCATAAGGATTCCGAGGACTTGAAGCAAACTTTTTGGAATGATGCTTATCGACGAGCCAGGATCGATGTGCATCCGATTCACCTTGATGTCGCCTATATACCCAGTGTAGTACAAGGGGCGATCATGCATGTTGGTTTTGATCAGCATGTCATGTGGGGTGAATACGATGTTGGGCATTACATCTGCACAGTTGCTGCCCTGGAGATCTGCCGACGAGCCTTCCCCTGTAGGTTTGACTTGGGCTAAGTAAGCGTCAGCATTCTGGAGGGCTTCGCTCAATGCGACACGAAGATCCTTGGAGAGCCTTAGGAGCTCGTATAACGACAACTTTGTCGGCGTATTATCCAGTTGTGCTAATATGTCAAAGTTGTAAGGTCTCTCCAGCCTTTGACGTGCATCTTTACGGAGCGGCCTGTCGAAGCGGGTTTCCTTCGGCTTGGACCCGTCTGCCGATGGAGGCTGAGATGGCCCTGGAACATTAGTGGCGGGCAGCGTTGCCGGTTGAGGGTCTTCAACTGAACTACCCGGAGTGGGCTGGACTTGTGTCCCAGACCGGGTAACAACGGCCGCTGCTTCCTCAGCTTCGATTGAAATTGTATGGCAAGATCTGGACTTCCTGCCCTTCTTTTTGTTGGCTGGAGATGATACTGCCTGGGTAACTTCGGACACTAAGTCGGGATGCACCCACATGATCTCTCCTCGTGACGTGGTGAGAGGTACCAAGCCAGTCGTCTGGTCCGGGACGGGGGAAGATTATGAACCTCCATCGTTGCCCGGGGGATAGGTATTACCCCGTCTTGAGTGCTTGTTAGAGGGAAGTCGCTGAACTGAATTGACACCATGTTTGCCGCCACGATAACCTCTTCAAAGTCTAGCGACAGAGCTTTGGAGTCGATAAGATTCTGGATGTACCGTTTTAATTGAAAGTAGTCTTGAGTGGCATGATGAACATAGCGGTGGAAATAGCAGTATTTTGGGTCCTCTATCTCTGCCGTTCGGGGCTCGCGCCTTGGTAGAGGGAGTTGGATCATGTCCCCTTGTAAGAGCATATCGAAGATAGGCTTGACATGACTATCTTCAAATGAGTAATTGACCTGGGGCCACTGAGCTTCTGCCTGCTTTTGTTCAGGCTTCTTAGTCGTACCGGCGACCAGGGCCTGTTTGCCCTTATTGTCCCGGTTATTGGAGGTGCCGTCAGTGTTGTTGTTACTGGAGATGGTACCATGACGTTTGCTTTTGACCTCTTCGTCTGGGATGTGTAATCCCAGCTGGCGAGCCTTCTTTAACTTCGCATCCGCATTAATGGCGCTTATGATGAAGGTCGTCCAATCCCTGCACTGATCTTCACCCATCCAGAGGCTGATTGCGGGAAGAAATTTCTTCTGGCAGATTTCAATCAAGGAGCTTTCGGGATTGCCTTGGGGCAATCTCATTGCAGTTTGACGGAACCGCTCGATATAGTTCCTTGTCAGCTCCCTCTCCCTGAACGACATCCATGAGAGACGACATTATCACATCTTGCCCCACTTCGTAGAATCTCTCTAGGAACATGTGCTTGAAGCCGTCAAAAGAATGGATGCAGTTGTCCGAAAGGTTACGATACCAGTCGAACGTGATCCCCTCCAATGCTCCGATGAATAATCGTATGAGGATGGCGTCACTATGTGGCAGGTGGTCGATTGTGACCTCGAAATAAGTCATGTACCGACTAGCAGAGGTCTCCCCGTCATATGAATCGATATGAAACGGCTTATACCGTGGTGGAAAAGGCACATCCCTCCATGCAACGGGATACGGCTGCCGTATTCCGAGGTCCCAGAAGGAATCTCGGGCATTGAACATTGGCCGAAGCTCCTGGACTTCCTTCTTTGCCTCCCTTGCTTTATCTGCAGCTGAAGGAGCAGAGACTCATAGAGGATTGTTATCCAAAGGAGGAGCGGTTGTGTTGGAGTCCGCGTTGACTGTAGGTCCCAAGCTTGTTTGTCCAGGCGTCCTTGCTGGTTGAGTCGGCAAGGCAGCTTTGATTTCGTCTACTGACTTGACCAAGGACAGAAGCATGGCTTCAAGTACTTCTAGACGTTGTCGGTCAGTAGGCACTTCATGATCATCGTCGGCCATAAAGACTGTCCGCACGTGGGTAGAAGTGGAAGGGATCATAGCAGAGGTGCTCTCTGTGTCGTACCCTCATACCGAGAAATTGTGAGGGAATGTCGAAATGTCTTCCTTCTCAGATTTTGAAGGGGTGCTACCCCCTGAGCAGGAAGCCGCATCGTCTTGGCGAGGACGGTCATCCTCAGGGACGTCCACATATGTTACGTAATTCCAGTGGATCGCTACCCCCTGTGTATGCTCTTGGAACACCGGGTTGTTGCATATTTTGAGGGGACTGCTACCCCCGACCTCATCTACCCCCAGGGAGGTCAAGAATGCACCCCCAGGTGTTGGAAGCTTCTTTTTGGATCGAGTACCTAGGTAGACACCCCATGTGGTTGTCGGTGGCAGTCCTCCAGACGTGAGTTTCCTTGTATTGCTGGCGAAGATTGCCGGGCTGAAAGAGCCTGTCTTCTTTCCTCCCTTGTCGGGAAGAACCTTCCGGGTTGAATTACAGGAGGCGACAGGAAATTCCTCATCTTCCGAAATTTGTACCTGTTTTTGAAGTTGTTGTTGGAAAGGTGCTGGCTGCTGCAGTCGTTGGAAAATGGACTGTCGATCTTCAGGTGATGCCGACTTATCGCAGCAGCAGTTGATGATGACTTGGGTGTAACGACATCCCGAGAGGGGCTCATCGCACGCCAAGGTTGTTTATTTCTCCTTGCCTTTATGAGTAATCATCTCCCGTAAGTCGGTAGCGGATTGATCTACCTTTGCATCCCATTTGTAGACTCGGGTATCACGAGCACGCGGGTGCGTAGGTGTCATGTTTGCTCCATGATCTGAGGCTAGTAAAAGTACTTGCTCTCGATCGTTGGAGGGAGACTTTTGAGACCCACCCTGTCTGTTAGCCCTGAGGGACTGGACGCGGGTGGTTCTGTACAACTTTCCATCAGGAGCCCGTATAACAGTTAATGGTGTCCGCTGACGGTCAGCAACTTAGACAGTTGACTGGGCTTGTTGGGCCCGCACTGCCCTAGACTTCTTTGACTTAGCACCCGAAGGCGCATAGTAAAAAGTGTCCAGATTGATACATTCCACATTCTCAATGAGCTGTATAGAGTCGGGCCCGCATGAGAGACGGTCGAACACAGAGCTTCTGACAGGGCCGCATGAGATACTCTGTTTATGGCCAGGATTGGCTGCCGTATGGGCCCTCTGCCTGCGGCCAGAGTTGGCTGTCGCATGGGCGATCTGTCTGCGGCCAGAGTTGGCTGCCGTATGGGCCATCTGTCTGCGGCCAGAGTTGGCTGCCGTATGGGCTATCTGTCTGCGGCCAGAGTTGGCAGCCGCATGGGCCATCTGTCTGCGGCCAGAGTTGGCTGCCGCATGGGCCATCTGCCCATCTCTCTTATGCGACCTCTGTATGGATTTTTCTTGTGCTCCCAAAAACTCAGCATCGTAGCGTTTTTCTTTGCTAGATTTGGGGACAGTGGGGTTATCTGCGGTCGGAAGCAAGGCTGGAGGAGAGTCTTGATCACCGTCTTGGGCCACAGAAAGAGCTTCTTCGAGAACCTGGTCGGGGGCAACAGTTTTGCGCTTCGACATGCTGCGGCACTCTTTGGGTTGGCTCGCTTCTGCGATGGGCTGGCGCTCCCTTCAAAGAGCATTTCTTCGAATGCTCGTTAGTCAAATCGAACCACGAGCATTTGCTATATGGAGTCGAGCTTGGACGCGTCAGATTACGTCACCAACTTCTCATCAGAAGAGAAGGATGTCCCCAGCAGAGTCGCCATCGTGTTTGCTATTAAATATCAAGCACAATAAATTACAGATGAATTGAACTTGATTGCAAACTCGCTTGTACAAGAGAAAGCCTAGAAAGAAAGCCTAGGAAATAATCTAAGTACAATTGTTTAGTTTTGATTCTGGGGGGTGACGATAGAGGCTCGGAAAAGTGTAGCAACTCTGCCTTACTCCTTGGACTATCTGACGCGCTCCTTGCTCTTGAAGAAATTACCCTTCGTAGGTTACCAGTCTTGGATTGCCAACCATTTGCCTGGGTGTGGTATCCTGTTATTTATAGTATTTTCTGTAATAGCAGATTTTTGGGCCGCATAAAGGGCCACATGGCCACTGTTTGCCATTAAAATTTTTGAATTGGAATTTCAATCACAAATAGAACAGTGTTACAATGTAGGACTTAAATGTAGTCCTAGGAGTACACTTTTGTTTTTATCTGGGTTATGTGTCGATGGAGCGAGTGGTAATGTGTTGACTCCGTTGACGATCTGACAACGATTTTAGGTTCTCTGAAGGTCTAGGTTACTCTGGATGCCGGAGCTTGCGGATGGAAGAAGACGTTGAGTGTCTCTTTCGATCACTGTGAGTAGACGTGTGTCTCTGTAACTCTGATGATCTCGTTATGACTGTCTCTATCTGTGTGTCTCTTGATGAAGGAATGATCCTTCTATTTATAGCTTGCAGGCTGGCTGCTCATGCGTGCATACGTCAGATGCGCCTGGTCATGGAAACGCCACGTGGCTGATGCTGGCGGGGGCGCATGGTTGATACGCCCTGATTTGGGGATTGAATCCTTCCTGTTGCGCCTGTGGTGCTGCGGAAGAGCTGACACATGGCAACTGAGAGGATTCTTCGGTTGCTGAGATCTTGGGTGGTTAGCACCCCTTCGTGGACTGAACTGAGTCGAAGGACACGTGGCGTATATCCGTGGCTCAAAGATCTCGAATTTGGTGGAGAGTGATCTGATGAGCTGCGCCTGGGATTCGGCACATTAGAAGATTTAGCTCGTAATCTTTAGGAATCACGAACCAGTCTGGGCGCATGGCTTGTGAGGTACATGTTTTGGTCACATGGATGGGGAGGCACATGTATCGACTTGACTTCTGTGATCAGAGGTAAGTCAGAGGTGCATGGCTTTTGAGGCGCATGCAAATCTTTGGGCGCATGGCTGCGGAGGCGCATGCGAGTGGTTGGTCGGCCACATGGCTTGTAACCGACAAAGGAGAGTAATGATGACGCTGACGTCAGTGACGCTTCGTTTTCTGCAAAAGTTGTTGTTGCTCTGTCATCGAGGCATAGCTGCTGTTGTATCAGACTTCAGCATTTAATGCTTCTTGATGGACGATGAGCTTTTGAGTGGACGCATTGCTCTGTGTTCCACTAGGTGTATAGGGATGCGTGGGGCGCATCCTTACGAGGCGCTTGGTACTGATGGGCGCGTATGTATGATGCACGGGATCTGACCGGCGCATCTGCTGCGTGGTACATCCTTATTGGTCTGTCTGTTGAGTTCTTCGGGGCATTGATGGCTTTCTGACTTAGCTGAGTTCGAAGGGACAAATTTATCATCATAAATACAAGTTCATTGCACTAACTTCGGGAAGGTTGCCACTTGGCGCATGGGTTTGATTTGCCCATGGATTCGACTGATCCTGCTCTTTGGCAAGATGTTGTACTGTGGGTGATGGTTCTCCTTGTTCGAAGAAGCTTTGACGGTGAACTCCTTCAGAAGACTGAGATTCGTCGAGTTGGAATGGACATAGCAGTTTATGTTCGAGCCGCTTGCTGGTAGTATTCTTCTACGAGACGACATCGAGTGCCAAGTTGAATGCATGGTTTGGGTTTGATGTGCCTAAGCCTCATTATGATGGAAGAGCCCCAGGCTGGCAGATGCGCCTGTGCATTGACGAGGAAGTGATTCACTCTAACGGGGCGGAGTGATGTGCTGGAAGAGTAATACGTCGGACTGAGACGACGCGGCTAGCTGAGACGACACGGCTAGCTGAGACATCTGAGTGATGGGCCTAGTTGAGAGTAGGCTGTTACAAAGTCTTCAATTGGCATCATGTTTCTAAGACAATGTCGGACAGGCACAGCATGTTACAACTGCTAGAACACAGACTGTCTTGGTGGTGGAGCCACTGTCTTGCGGCAGCAGCAGTTGATGGCGACCGTAGCACAAGTATGTTCCGTAAGGGATGAGTTGTGCATGATGGTTATCTCTTCCGATCTACGTCTGTGAGTGATCACATTACGTAAATCATGTGAGAAGATGTTGACCCTCGTACCCTCTTCAGGCGTATGGCAAAGCCAAGCGTCAGGGTGAGTGTATGAGTGACACTCGTACCCTCTTCAGGCATATGGTAAAGCCAGGCGTCAGGGTGAGTATATGAATGATGCGCCCCATGATCTAGTTCCAGCGCCTGAAATGCGCCGAGATCATAAGTAGGAGAGCAGCACATATTAGAGTGGAACCCACTTTATGTGTACAGCCCACGTGGGCGCATGGGTTTGACACTGCAAGATTTGTCCCCTAACTTGGTTCCAGCGCATGAAATGCACCCAAGTGGAAGGGGGACGTTGAGAGTTGACCTATTCCGGGTGCCAAAGCACCTGATTCAACCCTGTACAGCTTACCATCAACTGTGCGTATGACTTTCAACGCACATTTCTGGTTTCGCTGCTAGCATAGCACATTGATGGAGCATAGCTCGTGTCGCCTTGGAGTTCTTCGTACTAGCCCGCAAAGGCACATAGTACTCAAAAGCCAACTTTTTCTCTCCTTGACAGCGAGTGAAGAACTTACAGCCAACGCAGAAGAAGAGAAGAACTACTGCAACTTTTTGTGGCTCGAACGGGCTCCCTGGATAACGGGCTCCCTTTTCTTTTTTTATTTTGGTGCCCCTTTCAAAGGAGGCAAGAGGGCTCTATACATAGAGTGGAATAAGACCTCTTTTTTTCTCCTTTTCGATGTGGGATTAAAAGCAATATTCCTCTTTTTTTCTTGCTTCTACAAGACCCCCTTCAAAGTTTTTAAAACTTTTGGACAAGTTTTGAAATACTTTGAACAAGAAGCATGGATAGTATAGCTGTTTAGGTGTGACAATCCTATCAGAGGTAGTATGGACGTGATAGGTTTGGGTACTTCCACCGGGGCCATGATCATATGGCTGAGATTCTGGAGGCGTCGGTAGCTGAGCTTGACCAGCACCTTACCGAACTTCAGAGTATTCGGAGGAATGACTTTTCTGCTCTGATAGAAGTAGAAAAGAAGAAATTAATAGCTGAAGTTGAGTCGTCTTATCAGGCCACGGTGGCTATCTGGGACCGCAAGGTGGCCGATGCTGAGGCTGCGGCGGAGAGACTATCTTAGTCCACGCAGGAGAAGGTGGAGCTACGGGCCGCATTGGATGCTAGTATAGCGAAGGTTACTGCCAAGATTCACCTCCTTGAAGACCAGCGAGCCCAACTTTTACTAGATACTGAGCGAGCCCAGGCTGAGCACGTAGCATCCAAGGAGAAAGAAGCAGCTTTTACCCGCCATCTTCTTTCTCTGACTTGTCAGCGGCAAGAGTTGGACGCCAAGTACGAGAATGATACTGCTTCTGAGGCTGTGGAGGTAATGCGTCAAGAAACTGAACGTCGAGTCTTGGCGACTGTAGGGACTCGGGATGAAGACTTGAAGCATCGGATCGAAGAGCTTTCTGCCAATCCCAATGATGCTTAGGGATTGTAGTCTCTCTCTCTCTCTCTCTCTCTTTTTGGCAACTTTGTTGGGGATGTAATCCTTTACTTTTGAATGCAAAATAAAAAAATTTCTGGTGTGTTCATCTTTACTGTCATGAACTAGTGATTTGTGTGGACCTATTATCTGTTGCGCATCTTGGTTTTTAGGTACAGATAATAAGTTTGAGAGGAACGACATATTTGCTCAGAGGTAATATAGACATGGCAAATATGGGGTTCAAATGACAGAATCTTCCTACTCAGATGTGTTATGGACGTGGTAGGAGTGACTGGGGGGACGCAGAACTACTCAGAGGTAATATGGACATGGAAGTTCTGCAATCGATGTACGGCAACGCGGGGGTTGTCTGTACAGGATGTTTACTCAGAGGTAATGTGGACATGGTAAACATGATAAGTAGCGCAATCTTACGTAGTGTAAGATTTCGCTTTGCAGGGTGTAGAGGAGCAACTCAGAGGTAATATGGATGTGGTTGTTCTTCTACTGAGGATAGAATGCCACGGAACAACTGGGTTCCGAAAGCATAAGATTTTGTAAAAGGGGGGTGTATGTGAGCTCTGATGATCAGGTCCACAGACCCCTTTGCTGGGTAAGAATGGAAGTACATATCTGAAAGATGTCAAGAGTAGTACTTCTTTAGGAACTTGCCGTTGATGGGCATCATGAACAAATCCCCGTTTGGTCGAGCGAGGTGGTAAGCACCGTTTGAGTATACCATCTCTATGATGAAAGGTCCCTCCCACTTGGGCTCGAACTTTCCTAGTGTTTTGTGAGTCAACACCATCGGACTCCTGACTGCCAGGACCAGGTCGCCTGCTTGGAAAGTCCTTTGCTTGACCTTTTTGTTGAAAGCCTGTGATATACGGGCTTGATAGAGTTCAATGCGCTACTGAGCTATGAGACATTTTTTGTCAAGTGGCTCCAATTCTCGCAGACAACGACGCTGATTGTCTTCTTCTGTCAATTGGTTTGTGATCGCTACACGGAGTGAGGGTATCTGGATCTCGAGAAGCAGTACCACTTCGCTCCCATAGACTAAGAAGAATGGTGTGTTGCCCGTCGGAGTTCGTACCGTTGTACGGTAGGCCCAAAGGCATTTGCCGAGCTTTTCGTCCCAGTCGTATTTGTTGGATGATACGACCTTTTTGAGTAGCCTGACGATTGTCTTATTAAAAGCCTCGGCCAATCCGTTCGCTGCCGGATTGTAGGCGGTTGATGCCACGTTCTGAATACGATTATTGTCACAGAATTTGCTGAAAACATGGCTGATGAAGTGTGGACCATTGTCGTGGATAATCCTATGGGGTACCCCGAAACGGTAGATGATATGATGCTTGATGAAGCTGATCACCCTAGAGCTTTTCACTTTCGTCAGTGAAACTGCTTCTGTCCATTTGGAGAAGTAGTCGGCGATGGCTAGGATGAAGCGGTGTCCCCTCGATGAAGGAGGGGTGATAGGTCCCACAATGTCCATGCCCCAAGCTTCGAAGGGCCATGAGGCGACCGTAGGATGTAGTGGTTCCGATGGTGTATGGATAAAGTCGGCGTGAAGCTGGCAAGCATGGCACTTTTTAGCATAGTCGACGGCATCGGCTGCCATGGTTGGCCAGTAGAAACCCATGCGTCGCAGTCGATCCTGCAACTTAGGCCCGGGTTGATGAGCCCCGCAAGTTCCGTCATGAGCTTCTCGAAGGACTTCGGCTGATTCTTCGTTGGATAGACATCAAAGGAGAAGTTTATCGTAGGAACGTCGGTACAGCATTTTAGATGCTGTATCATAATAAAATCGAAGGGAACGCCTTCTGACCGAGACGGCTTCTTTCGGGTCTTCTGGAAGAATTCTATAGACAGCGAAGTCGATGAACGGGATCCTCCAGTCTCGGACATTAACACAGGCACTTGTCGTCATGGCATGGGCCATTTGTGTGCATAGGTTGTTTTTAGGATAGACCAAGTCTCGACCAACTACCGTGACGTAGTGTTGAGTCCCGAGGGGTGCCGCTAATGAAGCTGCGAGGCCAGCCAGAGCGTCAGCCTCCAGTTTTTGTAGCCGAGGTACGTGTTCTATGAAGAACTTGGTGAAGGTTGAGATAATATTCAATGCAACTTCATGGTAAGGAACCAGATCTTCATGACGAACTTCGTACTGTCCTCGGATCAGTTTAACGACAAGTTTTGAGTCGCCATAAGCTTCCAGATGATCCACCCCCAGTTGTCGTGCCAACTGGAGTCCCATGATGAGAGCGTTGTACTCGGCAACATTGTTGGAGCACGGCTTTGAAAGGGAGTAAGCATGCTGGATGACCAGCTGATCGGGGGAGACTAAGACCACCCCTACTCCTGCGATGATTTGGCCTTTGGGGCCTGTTCTCGAAGCACCATCAAAAAACACCCGCTAGACGGAGTTTTCTTCGATGACGTTTGATTATTGGACCTCATTCGGGATGTCTTCATAGAGTCTGCAGGACTCTGGGATGGGGTACGCGGTTAAAAAGTCGGCTAGAGCTTGGCCCTTGACGACTTTTTATGGGACAAAAAGCATGTTATATGGTGTCAGCAGGATTGCCCATATAGCTAGTCAGGAGTTCAATGATCCCAGCTTCGTCATGAGAACCCTGAGTGGATTGACTCGGGAGATGACATGAATTGTCTGGCCCGAAACGTAATGACGAGTCTTCTGGATGGCGAACACCAAAGCCAAACATTCCTTTTCGACGGGGTTGTACCGGTGTTCAGCCCCAATCATTGTCCTACTAAGGTAGTAGATAACTTGCTCTTAGCCTGCATCGTTGTTCTGAGCCAACAAAGCACCGAAGGAATGATCCATGGCACGAACGTAGAGGAGAAATGGTTTGCCTGTGACGGGTGCTACCAGGACTGGCGGGCTTGTCAGGTAAGCTTTAATATCATCGAAAGCTTTCTGGCATTCTTCTGTTCAGACGTAGGAGACTCCCTTCTTCATGAGCTGGGTGAAGGGTTGACATTTTCTGGAAAGGTTTGCTATAAACCTTCGGATGTATGCAAGACGCCCTTGCAGGCCTCGAAGTTCTCGGAGGTTCTTCGGAGGGTCCATGTCAAGGATGGCTTTGGTCTTCTCGAGGTCGACATGAATGCCTTTCACCGTGATAATGAAGCCCAAGAACTTTCCGCTAGAAACCCCAAAGAAGGATTTAGCGGGGTTCATCTTGAGTTGATACGCTCGCATGAGATCGAAGACTGTCTTTAGGTCTTGTAAGTGATCACCTTTGAGACGGCTCTTGACGGCGATATCATCAACATAGCATTCAAATGTTTTGCGTAGATGTTGACGGAAAATGGCACTCATAGCTCGTTGGTACGTCGCATCAGCGTTCTTCAAACCAAAGGGCATTATTGTGTAACCCCTTTCGGAGTCCTGAATGACGTATGTTTTGCGTCATTGGGGAACATTTTGATCTGGTTGTAGCCCGAGTACCCGTCTATGAAAGACATGCGTTCGAAGCCACATGTATTGTCAATCATCACGTCAGTGATTGGAAGCAGGAATTCATCTTTCGGGCAAACAGTATTGAGATCTCTGAAGTCGATGCAGACTCGTATCTTCCCATTCTTCTTGGTGACAGGGACGACATTGGCCACCCAATCCGGATGTTGCTCTTCACGAATGAACCCGCTGCTCAAGAGTTTATCTACCTCTTGATCGATAGCGTTCATAATATCAGGACGAAAACGTCATTGTTGCTGCTTTATAGGCTTAGCATCAGGTAAGATGTTAAGTCTATGCATCGCGATCTGGGAATCAAGTCCCGGCATATTTTCATAGCTCCAGGCGAAGACGTCGATGTATTCTTTGGCCATTTAGACTAAAGACTCCCGGTCTCTTCCCTTTAGACTCTTGCTGATGAAGATAGGTTTGGAAGAAGACTCGTCTCCAAGGTTGATCTGTTCGACTTTATCTTCGGTAGGGGGTTCGCGTAATTTAAAACGAGATTCCTACTGCGCTCCTAGGCGTTGAGCCCAAGGTTCTTCCACAAAGAATTCTGACGTTTGGTCATCGCTTTCATCCTCTTGAGATTATGCAGATGCCATGTTGACTGATAGCACCTTCCTGAAGATTGAGCCGATACTGGTATCGGAATCCTAAGTTGATGCTTCAGATGAATGAGAGTGCTCCACTTTTTCTGCTTCCGAACTCTCTGGAGTTGTCGGCGGCATGACATAGCCCACCCTCCGTCGAGTACGATGACAGTAGTCCTGCGGCTTTCCTTCAGGTGTTGGGAGTCGGAGGGGTAGACGCCGGCCTTTGCCGTAGTTTAGGTCCTTGTTGCTTTTCAGATCGTAACCCATCTTTTGGATGAGGTACTTTGCCTTGTTCGTGTACCGATAGACTTGTATTCTGTCGGTATCCGGTTCTGGCTCGAGTGGCGGGAGGTCTTGATGACGCTCGACTTTGCCGAAGATGATGGATTCTTCGTCCTGGTTCCATGGTGGGACTATAAAAAGATTCCTTGGGACGGGACTACTCGATTTACATAATCGACGGTCGTTATTTGTGTTTGTAACGACTATAGAGCGTTATCTAGTATATACATGGCATTCTAATGTGGAAGACTAGAATAATTGAAAGACACTCTATTATTGATAAAACACGAGATTTTGTCTTATGGGATTACATTGTCAAGAGAAGGTGCATTTATGTCAGCAGATATGTATTCTTCTAACTCTTCATCCGTGAGCACTGGAGCTGGTTTGGGAGAGCTCATCACAGACTTGACCTTGGGATCTAAGAGGGCTATGTGGGCCTTCTCTTGCAGCTTGAGTGAGGCTGAAGATTGCGGGGGCTTGCCTTTAAGATGCACCTTCAAGGGTGCCTCAACTATGCCTTCGGTGACTGGTGCCTTCCTCTGTAGTTTTGCCACCAGGGAAGACGATGTTTGAGGAGGTTTTCCCTTGAGCCGTATGATCAAGGGAGCTTCAGTGGGTGTTCTACCTAGAGAAGTCGGTGCTTTTCCAGGTAACTTGATTGCCATGGGAGGCAGCATCTGGGGCAGTTTTTCTTTGAGTCAAATTTTCAAAGGAGCGTCAGGAATCATCTTTGCCTCCACGTCCGTCTCTGTCGCCGTTTCTGCTTCGTCATCAGCATCATTGGCTTTCCCTTCATCGAGCGACTTATATAAGCTAGCTTCAGTGAAGTAGGCTTCGACCCCCTTGAAAGGGTCAATGTCCGCGAACTCTGTTCGGATGATGTCGTTAGTGGACACATACATCATGCATTGGTGGAGTATAGACGGCACCACCATGTACTCGTACAGCCACGGGCGACCTAGCAGGAGGTTGTAGTTGACGTCGGCGTCCACGACATAGCAAGTCACTTCGGTTCGGAGATTACCGATATGACATTTCAGTCGAATTTTGCCCAGCGGTTCACTTCTGCTGGCATTGAAACAGCTGATTGTAGTGTTGGAAGGCGCCAGACGGTGCATAGGGATCCCCAGTATTGAGAGCAGAGTCCTAGGGATGATGCTGAGGGAAGACCCTAGATCGATCTGAATTCGCTTCACCTTGACGGAACCCACATACCCTGTGTAATACAGCGGCATGTTGTACCGGTTGTGCTTGAGCAGCATGTCTTGTTGGGTGAAGGTTACGTTAGAGATGACCTCCTCCGCACAATGGCAGTACGCACATGTTGTTGGGAGATCCTCAGGCTACTTAACCTGACTGATGAAGGACTCAGCATCCTTCAAGACTTCACAGAGAGCTTCGCGGATATCTTTGGAAAGACGAAGAAGCTCGAACAGAGATAAGTGAGCAGGTGTACCGGCAAGTTGCGCCAGTATGTCAAAGTTGTGGGACTTGGCTAGCCTCGAAGCATTTTCTCTTCGTAAAGGCTTATCGAAGCGAGCATCTA
Source organism: Iris pallida (assembly GCA_029216955.1). Taxonomy (NCBI): domain Eukaryota; kingdom Viridiplantae; phylum Streptophyta; class Magnoliopsida; order Asparagales; family Iridaceae; genus Iris; species Iris pallida. Next base: position 10,117,661 of record JANAVB010025800.1, on the reverse strand, counting down.
CGTGCTTCTGTTTATTGGCTGCTGGAGGTCTGGATGGACCCTCTTCCTGGGCAGCAGAGGTGGTACAGGGAGGCACCACCTCGACAGCAGCTTCGTCAGGTTGGGCGTTCTGCTGCAAACACGTTTGTACAGGAAGTGCCTCTTCCGTGGAGGAAGAGACCATGCGGCAAGACTTGGTCTTCTTGTCTTTGGTTTTGGGAGCAGAGCGTACCCTTGGTTGAGTAACTTTAGAGACGAGGTCTGGGTGAACCCATAAGATCTCTCCCCGAGATGTGGTGAGTGGAATGAGTCCACTCATGTTGTCACGGGTAGGTGGTAGGTTGACCACCTCCATTGTCGCCTTTGGGATGGGGACGACGCCATCTTGTGCTGTAGTTGGCGGCAAGGTACCGAATTGAAGCGACACCAGGTTGGCCGAGACTGTCTTTTTCTCGTAATCGATGGAGATGACATTTGTATTGATCATGCGCTGGATGTAATTCTTGAGGACATAGCAGTCCTGAGTTGGGTGTCCGACAAACCGATGGTAGTGACAGTACCTCGAATTGTCAACTCTCCCCACCTCGTCGGGACGCTTCGGGTCCGGTAATTTAATCTTAACATCCTGCTTCAACATCTCGAAGAGTTGCAAGGTGTCTTCATCATTGAAAGAGTAGACCTCCTTTGGCCTCGGTGCAAGCGGAGGCTTCTGGGTAGGTATTTGTGCATTTTAGAGGCATTGACAATCAACGCCTGCTTCCCCTTCGTCTCACGTCTAGGGTTGCTGGTAGCAGGCCGTTTTCTTTTGTCTTCAAAGGCAGGGAAACTGACTCTTAGTAGACGAGCATTACATGCCTTCTTTTCAGCTGCTTCGGCCTCAATAATCAATGAGCTCCAGTCGGAAGGAGGAGTGGAGTTGAGCCAGAGCTTAACCGCAGGCAGCATGTTCATGCTGCAGGAGGAGAGGAGTGCATGTTCTGGCATACCCGGGGGCAGTCTGAATGAGGCTTGTCGGAATCGTTCGATGAATGCTTGAACTGTTTCTTTTTTCTTCTGACGTACCTCTATAAGGAACGCCATCATCATGTCTTTCCCTCCGTCGTAGAAACGATCGAAGAAGAGGCGTGTCAAGTCATCAAAGAAGGATATGGAGTTGTCAGAGAGACTGCAGTACCAGTCGTAAGCCACTCCTTTCAATGCCCCGACAAACAGGCTGGTGAGTAGCGCGTCTTCCTTCGGGAGATGTCCCGTTTGAGACTGGAAGTACGTCAGATAACGGCATGGAGAATCCTTTCCGTCGTGTGGCGTCAAAGTTTGTGGTTTATACTTGGGAGGATAGACCACTTTATTCCATTCGATGTGATATAGTTGTGGGATCCCCATCTTCTGGCGCTCCTCTTGTATGTTCTTTGACTCGAAGTGCTCACGCAAGTCCCTGATCATCTCAACCACGTCTTCTGTGGAGCTGAGAGTCAGAAAAGGTGGAACAGTTTGGAGTTGTACATTCGAAGGTTTCGATACCCGAGGTGCTTCGCGGCAATCGGTATTCAAGGATAGCCGTTGAAGGGGCACACTTGATTCCCCGTTAGCTCCTGGGTCAGGATTGGTGGAAGGTGCTCTGGCCAAAGCTGACCGTATCTCGAACACTGCTTGAGTCAGTATTTGTATGGAGGCAGAGAGGGTTTTAAGTCCCCCTCTAAAGTATCCATGTGCTGAACGAGGTCTGCTGGCGGAGCATCTGACTCCGTATCACCTCCTCCCGTCATGTATACTATCATGACGTAACTGGAAGTAGATGGATTGGTTGAAGCTTCGCTTTCAGCCTCGCTCTCTTGTAGAAGAGTCACTTCTCCAGGAGTTTCGTCTTGGCTACCCCCAGCTATGTTCTGGAGGATATCTTCGTCTTCAGGAGGAGGATCAACAAGGGCTTGACTACCCCCAGCTATTACTTCTTCCGAAATCTTCTTTCTTGTCCGGGTGCCTTCAAACACTCCTGAGGACGGGACAGTCACCTTGGTCTTCCTCGGCTGGCTCTTGGATGAGGACGAGGTCGAGGAGTTGCTAGTCACTTTTCAGATTGATGAGGAGTTAGAGACTACGTTGCAAGAAGCAACCTTTAGTTTTGGCTCTTCTTCAATCGACACCTTCTTCCCGAGGCGACGCCGGAGGGGTGTTGATGATTGCAGTCGCTGGAACACAGACTGCCTTTGTGGTGGGACTGCTGTCTTGCAATAACAGTTGATGGTGACCACAGCACAGGTGTGCCCTGTGAGGGGCGTATTATGCTTGTCGGTCGACTCTCCTGACCGGCGTTTGTGAATGATCATATTACGCAAATCGTTAGAGGAGAGCGCCACCTTTACACCCCTACCAGGCGCATGGTAAGGCCAAGTACCGGGGTGATCAAGTAAATGTTGTGCCCCTAATCCAGCGCATAAGGTATGCTCGGATCAATAGTGGGGGAACCACATTTATAGTGACTTGAACCAGCCTCAGACGCACAACCAATGTAGGCACGGGGGTTCAAGACCACAGAATTTGCCTTGTATGACTTGGTTGCGAACGCAGCAGATGCATCCAAGTGAGATAAAGACTTTGAGGGTCGGCTCATTTCTGGTACAGAAGCACCCGAGTCATCTTTGTACAGCTTACCATCAGCAGCGCGCATGATTATGAGTGCATGCTTCTGGTTTGCCGTTGGCATAGCACGTTTGAGGTGCATGGCCCGTACCGCCTTGGACTTCTTCGTACCAGCCCGCTGGGGCGCGTGGTACTAAGAGTGTAACATCCATATTCTGAATACGTATTTTGTCAAGCTTGCATGTATTTCAGACCTGTATTTATTTTCTCGGATTTTGGCATGTACTTGTAATTGGCTTGACTTGCAGGTTTTGGTTCTCGTAATTGGGTTTTACCTGGCTTGGTTTATTTTGTGGAGGAGAATTGGTTTGATTTGGTTTGATTTGGTTTGGTTTGGTTTAACATGAATTGGAACACCTTAGCCTATGTTCAACCCTCATTCCACCACAACCCACCCTCTTTATTATCCCCACCTAACACTCTCTCTCCTCATTACTTCCCTCTATTAATTTCTTCTTCTTCTTCCTTCCTCTACACAACACTCCACCCATAGGCAAGTGCACCTTGCCACCACATGAGAACCACATTTTATTTGTTCATTAGCTAGATTAGGCCATAGAGATCAACACTAGTGCTTGACATTTTGTGATTTGGAGTCTCCATTGTTCTAGATCTAGGTTTTAATTATTTTCGGATTTACATGGTTTTGATCTATTTTGGTTGGATTTTTGTGGGTTTTGATGCTTCCATGTGGAAGAGAATTCAATTTTACTCAAGTTAGACCTTTGAAAATCTAGATTTGGCTTTGATTTGGCAAAGATATGAAGATTTGAATTCTTGGTGTTCTTTGTGTTCTTCTCGGCCTGGAGTAGCAGACTGCAGCCTGCGCTCTTTAGCGCAGTACTGGACTGCGCATCCCCTCTCGGCCTGCGCTCTTTAGCGCAGCGCCGACCGCGCTGCTTGCCCCTTGGCGAACTGCGCTCAGCCCCATGCGCCATCCACCCTTGCGCAGTTCACCCCTGCGCAGTTGGCTCCCCGCGCAATCTAACCCTGCGCGCTTGGACCCTGCGCACTCCACCCCTGTGCAGTTCATTCCTGCGCCAACCATTCCTGCGCAGTTCATTCCTGCGCCAACCATTCCTGCGCAGTTCATTCCTGCGCCAACCTTCCCTGCGTAGTTCATTCCTGCGCCAACCATTCATGCGCCATCAACTCCTGCGCAACCCGACCCCAGGAACCCTTGCGCAATCTGTCCAATCATGGAGATTTGGTTTTATTTTTCCTTAAGCTTGGCTCTTCTATAGCCATGTATATTGATATTTTATTAGATATTTTACGCCCATTTTATATCCTTACGCCTTTTGTCATGAACTTGATTTTACTTAATATGTTTGGAATGACTATTGTACATGGCATGGTATGACAATAAACTAGCCTAACACGACAGTGACCCGTAGTGGTGCACTCCTGACATGACCAACCTGACATGATAGTGGCCCATCGTGACGCACTCCTGACAAGTACCCTGACATGATTTATCTTGATGATGTTGCGACGGCTAACTTGACTTGTATAATCAACTTGATACCGTGGGTGTTCCTGCTTGCTTGCTTGTGCAATCCACTTGTCTTGTCTTGCATCATGTCTAGGACGTGACTCCCTGGTTCCCACGGTCAGGGATTCATACCGAATATGGATTAGGCTAATGACTAGATCAAACTATAGTTCATGGAGAATTTTCAGTCACAGGCAATCTCGTTATCTGGGCGCTCTTAATTGGACTTGTAGCTTGCCGACGAGTAGAGCACATTTCCAGCGCACTGTCATGTGTTGCACCCTCTAAGTCACCTAAGGGTATATCGCCTCCGGGGCGATGTACCCAACCATACTCTCAACCCGCGAAAGGATAACTGGATGGTCTGCAGGGCTTGGGACTGGAAAATTCTTATTGCATCTCGTTAGTAATTAGGCTTGTGACAACCCTAGTTAGTTAAAGTAGTAAGCCGTAGTAATTACTTGGCCGCTTATGAATGAATGATGTCTAGCTCTGTCTAAGTCTTGTCTAGTCCCTGTACCTGGTACTTCTGAACATGATTGTTTTACTTGCTTTAACAATAATTGGGTAGAGACAAGGAGCTATTCAGGCGAAGGGTTACAACCCCGGTCCTTGTTTGGTTTACGGGTTGTAACCTGGCTCCCAAAATGGTTCCACGTCCCTAGTCGTTTATTGTCCTGACGTGCTCTTTATTACTTGTGCTTTTCTTTCATTTTCTTATGTTCTGATATGCTGGCTTTTGTTCTTATTTCGTGGTCTCCTTTGTGGCACTTGCTCTTTCTGGGGTTTGACCCAGCTGGTTTTGTGTGGCCAGATTTCGAAGCAGCTCCCGAGGATCTTCCGAACCTCCAGCCCGATGGTGGCGACTAGAAGGAACCCGGGCTACGAGTGGGTTTTCTATTTTATTTCGCTCACTCTATTATAAATTTATTCTTTTGAGACGTTTAGCCGACGAACACCTGTTAGCTCGATGCACTTTTACTTACTGTCTGCCTACGGGCTGTAAACATGATTAACAAATCCTAGGGTTGATCATGTATGACTTAACTCTTGCTAGTCCTAGTATTTTGTACGACTAGCTTCATGATCAGCTGATATGTAATATTTGGGACGCCTTTTATTGTATATTTGGTGGTCAAACATCTTGTAATTATATTATTTGCTTGAGATTAAGACAGTAGGCTTGACCTTAAGAGACTGTTGGCTTGTAGTAAACCCTCATATCTAGACAGTCGTGACCGTATAGCGAGATGGACTTCATTTCAATATACGTAGCTGGCTATGTTCGCCCCCGCTCTCCAGTATTCTGGTTCTGGGGCGTGACACAGAGTCTAAATTATCCTTGCCATGACAGCGAGTGAGCCTGTCAAAGACAGAGGCCTTCTGAGGTGCACCAGAGTTCATGTGCAGGGCGTTAGATACTCCCCTGCTCCGTCGGCGAATCTTTCTTGACTGAGAAGAAGATGGTTGGGGAATGTGGTCAGCACCACGTTTTCCCGAGAGATGTGCTGCACCCATGGGCACATCCTGGCTGCTGAAGGCGTCAGCGAGAAGGGTAGGCTGCATCGGCGCATCCCCTTCAGTAATGGTGCCAGGGGTCTCCACCTTGCGCACCCAGGCTTGGCGAGTCTTCTTCGGCTTCGGCAGCCGCTTCGAAGGACTTGCGCTGCCTTCAGAGATGAACTCCTCATACGCCTGTTGATTAAGGCGTACGACTAGTATCTTGTGGGAGGATCCTACTTTCACGTCGACAGATTGTGACACAACTTTCTCATCGGAGAAGAAAGACGTCCCCAGCAGAGTCGTCAGCTTATTTGCCATTAAAATCTTTGAATTGGAATTTCAATCACAAACAGAATAGTGTTACAATGTAGGACTTAGATGTAGTCCTAGGAGTACACTTTTGTTTTTATCTAGGTCCTGTGTCGATGGAGCGAGTGGTAATGCATTGACTCCGTTGACGATCTGACGACGATTTTAGGTTCTCTGAAGGTCTAGGTTGCTCTGGATGCCGGAGCTTGCGGAGGGGAAGAAGACGTTGAGTGTCTCTTCCGATCTCTATGAGTAGACGTGTGTCTCTATAACTACGATGATCTTGTTATGTCTGTCTCTGTCTGTGTGTCTCTTGATGAAGTAATGATCCTTCTATTTATAGCTTGCAGGCTGACTGCTCATGCGCGCATATGTCGGATGCGCTTGGTCGTGGGAACGCCACGTGGCTGATGCTGACGGGGGCGCATAGTTGATGCGTCCTGATTTGGGGATGGAATCCTTCCTGTTGCACCTGTGGTGCTGCGGAAGAGCTAACATGTGGCGACTGAGAGGATTCTTCGGTTGCTGAGATCTTAGGTGGTTAGCACCCCTTCGTAGACTGAACTAAGTCGAAGGACACATGGCGTATATCCGTGGCTCAAAGATCTGGAATTTGGTGGAGAGGGATCTGATGAGCTGCGCCTGGGATCCGGCGCATGAGGAGATTTAGCTCGTAATCTTTAGGAATCACGAACCAGTCTGGGCGCATGGCTTGTGAGGCACATGTTTTGGTCACATGGCTGGGGAGGCACATGCAGCGACTTGACTTCTGTGATCAGAAGTAAGTCAGAGGCGTATGGCTTTTGAGGTGCATGTAAATCTTCGGGCGCATGGCTGCGGAGGCGCATGCGAGTGGTTGGTCGACCACGTGGCTTGTAACCGACAGAAGAGAGTAATGATGACGCTGACGTCAGCGGCACTTTATTTTCTGTAAAAGCTGTTGCTGCTCTGTCATCGAGGCATGGCTGCTGTCGTATCAGACTTCAACATTTAATGCTTCTTGATGGGCGATGAGCTTTTGAGTGGACGCATTACTCTGCGTTCCACTAGGCGCATAGGGATGCGTAGGGGGCATCCTTACGAGTCACTTGGTACTGATGGACGCATCTGTATGATGCGCGGGATCTGACCGGCGCATCTGCTGTGTGGCACATCCTTATTGGTCTGTCTGTTGAGTTCTTCGGGGCATTGATGGCTCTCTGACTTAGCTGAGTTCGAAGGGGCAAATTCATCATCATAAATACAAGTTCATTGCACTAACTTCGGGAAGGTTGCCACTTGGCGCATGGGTTTGATTTGTCCTGGCCTATAAATAGCAACAGTTTGAGAGAGTTTTGTTGTCTCTCCCTTGACTTCTCGACGAAGAAGGATTCGACTGATCCTCCTCCTTGGCAAGACGTTATACTGTGGGTGATGGTTCTCCTTGTTCGAAGAAGCTTTGACGGTGAACTCCTTTAGAAGACTGAGATTCGCCGAGTTGGAATGGACATAGCAGTTTATGTTCGAGCCGCTTGCTGGTAGTATTCTTCTACGAGACGACATCGAGTGCCAAGTTGAATGCATGGTTTGGGTTTGATGTGCCTAAGCCTCATTATGATGGAAGAGCCCCAGGCTGGCAGATGCGCCTGTGCGTTGACGAGGAAGTGATTCACTCTGACGGGGCGGAGTGATGCGCTGGGAGAGTAATACGCCGGGCTGAGACGACGCGGCTAGCTGAGACGACACGGCTAACTGAGACATCTGAGTGATGGGCCTAGTTGAGAGAAGGTTGTTACAAAGTCTTCAATTCGTATCATATTTTTGAGACGATGTCGGACAGGCACAGCAAGTTACAACTGCGGGAACACAGACTGCCTTGGTGGTGGAGCCACTGTCTTGCGGCAGCAGCAGTTGATGGCGACCGTAGCACAAGTATGTCCCGTGAGGGGCGAGTTGTGCATGATGGTCGTCTCTCCCGACCTACGTCTGTGAGTGATCACATTACGTAAATCATGCGAGGAGATGCTGACACTCGTACCCTCTTCAAACGCATGGCAAAGCAAGGCGTCAGGGTGAGTTTATGAGTGATGCGCCCCATGATCCAGTTCCAACGCCTGAAATGCGCCCAGATCATAAGTAGGAGAGCAGCACGTATAGCGAGTGGAACCCACTATGTGCACAGCCCACGTGGGCGCATGGGTTTGACACTGCAAGATTTGTCCCCTGACTTGGTTCCAGCGCATGAAATGCACCCAAGTGGAAGGGGGACTTTGAGAGTTGACCCATTCCGGGTGCCAAAGCACCTGAATCAACCCTGTACAGCTTACCATCAACTGTGCGTATGACTTTCAACGCACATTTTTGGTTTTGCTGCTAGCATAGCACGTTGATGGAGCATAGCTCGTGCCGCCTTGGAGTTCTTCATACTAGCCCGCGAAGGCGCATAGTACTCAGAATCCAACTTTTTCTCGCCTTGACAGCGAGTGAAGAACTTGCAGCCAACCCAGAAGAAGAGAAGAACTACTGCAACTTTTTGTGGCTCGAACGGGCTCCCTGGATAACGGGCTCCCTTTTTTTTTTTTTGGTGCCCCTTTCAAAGGAGGCAAGAGGGCTCTATATATATAGTGGAATGAGACTCTCTTCTTCTCCTTTCCGATGTGGGATTAAAAGCAATATCCCTCTTTTTTCATGCTTCTACAGCCACGTGTCTCTCACAGCGCACAAAGTCTCGATCTCGGGCTGCCAGCTGGTGGAGGTTGTTGAGATTTTGTTGTAGCGAATCTGGGTGGTTGAGACTTGGTTAGCCTGGCACGTGTCTCATCGCAAGATAGGATCAGTCTGCTTGAGTCATTTTGAGCCGCATAGGCCTTTCAGAGTTCGGCCATGCTGGGCCGTATAAGACTCATGCGGCAGTCTTCCTTAGTCCGCATGTAGCTTAGGGACTTTTGAACCGCATAGGTTCTATATTCTGGACCGCATAAAGATCATGCGGCTCAGATTGCAGTTACCCTTGGCCGCATGAAGTACATATATTGAGCCGCATAAGGTTCATGCGGCTCGGGTCGCAGTCCTTTTGACCGCATGGCCATGTCCAGTCTAATCATGTCTTATCTTCTTTTTGTCAGAGTGTCAGAGCTGTCAGTCTTGCCAGAGTTTGTCAGCTTTATCAGACCAGAGTTTTGTCAGCTTTATCAGAAGGATTGATCAGCTTGGCCGCATAAGTAACTATTCTCTCTGCGACTCAAAAGTCAGTCTGGTGAAGATGGACCGCAGGGGACGTACTGAGTCTGTCATGCGACTCTTCTTTATGTGGGTCAATCTGTTCCAGGGTACTCATGCGGTCAGTTGTGATCCGCATGAACCCCATATTTTCTATGCTTCTACACTTGGGTCGAAAAGATTGTTGTCTTTGAGCATCATAGACTCAAGTTGACCTCTTGTGTCGAGAGAAATTAAGTACGATATCTGGATAAGTTACCTAGTGGGGTAGCCCCAGACGCAATACATGGATAGAGCGAGAGAATGTGAATCATATTTGGATAGTTGTGTGCGAGTCTTAGTGCAAATGGTAGGCAAAGGAATTTAAGACATGTTGGACTTAGTCCTTGTCATTGAGGCCAAATGTTATGAACGATTAGGTGAAAGAATTGAGTTATGTGAGAGATAGAAAACGGTTGGGCAGATAGGCATTACAGAGAATTGTTGCAATCGGATCCGCAGTGACTTAATGCAATGCGAGTGCTAGGTGGCCACCGAGAAACTTATGGGATCGAAGTAACAGTTTTGAGTTAAGTTATATGCAGAAATATTTAGAAGAGGATCACGTGTTATGGAATAATACATACAAGAAGTATTTTGAGAATATGCGCTAAGATTTGACTAAGTCGAGTACGGAATGATTGGTGCTTGAGAATTTAAGTTGAGCATATTAGCTTTGTCCCGGTATCCTACAACTAAGCTTGGCTGAATTGCATATATTCGTGGGACGCCTAAAATATGTGTATGATCCAAACTAAGTTGTATGATTCAAATGATAGTGGCACGAGATCGTGAAACGATCTAGCGAAACACTTTGTTTGAGTGTTAGTTTCGGTTCGAGGACAAATCTTGTTTTTAGTGGTATATTATGTAATGTCCCGCTCCGCACGGTGCATTACGATGAGTCATTGACTCGAAGAGTTACATTGACCCGATGAAGTATCGATGCGAATATCGATGCGAATCGATGCAAAGGATAAGTCCCATTTGAGCAAGTGTTGATTTTAGTTGATCTGGTGTGCAGGCTATGCTTTTACGCTGGACGATAAGAGGTCGGCATTTTGCATTATTCAGTAAAGTGTCCGCGAAAACAAATCGTTGCCTTGCAACGGATTGTGGCATAGGCACGATAGGCCAAATCAATCGAGTAGTTCAAAGGAATGGCTAAGGCCAAGAGTTAGCTATGCAACTAAGTTATGGAATCGAGACGTTTCAGCTCGGCAAAAAAATAAGGCGTATCGGCTTAAGGTGGACGGGTTCTTGACTCTCTCTCCCTACTCCTTCACGTCTAATAAAATGTATCCTTGTATGCGTAAGTTGTTATCAAGTTAGCGAGCGTGCCTCGAACGATTAAAGGTCTTAGTGTGTGTCAAACATTAAGAATAGAACATTGAACAATTGAAGCGACGTGCATCAAATGTACGGGTCGCGGTAAGGCGGTGATGGTAGAACATTGAAAGACAATATCGAGATGTGAATCACGTCCACGACTCTGAGAACATTGAACACTAGGTCTAGAACATTGATTATGGCGCTAAGCGTGCCCTCGTGCATGGAAGCTACGAAAAGACTAAGTAACTATGGAACTGCTATTATACGAATTACTTATGAATGGAACGCATTGAGTATAAGTACGAGAAGTCTAAGTCGTTGGGCGTCGTACATCAATACGGATGTATTGGGACATAATGCCGACGGAACTTGAGATAAAGATGAGGGATTATGTTTATGGAACACGAGATTGGTTTGAATGATATGACTTGTTTGCTATGGAACATATTACATGGTCAATGGACTCGGATGGCCCGTGCACGGGTGCGGCTTCCCTCGAACGGTTACGACAGGGGCACCGGGACCGTTCGGCCTAGGAGGGAATTATGTATGGTATTTATGGTGCACGTTATTAGGACGGGTTGCGACCGTCCAATGTTGTGATAAGCTATGATATCAGTAAGTTTGGGATCCTTCGGATACTGGACTAGTAACCCGTATTGGAGCGATCATAGGCTTACACATAAGGATGTCAATTCCATTACAGTGCGAAACACCGTGAACTTCATATAGATAGGGCCGGTGGGCTGAGATTAGTGTTGGGTGCAGGCGCAGGGCCTGTCACCCTTATGCATATGTCTAAGTATGGTTGGTCGGTTTTCGTGAATTGTATGATTGGTTATGTAAAGTTCTAACCATTACAGGCTAGGCAAAATGGGACGGAGATGAGCACGTCACTATGTTTATATTCATATTAAGTCTAACTGTATCTACTGCAGGAACACGATATTGGACACATTTATATTAAGTTGCTATGTTAGAATATTGCCATGAAACTGATCCTAAGGCTAATTAGAAAGATCACCAAATAATGTTGCATGTTTCACTAAATGTACTTAGTGTTTGGTTTGGGTGCGAGTGGGTCTTGATCAGTGCAGCGAGGACGAAAGCACTAATCCCCTACTAGTTTGCTTGTAGGTTCATGTTATGATTTGGCTCGGGGCGGGGCTTGGCTTGGACGTGCCGAGACATGGAGTCCATAGTGTTTCAAGAGGAGCTACCGCATTGGCGTTCGGACTTGCAATATGGAGATGTTCGGTCGAAGACTATTTGTTGGCTATAAAAGGTAAAATATATGGAACAATATAAATCCTTTGTGAGCTAGAGAGATCATGAGTATTGTAGCCAATTGGCATATTCAGTTGGGCGATTCAAGGCTTTGTAACCATCAGTTCATTATTAATAAAAGAGATTCTTATTGTATACTGTTTCCTTCCGCTGCTTATGTTATCAATTTGAGATAAATACTATGTGAACCTGTTACCTTGCCTTGCACGAGCGCAAATCCAGGCTCGTGCGGCATTACGTCCCAGCGAGGACGATGATTCGGGTAAAATCTAGCGAGGACGAGCAATTTTTCGGATCGGAGCGTGACAGTACGCTCCAGAGTACACTAGTCCACACTATGCTGGAGAAGGCCTTAGTCAGCAGTATGCGGGTATGGGGACTTTCTCAGCCTTTCAGACCTATAATCAACGTATAGAGACTCAGCAAATAAACATTGCCGCAGCGTATTCGTTTGATGACATGTCGTATTACTCACAGTTGATTACGTCCCCGTCAGCCCCGGTGCCTACTCAGGAGATCGAAGAAGAGGATGAAAGAAGAGCGGAGGAGACCACAGATCAAAGAAGAGCCCGACTAGGCCTTAGACCGGTAGAACGAAGGCATTACAAACGAGTTGCCCGCAGATGAAACATTGTTTGTAATGAAATGAAGTGTAATAATCTTGGCTCTAATACCATCGAGAAGTGTAGTTATTGGTTTATCACGTAAGCTCTTAATCTAATTGTTAAAACATTCAGCAAGATTAGAAGTATTAATATCTAATCTAGGACAATGAGCATATGCTGTAATCCAATGTGCAAAATAACGATTTTCATCATTTGTACCAACAAGCCAATTGTACATCGTTATGTTCTCAGCTTTAATTATTTCAAACAAGTATTGTGCATCTGTTTGATTATACGATCTAGAAAGCGAGTCTAACTGTCGATGAAACTTTTTTCCTTCACAATAGACTTCATATTCTGCTTAAAATGTTGAATGCAAAAAAAATGAGACGATTCTGGAAAAATATCTCGCATAGCGTGTATTAATCCTTTTTGCTTATCAGATATAAATGAAATTCTACTCCAATCATTAAATAACTTTCAAATGATATTCTAACAACATTTAAAAACCAAGACCAAGAATCAGTATTTTTACCTTCAGCAACAGCATAAGCAATAGGATATAGTTGATAATTAGGATCATGAGCACAAGCAATAAATAAAATACCTTGATATTTGGATGAAAGAAAAGTGGCATCAGTGCTAATAACAGGTAAACAACCCCTTAAAAATCTATCAATGCACGCATTGAAGCAAATAAACATTCTCTTAAATTTGTTGCTTTCGGAAGTCTTAAGAAAACACCGACTACCTGGATTCGACTCCATAATTCTAAAACCATATTCCTCAAGGCCAGCATATGCCTCAACATAACTACCATTTATTTCACGTAATGCCAACTCCCGGGCTCTCCATACTTTAGAGTATGTAATATGTATACGATGTTCCCTAAATATATCCTTCACGATTTGTGACGCACTATATGACTGATTATCTCTAATTACATCAACTATTCTAGTCTTAACCCATGCAGCGGTAGCTAGTCGATGACGTCCTATCGTAATGCCACTTAAACAAGAATGACGACTTTCTAGTGTACTAACTTTAACTATTTGTCCTTTTTCGATGGATTTGACATATACTCTCCAATTACAATTCTGTCGATCACAAGTATATATAATTCCATGCGAATTATTCATGGCACTAGCTGAACAACTAAAATTTTGCTGAATTGCTAAACTACTTACAAAACTTCTAAATTTTGAACGACTGTTAAATGTTTGTCCTACAATAATTCAGGAGTGTTAGTGCCATGAATATCAATATCATCATCATCAATCTCATAACCGGTATTTTCAATTAAATCGTCACTATTTTCATTGTCATCATTATAATCATCATCACCATCACCATGTTCATCTACCAAGGGAGCAATTGTTTGAGAAGAAGAACTAGCACCAGTGTTAACATGTTGGTAATTAGAAACAAATTCATCATTACTTCTATTAGCAAATTGTGATACTTGAGTAACATATAAACTAATATACGGTGATTGCAAATTAATCTCAAGAATAAAATTTCATGCTTCTTCACCATCTATCAATAAACATGTGGAACCAAAAACAGACTTTAAAATAAATTGGTAACTAATAGAAAAACGCGTAGAAATTAAATTGCGTAAATTTTCTAAAGTAATATGACGATAAGTTGTAAAAAAAAATTGGATGTCACCTCCTTCGTAAGATAACCCATTTATTCTACCTCCATGTGAATATACTATTTTAATATTATGATCCATGAAAAAGAAGAAGTAGTTTGAGAATGTTTAGCTAATACAGAGTTGCGTTGCAAGGAGCGAGAGCTTGTAAGATGGAGAGACTAGCTTCCGTGAGGAGATGGAGCTTCCAACCTTCAGAGAATTGCTTCTTTGAGAGAGAGAGAAAATAATGTGTTTGTGTGGGGGGGGGGAGTTAAACTTAGCAATAAATAGGAAAGGAAATAGACGTTAGAATATAGCTGTTAGGATGTAGGCGTTGAAAAGGAAATAGACGTTAGAATATAGCTGCTAGGATGCGGCAGAATATAGAAAAGCCAAGCGCGCTCCACGGGGAGTGGTACCCCACCCACCGCGCGCCACGTTGGATGGCGCTTCCTCGCCACACGCCACGGTGGATGGCGCTCCCTCGCCATGTGCCATGGAGGATGACGTGTCCCTAGGCGCGCGACACTTCTGCTGGCGTGTCCTTTGGTTCCCCATATCCATGCATCAACGCGCCATCTGCAATGTAGTGTCACTATTCCAAACGCAAATTTTCTAAACTTCTTACTTTTTTATAATTTGTGTAAAATTCTTTACCCAATACGAAAATTTCTGCAAAATTTACAGTGTAGTTGTGGTCTCATTCCGAGGTCCGTATTTCTGCTCACTTCACTGGCACCAAAGACCACCCAAAAAGCCACCATGCCACGTTTTTGTTGCAAAGCATAACTGTCCACATAGCAAGAAGATTGGAACATAAGAAGGTTACTTTATTTAGTTTAGAAGAGTACAAAAAGATAAGCATAATTTTAATAAAACATAAGTAAAGAAAAAAGAAGGCTTAATTGTAACTTTATATTCTGAACTATTCTAATTTTTCAACTTAATATCTTTAAAAAAATTAATACAACTTAATACCCTAAAAAAGAGACGAAAATATTGTTAGCCCTACCCCTTCCGCACCCACCCCCCTCCCCAACCCCCGCCCCTTCCCATCTCCTCCATTGTCGGCTGCACCACTCATAGAAGGAGCAGCAGGAGTGGTGGTGGCGCAGCTGGGGGCGTGGGTGGGGGGATTGGTAGCCGAGGGGCTGGGGTTGGCAACTAGAGGAGTGGGCGTGGGGTTTGGGGGATTGGGTGGGAAAGATATAGTTTCGTCCTTTTTTGTTTTGGATATTAAATTAAAAATAATTCAATAGTTGATGATATCAAGAGATGCATATAATGTATAGAGTAACAAGTTGAAAAACTGAAATAGTTAAGAGTGTCAAGTTACAATTAAGTCGAAAAAGAATCAACTTCCATCAACTTGTGCATTTAAACTTTTACACTGAGCTAAGTTTAGGCTGTGTTTGGTAGGAGGGATGGAAAAGTGGAAGGAAGGAAAATCAGAAAGATTTATTTTACATCCATATGGAAAAGAAAGACTATTTCCTTCTTTTGTGTTTGGTAGGATGGAAGGAAAATGGAAGTAATATATTTTCCTTTGTTTGGCATGAAAAGAAAAGTGGAAGGAAGAAAAATAAAAAATATAGACTATACTAATTATATCCTCAACTAACAACATTTATTATCATTTGACTTTATTGAACTACTTTAAAATAATATAATTTTTATAGGGTATAATTGTAAATTAAGATAGGTATGCACTTTTTCTTCCACTTTTCCTTCCACTTTTGGGATGATTGATTTTCTTAGGTTATGAGAGAAAACTAATCCCTTCACTTTTCCTTCCATCCACTCTTCTCCTCATGCCAAACAAGAGAGAAAATGTTTCTTTCCTTCCACTTTTTCCTCGTATGTTTTTCTTCCTCCCACTTTTCTCTCTTACCAAACACACCCTTAGAGATGTTAAGAGCCTTGTTAGCAATTCGTCAAACGGAAAAAAATTCGGGACTGCGAAAGTACGAGTGTAGATCGGCTCAATAAAAATAAAATACGGTCATAAATTCGGTCAAATATACGAAAAATAGAAATATTGAGATTAAAAATTTCACATTCTTAAATATGTTATCAAATTTGGTTAATTAAACATGTTTTCAGCACGTTTTTTGTGCCAAGTTTTTCAAGAATTTATACGGAACACGTTTAAAATTTCGCATGCTTAAAATTTGTGTACTGATTTGGATCTATCAAAAGTACGCAAGGATATACGTTTATGAAAGATACGAAAAAATTCGCGTATAATACGAGTTTTGTTCGGGTGATTGCTAACAAGGGTTAAGAGTGATGTGTAATTCATCATCCGATGTGTAACGGAAATCGTCTCATCAAAATGTGATCTATCCTATCTTTTTAGGGAAACTAAAAATTTCAGAATAGCTTCTCGGGACTGTTTCTTTACATAGATTCAAATTACAATAATGCTAATTTTAGGATTGTTCTCTCTACAGAAATAAATAACTTTGAAAACTTTAAAGGATTCAAATTTTCAACTTTTCTATCTATTCTCCTGTATAATAGAAAATTTTGGTGGTGAAATTTTGAATTTCTAAAATAACCTTGAATATTTTATAAACATGATATTATTATGTCAACTTGTTGTCATTTATGTTTAAGAGTCAAAGCAATAAAGTTTGCATGTACGTTTCTTTTTTTCATACAACTTTTCACGTTCCAATAGTAAAAAATTATATCCTTACCATTTTCCAAATATTATTATTCTCAATAGAAAATTTTAAAAAAAAGAACGAAATTTGTACTTGGAATAATCACCTGTAAAAAGAAAACAAACACACATGAATAATCACCTGAAAAGACCAAAAGACGACAACTGACATTATAATATTTTATTTAAAACACGTGCAAAGCACGTACATGTAGACTAGTATCATGTAATTAGAAAACGTGGAATGTCCTCTCAGGACACATGGAACTAAATACCTGGAATCTAATTATGGATATATGATCTGGTCTTGTGAGATCCATAAGGAAACCTGTAAGATTCTAAAATGGAAATTTACATTTGTGCAATCAGAAAAATTTTACATGACATTCCAATTTTTAAACCGAAACAGAACCAATTTCTTTAGAACTGTACCAAATCGATTTGGTTCAATTTCCGGTCCAAAACTGGAACCCCTATTATTTTCTTACTTTTTTTAGGTAAAATGCAAAGAGAGAACGAACTTGCTTGCTTATAGACGTACTTGTTATCTACGGTATTTTATGTGTATATTCAGGAATATAAATAATGTAAATAAATGATATGATCGAGACCTATGCTTGAACTTAGTTCAATGTCCTTAAAACAATATACGTTCCACACAGGTACTTACGGTTGAATGGTGATTTAGTCTCTCAGGGTACAACGGAACTCCTCCTCCGGTAGCAGTACTTCACACTGCAGGAACTGGACGAAACAACGAAGGTAGACTCTCTCTCTTTGACTGAATACTTGAATCTATGAATGAGTTTTGAATTGAATGAATCAAGCACCCATCGGACTATGCTTTTATAAATGACGAAGAGACACAAATGTGAGTAGACGCAATTTTTGGAAGGGACACCTTTTCCAAGAGATGCAACCATTGAAAATAATTCATTCACAACTTTTGGAAAATTATTCACTTAGAATATTTTTGCAACAATATTTACTTGAAAACCTACCACAGTAAGAATGATGTACATGTGTGAGCAAACTTGATGGAAAGGGCTTAGATGAGAGGGATTTCAGTCCCACTAGGGAACGGGAGGCTTCACTTTGCTGAGTGTTAGGTTCCCAAGCTAACGCCTCCGCTAGAGACCGAGCACAGTAGAATTGGCATCAATTTAGAAGAAATTACAGTAAATCAAGTAAATGAAAAAGAAGAAGAAGCCAATAGACGAAGAATTCGAATGTAATTTTAGAGTTTTCATGTTGATAGATCTAAGAAAGAAATACAATTGACAAACGAAAGAAAGATACTGTAAAGGAATTGAAAATAGAAATAAAATAATCAATTCTCCGATACTTTTCTCTAATGTACTCTCGAGGTAAAACTTTGATACAGAAGGGATCCCACCTGTCATACATAGGGATATCAAAGTTTTGATACCTCCTTCTGTATCAAAGTTTTTTCCTGTACTCTCTCATATATAGTCTGCGAATGACAAGAGATTACTAACTAGTGTACTCCAAAATAGCTGGTATGACTTGGCCACAAGCGAAAATATTCAACAGGAGAACATCTCTGTGGCCGAAGGAGGTCAGTCAGTGGGATCTTATAAGGTTGACACCTTAAGATCAATGGCTGCCTCATTATTTGAGGATCTTCTTCTGCATAATCTCCTTCATAGTCTCCACCACCACTGCCAATAAAAGAGGAGATTGTTTGGTAGAATAGCAGCTATTGAGAAAATTTTGGCCTATTTTTAGGCAAATGGATGAAACATCAAGTCAGATTGAGCTAAGGCAAATCGTCAACTGAGTTGACGAGCTCCTGCAGACGGAGAAGCCTCACCCCAAGTGAGTTAGTGATTGCATAAAGACCCCTCCAACCCTAACATATTAGGTAGGTAATGTGTCAAATATTTTAAGGCATATATTTTCTTTGTGTCTTTCGTATGGAAGTGAGCTGTGTACTCTAAAAGCCTAGATACTTGAATGCCATACTTCTTTACAATGAGCCAACTTCACACGTTTTTGAGGTTTTTTCACGTTTTTTTTTATCCTTTTTGTCAATTTTGTACGTTTTTTACCATTTTATACAATTTTTATTTTTTGTCACTTTTTGTCTTTTTTAAATTATTTTGGTCGTTTTTGCACGTTTTGGGCCTTTTTTGCACGAATTTTTATCGTTTTTTGTCGATTTTGCACTTTTTTTCGTTTGGGCCGGTTTTGCACATTTTTTATTTTTTGTCGATTTTGCACGTTTATTGCGGATTTTTTTTACTTTTTTGTCGTTTTAATTGGACTATTTTATACAATTTTTTTATTATTTTTTGTCGCTTTTGGCTGTTTTTCATGTTTTTAATTGTTTTTTGTCGTTTTTATGCATTTTTGCCGTTTTTGCACGTTTTTATTGATTTTGTTGATTTTAGACGGGTTTTTTCAATTTTCATATATTCTTTTATCATTTTTTGTCGATTTTGTACGTTTTTGATCATTTTACACCTTTTTTTTGTTTTTGTCGCTTTTGGCTGTTTTTTCATGTTTTAAAATTATTTTTTGTCGTTTTTGCACATTTTTTGTCGTTTTTGCACTTTTTTATCGTTTTTGTCGATTTTGCACATTTTTGAGGAATTTTTTACGTTTTTATCGTTGTATGCTTTTGACCATTTTACACAATTTTTTTATTTTTTGGTCGCTTTTGGCTGTTTTTTCACTTTTTATTTCTTTTGTCGTTTTTGCACGTCTTTTGGTGTTTGGGCAGTTTTTTCACCCTTTTTTTTTCTATTTTGCATTTTTTGCGATCTTTCACGTTTTATCGTTTTTGACCATTTTTGCATTTTTTTTATCGTTTTTTGTTGCTTTTGGCTTTTTTTCACATTTTTTATCGTTTTTGGTCATTTTTATCATTTTTCGTCATTTTTGATGGTTTTTTCCTTTTTTTGTCATTTTTGAAGTTTTTGTCGTTCCATTTTTTATCGCTTTTTCGTTGTTGGTTGTTTTTTTCGTTTTGTTCGTTTGTCATTCTTGGTCTTTTTATATTTTTTTGTCATTTTTTTGTCGTTTTTGGTTTTTTTGGTCTTTTTTTTGCAAAAGAACAAAACGATTTTTCTCCTTTATTTTTTTTTATTTTTTATTTTTTATTTAAATTTTTTATTTTGAAATTTTTATTGATCTACTTTTTTTTATGTTGTATTTAAAAAATATTAAATTAAAAACTCAATTACATTACATGGTAAACCAAACATATGAATGCAATTGACATTACATTACATGGTTTAATTACATGTTTCAACCAAACATAGTAATGTAAGGTTTTTTCTAAGGGCACCACAACTTTTGCTAGGGGCTCGCCCTTACTTGGGGGCAGCCCAAGAAGGTGGAACTTTTGCTAGGGGCTGCCCACAAGTTGCTTGGGGCTAGCCCAACCCCAAACCCACATTTTCATCTCATTTCTTCATTTCCTCTCTCTCTCCTCTCTTCCAAAAGCTCTCTTCCAAAAGCTCTCAAAACCCTAAAACTATTCTCCACCACTCCTCACCACTCCATTCCAAATTCTTCCACCACTCTCTCCTCCACCACTCCATTGCAAGAGATGACACGCAAGTAGAAATAATCATCGGAGTCTAGGTATGTTCTTCCCTAATTTCCTCTACAGTTTTCTAATTTTTTTCCAAATCAAAGAATCGTTGTTAAATCTCCAAAAAGATTTGATAAATTAGGTTTAGAATTAGTTTAGGGTTTATGAATGAATTTTTGAACACGATAATTCGCACACATTACTTGAAACCCAAACCCTAGAACACGACACGACGTTCGGCTGCTACAGTCGAGCAGCATTAGGACTGCCAGGGATGTGGCAGTCCTACTGCAAAGTAGGATTGCCAGACTCCATGCAGTCCTACTGTGAAAGAGGACTGCTGAGATTCTGGCAGTCCTACTTTACAGTAGGACTGCCACATCCCTGGCAGTCCTAATATATATAGCACTGGGGGTGACATTAGGAATTCTTAACATGATGTTTAATTGTTGTCTATTTTCATTTCTATTATTTAATAATTGTATGTTGTCCTGCAGTCCTCCGGCCGCTCCGAAGAGAATACGACCCACATGTCCAGGCGTAAGGAACGCACCGAGGGACGTCCTCTCGAGAGACCGATTAGAATCTCGAAACCGGCTCCAGAAAGGAAAATCACTGGAGCAACTGGCTGGTCTCGGACGCAGCGATCGGCTCCCTGCTCAGTCGAAGCAACGAGCTCCTCCTAGTCCTCAGGCTTCTTCCGACGACGACGTGCCTATTGGCCGACTACTATCACGTGACGGTTCCAACTCCTGATGGTGCATTTGCGACAAAGTTTAAGAGAGCAAGATGGCCATATATGCTTAGAGCAATGATACATTATTGGTTTCAAGAAGGAATAATGTTAATTGTTTGTTGGGTTTCTTTAGTAGTGCAAACTTGCTCTCTTGATAGGAAATGTTGCTTCTATATTCATAAGATTTATAATTTGTTCTGTTTATGAAGGTTTGTATTGTGTAAATATTTGTCACATTATTTAGATTATTCTTCATTATGATAAATGTTAATGCATTCCAATGCATCTATTGCCTTCCCTGAGCTACAATATGAGTTCTTGTTGAGTGTTGGGGTCTGCATATAAACTTGGGGTCTGCCAAGAAAGATTGGAGTATTTGTTGAGTGTTGGGGTCAAACACCGGGACATCAAAAGGATCCTTGTTAGACAGCCTCAGATTTTGGAGTACACATGTAGAAAATAATATGAAGTCACATGTCGCTTTCTTGATTGACATAGGAGTTCCAGATTCCCGGATAGGGCATATAATAAGTGCTGCTCCATCCTTTTTCTTATAGTGTTGAGCATTCTTTAAAGCCCACAATCCGGTATTTAGTAGAGGAAGTTGGTATTAAGCGAAGTGATGTCAGTAAAGTTGTACAACTGAGCCCCCAAATTTTGGTCCAGAGGATTGACAGTAGGTGGACCTCTCGTTTTTCGTTTCTGTCAAAGGAGTTAGGGGCACCCAAAGATAACATAGTAAAGATGGTTACAAAGCATCCACAGCTCCCTCCATTACAGCATTGAAGATGGAATCCTGCCAGGTAATTCTTTGGACTGCCAG
>JANAVB010025800.1:9546955-9649802 GCA_029216955.1 Iris pallida | reverse complement strand
CTAGTGTATATCCAATGTGAATTCTTACCTATTTGAGTATTGAATAATGTATGCTATATAGAGTTGGGTGTATGTTGGCTTGTATAGCCTTGTATTGATGTGTGCTTGCTAGGATAATGTTGGTTAGGCCTAGTAAGACTTGCTGGGTTAGGACATGACCTAGTTTGACCTAGTTTGACTAGTGCAGTTGACCAGAGTTGACCAGAGTTGACTTTGGCCTAGTTTTGACCTAGATTCATGTAGAATGCATTGTAGTGCTTTATATTACCCTTCTGGACATGTTGTGACTTGTGCTGTTCTCATTAGAAGCCAGACACCTCTCCTCGACAGTATCTTTACCTTGGACATTCAGATATCAGGCGAGTACATTCTCTGATCATTTCATATCCTGCTTAGAATTATTTCTGCAGTAGATTACTTTACTTGTACTGTCACGTTGGTCACACGGATTGGTACTATATGGATCCCTTCGAGATGTTATCCTTAGGGAGCATCGGGTACTATATGTTCTGTACGTTTTACTTACATGGCGTATCACTATGCTTCATTGGTTCTTTGATCACTTACGACATATACTCTTATGATCGTAGAGTCTTCCTAGAATTCTTATCCCATTTATGGGACTACTATGTATCACCTTCGGGGTCTATCACCTTCGGGGTCTACCACCATTCGAGGGCTATTATATAGCATCATATAACATAACCTGGCTGGATCCTTGTGTATTGATTGGGGGTATGGTGGAGTAGAAATGGACATGTGAATAATATCCAAGTAGTGTAGCATCAGAATCTCTTCCATAGTGTAGCATCCGAATCTCCTATGCCATTTACATGTCTATATTGTACTCTGACTCACTAGCCACATGTTAGTTCTTTATTTATAGTAGATATTTCTATTACAGCTCTCTCTCTGTTTACATACAACATTTCTTTCAGTACCTGTATCTTACTTTACTGCATGATTATATTTTCTAACATGCTATGAACTGTTGAGATGTAATGTGCTCGCTCCTGTCCTGACTGGACCTGTTGATAAATTTTACAGATAGCCTGGGATTGCCTGCTAGCCTAGAGGAGACACAATAGAGGTTGTTTAGATAGTTATTTCATTTTGTCTGGAGTTGTATTTACTTGTGGATTACTGTATTTGAGTTTTGAGATGTATTTCTGGGATTATGTATCTTAGACACTTAGACTTCTATCTCCTGTATCTCTTTTGGATTTCATGTTTATCTATCTTTATCATTCTACCTTAGATTGTGATTGAGTTGTACCTCTGTGTTGGCCTCCTTATGGAGAGTATTCATATTATGCTAGTTATAGTTCATGACCTAGAACAGCGTTCTACCGCCGACACTGCGGCGTAGGCTGGGCGTTGTTACGTACTCGTACCCTCATGGTGGGTGCGGGTCGTGACACGTTTTTAGTGGTGGCCCATGCAGGTCGAGTTTGTGTAGTGGTATTCTTTCAATTATGTAAATATCCTCAATTCTAGGCATATTTTGTGATTAAAAATGTGTATATTTTGAAAATAGCAATTCTATGTATGTGTTTTGAAGCTCAAGTTTAATAATTTAACAATTAGTCAAACTTTAAAATATAATAAATTTGTGTATTATAATTTTTAATCATTAAATCATGATCCTAACTTACTCCAATCCATTAAATACTGTAAATAGTCCAACTGAATGAACCGAATAGATTATTTGTTTTGGTTTTGGCTAAAAACATTTCAATTTTGGTTTTATTTTCGGTTCGATTTTGATTTTGGGTTTTTAGAATTTTAATTTATTTGATTTTAACTACTTCGAAACCGAATAAACCGAACACTCACCCTTAGCTAACGCAAGTGCAATTACTCGAGCCCAACACAGTTACAGCTTGTCTGTATTGTGATCGTCAATTTGGAGCATGGCTTTTAAACACATTTTGTATGTGATTGGGAGTAGCTAATTTCTCTGTGGATGAAAAAAAAACGGGTTAGGGTCTCATCTAATATGTAATATTAGAATTTGGATTTCCAAATAGTCCGATATTAGAGTTTGAATATCATTTTTACTGTTCATGTTATCAATTTTGAGTTATGTGAAGACCCAAACTCTAATACTAGACAATTTGGAAACTCAAACCTTAATATCAGGTATGATATGAGACCCTATTACTGAATAATAATAATATTAGTAATCTACATTTAGTGTAAGAAATAAGAATAAACATGAACGATATCCATATTCGAATCGGGTTATATATATATATATATATATATATATATATATATATATATATATATATATATATATATTTGTTGTCTGCATCATACAAAAGTATGTGTGCCGGTATCATGTCGATATTTGTGTCTAACTAACTAAACCCAAAGTTATTTACTAAGCTTGATTTTCTGAAAATATTGGAATATGTTATTCCTGCTATATGTAACTAAGTTTTTCATACCGAACTCGAGTGGCTCTTGTGGTTACCGAGAAGAGTTATAAGATCCTGACTGGGTAGCGGATGATCAGTGGATCGAGCCACGGAGGCATATTATTGGTGGGAGTTGGAGGACAGTGGACCCAATAGACATACAATGCAGCGTGCACAAAGTCTCGTGCGTATCGCCAGACATCTCAAAAGAAAACAAAATTCTGTCTTTCACTAGAGCAATTTCATAAACTACAACAGTAGTAACAATATCATATGCAGTATATTCTTACTCACTCTTATGTCCCTATTATACAAAATAAGTTTAATTAACATTTAGGTCCTGTATTTTATACCATTTTAGAGTTTAAGTCCCCACATATCTCTACCATTATAATGAGATTTCAAAACGGCTCAAAAGTGAGCCGTCTAAGCCGTATGTATATCATCACTTATTAATTTTAAAAAAAATCTAAATTATGTTAAAAAAATGCAAAATAAAATAAAATAAATTCTTTATATATAACAACATGAAGAATCCAACTCAAATAAACCAAAAAGAATACCTCTCACCTTAACCACATGAGTTAAAAGAGGTGCTTAGTTATAATTAGATAATATTATTATTTTACGTGCAACACACGTGCATTTACTAGTCCAATTAAAGAGTTTAGTATCTTGAGTATCTCTAGTTCTTTTCTTCTTTCCATTATATCATCCCTAACTGTAAATTTTATTATCAGATATGAATGGAGGATATAATAGAGGAAAAAAAAATCCTAAACTTTTCAATTGGACATAAACTCTAAACTGCTATAAAATATTCTAGAATATATGTCTTGTTCATATCTATATCTTTATCCGTAAAACATAATCAAATTTATTTACTAAGGAAAATGCTAAGTCTACAACCAAATTTTTACAAACTTTTTACAACCTCTCTCCCATCTCTTACACATGGGTTCCACCGGATCCCATCTTCCCTCTCACCTCTGCTACATGGGCTCCACCCTACTTTACCACTTTTTCTCCTCTTCCAATCGAAATTCGACACGTGATGGTTGTAAGAAGATTGTAAACATTTAAGTTGTAGAAGTCCGACACGTGATGGTTGTAAGGAGATTGTAAACATTTTTAAGTTGTAGGTATAGCAAAACTCATTAACTAAACTGTTGACAGTTGAGAAGGTTTCTATATAGCCGAGCCGAACTCAAAAATTTGATACGAAAACTGTATAAATGGATTACATGAGATTCGACTTACTCCCACTTCACTTACCATCAGTTCCCGGACACGCCCCATATAAGTAGGGAAGTCCACTTACATTTTTCTCTTGTAGTACTCATCTTCCCTTCATCAGCACAAACACAATCGATCGATACTGTAGTAAAAAAACAGGTCAGATTCTCTCTCTTTTCTTTCTCTTTTTATTTTTTAACATTTATTTATTTAGGTTAGAATTATGGAAAAATGTGTGGATTCCACATATTTTCTTGATCCTGAGTGATTCGGTAGGGTTTCAGTCTCTTGAACTGTTGAATGTTGATTCACCGAGAAATTTGGGAGGTTGAGCATTTTTTGCCTTTTTTTTTTTTTTTTTTGCTATACAAAGAGCTTTTTTTTTTTTATCATTCTGCTTCTGTTCCTGGACCAAAGTTGGTGCTGAAACCTATGATTCTTACCAATAATATCTGTCTTTAAGAACTGAGACTTATTTATAGCTTCATTGTGATGTTTGTGAATAGTAGAAAATGTATCAGTAGTTTTTTTCTGATCGAGGTGTACTGTTGCTTAGGAGTAATTTTCTTTCATTCTCAGCTGCAGTAGGTCCCTCGTTTGCTGCATATTAGGTGTAGAGGTGAGCATTATTCGGTTTTGGACCGAAAATCGAACTGAATGGAATAAGAGATTCGGTCCGCTTTCGGTTTTGAAAATACTAAAAAAAATTATTCGGTTTCGATTTTGGGTTTCGGTTTCTGTCCAAAACCGGAAAGCGAGTAATACTTATGCAATTTTCTAAACGCTCACAATTCTATGCATATTTTATGATTAAAACGTGTTTATTTTAGTGTATATTTTGAAGACAACATTTATATTTATGTGTTTTGAAGCACAATTTTGATAATTAATAACTAGTTGAACTTTGAACAAAACTTTGAAATGCAAGAAATGTGTGTATAAAAATTATAATTTTTAATATAATTTAACTACGTTCACAACTTTGGATCCAGCCCCATTAAACAATAAAAGTAGCCCAACCGAACAAACCGAATAGTTTGTTTGGTTTGGTTTCAGTTTTGGCTAATTTTGGTTATCGGTTTTGGATTTTTAGAATTTCGGTTTATTCGATTTTGAATATTTCGGTTCGGTACAGTTCGATTAATAAACCGAATGCTCGCCCTAATCAGGTGGGCGACGGGCGACGCAGTCGTTTTGGTTAGCTTAGGTTTTGTAAGTTTAGTATGCTACATCCAGCGGAGGCGTTCTGAGGACGGTAATATTCCTTGATTAGGAACGAGATTTGCAGAACACAAATTGTTCGGGCTGAGCAATTTATGGTAAACGTGACATAAATCGGTAGAAGAGGCTTATGTTGTGTGTGTGTGTGTTGGGCATTTGGGGGCCTAGTTCGTTTGCAGTATCGGTCGATACAGATCTGATACGATCGATACCGATATTGATTATTGTTTCTCCTGGCATTCAAAATTTTCGAAAATAATTTTATATCCCAAACTCGACATGGTTAATAGATTTTCCATCCTCAATTTCTTATAGGATAAAGTTCCACATATCAAACGCATCATAAGGAATACACTATTCCCATTAATTATTGATCTAGCTTATGTCAAATACAATAACATAGATGTGAATAATATGTTTCTATTTGTACACTATGGCCTACTCAATGACCCCTACGAAATAAAATAACATCCCAAGCAAAAAAAAAAAGAGTGAAAATATAACAAGCTTCAAAAAATAAATGAAGCACCAACCATCTCTTGTCTAGGAACAATTCTTCATAAAAAAAATGGATTTCTACTACCAACCAAAGGAAATATTTAATTGTCAGTGAGCAATAAAATTGAATCAATCTTTGTGTTACTCGAGAGAGAGAGAAAAATCTTAGGTAATATAATAGGATCGATCCAAAGGTAAGTCAAACAAGACTTCTTTCTTAGGACAGGTCCAGTCCAAATCTAACTTAAACCTATATTTATATGTCAAATATTTTGCGACCTAGGTCTGCCTAGGACAACCCAACCACCAAGACCAGCCCTAGTAATAAGACAAGTAAGGCCGTAATATATGATTTTATTTATTTATTTTCTTATCTTTTACAAACCCAACACCATAACACCACTCTCTCCTTCTCCAAGGGCATGTTTGGATAGGTGAGAGTGCATTGAAAGTGGCTTGAAACTGCCACTTTCGTTGTATCTGACCGTTAAAAAATGCAGTTTTAGTGTTTGGTTAACACTTGCGACTCCATTGCAACTCTTTCTTTCACTTCTCACCTGCAACAAAGGAGAGGAAGTCGGTGAAGGTGGGTTGGTTTTGCTGCGGTCTTGCATGTAGATTTCTTCCTTGAAAGTCTACTATTCTCTGGTCACCTCCTCCTCCTCCCGCCATTTCGAGGTGAGTTTTTTTTTTCCTATTATCTAGCGGCTTTTTTTGGCAAAATCTACAGTTTTATGTAGGTTTTGTGAGAAATCTTCAATATGATTTTAGGGGAATAAACTAGATCTATAAACTATATTTGTGTTTATGTTGAAATGTGTTGAAATTTTTAGATCTTTCGGTCTATAAACTAGACTTGTGAGAAATCTTTCGAATTTTTTACATCTTTAGATCTATAAACTATATTTGTGAAGAATCTTAGATGGAAACAATTTCAGATTTTAGTAGATGTTAAGTACTTCTTTTGAAGCCACTTTTTCTATGCACTGCATATTCTTAAACTTTCCTAGTTATGTTAAATCTCTATTTTTATTTTCTTTTACTGGTCATGCATGTACATGGTTCCTACCGAGTAGAATAAAATTTTACATAATTTATTTAATTATGTTGTTCTATAACGTTCTTCTTGCTCATACGAGTATTGTTTCCAACCTGATTTATTGTACATGGAAACAATTATGAAATTGGTGAGTAGTAGTAGAACCACATTTTTTATATATATATGCTATTTCTTGATATTCTTGCTACATGGAAACAATTATGTTGTTTTAATTCTTGTTTATAATGTTCTTCTTGCATGTGTTCTATAACAAGTTTTCGTGGGATTATTGTATTCTATAAAAAAAATTGTTTAATACGACCCTTTCTTTTGTGTTTTGTAGATGGATTTGTCGAATCCTAATGATCCTTTACTTAATGCTGCAATCTCCAGTATAATTACTGTCATAACTATAATCGTGACTCTAATTGAAAACGAGGACAATGACCGACGAGACATTGCAACAAATGAAGCACTATCTAAATTGGTGGAACATGTTTCTACAATGGTAAAGGCACTTAACACGGGGTTCAAGGGGCCCATGATTGAGGAGGTGGGTGCTAAATTGTTTTCCATAGAAGGGTATGAGCCTAATGTGGTTATGTCAGCCTATGACTATCTTTGCGAGAACAATGCCGAAGCAATCAAGTTCATTGGTTTGCCCGAGAGCTTCCAAAAGCAATGGTTAGAGAATTTCAAGCATCAGAACTTTCCTTCATCCCCAGCTGTCCCAGGGGAGCACTTTTAGCTTATAAGTATGTTGGTGTAATATTTTGTGGCATCCATCACATGAACTTGATGTAGCTATTTGTGATGAAATGCTTGGCCTCGCCTCATGGTTGTAATATTTTATGGAACCTGTTTACATTATCTTGCCTACATCGCAATGGTCATACCATTTGTGGTAAACTATGTGGCACTGCTATCTAGATGACTGTAATATTTTGAACCTTGCCGAACTTGTTGATAGCCGTATCTGGATATATATGCTGCTAGTTTCTGGATACATATAACTTGTTGATAACTGTTTCCGGATACACATGCTGTTAAGTTTTTGGGAACTTGTTGACATATAGCTGCTACTTTTTGGATATCGTGCTGATGCTAAACAATGAATCTGAGGGTATATGCTGTTAATTTCTGGATATTTGCCATGTGTTGTTAGTTTCTGGATACATTTGTTTCTGAAGCATGAACTTGCTTATTGTGATATGTATATTCTCTTTCAATGCACTCTCATATGGGGGCAGTATCAATTCTTAAACTTTCAATGCGCTCTCCTGTAGCAATTGCTTCGGCTATGATGTTCTGATACCTTGAGCTGGTCAGAAGTCATGCTCTCTGATACTTAATATTCTGAGAAGCATGGGGAGTACTAATTTATTGGGTCTACTTGTTGAGTTCTCCCTTTGCAGCTGCGTTGGAAAAGTGGCTGTTCTTCTGTCAGATGTGTGTTCTTTATCTGGATTTTATGGAAGCTCGTGAGAATATGACTTTTTTTTTTGTGCTTTCTATATTTGGTCGTTGTTTGTGAATGTTGCAAAGATCAAAATATAGGTAATGATTGGAATTTCTATTTCTAGGAAGTTATGGTTCTTGAGAATGTAACTTGAGTTTTCTAGTTTTGAAGGTCATCTATTTCCGGCTTCGTTTTTTGTTGAAGATTGCTGCAAACTTATGTATCATAAAGTAGTTTGCAAGAATTGAAATTTATGTATTCCGCATGCTTATGTATCACAAAGTTCAAAGTTTAATTTTGTCTCGGGATTTTATGTATCACAAAGCTGATACCTTGAGCTTGTGTTTAGTCTGCAAGCTTATGTATTACAAAGTTCAAAGTATAATTTTTTTTCTTCTCGTTTTTTGGTTTCAAGAATTTGAAGTTTTGTGCAAAGTTTGTAACAGTTACATAGATATTCAGTATTTGGCAGTTAAAAAACCGAAGTTTTGTTATTTTGTGTGATGAGTGTTATATCAGTCTCGGAGTGATAAGCATACCAAAATTTGAAATGGTGATTGTATCATTTACATGTGGTGACATTCATTAAACATTAAAAGTTCATGTTTTTAATTATCACATACACTTTCATGTTGTCATCCAAACAAAATATTTTGAAACTCCTCACATGTGCGGGTTTGGGGGGCGCGGGGGGAGGGGGGGGGGGGGTGGGAGGGAGGGAATTATATATCCAAACATATTTTAAAAAGTGATATGTTGAAAATGCACTACATTACAACATGTTGAATGTGATACTTTCATATTTTCGAGGAGCTACAAGCATCCAGACAGCCCCCACAAGGACAATGCCACTGACTACACAATCTCTCCACATTATTGTTAGAGTAGTGCAATTCATCCCTCCAAACCTTCCCTCCTTATGTGGCAATTAACAAGTTAAATATCATTATGTGTCATTTAAGATGCCAACTGACATATCAAACTTCAACCAAAAAAAATTAAATATCCAATATTTTTAATATTAATATTAATATTAATGTTAACATTAATATTAATATTAATATTAATTTTAATGTTCATTTTAATGTTAATGTTAATGTTAATTTTAATTTTAAAATTTGTCATGCCAACTGCCACATCAACCGTCATGTCCGCTGCCATATAAAAAGAAATGGTTTGAATTTTGAAATGACACTTTGGAGGAATGAATATTATTATTCTTAATGTTAACTCACTCTAAATATTATAAACCCACATAGACTAAAATCTTTTTATTTGAATTCTAACGATAAAACAAGTGCCGTGATGACAAATATTTTTTTGTTGTCGTAATAAAATATAGTCATAAGTGCAAGTGTCACAAATTTCTTTCTTGGAGACAAAATTGATACCAACACCAACTTATTTCTACAACATTTGCATTCTTTCTCATGTTATCATCTATATAATTCCAATACCACTTTAATTAACAAATAATTCTGAATTTGCAATCAACAACATCAACACTTGAGGATAAATTTTCTTTCTTTCCATTCGTTACTGACCGTGTTGGAGATTTTATATCAGATATTTAAAATAACTGAAAATTGCTGAGAAATCCAATTTCGGGGTTGGTTTTTATGAAAAACCCACCCGCATGATGGATTTTATCAAATGTCCAGAATTGTATATTTCCACGTTAAGTATTCAAAGATTCTCTTTAGATGCTCTGTATTCACAAAATTAATACCATAACTATCCCTCCGCACAAACTCAGATTGGGATTCTCTTCTTCTTCTTCACGAGAGATCTGAATTCCATTGTTCTCATCTTCAGCAGAGATCACAAAGATCGTTCGTAGTTCACCATGCTTTTTTTTCAGTCGAACTCCGATCATCGCTTATCATCATCTTCTTCTTCTTCTTCTTCTTTTCCGACAATTAGGTCAATTATGGAGAGAAGATCTTCTTCTTCTTTTCCATAAGAGTTAGCATCGTTTTGAAAGAATAACGAAAACTCTTGAATCTTTATTCATGTCAAATTTTTTTCCACAAAACAAAAAAAATAAAAAATTAGGTTTCTGTCAACTGTTCTCCCTCGATAAAACACGAATAATAGTCATTCTCCTGTATTTTAACAAGGAGAATGTCATTCTCCTGCATTTTAACAAGGAGAATGTCATTCTCCGTGTAAATTAACACAGAAATGCCATTCTCCGTGTTTCTAACATGGAGAATGACCATTCTCCTGCGTTTTAACATTTGAATGACCATTCTCCGTGTTAAATGACACGGAGAATGGTCATTCTCCGTGTAATTTAGCACGGAGAATGACCATTTTTCGTGTAATTTAGCACGAAGAATGTCATTCTCCGTACTAAATTACACGGAGAATGGTCATTCTCCTACGTTTTAACACTGGGAATGACCATTCTCCGTGTAAATTAGCACGGAGAATGGCGTTCTCCGTATTTTTAACACGGAGAATGGCCATTCTCCTGCGTTTTAACACTGGAATGACCATTCTCCGTGTAATTTAGCACGGAGAATGATATTCTCCGTACTAAATTACACGGAGAATGGTCATTCTCCTACGTTTTAACACTGGAAATGGTCATTCTCTGTGTAAATTAACACGGAGAATGCCATTCTCCGTGTTATTTAACACGGAGAATGACGTTCTCCGTGTTTCTAACACGGAGAATGGCTATTCTTCTGCGTTTTAACTCTGGAATGACCATTCTCCGTGCTAAATTACACGGAGAATGACCATTCTCCGTGTAATTTAGCACGGAGAATGACCATTCTCCGTGTAAATTAAGACGGAGAATGACATTCTCCGTGTTACTAACACAGAGAATGGCCATTCTCCGTATAAATTAAGACGGATAATGACATTCTCCGTGTTACTAACACGGAGAATGGCCACCCTCATGCGAAATTAACATTCTTCGTGTTCTAACACGGAGAATAGCTATTCTCCTGCATTTTATGGTCAGTTGAAACTTTGGAGGGCCATAACTTTTGACTGAGAGGTCGAAACGAGGTCCAGTTTGTCGCAAAATGAGCGTATCTTTGAGGAGCCTAAGATTAACTACTTCTTCGTTAGACGGCCTTCCGAAATTTTAGAATCGCAAAAAATGATGTTTGGACCTCCATTTTAGCACTTTTGTCGTTTGTCTCGGTCTTTCCAAAATTTTCAGACGAGTTTTTGAAGATTTTTGAGGAGAAAATCTAGATTCGAAAGTGAGCAGCGTATGGAAGAAGATGAAATATCGAAACGTTTTTTTTAAGAGTAGTTTCGTGGGTGTTTTCAATAAATTAGAAGGAATGGCAGAAAGGTCATTCAGAACCCTCTTTATATATTTTTTGCTAATTCTGGGCACGCGATGAAATGTTATTGCGCGGTGGATTTTTCATAAATTTTTTTTTGTTTTTTGGGCATTTCATAAATTTTCCCTTAAAATAATTATTTACTTCAGAATATATGTTTTAGACCGTGTTGCAGATTTTATATCAGATATTTAAAATAATTATTTACTTCAGAATATATGTTTTATTTTTATTTTTATTTTTAGATGTCCGACAATATGTTTTATTTTATTTTATTAATGTGTGGAATTCAGATCAAAGAATATATGTTTTATTTTATCAAGGTGTGGAATTACGATCAAAGATCAAATTTATGTAGAATCAAAATCCAAAAAGATATGTTTTTGGTATTCAGATTCATGTTGGGATAAAATTGCTTTCTTTCCATTCATTACTTACCGTGTTGCAGATTTTATATTAGATATTTAAAATAATTATTTACTTCAGAATATATGTTTTGTTTTATTTTATTTTTTTGAGATGTTCGACAATACGTATGAGATTTTGTGCACGCTATATTGTATGTCTGTTGGACTTATTGTCCCCAACTCCCACCAAATAAATGGAAGGAATAATACGCCCCCGTGCGTATTATTTGGTGGGGGTTGGGGGCAGTGGGTCCAACATGCATGCAATGCAGCGTGCACTAAATTCCGTACGTATTGCCGGTCATCTCAAAAAAGTTCCCGTGACTCGATTTACTGATCTTTTGTTATCCATTTGGGGTCTTACACCTCTCATCGGTAACCACAAAAGCCACTCGAGTTTGGTACTTCAGAATATATGTTAGTTTTTACTCCTCAACAACAATTTAGATAATCTCTAATAAATACATTAATATAATGTTTTACCTAAAATTAATAAACTATTCAAAATTTCAATCATAATTTTTTTTTAAAAATCAAAGCCCGTGTCGAATACACCCAGCTGCCTTTAGCCCGAGGGTCTGTGTCCACTAACACCCAACCGATCTCCGTGGAGCTCGATCCTTTGACCTCCGTATCCAGTGACATCCAACCGACACCCGTGGAGCTCTATCCTTGATCTCATCCCCAAGTGCCGATGGTCTTAGCCACCATGCTACAAGTCCATTGGCGGTCATAATTTGTTACATGTGAATCGGTTTGGGCTATATTTAAATACTAATCTTAAAAGAGAGGGATTACTTTCGGCCCCTTCTAAAAGTGTTCACAATGGCCCATGGTCACTGACATGTGGGCCCAGAAATGCCGTTTGGCACCACTCACCGCACCCGGATCTTTGCCCGCCCATATATAAATGCCGTCTGGAACCCTAAAATCCTCCCAAACCCTAATTTCGGCTGCTCATCCATTCTCCTCTTCTTCTCGGTCGCTCGAACCCCATCACAGTAATTATCATGGCGTAAGCACCTCGAAACCCTTTTTTTTTCTCCCTTCCTTCATTGGATCCTATTCAGCACATAGTTTTTTATTAGAATGCTGGCTCGATCAAATCACAAAGTCTCCACTTTTAATGTTAATTTTGATCAAATGAACTTTTTTTTGTAGCAATAGATGTTTGGAATCTGATTTTTTTTCCTTTTTGTGTTGATAGTGAGATTACGGGTTCTGATGCTATAAAAACCCTTTTTTTATGAATAACGTATGTGCTGCTCTAGCTTAGATGTGTCCGTGTCGCGTTGTGCCCGTGTTAGTTAAATGGAAGTGTCCGTTTCCGCTGTGTCGCATTCGTTTGTGTTCATTTTGTGCAGCGCTGAGTAGTTTACTTTCTTGGGTTGGGTGGGATTAAATATATTGTAAAGTGCACATAAACAACTCTTTTCATAGTCTACCAAGGAATCGAAGTAAAATTTACGAGAATCTCAGATGGATGGTCATATGGTAGATGTCCAATAGTAAAAGAACTAATTATCAAATTGGAGGGACTTGAGTTTGACATATAATGATGAAGAAAATGAACTATTTAAAATAATAGCGTTTCAAAATGCAAGCGAACCAAGGAATTGAGCTAATTCTATTTGAGGGCATGGGTGCTTCTCAGGCGAATGCTCTCACAGTACCTATGGCAACACCGGTAACTGCATTAACGAATAAATTGTTATGTTCTAATTCCATTTGTATGTTTCCTTTTAATCAAGAGGTGGCAACTGAAATAAACAGAGAAACTTTTAATTTAGTTAAGCGCCTTTTTGGTTCTCGGGAGGTGACAGTAATCTAGTAACTTAAGAACAGATGAAATACTAAGACTTGGTCTGCTAACCCTGCTACTTGCTTTGCAGGGACGAGACTATCGCTGTTGAGGCTGCAGCTCCGGCGCTCGGGGAGCCAATGGATCTGATGACCGCACTACAACTCGTCTTGAAGAAGTCTTTGGCGCATGATGGGCTTGTTCGTGGGCTTCATGAGGGTGCCAAGGCCATTGAGAAACATGCGGCACAGTTGTGTGTGCTGGCTGAAAGTTGTGACCAGCCTGACTATGTCAAGTTGGTCAAGGCTCTTTGTGCTGATCACAACGTGCACTTGGTTACTGTCCCAAATGCAAAGACTCTCGGAGAGTGGGCAGGGGTTAGTAAACTACTTGTGCTTTTTTTTTTCTTTCATGTGCCCAGTTGCTATACGTTTTAGCAGATCTGTTATGTTTTGTTCTCGTTAACTGTGCTTTATACAATATCTATATGGTTTTAGAGAAAACTTACTTTTATATAGTGCTCATCCTGGAAGGTACACTCTAAATTTCCTACTTTTTAGTGCTCATTCGGGGATCAATAACTAAACTTTCTAGTTTGTTACCACAGAAGCATCTTTTTCCAGTCAACTTTAATCTGTTAAGATTTATCTCCTGATGAAATTTTGCATACTTTTGGAGCTTGTAACAAAATAGTTATGATGCTGTATTTGTTTGATCTTGGAAGTCTCATCAGAGTAATATGGTTAAACATTTATTTTCTAAAGAAACTTATATAAGAACGTTAATATATTCAGATTCATTGAGTGTTCTTGCTATGACATCAATGTTTTTTTCCTTTGAAAGTGTTTTACCTTGTCTATAAAACCTATAAAACTGATTTCATGCGATCTTTCATGTGCTTTATATATATGTATATGTGTGTGTGTGTGTGTGTGTGTGTGTGGAACTTACCTATGTTGCATGAGTACAGATACAGACATCATTGTTTGGTTTACATCATTTAAACTATCTATAAGCAAAACCATTTAAACTACCTAGAAGCAAAACCTAACTCTTCTAGAATGAATTGCATATGTATCAAGTTGCTACGGAATGCATGCTTGCAGTGTAATTTTCAGATACAAATTATGCAAAGTTAGTTTCTATGTAATTAAGGTGATGGAGATCACATTCAACAATTGGATTTTCCATTGGATACTCCATCATGCATTCAAAGTGGAAGTATTTACATTTCAATACTTCCAAATAAAATGGAGAGAGAGAGAGAGAGAGATCAAGTGATGAGAAAAGAAAACTGCAACAATATGAATATTTCATATGATTTCTAGTATTTAAGTCTCTGATGACCTCCTCCTCTCCCTTAGAAGAACTTCTGAAAGGAATCCATCTCCACTATACACACAGTTGACTGAGATTGAATCCTTAACCTGAACCACACATTCATTTATATAAGTAGTAATTTTAATGACATATATACATTACCAGACTTGCATGTATGAAATATGAAAAACCCCAAGTAGTTTGATACCTATCTTACATTTTTATAACACACACACGTGTAGGGAAAATTCTGCAAGAGTATCATATGTTCCATCGTTGTAGATTTTTTGACAATGTGTTCCCATTTTGTTGCTCTTTTCATCATATTCTAGCACGTACATCTTTAAATTGTCGATCCATCACCACCAAGGGTGTGCTCCTCTGGTAGCACTGGTAAGGGAAGGGAGGAAGTGGGTGTGGGTTCGAATCCCAGCCTAGGCAAATTTAAATTGGAGGGGGTCTTGGTGCTAGTAACATAGGACAGCAACGGTCATTAACGGCTGACCGTATCTTAAAAAAATGTTGATCCGTGTATTTTTTAAACCCTTTTATATCCATACTATTTAAATCCTTTCTGCATGTTTTAGGACCGTTGGAAAACTTGTATGCTTTCCAGCTACCTGTTAATGCTCTATTATAGTATGTTTTTTTTAATTTAATTTACAATGAACTGGTAATTTGTGGTGGTAAAGATGAGGTAACTTTTGGAAATTGCATTGGAAAAGCTATAGTGGTGTTGGTATGCCTTAAGGAGTCGAATCGTTATACATCCGTGAGTTATAGGGTATAGTCATTTGTAAAATCATTTGATAACCATGTGCTATATGCTGGTTATTGTGAGTTCATAGCATTATCATGGTGTGCTCTTGTGGAAACTCTCTCATCGTGCATTAAGATTTATTGTTACATTCTAGTTTTTAAATTGGTTGGCATCGTTGAGTACTTGATTTAAGAACAAGTAAAACACACATTGGCAAAATCTGCTGAGGAATTTCTTCGATACCCTTTCATTTCAATGCATATATATATTGCAGCGTGAACTCTTAATGTGTTCGTTGAAAACATCAATTTCGGATGTACTAGTAAACTGTATTCTAGACCTATCTCAACTTAGACACATTCCAGTATGTAC
This sequence comes from Iris pallida, assembly GCA_029216955.1. NCBI lineage: Eukaryota > Viridiplantae > Streptophyta > Magnoliopsida > Asparagales > Iridaceae > Iris > Iris pallida. The sequence goes on along the minus strand of JANAVB010025800.1, from coordinate 9,633,955 downwards.
TAGTAACTGTTCATTTATAACATCATATTCAAACTTTACATCATTTAACACTATTTTAAACTGTCTCTGCTTTTGGAATTTCTTTGCTTTCTTGCATTTCAATTTATGTACATTTTAGATTGTACTTGCAATCTGTTCATGTAGAACATAAATTCAAACTTGTATAGTTTGACGCAATAAACTCTCTCTATTCCCTTCCAAAAGTAACTTGTTCTTTTCATAATTTGCTGCAGCTGTGCAAGATCGATTCTGAGGGCAAGGCGAGGAAAGTTGTTGGATGTGCGTGCGTTGTTGTGAAGGTAGGAGCAGAACTTTTGGATATCTTTCCTTACTCTTACCAGTGATTTCAGAATGTGTTTGTTTCATCTCTCTAACACATATCACTGCTTTGATAACTTTGTAGGACTATGGGGAGGAGTCCGAGGGACTTCATATAGTACAGGAGTACGTGAAGTCTCACTAGGAATCTTATGGTTAATTATTTTAGTTGTCAATGGCTACAAATTTTGGAAACTGTATCAGTGAGGCTGTGGTTGGAGTTTTCATGTTTACTTAATTTATGAATTGCTGTGCCCTTTGTTTGCCTTCACAAAGACTTGAACATGGTTTGAATTTTATTCTCTTTAAATTAAGTTTGTGGCAATTCAAATGTTCGAACTTGAATTGGTAGCTGCAGCAGTTCTGTTTTCTTGCAAGGAACCACAATACTTTGAACGGTAGATAATTCTGGATTCGAACTCGTTCTATTTGATTCTGATTCTAGAAGATCTTTGCTATTTGTGCCTGATAATTTTGAACCTCAACTTTTCAATAGGGCTCCTAGTTTCTCGTCTCGTTTGATTGGGGCAGTGAAGATAAGACTTTAGTGTTCTGTTAATGATGCTTGATAGTGCACTAATGTATATAGTGAGGTATGAGTGATTGATGTGCCTTCTTTTATTATTGTGTATAGTTCTGTAAGATGGTCTCCAAGTAGAGGTTGCTGCAATATTTTGAAATTTGTTATGGCTTTTTCTGGTTACTTGTTATGCAGCATAGTTATAGACTCTGCTCATTATGCCTGTCACGACTCATGTCTATATACTTGCTGATATAATTGTTGTATGCGTTATATTTTCTTTGCTGCAAAGATACACTTCCATTGATTATTGTTCTTCTTGGGCATAAATCATTTTGGATACAAGTTATTATTTAAATACTGCTGCTGTACTTATGTTTAAGCATAATTTAGGCCTCGTTTGGTTCGCGGAATGGAAGGGAAAGGAAATCAATTCCTTGTCATTTTCTTTCCTTTGGGAAATTTTATTTTCCATTGATTTTCCTTTCCGATGTTTGGAAATACCAAGGAATTTGGAAAGGAAAGTGATTACTTCAATGTGGGAAAGTGATTCCTTGCTTGGATGGATGGAATCACTTTTCCCCCTAATTTTTCTTCCATTGGGAATCACTTTCCTTTCCTCCCCAATTCCTTTGGCACCCAAACGTAGGAAAGTAATCACTTTCCTTTCCCAACCCGGAGATTCCGCGAACCAAACGAGGCCGAGTTAGATTAGGTTGCTTAAGAACCTGAGCCACTTGTTATTATTTATGAATAATGAATTTTTGTTCTATAACCAGTTATTATAATGTCTTAACGGCTAGTTTGAGACGCAACAATGACTAGGATCTGCTGTCTCCAAGTACTACTAAGCTGTACCTCAAATGTGTTGTGGTTTGGGTTTGATGATGGAAAATAACATAATTCCAATGCTAGCTTTTGACATTTTTGGACATTCATCAGGTTGTAATGTACAAGTTGGAACTGGATTTTGGGGTTTAAGGTTTGCATGTCTTGTACCATTTTTATTTTGACTGCAGAAGATATACATGTTTTTTCTTTGATGCATGTGATGGTTAGTGGTGTCCAATGCCTAATCATTTCTTAAAATCAGAGACTGTTTTTTAAGTACCATGTACTTTGGCCAAGAGATATTGTTCGGTTAAAATGCTGATTTGATAAAATATTTGTCAGTGTGAGCAGTTGAACTCAACCTCCACTATACGATGTGTTCCTAGCAAATGATCTCAACTGCAACCTGTCTGAAAAATAATTTGTCATTTCTAAAGGCATACTTCACAATGCTATACTTTGTGTACTCTCTCCTTCAGCATTATAAATGAGAAGCAGAGTACTTCCTTCTGTATGTTCCCTTTGTGCATTACAAAAGAGTGAGTTGAGGCCTGAGGGCTTAATAGAGAATGGGGCTACTCACCTTGGTCCTATAGCCATGACTCTTTCACCAGCGGCGCCCCCTGGTGGTGGAGGTTCTGTTGCCGGCAATGCCATGGGAAAAGACTCGCCACACTTGATCTATAACTCCTCCGTGCGGTTTGTCGCTGCTGCCAAGTGCACATTAGTGGCAACATTACTAGATAAAAACATGCTTCCAATGCCCGAGTCTAAGAGAGTAACAGAATGAGAGATGTTCATATGAGGATAGGTTTAGCAATATTGCATTTTTCCACGCTAGGTACAAAAAGGGCTGCTCTTAGTTCTCATCTTATTTTGTAGTGCAAAAAAAGAGAGATTTTGGTGGCATGTTTGTTTGGAAGGCCAAGTAACAACAAATTGTCACATTTGTCGTACACATTTATTTCATTTTCAATATTTTATACGTTGTAAATTATAAAATTAGTACAATAAATGTTACATCAACTCCCCCAATCACTGCAGCTTTTATTTGGAGTAAAAATAACCACAACATCACTTGCAATAACATTTACCACATTTATATCGTTTCCTTTCATCCACTCGTACAACAACAAACATCCTAATTAAAAAAAAATCTCCAAATAATGGTTTGTAAATCCAAATATATTATTTACGTGCAACCAAACAATGTATTTGCAACACTACTTACATCAACAAATGTTAATATGCAACATATGTTGCATGGTAGGGTCAACACAGCCCTAATATTCAAGGAGACATAAGATCAAATACTAATGCTGCTCCCGTGCATTTAAAATGAAATAATCTGAAAAATAAAAAAGTTTAATAATCTCATGTATTAACTACAAGAACTCCCATTAGGATTGTTCTTCATCACCAACCACTACGAATATCACACGAAAACAATCTCTAATGCTGCCTCTACTACAAATTATTGTATAAGGAAACTCCCTTAAGCTGGGATCACACGAGAAGTCTTTTACACCGTGATACCAATCCCTAGCGACAGATGCTGCCATTGTTCTATGCTCCTCTGTTGCACCTGCAGTTTTCCATCAGTCCTGATTCACTGGGCAGGCTACATACAAATAGCCTTCTTCTTTGGGCACTCTTCCCGCCTTGCAGAGTATTAGGCATGTCTCCAAGATGCTCCTTCGGCCTGTTATCATCATTGTTCCCATCATACTTTGCCTGCAGTTCATTTGAATTAGGGTTCAGTTATCATCCGTGGTTCCAAATCTACTACATGTGCAATGTAATAAAACTGCAGGTTGATTGATACTCAGGATAAATTATTCTGCTATGCTCATAACATACGTTCCTCCTAATTGTGATATCTTACCAAATGCTGTGGAAGCTTGCTTCTTTCTTCAAAAGGCGACTAGTTTCACACTTGTATCAAACTAGCAATACAGTATAATCCTTGCATATGTCAATATATATCAGGATGGCATGAGAATTTCATTTCATTCGTTAAGTTAACAATTGAGTTGTGTTATCTACCAAGAAACATGCTTTACACACATCCCAGTTCTGGTAATTAACATCTCCATTGAGGCCAATCTACAGAATGGTTCAAGTTTCGGGGGAGGAATTTCCAGATCATATAGGATAAGAATCATGTTGAAGCGAGTCACGGAAAAAAAAAAAAAAAAACTGTTGGCCCTATAGCCACAATATTAATTCTGACACCAACTCCAAATATTAAATCGCTGAACAATTGTAACGATCTATATAGTGTTCAGTGTAGAGTTACAACCCTCCTGCAGTATTTATCCACAATTACTAGATTTGATACCTAATAGACCCGCCTCAAGATCCCGCATTGTTGCTGGAATCAATTATACCAACTACAATGTTGGGTAGGCCAAACCAAATACGTCCCCTGATTGAAATTAATCAAAAACATAATAGCGCAGATTTAGATGATCAATTAGCAAATGTTTGGGACCGCAAGAGTTTACCAAATTTGTATGACCGGGAATGACTACATGTACTTGGCTAAGTACAAGGAGGAATAGTCATGAATCGATTTCATCAGTGTCTTCCTTGACAGCTTCTTCATCATTGTCAGCAAGCTCCTTCTGCTGCCTATGATGCATGGACACGGATACAAAATGACACAGTCAGGACATCATGACATGGATAAGGTACCTATTTCGTGTCCTAGTGTATTTTGGAGTGTCCGTTTTGTGTCCAATACCTGTCCGACACGACCCACATTTTTGGAGTGTGTGCTTCCTAGGCTGCCATGAAAGAAAGAACCACTTTGGTCCTTTTCCAGCCATTAGATGAAAAATGCAGCACGAAGATGGTAACTAGAAGCAGTATATCTAACAGACAACTAAATGTTTTGCAAGTACCTAATGTCGGTAAAAAAGGCTTACAAGTAAAATGGAAGATTGGGAATTTATACAAGGCAAGCTATGTTGCACAGACACGATAACAATACAAAAGTAAGGACATGGCGACACAACACCTATATTGGTTTTGTCCTAGTATCTTTTGGAGTGTCTGTGCTGAATGCAAGTCACCATAACAGTTCACGATAAGTATAAGGATGGGCATTGGAAAAAGCCACGAATTCTCGGGTGGGTATTGTAGGAGAACACGACTCGAGGGCAAAGTCATGTGAAAGGAGAAATCTGATTGACAATTGCTGGAAGTTCGGAATAACTTGCGAGTTCCCTGTGGTTCTATGGTCATCAGTTTGGGTCGATGTAAGTAGTTAAATAGGCAGCATAAAGGGCTTCATTTTATAATAAGAGAGTCTTATTATCTATAATAACTCAAAGTTCTTTACTAATACAGATATAGATCCATAGACTCAATATGCAACTAAATATGAAAAGATTTTTGACTCGGTATATAACTATAGGCTAAAGCTTTGACTCGGTATATAACTATAAGCTAAAGCTTTGACTAGAAATAAAAAACCAATCTTAAAATAGACCTAAGCCAGAGTTGAACAAACCATATTCTTCTATATTCCTCCTCAAGTTGATTATCTTGGGAAATAGGTGCAACTTTGACATACAAAAACAAAAAAAACAAAAAACAAAGTTGTGATCGGCGTTGTCGATGACAAGGGAAGCTGCCAACTTGGTGACGAGAGACGGTCAGCTGGCAGCAAAAGATGTAGCCAACTTGGCGGCAAAGGAGTGCAACCTGGGACAGATAGAAGACCTGCAAATGGAGTTAGAGGTGGCTGGTACTAGAGGCAGCATGGGCTAGGCCGCTAGAGTTGGAGGTGGCCAGCACTGGAGGTTTCCTGAGCCAGAGTTGGAGGTGGCCAGCACTGGAGGTTTCAAGAGATGTAGCCAACTTGGCGGCAAAGGAGTGCAACCTGGGACAGATAGAAGACCTGCAAATGGAGTTAGAGGTGGCTGGTACTAAAGGCAGCATGGGCTAGGCCGCTAGAGTTGGAGGTGGCCAGCACTGGAGGTTTCCTGAGCCAGAGTTGGAGATCGTGGCTAAAATCGGAATTGGGGGCAAAGTTGCAAGAAAACTAGCATTGATTGCCTACTGGGTCAGTGTTGCAAGAAGAACCACCTCTCTTTTTTCAACTTTATCAAACTACTCTTCTTTTTCCCTTTATTGTTGTTGTTCTTCTTCATCATCCTCCACTCTTGCCTACTTGTCCAAAAAATAACAATACTGGTAATCCCATCGGGAGGAAAAATAATTGGAAGGGTTACCATCTCGATCTATCCTTAGAGGATCATCTATCCTACATAATACCATGTTGAGATTCGATGAAAGAAGAAAAGGATGGTGGCTAATCCTAATTTGGCGAAGAAAGATAATATTTTAGGAATAACCAACGTACTCTCAATAAGAGAGTTTTGGGTTTTTATAATACCTCAAGAATACAAATTTGAGAAGACTAATAGGTCAAGAATGCAAATATAGACTCCTAGACTTAATAGCAAATGATAAGACTCGCTCCCAAATAGCCAAATAATCTGACAGAGATCTAAAACCTACCATATTCTTCTGCATAATGAAATGTGTAAACTAAAGCGCGTATTTCTTGTAGCTTACAAATAATCTGCATATTATTGACTATTAAAAAAGACAGTTATTTTCAACATGAACATATTTTCGAGTTTCTGGCCAACAATTCTCGCTCCACTTATATTGTTTCCAAGAACAAAGAAAAGGTTGCTTTTAACTTTATAGATATATTTGATGTATAACTCCTTAAGTTTATAGCTATTTCCATATTGATTATCTTGTTTTACAAAAAAGGAAAATTCTTCACATGATTTTTATTGATTAAGAGAAAGCTTATAATCGAGTTCCTATGGAGAGGACGTGGTTAGCTTTGTAGAAGAAACAAGTTTCTATTAGTTATAGTGAGATTGTTAAGGATATATATGATAGAGTTGCGACAACTGTACGAACTATTGGAAAAGATAGTAACTTGTTTCCTATTACTATTGGCTTGCATCACGGATAATTGTTTAGTCTTTACCTTTTTGCGATAGTTATGGATGAAATTACTTGACATATCCAGGAGGAGGTTACATGGTAGCTGGTGATAATATTGTGTCGTTTGATGAGACTAGATAAGAGAATAATTAAATGCTAAAATAGAAGTATGGAGAAAGAATTTGGAATCTAAGCAATTTAGGATTAGTAGAACGAAGACAAGATATATGAAATATAATTTTAACCCGAAGATAAAGAGAAATGGAGTCAATATAAATGAAGAGATACCTACGAGTGATACTTTTCGGTATTTAGGGTCAATCTTATCAAGATGGGGAGATTGAGAAGGATGTTGAGAATAAAATTAAAACAAAACATTTTGAATGTATAGTGTTTCTGGAGTACTGTGTGATCGCAAAATCTCTCTAAAGTTGACAAAAAATTCTACAAGATTGCTATAAGACAAGTCATGCTTTATGGATCAGAGTCTTGAGCATTTAAGAAACAGCAGGTTCAAAAAATTAGTGTAGTTGAAATGAGAATGCTAAGATGGATGGTGGCAACATATTAAAAGATAGGATAAGAAATGAGTACATTCATGAAAAGTTAGAAGTGACATCAATTGAGTGCAAGATGAAGGAATATCAACTTAGGTGGTTTGGACATGAGCAAAAGTAGACACACAGAGGGCTCCGTAAGGAGCAATATTATATGGAGCCGTTAGGGCTAGAGGTAGGCCTAAACTAACATGGTTTGAAATGTGAAGGATATGAATCTTGTTAGCATTACAGAGGACAAAACCCTTAACAGAGCCAAAACATGAAGAAGATGATTCAAACAGCTGACCCCATAAATTTGGGATAAAAACTTTGTTGTTGTTGTATTATCATGTATTACAAAGATAAGTAAAATACTAATTGCAGACTATGTTGCCTGGATTATCATTCTTGCTAGTGTCAAACACTTTTAGACTGATAATGATGAATTTCTTCAAGTACGCTTTAGAATTCCTTTCAAAGAATAATCATGATAATTCAGGGGAGAATCCTGAATCCTGCAATCAAAAGCTAAATAATCCAGTATTAATAGTACTGTCTTAACCTAATTCATTCACCATCCTAGTATTACCATTATGCATAATTGTAGCCACATTCAACGTGAGAAGTGAGATGGCTATATTAACTGATAATTCCGATTTTCTTAAATCAATTAAAGGTTTACATCTCATACACACTTTCACGGAATAATTAATACAATGTTATGGTATACCGAAATCTGAAGATACTTGTCAACTCCCTTTGTCAAGATCTTAGACCCTTTTTTTCGATTTGATTGTCCGTATATGCCTTATGTTCACAAGATGTCCTATGGCATTCTATTTTGTTGTTGCATGTAGGGGTCTATCTATACATCCATATATATTGTCACGTTGTCTATTATATATTTGGGCACTACAGGACTTGGACACCTTGTATAGGTCTCCAAGCATATACATAGCCTATTAATGAGGCTTTGGATGTTTTTTAACGCACTCCTTAATTAGTATTTACTTTTGTAGCATTCGTGGGGAGCAGCAGGTCTATAAGAAAGAAAAAAAATTTGGAATGCAAGAAGTTATTGTACTATTAGAAAAAACAAACAAGCCATATAATAAAAACCTTAATTGCTAGTTTTCTGCCGAACTAGGAAGCACTTATGATACAGGCAAACAGTTGTATGTTATAAGGAAAAACTACAAACAAGCAGGAAGCAAGTACCTAATTATTGATGGAATAACAACACATGTTGTGATTTAACATCTACAATGGGAATATATTGCATTTTTTCATTTTACAAAATGTTATACTACGACGCATGTTCTTTGATTATTTATGATATAAATAAACATTACTGTATAATATTAACTCCTCTGAGAATAGAAAACAATTTAGTAATCATTTCTACTATGCAAACATCAATTATACTCTTGCTCTTACAATTAAGTTTAACTGAAATACTAGGAATCACAAAGATAACATGGGTTCAACTGATTATCATTATAAGCCACAAGGAACCCCAAGTCCTCCTTCAATTGAGTAGAGTCGTCAAAACCTTCTAGTTCTTTTATATCTTAGAATTCTTTTGTAGGGCTTTAGGCAGACCTTTTGTCAGCTTACGATAGAAAATTGGGAATTCCCGAGGAACATTTGACTGCTCAAGTTTAAAGGCTTTGTGTGAAGACGTGGTTGTTGATAAAAAATTCAATAGATTATGCTACAGTCTAGGGAAAAATTGGAATGTGAGGAAAGATTAAGATCTTGGAGAGGAGACCTTAAGGCAAGTATCAAAAGTTCCATAGACACCATCTCTAGAACTGACTCTCTCCAATCTCATCGAAACTTTTCCCTCCAACCCAAGATAACTGATTCAGATATGAAATTCCGAAAGCTCTTGGTTATGTCGGACTTTCTGATGCCTGCCAAATTGTAACTGAGGTTTCTTGGTTAGATGAGCTCCATGTGTTAGAATTTGGCTCAAATTTATCTAAAAGGCTTTGTATATATAAATCATAAATAGGTTATGATTAGTTTCTTGGTGGTTAAGAAACATTAGATTATTATGATTTGTTTTAGGATTTGGTTTTATGGATGTTTTCTTTGAGGGAAAAAACATGTGAGAGAAGATGTAGGGTTTGGGGATTTCCTGAGTGTTTTGTGAGATTATGAGAGATTGCAATCATATTTTTCATAATTAATATTCTTTTTGACTTTGTGTGTCTATTCTTTTTCTTTTTTCTATTTCCGTATCTTTTGTCATAACAAATTGGTATCACTGCGAGGTTCGAGATTCAACATGGTGACCGTGCAACAATGATGAGCGACAGAGTTCCAAAAACAATGATGGAAAAGGTGAATATGATCGTCGTGAGACCCCGATGACAGCAAATCATGCAAGGTGGAGGATGAGAAAGAAAAAAGAAAAAAAAAAAAAAGGTGTCTGAGTTTCGTTGGAGGTCGAGTTGCTTGATCTTTTCCGCTTCTTAATATTTCTGGTTTGGACAATATTTTTGTTGTGGATGATGATCGAGATTCTGCTACTAATAGTGACGAGAGAGATTCTACTATTGATGGTGATGAGGGAGATTCTAGTGTTGATGCCGACGATGAAGATTTTGCTTTTGAGTCTAGTAATTTAATGCTTGTTTATTATGGTAGGTTTTGGATGATTATGATTTTGGTGTTTGGTGATGATGTTGGAGTGTGACTACGAAAGGGAAGACTGTAGTGGCCTGGAATACCATCATATTTGGTTTGTAGTTCTATTTTCGAGATTTTGGTGATTGGAGATTGGATAAACATATGCCAAGGTGGAGATTGCTAGAAATTTGTCCGAGTTTATCTAAAAGGTTTTTGTGTATTTACATCATAAATAGATTAGAATTAGTTTTTTGGTGGTTAAGAATCATTGGATGATTATGATTTGTTTTAGGGTTTGGTTTTAGTCTATGAATATGGGTATATCTTTAGAGGGCTTTAGAGAGAAGAGGGGAAGGAAGGGGGGGGGGGGGGGGGGGGGGGGGGGGGGGGGGACGTGAGAGAGAAAAGATGTAGGATTTTGGAATTTTCTGAGTGTTTGGTAAGGATTACTAGAGAGTGTAATATCTTTTATCATAATTAATGATTTCTGGGTTTGGGTGTTTATTTTTTTTTTTCTTGATTTTGTTTCTATTCCCACATCTTTTGCCGTAACACCAGGAACCAAACCAAAGTTTCCTCAAACCAATTTTCAACTTTCTATACTTATCCTGTTTTAGACTTCCATTGTTCTATAACTTCAACTCAACAATTCTCTCATTGCTTCCACGTTAACTCATTGAGCAAAATCTTACAGCTTTTTGCCTTGAAACCAGATCACACCTCTCATTTCCAGAACCACTAGACCAGGCATGAAGCCTAGTTATGTTCTCTGGCCGTACTACTAAATGACAAAAATGCAAGCTCCCTCCCCATCCCCTCCCCCCCATGGGCAACCTGAGGAGGAGGAATAAGATGAACAAAAGTAGTGGTATTGAACTACAAGACCAATCATAGCTCTTACAGAACTTTCCAGCCTTCTCCCTTTCTTCTCTTCTTTCTCACTTAAAGGGTACAGAGGGCCTTCAGAATACATATGGTCATCTAGTTTCTAAGAATCTGAATGCAGCTTAAATTTAAAATTATTTTCTCCTTAATCTGCTTTGAATGAGTTTCTTCAATAGAGTCTTGGACTTCAAAAGAAGTGGTATTGAACCTACATATAATGGGTAAGGCAAGGGGTAAGGCAAGCTGCAAAAAATGCACAATGGTAAGCATGTCAAGAATGTCTAACAAAATGAAGAAACCTATCCTGACGTATTATAATGGTGATCTGGATAACATGATTGCATTGCTAGATGCTGTGTAGGTAACAGATGAATAAAGTAAGGACACAAGTAGGAAGATAACGAGAAGACACTAAGGCAACTTTTAAAAATTCATTATTAAATCTAGAAAATACTTATGCAACCCAATAGAAGGATATAAAAGGTGAAGTAGAAACAAAAGAAGCCACATGAATCTCGGATAAAGTTTTAAGGTTTTATTCCTTAACTTCTACTATAATTTTATCCCAACTATTTTATATCTGAGATGTGCACAATTAACGGCCAGAATCTAGAATCAAAATATATTATCAGTATTCAACTTCCACCCCCTAGTGAAAATGGCCAATGGGTCAACAACCTTCAAGATAAACTTCCCGTTTATCACCTTCATTTCCATTACCTCATCGTCTTCGACTTCGCTGGAAGTTTCTTCAATAGAGTATTGAACTTCAAAAGAAGTGGTATTGAACTTACATATCACGGGTAAGGCAAGCCGGAAAAAAAGCACAATAGTAAGCATGTCAAGAATGTTTAACAAAATGAAGAAACCTACGCTGATGTATTATAAAAGTGACTGGATAACATGACTGCATTGCTAGATGCTACAGGTAAAAGATGAATAAAGGACACAACTAGGAAGATAACGAGAAGACACTAAAGCAACTTATAAAAAATCATTATTAAATCTGGAAATTACTCATGCAACCCAATAGAAGGCTATAAAAAGTGAAGTAGAAACAAAAAAAGCCACATGAATTTCGGATAAAGTTCAAGGTTTGATTCCTTTTTATTTTACTCGAATTTTATCCCAACTATTTTATATCTGAGGTGTGCACAATTGACAGCCAGAATCTAGAATCAAAAGATATCATCAGTGTTCAACTTCCACCCCCTAGTGAAAATGGCCAATGGGTCAACCTTCAAGATAAACTTCTCATTTATCACCTTCATTTCCACTACCTCGTCGCCTTCAACTTTGCTGGAACTTTCTCGGCTTTAGAATTGGAGCTTTGGTGCCATAAAAGGGAGGGACACAAAAGTGGTATCTTGCCTGGTAAAGGAATCTTGAAGAAGAGAAGGGCGGACCAGGAATCACAATAGTGCTTAATTTAGCTTTCCCTCTAGTTGGTTGATTTTATCCTTAATGCATGCAGATGGCTATACGAAAGTTGTAATAAATTTGTGTCGACTTCCAATCACTACTTAACTCTTACAGCAATAGTATGCTTGCAAATTTAAATTCTGCATGGCTTTCCTCCCATCTATAAATGCCTTCTATACATAGTAAAAGGCACCATTAGCAACCAATTAACTAGTTGCAGGTGAAAGAGCACTAAAGTTCTATTTATCCAGTAAGAACATATAGAATGATCAACACTAACTGCTAGTTGACAACCACAACAGTTTTGTAACTAGTTTAATCTACTATCAAGTTTAGCAAATAAAATTTGTACTAATAACATTTTGAAGAAATTATTCTAATTTAACAAGTAATTCAAACTTAAACAAGAAATGAGTGTATTCCTGGAATGTAAGAGGTAGCACCATTGGGGAATAAGATGAGTTTAAAATGTTTAGGACCAAAAGATGATAAGATCGTAGTTGAAATGGCTGTTAAGATTAGGTGATGGATAGCCCATAATGAACATGGATTGAAGGAATCAAAGTCATTGATAATGTAAAGCATATAGATATCAGAACATTTTAGTGGAGAAAAAGGATTCATGTAGCCAACCCAAAAACAATTGGGATAAAGGCTTTGTTTTCGTCATTATTACCTTTCTTGTAGTAGCTGTGACATTGTTGTATATCCATGACCTAAACAAACTACTAACAAGTAGCATAATTTTAATGGGGGTATAGGACACAACTTAATATTTCATTTCTACATTTCTCGTATTGCGAGTGTTCATACTTCATACTCACAAACTACATCCACAGACAGATGTACTGAACTTCTTCAACATTCGACTACATCCAACTGAAGCATGTACTTTGGAAAACAATATCTCATCGGAAACTGGCCAAAGAGTATCAGATGTAAACTCAAATTGCATCTCTTTTGGTGTGTGAAATCAACTCGACAAAAAAATCAACATCAACAAACCAGACTGACTAAGAACAATATATAGCTTCCAAAGTAAACCGTATACAAATAAGACAGTAGACAGAATAATATCCAATGTACCTCACTACTGTTATTGAGACGAAGTCGCCTCAGCCAACGAAGACCCGATCTGAAGCATGATCGGATACACTGGACTGAACTCCTTATCTCCTCGAGCCCTAACTTTCAACTCATAATCATCTAATGTCGCCTTGATCCCCTTCCACACCTGATCTTCCCCTTGTGAATCAAGCCACAGAGAGTACTGAAGTGGAGTGAGCCTGTTCCTCTGCATCGGCGACTGCAGCTCATCAGGTCCCCTAGAGTACAGATGGTGAAGTACAACACTTGGCGGCAAATCCTGCAGCACCGGAGACCCAGCAAGCTGTGATGTCTCCAAGAAGATCACAGGCCTGAAGGCACGGAGGGCTCGGTAGGGTGCACCAAGCTGCTCCACTGGGAACAAGTTCTGCACAGCAAGCTCGAGCTCGGCCATGTCCCTAGCCATCCTCAGCTTGCCCGACTCGGACAAAGGCCTCACTAGTGCAGCATGCCGAATAAAGAAAATCAGCACTCTAGAAGCCATTCTCCGGACGAGCTGTGTGCATATGGTTTCGGACCGGGACGACGAAGGCAGGAGTTTGGATAAGAACTCATTCCGGAAAAGCACCGTTGCCTTCTGAAGCTCATCCATATATGAAGAAGCACTGTTATCCATGGTCATATCCATCCCATTGCCCCCAAAATCCTGCTCATGGATCTGAAGAATGCAAGACTCAAGCCGGTCAAGCATGGACTGGAAGAGCGAGGTGACCGAATCGCAAGCAACTCCATATATAACACCAAGCGAAGGCGATAGCACATCGGCCGCGACATTCGGAAGAGATGCAACCGTCGTGGAAAGACGAGTATGAACCTCTTGCAGATGCTGGCAGAGAGCAAAGTTCTTTAGCTGCGCCGGCAACGCGGGGCCAGTCACCTGACGTGACTCCGGACCGGTCGATATCTGGTACTCCGCTCTCTCCGCCAAGAGCATCAAAACCTTTCCGATCTCACGCAAGACCAGAAGCATCAAGTGCCCGTGGAACTTGACAGCCTCGATCTCCTCCTGGAACCTCAAAACTAACCTCGAAATCTGATCCTTCGACGGAATGCTCCCCCGGCTCGACATCGGAAACACGCCGTTGACGTAATCCGACAGCCGTGCCAGGCACAGAGCGAGGAATGCCGTCTGGAACACGTTGATCGCGGCCACCATCTGCTCCTTCCCTTCCGGGCCGATTGCAGGCAGGACCCCCTTCACCTCCGTGTCCCTCTCGATCCTCTCGATGAGGTTCTCCACCATCGAGAACAGCTTCGGGTACCCGTGCGTGAATGCCTCCTTGACGAAGCTCGACGCAGTGAACGCCGACTTCATCTGCCCCGCGAACGCCTTCACGATGGCCTCCCAGACCCGGTCCGTCGGCAGCGGGTCCCCTTCCTGCCAGACCTCGTGGAGGAACAGCACCTGCGTGAACGGCACCCGCTTCTTTGACAGCACCGTCTGCAACTGCCACACCGCCATCACGATCCTGTGCAGCTCCTCCATGCACTTTGCCATCCTCTCCCACAGAGCGTCGCCGGCACGCTTCCCCCCGCCGATCTGCGGGGTGCCGCTCCGCTGCACCCCGCCGGGTCCGAAACTCGATGGCGACGACGAGGCGGATATGGCCTTCATGTCGAGCGCGGATCCGACGGTTTTTACTCCGGCGGATTTGTACTTGTTGATGAGAACATCGACGGTGGAGGCGAGCTCGCCGAGGTTGTAGAAGACCTGGAGGCCGCACCAGACGTCGTTCTGGTTGGAGGAGTCCATGCCGCGCTCGACGGAGGCCATGGCGTCGGAGCGCAGGCGGGAGCCGGACTGGTCGAGCCAGCGGATCTCGTCCTCGACGACGGAGATGCCGGAGAGGTCGTGCTCCTCGTACAGGAGGTGGATCTCGCGGTGCATCTCGGCGGCCTTGGCGATGTCGAGGGTGCCGATGTTGTTGCGGAGCTTGGAGGAGAGCTTGAGGAGCTTGGAGACGTTGGCGAGGAGGTGGGCGGCGGAGTGGAGGTTGTGGAGCTGGGAGGTGTGGAGGGAGAGGAGGCGGCGGGGGTCGGAGAGGTCGGAGCGGGCGCGGCGGACAGAGAGGGAGAGGGAGGAGAGGGAGGAGCGGAGGGAGGAGAGGGAGGAGGAGAGGGAGGAGAGGTGGGAGAGGGAGAGGAGGAGGGAGTCGTGGCGGAGGAGTACCTCGTCGCGGAGATGGCGGTGGAGAAGGCGGATGGAGTCCTGGAGGGACTCGGCGCGGGAGGCGGCGGATCCGGAGGAGAGGGCGGCGGAGGAGAAAGCGGCGGAGTCGAAGGAGGGGGAGAGGAAGGCCGAGAAGATGGGGTCGCCGGCGAGGGCCTCGAGCGGCGATGGAGGCGGCGGTGGAGCGGGCTCCTTGAAGGTGGGGAGCTTCTGGAGGTGGGGGCGAGGGGTAGTGGTGGAGGAGGTGGTGGTGGTGGTGGTCATGGCGCGGTGGTGGTTTGTTGAGATTTAGATCTTGGATTTTGGGAATGGGGATGGGAGGAAGAAGAGAACTAGTTAGGGAGTGTTGGGCTTTTCAAGTATATGTATTCCATAGTGGGACCGGTAAATTTACATTTTAAAAAAGGTGCGGCTATACGCACCCCACTACCTATTGAACATATTCCATTAAAAAACAAATCGAATTCCTATTCAACCCCCTCTGTAACTCCACTTTCCGATTTTTGAAAAAAATAAAATTTTTAATTTTAATAATAGTAATTGATTTATTTGGGTTTCAAATTAAAAGTTAAATTTTATTTTCTTTTAAATAATAAATATGATGGTTGATATTTTAGAGGGAGATAAATTGGGAGCAATTTTTCAATTTAAAAAGTTGTTATTACCAACTTGTGGTCCTCCTCTCTTTTTCCAAAAGTTTTTAACTATTTTTTTTTCTGCATTTTGTAATTATGAAGCCGCAGGGGGGGGGGGGGGGGGTGGTTTGCATAACTGCTAGAACCGGAGGGGGTTTTCTGCATAACTGCTAAAACCGGAGGGGGTTAATTGTAAAACTTCCATCCCTTTAATTATCCAGCGGATGAGAGAGAGAGTTATTCTTCTCGACTCTATTTTTTTCATTCCTAATTCCTTTTCGAGCTATTCGGAGCGGAGCCCTAACCCTAGCATCACCGGCGTCGACTGAGGCTGGCGATGGCGTCGAGCTTCCACGCAAGCGCCTGAAGGCTTTCTCCAGCGGCGGTGCTCGGGGAACACGACGAGTTCCAGCGGCTCCAAGTCCATTCGGCGCTGTCATCACTCCTCCAGTGATCTCGTGAGGAGTAGACGGGGTCGTTCCTCTTCGACTCAGTCGAGTAATTTCGATTGGGGTTCGTAGGTAATTTTTTCCCTTCAGAAACACTTGATATTGTTGGATCTCAAATTCTTCCTCCGATTCACTCTGTTGAGCTCAGTGTTTGTATAGGAATTTGGTCGAGATAGATCGAGCTAGGTGTTCAAGTTCTTAGAGCAGTAGAGATCCGTAAGTTCAACCCAAATTATTTTTAAATCTGGTAATTTTATTATTTCGAATTTTAGTAATTAGAATTCCTCTTTCGTTCAGATCAGTGTGATTTTTCCTCTTGAGAATCGATTCGCTGAGATCCGATTTATAGCAAGTAAGTTCCTGTGGATTTGATCCCTCTTTTCATTTGAACAAATTCGGATGTATTGATTGAGTAGAGGCTGAGATTGTGCACGTTGACCTTGAACTTCATCTCAGTCAACTAGGAAGAAGTCTCAGTGAAACTGAGACTGGTTCCCAGTTGAACCAGGGGTGAGTTTGAGGAATGTGCAAGCCATAGCAACACATTCGAATTAATATTCTGAGCAATGGATTAATTTGAAACTGGGTATGGGGAGTCCAGTTGAACTTGGAACTTAATATCCTGTTGGATCCATGAATTGGTTTCACCTACTCTATGGATACCTTGTTAAATCTGAAGTTGAAGTCAATGCTAACTGGATTTGTGAACTATCCATTTTGTCTTGAGCTTCAGACTTTTCCCTGTTAATTTAGGGATTGATATGCCAAGTTTTTCCATTGATTATTTCATTCCAAACAGGGATGAATGCATCAGGTCATATCATTGAACTGTGAGTATTTTTCCATTGGGGAACCTGGGATATATTTCATGGTTCAGTTCAGTTTATTTAGCATCTCTTAATTGTTCAAGTTTGAATTCAGGAATAAGTAAGTTCTGTTTGGAAGTTCATGGTTTAACTAATGTTAGGAGCTGACTGTTTTGAACTTGGGATGATATCATTGTCATTCTCAGGAAAACCTGAGATCACTTCTTGTCACTTTCCATTCCCAGAATACGTATTTTTAGAATGCATGTACTGTTTAAATGTAAATATTTTATATTTATCATGTATTGCTCTTTATTTAAATTCCTTTAATTTCATGTTAATTAATTTTCTGCAATTTTATTTCTGCACTTTACTTTCTGCTTTTATACTCTGCTTTAGCTTTGCTATGGGTTCGGCTCAGATTGGTTTAATTATGTTGGTTCATCATGAACCGAAATAAACCCCCACCTACCACCACCCCTTCCATTTAAAGCCCATCTCCTTTCTCTCTCTTCATTACTTCACCATTACTCTTCTTCTTCCTCATAACTCTCCCACCAACCTAGAAGAGATAGGCAAGTGCCAACTTGCTTCTTGATGGATCCCTATTTTTATTGTTCCATCATCTTCCCTATTTGATTCTAAGTCTCTTTAGTACTTAGCATTTTCAATTTCCATGGCTTATTTGTTGTAGATCTAAGTTTGATACATTGTCGGTTTTTCTTGGTTTTGATCTCTAAAACTTGGTTATTTCCGAAAACTAATAGTTCCATGTTGTAGAGAATTCAATTTCATTCAGTTTTGGCTTTTGTTTCGCTTGATTTCGACTTCGGATGAGGAAGTTATGGCCATAGCAAGTTTTTAGGACTTTCATGGCTGAACTTGCTGTTTGGGGACGACGAACCCCATGCGCCGGGAACCCCATGCGTCCGGGAGGCCATGCGCCGGGAGGCCATGCACCATGAAGTCCCGGCAACACTGAGATTTATTTCCCAATCCCATTCCTTAGGCGCATGGATTATTTATTTCCCAATCTTATTCCACAGCGCATGATATTTATTTCCCACAGCCGCATTCCTCAGGCGCATGAGATTATTTGTTTCCCAATCTCATTCCTCAGGCGCATAGATTATTTATTTCCCAATCTTATTCCACAGCGCATGATATTTATTTCCCACAGCCGCATTCCTCAGGCGCATGAGATTATTTGTTTCCCAATCTCATTCCTCAGGCATGGATTATTTATTTCCCAATCTTATTCCACAGCGCATGATATTTATTTCCCACAGCCGCATTCCTCAGGCGCATGAGATTATTTATTTCCCAATCTCATTCCTCAGGCGCATGAGATTATTTATTTCCCAATCTCATTCCTCAGCGCATGGATTATTTATTTCCCAATCTCATTTCCTCAGGCGCATGAGATTATTTATTTCCCAATCTCATTCCTCAGGCGCATGAGATTATTTATTTCCCAATCTCATTCCTCAGCGCATGGATTATTTATTTCCCAATCTCATTTCTCAGGCGCATGAGATTATTTATTTCCCAATCATTTCCCTCAGCGCATGGATTATTTATTTCCCAATCTCATTTCTCAGGCGCATGAGATTATTTATTTTCCAATCATTTCCCACAGCGCATGATATTATTTATTTCCCAACCTTTCCCACAGCGCATGAGATTATTTATTTCCCAATCATTCCCCAGGCGCATGAGATTATTTATTTCCCAATCATTTTCCACAGCGCATGAGATTATTTATTTCCCAATCATTATTTATTCCCCAATTTTTATTTCCCGAATGTGGCATTAATTAACATTGATTGTTATCTTGATTTATTATTGATCATGCGTTCCTAGATGGAACTAAGAGACTGGCTAGTCGTCTTATTGAATTAAATGGAATAAGACACGTTCATATTAAGTATGAACTACTATAATCGATTGGCCGATTCCCGAATATTGACATACAGGCATACATGCAGACTTCAATTTATTTATTTATTTATTTTACTATAAAAGAAGCATGTGTACTTTATGGTCAAGGCATGATTGTTCCGTGGTTAGTTTGGATTGTTGCATTACGCTATGTAAGACCTACAACCTAACCGCACGGGCATCGTTGTAGAGTTGTGCATATCGTACCCTGTACGAAAGTACTCATTCCGAATGACCATGATCCACGGCATGGGATTTCACTCAACGTAAAGACTATTAAGTTAAATAAAAAAATAATGATTGCATGGAGAGAATGGATTTCCGAGTTCTTACATGGCAGCCCTCTTGGGACTAGTAGTGCCCGACAGGCCGGCTGGTCCCCACAGATACTGCAAACCTGCCACACGGGCATGGAGCGGTATCTGGTAATACTATTTATTGTATATTGTATATTGATGACCGGCGTCCCGCTGGGACTCGTCTAATTCATGATTGGCGCAATTGATTGATTGGATCGACTAGCCTTGCTTGTCCATAGTAAGAACTGAGAAATTTTTATTGCATAATTCCAGGATAACTTGGAGCTCACAGTAGTAAGCCGTAGGAGTTGGATGGCCGTTTAAGTTGATTTGTTTGTGTACTGTACCTACTCTGTTACCTAACTGAGATGATCAGAGCATCAGGACATGACGGGCCAACTTCTGTCCTTGTTTGGTTGGGAGGTTGGTTCGAAGTGTCGTGATGTTATGTGAATCCCAGTAGCAAGCAGAGATCTATTATTATATTCTCTTATTTACTGGTTTAATGTCTCATATCGTGCTTCCTTGCGGTACTTGCTATTAGAGGTCTAACCTCTCTGGTTTTGCATGGCCAGATTTAGAGTCGGTTCCCGAGGACTCAGCTTACCTCTACCTCCAAGATGGTCAATACTAGAGAAATAATCGCAGGAGGACTCGAGTGGGTTCCTTACTTCCCCGCTCGTTTTGTTAATTACTTTATATTTTGCCGCTTGGCACCGACATGTTAGTCGGATTGTCTTGTACTTACTTTTACATAATTGTAATTAAGTCAGACTGCAGCTGATAACAATTGTGTATATGTTGCTATATCATCTGGCTATGTTTTGTAAAGCCAGATCTCAAGAACATCTTGACTAAGCGTTTGGGACGCCTTATTGCTTATTCTTAAATGTTCTCTGTTATTGCTTCTTGTTTGAATGATTGAGACAATAGATGTGAAGTGACCATAGCGAGACTTTCATGTAGTATGTACCCCCTTGTCTTTTAGACAGCATTGATCGTATTATACGGTATTCATCTACCCGTAATACGTAGCTGGCTGAGTCATTCTCCCGCTCTCCAGTATTCTGGTTCTGGGGCGTGACAAGATTTTAGTGGTGGCCCATGCAGGTCTGATTTCAGACTTGTGGGGTGTTTTGATTTATAGGATGTCTCAATCACACGTGTTCTCCCTTGATCTCATGATTCATTATTCTCAACCCTTATTTGACATTCCGGTATCCTTTGACTTCATTGATCCTTCATATCCGGTTGTTTGATTGTTCTCTTATCCCTTTTCTTAGGGGCACTTCGTCCGCATCGGTCAGAGCTGGACAACAGCAGGAGCAACATGGACAACCTGACCCTGTTGGTCAGCAACAAGGGCCAGTCTCGCCTCAGGAGGCTGCCCAGGAAGAAGTGATAGTGGAAGCAGCAGCTGGATCGCAGTATCCGGATGTTCCACCACCACCAACAGTTCCACCTACCCCTGTGGGAGTAGACACACCAGCCCTTCTGGAGATCATGAGAGGAATGATGGCTACTCAGCAACATCAGATGTTGGTCCAGCAGCGCATGCACACTCAGCTACAAGAGCAGAATGTATTACTTAACCAAGGATTGCAGACGGCATTGGAAAGAGGAGTGATGACTGATTCAGGAGCATCAGCCAGGTTTTGCAAGTACAATCCCCGCCGTTTCGAGGGCACGGAGGATGCCATCTCAGCAGATGCATGGCTTAAGGATATGGAGGCTATTCTGACAGCAGCTAAGGTGCCGGCAGAAGAACGTGTGGATCTAGTAAAGTTGTTACTTCAGGATCTCGCACGTGATTGATGGGAATCAGAGGAAGTGGGCATCAGGCGTCCTGTGGCTTGGAACGATTTCACAGCAAGATTCAAGACCAAGTACTATGGGGTTGTGGCACAGTTTGAGCTACAACAGAAGTTTATCAACCTCAGGCAGGCCGACAAGACTGTAGATGCTTATGCAGCGGAGTTCTGCAGATTGAGTAGGTTCGCCCCAGAGATGGTAGCAACAGAGTGCCAGAGGGCCATGAGGTTTCAGCAAGGGTTTCACCTTGAACTCTTGCAATTGATAGAGGGGCACAATTACCAGACTTTTGACGAAGTATTAACGGCAACTCGAAGGCATGAGATCACTATTCAGAGGCTTGCGGTGAGGACTGGGGGTCAGAAGAGATCCCATAGTCAGATTGAAGGAGGAGGGGGAGCGGCGCCCCGAACAACAGCACCATCCACTGGCATTCGTATCCACGATGTGGCGATACGAGGACCAGCACCACCACCCAGGCAACAGCAACAGCAACAGAGGAAGAACCAGCAACCCCCGGCGGGCTGCACTTATTGTGGGAAGATGGGACACACTAGAGATGTGTGTCGAACATTGAATGGACTGTGTCTGATATGTGGAAATCCAGATCATCGGGTTACCACATGTCCCATGAATTCGAGGACAGGAGGACCAGGGTAGCAGTTTCTTGCTCTGCCAGCACCAGGGGCAGGCCAGTATCGAGGACCAGCAGTGGCAGTAAGGCCGTTGGCACAGCGTCCATTAGTACCGCAGGCTCAGATGTTTCGGCAGCAGGGACCGCCGATGCAGCAACACCAGCATAGACCACCCCAGCATCATCAAGGAAGGGGCCAGCAACAGCATCAGGCTAGGCCGCAGCATGGAAATCGACAAGGAGGTCGAGGGCAAGCATTCACTTTGTCCTTGGAAGAGGCATTGGCATCGGGAGATGTTGTGGCAGGTAACATTCTCGTCGCCTCTTATCCCGCAGTAGCATTGTTTGATTCGGGAGCATCCCATTCATTTATATCTGCACAATTTGCGACACGGCTAGGAATGGAGTTCGAGGCATTGCCAGGGAGGTTGAATATACTCACTGGTAATGGGCGCATAGGAGTTAGTCGAGTTATTCTAGCATGTAGCGTTGTAGTTTGCGGGCATTCCTTACCCGCCCGATTGATAGAATTTCCTGTTGGAAATTTCGACGTTATCTTAGGCATGGACTGGCTGAAAGACAGTCATGCGACGATAGATTGTCGTAGAGGGAGTGTAT
Source organism: Iris pallida (assembly GCA_029216955.1). Taxonomy (NCBI): domain Eukaryota; kingdom Viridiplantae; phylum Streptophyta; class Magnoliopsida; order Asparagales; family Iridaceae; genus Iris; species Iris pallida. Next base: position 9,611,355 of record JANAVB010025800.1, on the reverse strand, counting down.
CTTTTGATATCCCAGGCATAAAGAGATTCACCTTAGTCAGATCAGAGGCAACTCAACAAGAGCAGGGAGTAATAACGACAATGGAAGAAGTTCAGATTCCGAAGGTAGTTGAAGAGTTTCTAGACGTATTTCCTGAAGAACTTCCAGGTCTGCCACCAGTTAGAGATATTGAGTTCAGCATAGAATTGGCACCAGGAACTAAACCGATATCAGATCGAGTTTACAGAATGGCGGACTCGGAGCAGGCTAAGGTATATCAACACATAGAGGAACTGAAGGAGAAGAAGTTCATCCAAGCTAGCATATTACCATGGGCAGCACCAGTGGTACTTGTGGGAAAGAAGGATGGGTCATCCAGATTGTGCATCGATTACAGAAAGCTTAACGCGGCGACAGTAAAGAACAAGTACCCACTACCCAGGATCGACGACTTATTTGATCAGTTGAGCAAAGCTAGAGTTTTCTCCAAGATAGATCTTCGTTCAGGGTATCATCAAGTGAGGGTTCGGAAGGAAGACATTCCCAAGACAGCATTCAGGTCAAAGTATGGGCATTATGAATTCTTAGTAATGCCGTTTGGTTTGACCAATGCTCCAGCAATCTTTATGGATTTAATGAATCGCATCTTTATGCCGTACCTGGATCAATTTGTCGTTGTGTTTCTCGACGACATTCTTGTATATTCTACCAGTGAAGAGGAGCATGAAGATCACCTCCGGAAGGTGTTACAGGTTCTGAGAGAGAACCAGTTGTATGCCAAGCTCAGCAAATGTGAGTTTTGGTCGGATCATATTTCATTTTTGGGTCATATCATATCAGGAGCTGGAGTAGCAGTGGATCCCAAGAAGGTAGAAGCAGTAGAAAGTTGGCCAGTACCCAAGACCGTAGCAGATGTGCAGAGTTTCTTGGGATTGGCAGGATATTACAGAAGGTTTGTATCAGACTTTGCGAGACTTTCAGCACCCATGACCCGATTGACACGGAAGGATGTACCATTCGTCTGGTCGGCAGAATGCCAGACATCATTTGAGAATCTGAAGCAGAAGTTGATATCAGCGTCTATTCTTATATTGCCAGTTGGACCCGGAAGTTTTACCGTTTATTGTGATGCATCAGGTAAAGGACTTGGATGTGTCCTCATGCAGCATGGGAAGGTGATAGCATATGCATCTAGGCAACTTCGGGACCACGAGAAGAATTATCCAACTCATGATTTGGAGTTGGCGGCAGTAGTATTTGCTTTGAAGCTATGGAGGCATTACTTATATGGTGATCGAGTGGATATGTACACGGACCATAAAAGTCTGAAGTACATCTTTACTCAGAAGGAACTAAACATGAGGCAGAGGAGATGGTTGGAGTTGATCAAGGATTATGACGTGGAGCTTCAGTATCATCCAGGCAAGGCGAATGTAGTAGCAGACGCTCTCAGCAGAAGAGGCGACGCATTCATGTTGACAACACAGAGACATATCTTAGAAGACCTTCAGGAAATGGGTATCGAGGTTGTACTTCCTAGTGATGTAGGAGTTCTGGCGAGTCTACAAGTTCAATCCGACTTAGTAGACAGGATCAAGGCAGCTCAGGCGCAGGAAGCTTAGGACAGAATGTGAGTCAGGACTCAGGAAGGAGATGAGAATTCATGAAGATGGTACACTTAGGTTTGGGTCACGTCTATGTGTGCCTAGTGGAGATATCAGACAGGAGGTTATGGCAGAAGCTCACAGTTCTTAGTATTCTATTCACCCTGGAGGGACCAAGATGTACCAAGATATCAAGCAGCACTTCTGGTGGAACGGGATGAAGAGGGAGATAGCTAGATTCGTTTTCCGTTGCTTGGTATGTCAGCAAGTGAAGGCAGAACAGCAGAGGCCAGCTGGGTTATTGCAACCGCTTCCTATCCCAGAATGGAAGTGGGAACACATCACAATGGACTTTGTGACCGGTTTACCGAGATCACCAGGTGGTAAAGACGCTATTTGGGTAATAGTAGACCGACTTACGAAGGTAGCACATTTTCTTCCTTTCAGAGTAGGACAATCTACAGAAAAGTTGGCGGAGTTATATATGCAACAGATAGTCAGGCAGCATGGAGTCCCTGTCAGTATTGTGTCGGATCGAGATACCCGCTTTACATCACATTTCTGGAAGAGCTTACATCATAGTCTGGGTACCAAGTTAAGATTTAGCACGGCTTACCATCCGCAGACGGATGGGCAATCAGAAAGAACGATTCAGACTTTGGAAGATATGTTGCGAGCTTGTACCCTAGATTTTGGAGGATCTTGGGAGAGCCACCTACACTTGGTCGAGTTCTCATACAACAACAGTTATCAAGCCAGTATCCAGATGGCGCCGTTTGAAGCACTATATGGTAAGAAGTGTAGGTCGCCACTAGCATGGGATGATATCTGGGAGAGAAAGATGTTAGGCCCGGAAATGATTGTTCAGACAGTTGAATTGGTCAAAGGAATTAGAGAGCGACTTCGAGTTGCACAGGATCGGCATCGTCATTGGGCGGACCAGCATCGTAGGCCGCTAGAGTTTTCTGTTGGGGACCACGTGTTCTTGAGGATCTCACCTACCCGTGGGGTCATTAGATTTGGCGTTCGTGGGAAGTTGAGTCCGCGGTACGTGGGCCCATTTGTTATTCTTGATAGGATAGGCGATGTTGCTTATCGTTTATCCCTTCCACCTTCGTTACGAGAGGTGCATGACGTATTTCATGTATCTCAGTTGCGAAGGTATGTATCGGACCCGAGCCATATCCTTGATCATTCTGAGCTGGTTGTTGGTACCAACCTGTCTTACGAGGAACAACCTGTGTCTATTTTGGACCGAAGAGAGAAGGTACTCAAGAACCGAACAATTAGCCTTGTCCGGGTTGCTTGGGGTCATCACTCTTTAGGGAAGTCAACGTGGGAACGTGAGGATGATATCCGATCACGGTATCCGCACCTGTTTGACTCACAAGGTATATCTCTTTCTGTATACCTTGACTGTCTTAACTCCTCATGCTTGCCACCTTATGAGTATAATTGCTTGGTATCGTAGAATGTTCAACATAGATATGTTACATACTATGGACATTGTAGAATGATTGCTTACTTAAATTGCTTATACCTAGAGTAGTTCAGCTCTGATGTTTCTATCATGCTTGGATTTGAAATTTCGAGGACGGAATTTTTCTAAGGAGGGTAGAGATGTCACTTCCCATTCCCAGAATACGTATTTTTAGAATGCATGTACTGTTTAAATGTAAATATTTTATATTTATCATGTATTGCTCTTTATTTAAATTCCTTTAATTTTATGTTAATTAATTTCCTGCAATTTTATTTCTGCACTTTACTTTCTGCTTTTATACTCTGCTTTAGCTTTGCTATGGGTTCGGCTCAAATTGGTTTAATTATGTTGGTTCATCATGAACCGAAATAAACCCCCCACCTACCACCACCCCTTCCATTTAAAGCCCATCTCCTTTCTCTCTCTTCATTACTTCACCATTACTCTTCTTCTTCCTCATAACTCTCTCACCAACCTAGAAGAGATAGGCAAGTGCCAACTTGCTTCTTGATGGATCCCTATTTTTATTGTTCCATCATCTTCCCTATTTGATTCTAAGTCTCTTTAGTACTTAGCATTTTCAATTTCTATGGCTTATTTGTTGTAGATCTAAGTTTGATACATTGTCGATTTTTCTTGGTTTTGATCTCTAAAACTTGGTTATTTCCGAAAACTAATAGTTCCATGTTGTAGAGAATTCAATTTCATTCAGTTTTGGCTTTTGTTTCGCTTGATTTCGACTTCGGATGAGGAAGTTATGGCCATAGCAAGTTTTTAGGACTTTCATGGCTGAACTTGCTGTTTGGGGACGACGAACCCCATGCGCCGGGAACCCCATGCGCCCGGGAGGCCATGCGCCGGGAGGCCATGCACCATGAAGTCCCGGCAACGCTGAGATTTATTTTCCAATCCCATTCCTTAGGCGCATGGATTATTTATTTTCCAATCTTATTCCACAGCGCATGATATTTATTTCCCACAGCCGCATTCCTCAGGCGCATGAGATTATTTGTTTCCCAATCTCATTCCTCAGGTGCATGGATTATTTATTTCCCAATCTTATTCCACAGCGCATGATATTTATTTCCCACAGCCGCATTCCTCAGGCGCATGAGATTATTTGTTTCCCAATCTCATTCCTCAGGCATGGATTATTTATTTCCCAATCTTATTCCACAGCGCATGATATTTATTTCCCACAGCCGCATTCCTCAGGCGCATGAGATTATTTATTTCCCAATCTCATTTCTCAGGCGCATGAGATTATTTATTTCCCAATCTCATTCCTCAGCGCATGGATTATTTATTTCCCAATCTCATTTCCTCAGGCGCATGAGATTATTTATTTCCCAATCTCATTCCTCAGGCGCATGAGATTATTTATTTCCCAATCTCATTCCTCAGCGCATGGATTATTTATTTCCCAATCTCATTTCTCAGGCGCATGAGATTATTTATTTCCCAATCATTTCCCTCAGCGCATGGATTATTTATTTCCCAATCTCATTTCTCAGGCGCATGAGATTATTTATTTCCCAATCATTTCCCACAGCGCATGATATTATTTATTTCCCAACCTTTTCCACAGCGCATGAGATTATTTATTTCCCAATCATTCCCCAGGCGCATGAGATTATTTATTTCCCAATCATTTTCCACAGCGCATGAGATTATTTATTTCCCAATCATTATTTATTCCCCAATTTTTATTTCCCGAATGTGGCATTAATTAACATTGATTGTTATCTTGATTTATTATTGATCATGCGTTCCTAGATGGAACTAAGAGACTGGCTAGTCGTCTTATTGAATTAAATGGAATAAGACACGTTCATATTAAGTATGAACTACTATAATCGATTGGCCGATTCCCGAATATTGACATACAGGCATACATGTAGACTTCAATTTATTTATTTATTTATTTTACTATAAAAGAAGCATGTGTACTTTATGGTCAAGGCATGATTGTTCCGTGGTTAGTTTGGATTGTTGCATTACGCTATGTAAGACCTACAACCTAACCGCACGGGCATCGTTGTAGAGTTGTGCATATCGTACCCTGTACGAAAGTACTCATTCCGAATGACCATGATCCACGGCATGGGATTTCACTCAACGTAGAGACTATTAAGTTAAATAAAAAAAATAATGATTGCATGGAGAGAATGGATTCCCGAGTTCTTACATGGCAGCCCTCTTGGGACTAGTAGTGCCCGACAGGCCGGCTGGTCCCCACAGATACTGCAAACCTGCCACACGGGCATGGAGCGGTATCTGGTAATACTATTTATTGTATATTGTATATTGATGACGGGCATCCTGCTGGGACTCGTCTAATTCATGATTGGCGCAATTGATTGATTGGATCGACTAGCCTTGCTTGTCCATAGTAAGAACTGAAAAATCTTTATTGCATAATTCCAGGATAACTTGGAGCTCACAGTAGTAAGCCGTAGGAGTTGGATGGCCGTTTAAGTTGATTTGTTTGTGTACTGTACCTACTCTGTTACCTAACTGAGATGATCAGAGCATCAGGACATGACGGGCCAACTTCTGTCCTTGTTTGGTTGGGAGGTTGGTTCGAAGTGTCGTGATGCTATGTGAATTCCAGTAGCAAGCAGAGATCTATTATTATATTCTCTTATTTACTGGTTTAATGTCTCATATCGTGCTTCCTTGCGGTACTTGCTATTAGAGGTCTAACCTCTCTGGTTTTGCATGGCCAGATTTAGAGCCGGTTCCCGAGGACTCAGCTTACCTCTACCTCCAAGATGGTCAATACTAGAGGAATGATCGCAGGAGGACTCGAGTGGGTTCCTTACTTCCCCGCTCGTTTTGTTAATTACTTTACATTTTGTCGCTTGGCACCGACATGTTAGTCGGATTATCTTGTACTTACTTTTACATAATTGTAATTAAGTCAGACTGCAGCTGATAACAATTGTGTATATGTTGCTATATCATCTGGCTATGTTTTGTAAAGCCAGATCTCAAGAACATCTTGACTAAGCGTTTGGGACGCCTTATTGCTTATTCTTAAATGTTCTCTGTTATTGCTTCTTGTTTGAATGATTGAGACAATAGATGTGAAGTGACCATAGCGAGACTTTCATGTAGTATGCACCCCCTTGTCTTTTAGACAACATTGATCGTATTATACGGTATTCATCTACCCGTAATACGTAGCTGGCTGAGTCATTCTCCCGCTCTCCAGTATTCTGGTTCTGGGGCGTGACACTTCTCATGATTTCAGTCCAAATAGACTGCAGTAACCTGGGATCCTTGAACCTGGGCATAGCAGTTGGTCTCTATGACAATAGCTCTATATTGTATAGCTCTAACTAATCTTGGCATTGTACCTAGGGACCCTGGCAGTAGGAATAGAACAAATTGATTTAATGTGGTTTGGATGACTGATATTGAACTAGAAGTTAATTTGTTTTAATATTTGGGCTTGTGAGTCATGTGCAATATTGGGTTTTCAGCATAACCTGAGAACTTCACTTTTCAGTGCTATGTTTGTCTAAGCATGATGATTCATTCCTGGAATCTGATATCAACTTTTCAGTGCTATGTTTGTCTAAACATGATGATTCATTCCTGGAATCTGATATCAAATCTCAGATACACCTATGTACTGTGGTATAGGAGTGTGCAATGTTAAGTCCTGGGGGAAGAATGACTTTAGAAGGGTTAATGGGTTTCAGTCCTATTTTGATTTATTCCTTGTGACCTTGGAGGAACCTGGACATTTCAGTTGTTCAGAAGTCCGGACATTAGTTCAGTTTTATCACAGAAACCTGAGACATTAGCCCAGTTTGTTTCAGGAAAAATCTGAGATGTTCATTCTCATGATTTCAATTCAATTGAGCTTCAATATTTGGGATGGCCTTTCATTGGTTAGTTCAAGGTTCTTTTAACTATTGACAGTAATTATGATCACTTGTTTAAGTAAAATTTTAGGTTCATTGAATTTCCTTTAGTTCAGAATAAAACCTGGGAACAATGCATTGGTTGGCTCATTCCAGTGAACACTTATGAGATAAGTATTTCCCCTCTAGACTAATAACATGGTTGTATTGTAAATCTCTATCTCAATCATAATAACTACCCTCATTTCTAGAGAATAGTTTAATTAATGTTTTAGGTGTAATTGTAGGAGTTTTATTTTGAGTATGGTATTTAAGGATCTTTTGTAGTTAGACTTTGAGTAGTGGTTAAAGGATAAGTTGAAGTAGAGGGTTTGATTAATATATTTAAATCATGATTAGAATCTTTTGATAAACCAATTAGAATTAGCTGTTTATTAACCAACTTGTACACATCATTATTACATACAGGAGGATATCTAGCTCTATTGCCTACTTGTACTTTCCTGGAGCAAGGCAAGTACACTCTATGGTTTTGTACTTTTCATTATATATCCCGTGCTTCCTTGATTGACACATTGCAACACGTCATGTACTTTCTGGTGCTCATGTTCTCTTGTTCTTATTACTTGTATCTGGGGTGGGGAAATATACTATCTATGTGACCAATCCCAAAAAACAACTCAGGTGTGTTTAGCTTAGACCCCGCATCGTGCACGCGGGTCCTAAGCCGTACCATTTCATGTGCTTTCATGTGCTTACCCCTAGTCGGTCACATACTTAGTTATATTTCAAATATAGTACACACATGCAGGAGATATACCTTGTACTTATTTCCTGTGATTCCATGATACCATGTTCTTTCATGTGCTTACATATCATGTACTTTCATGTTCTTACATACCATGTTCTTTCATGTACTTTACACACCCTGTTCTTTCATGTACTTATTCACCATGTTCTTTTCTGTACTTTTCATGTTCCTTTGTACTTTCATATCATGATGTCTTGTTCATTACCTAGAATTGTACTTGCTCCGCTCCTGAATAGGATATGTTGCAGGTATGCTTGCAGGACATTATTCTACTCTATGGGCCAGAGTCCAGGTTTTTAGCTGAGCAGGATGAGGCTTAGCTTGAGGCTTTAGGTTTAGATTGCTTAGCTTTACTTTGAGATATTGACTTTAGAGTTCATAGCACTTTTCATTCCTGTTGATTCTGGTACATTATGATATCTGGATTTGTGGATTATGGTGATCTTTCTGGGATACGTTATAGATGCTGTGATTCTATATTTTCATGTTTATCTGGTTAGTTTTCCCTAGCTTGGTACAGCTTACTTCGTCGTGTCTAACGACGAAGGCTGGGCGTGTCCGATTATTCGGGAGCGGGTCGTGACATGTTTTTAGTGGTGGCCCATGCAGGTCCATCCTAATGGTACCTAGGTCTTAGCGTACTATTGGGGAACTTGATTATACTAGGGAAACTTGATCACAGCATAGGAAAATCGGGAAATAAGGGTATATCAGGTATATCAGGTATTTTGATATTCTATAAACACTTGTTGTATTTAGGTCTAGGTTATTTTAACAGTTTTCTGTTTTTCAGATAGTTCAAAAACATGCGACACCAGAACTGTTGATCCACCTACACTTGAAGGTTTCGAGCTTCCACTACCTTCTATCACCCTACTATCCCCATGGGTAGTACGTAGTTGACGGAGACGTTTGAAGAGTCCCTTGACAACCAGAGGGAGCATGTCGGACACCGAGCGCATATCTTGCACCAAGGAGCATATCCAGAACCCGGGGCCGCCACTGAAGATCATCTAAGTCTTGAGGATTCGACTCCTCTGAAGATTGAAGTCATCAACCGGGAGATCCAGCTCGTAGCACATACAACAAGACGGAAAACTGAAGCTCGGGAGAAACATGAAAACTTATGATGAAGACAGCAACTAGCCTGGACCCGCAAAGCGTCGTAACACTCAGACAACGCTTCTTCAGTTATATTATCAAGAGATAAATTCAGGCCCATATTCACTGGATGAAGGATTGCCAGCAAGTCGCAGATCACAATGATCGAGGAGCATCAAGATCTCAGCAGTCAGCAGCCAGCAAACCATATATTTCTGTCAGAGTCCCTGCACTTCAGTCACCTCAGCGGGAGATCCAGATTTAGATCCAGTCAACGATCAATTGTATATTCTGCCGCAGCTCAGGACACCACTATGACGAATGCCGCAAAAGACGGAGGCTACGCTTGTACTGTTGATCGCCTACTCACCAAGTCAAAGATTGTTCGGAGATCATTGATTGTACTGCCCGAGAACAAGCACGAGGAGCACCAGGACTGCAGCAGAAGGACCCGCCTCTCCAGATTCAACAACAGTATGGAGCATTACCGCATGGACCAGTCTACGTCAGGACAGTGAAGAAGATTGAAGTGATTCCAGTCCCGGAGGAAATATTGAAGATAAATTGAAGACAGAAGATTTCTTTCGCATGGTTGAGAAAACCATGTGTCTTGATTCGCAGTCCAGCCTCCCTTAAATTTCTTTAAGCACCTAGATCATTTCTTGAAACATCTTGTTTCCATTTTGAAACCTTGATTGATATTCGAAACTTATTTCGAGATATTGTTTTCTATTCAGTAAACTTGTTTCAGATCCACAATTTGATAATTGTTTGAAATCCATTAATCGATACCGTTTGCATATTCATCATTCATGACTTTGTTTCCTAGTGTTGGCTCCTATTTGGAAATTGTGTTCCCTCATCAAACTTCGTGTTAATTGAGATTTAATTCCTACTCGAGATTTCATTTTGAAACCCTATTCCTTATTCGAAACCTTGTTTAAGCTTCGTCCTATTCAGGACATTGTGGAGGATTCCTTTGAAGGTTTGAAGATTTCTTTTCCTATTTTGGGATTATGACTCGTTCTCTATATAAGACTTGTTTTCCATTCATAATTTGAGAGTTGTTGTCCACTACCTTGTTTCGATCTTGCTTCCTACTCGTTTCAGTTTTCTATTCGAGGTTTTATTGAAATTTGGTTTTCTAATCGTGATTTTGAGATCCTGTTTCCTATTCGGAACCTTGCTTTCCTTTGAGATTTTGCCTCCTATTCAAGAATTTGTTTTGTTCACGACCTTATTTGACCTCGTTTCCTATTTGAGATTTCGCTTGTTTCATACTCACCATTCAATGCTTGTTCCCTATTCTCTACTTGATACCCTATTTCTCCTCACTAGTCATGACCTTGCTTCTTGTTCGAGAATTACTTTCCATCTGCAATTTTGTTGATATTTTAGTTCTAATGAGACTTTGTATACTATTGGAGATTTCATTTCCCATTCGGGATCTATTCGAGATTTTGTCGTTACTTGAGATTTTGTTGAACTTCGTTTCCAATGCGCGATTTATTTCTTATTTTGCGACATTGTCTTATATTTGATGCCTTGTTACTGTTCATCCTTCGAGACTCTGTTATCCCTTCGGAATAATGTCCTATATATGGAATCTTGTTACCATTCCAGATATCAGTTGAAATTTTGTTATAATTTGAAACTTTGCTCCCTGTCTGAAATTTTAAATCTCCCTGGCTGCCCTTTTGTACTCACTGATTGGATCCCTTGTCATTTTTAGTACCTAATAAACTCTTGTATTCTAACAGTCAGGTAACTTCACCATTTCCGTGACTTGGACTATTGAAACTCATTTTGAATTCCTTGAAACTCTTTTAAAATTTCTAGGGATAAAGTTGAGAGGCTATTCGATGACCTACTATGGCATGACAGTTGCGCGCTGCAGCCATTAGCTGGATTATGGAGACTGAGGGTTCACTGCAGCCAGTAGCGCACTGGCGGGGCAGGAACTCTAAGTTGAAGTGATTTCAGACATTCATAGGTTTCAGGTATTATGGAGACTTGTCCTAAATTCTTCATGTCTTGATCTTTTGGGATGTGTCGTCAATGATTGTTGGAAAATGGATAAGGTTGACAGATTATTCGGTGACATACTGTTATTTGAGTCACGGAGCCGAAAGTCCACTGCAGTCAGATATATACTGGCGGGGTAGGGATCCTAGGCAAAGTGATTTCGAATAGCTATATGTTCCCGGACACCATAGAAACTATATCCCTTTTTATATGATTATTGGTTTTCGAGAATCACAGATCCTTGCACGTTCATCCTGATTGATACTGTATCTCCTGAGTATTGCGTACGTCTCCTCAATCAACCTTTGTTAAATTTTCCTTCTAGCATTTTATTGTTAGATCATTGAATTCCTCAAAATTGTATGTTACCAGATTGTGATTTCGCACTTCATTTGTGACTTGTCTAAACTTCGATCTTAAGTCATGTCTATCTGACCATGATTTTCTATCTCGTTCTAGTCTACTGGTGTTAAACTATCAAATTTTTATCGTACCTAACAGTTGTGTCTTCATGATTTTGCTCCTCTGAGTTGTAATTGAAATTCCTTCCACTTCGTGACTATTTGATCCTCGATCTTTGTCAAAGCATGATATCCCAAACTTCTTGTGTATACTTGGACTCAAGGCTCAGGACGTCTCAGAGTTGTACAGGATTGGCAGAAGCATTGGACGGATAGCAGCAGACGGCCACTTGAGTTCGCAGTTGAGATAGAGTGTCCTGAAGATCTCACCAACTAGGGGCGATCATCAGATTTGGCAGAGACGGGAAGCTCAGTCCGAGATTCATCAGGCCTTTCGACGTGACTGTGCAAATTGGCGATGTGGCATATCGACTAGCGCTTCCAGCTAGCTTGAAGGGAGTGCACGATGTTTTTTATGTGTCTCAGCTCCGACGCTACATTCCAGACCCGAGCCATGTGGTGGACTACGCAGAGTTAGAGGTGGGGTTCGAGATTGACCTACGATGAGCAGCCAGTGGAGATCCTTGATCGGAGGGAGAAGCACTTGTGGAACCAGACTTTCCCTTGTCCGCGTCATGTGGAGACATCACTTTCCAGAAGAGTCCACATGGGAGCGCGAGGACGAGATGCGGGAGCGCTAACCCAGTTTGGTTGTTTAAGTGTACCTTGATATTGAGAATTTTAAATACAATAAATAAATTGTGTTGAACCTCCTTGAGATTTGCTTTGAGTTTGTTTTGTTGCCTTTTTAAATTTCAAGGACGAAATTATTTTAAGGAGGGGAGATTTGTAACTCCACTTCCCAATTTTTGAAAAAAATAAAATTTTTGATTTTAATAATAGTAATTGATTTATTTGGGTTTCAAATTAAAAGTTAATTTTTATTTTCTTTTAAATAATAAATATGATGGTTGATATTTTAGAGGAAGATAAATTGGGAGCAATTTTTCAATTTAAAAAGTTGTTATAACCAACTTGTGGTCCCCCTCTCTTTTTCCAAAAGTTTTTAACTATTTTTTTTTCTGCATTTTGTAATTATGAAGCCGCAGGGGGGGTTTGCATAACTGCTAGAACCGGAGGGGGTTTTCTGCATAACTGCTAAAACCGGAGGGGGTTAATTGTAAAACTTCCATCCCTTTAATTATCCAGCGGATGAGAGAGAGAGTTATTCTTCTCAACTCTATTTTTTTTCATTCCTAATTCCTTTTCGAGCTATTCGGAGCGGAGCCCTAACCCTAGCATCACCGGCGTCGACTGAGGCTGGCGATGGCGTCGAGCTTCCACGCAAGCGCCTGAAGGCTTTCTCCAGCGGCGATGCTCGGGGAACACGACGAGTTCCAGCGACCCCAAGTCCATTCGGCGCTGTCATCACTCCTCCAGTGATCTCGTGAGGAGTAGACTGGGTCGTTCCTCTTCGACTCAGTCGAGTAATTTCGATTGGGGTTCGTAGGTAATTTTTTCCCTTCAGAAACACTTGATATTGTTGGATCTCAAATTCTTCCTCCGATTCACTCTGTTGAGCTCAGTGTTTGTATAGGAATTTGGTCGAGATAGATCGAGCTAGGTGTTCAAGTTCTCAAAGCAGTAGAGATCCGTAAGTTCAACCCAAATTATTTTTAGATCTGGTAATTTTATTATTTTATATTTTAGTAATTAGAATTCCTCTTTCGTTCAGATCAGTGTGACTTTTCCTCTTGAGAATCGATTCGCTGAGATCCGATTTATAGCAAGTAAGTTCCTGTGGATTTGATCCCTCTTTTCATTTGAACAAATTCGGATGTATTGATTGAGTAGAGGCTGAGATTGGGCACGTTGACCTTGAACTTCATCTCAGTCAACTAGGAAGAAGTCTCAGTGAAACTGAGACTGGTTCCCAGTTGAACCAGGGGTGAGTTTGAGGAATGTGCAAGCCATAACAACACATTCGAATTAATATTCTAAGCAATGGATTAATTTGAAACTGGGTATGGGGAGTCCAGTTGAACCTGGAACTTAATATCCTGTTGGATTCATGAATTGGTTTCACCTACTCTATGGATACCTTGTTAAATCTGAAGTTGAAGTCAATGCTAACTGGATTTGTGAACTATCTATTTTGTCTTGAGCTTTAGACTTTTCCCTGTTAATTTAGGGACTGATATGCCAAGTTTTCCCATTGATTATTTCATTCCAAACAGGGATGAATGCATCAGGTCATATCATTGAACTGTGAGTATTTTTCCAATGGGGAACCTGGGATATATTTCATGGTTCAGTTCAGTTTATTTAGCATCTCTTAATTGTTCAAGGTTGAATTCAGGAATAAGTAAGTTCTGTTTGGAAGTTCATGGTTTAACTAATGTTAGGAGCTGACTGTTTTGAACTTGGGATGATATCATTGTCATTCTCAGGAAAACCTGAGATCACTTCTCATGATTTCAGTCCAAATAGACTGCAGTAACCTGGGATCCTTGAACCTGGGCATAGCAGTTGGTCTCTATGACAATAGCTCTATATTGTATAGCTCTAACTAATCTCGGCATTGCACCTAGGGACCCTGGCAGCAGGAATAGAACAAATTGATTTAATGTGGTTTGGTTGACTGATATTGAACTAGAAGTTAATTTGTTTTAATATTTGGGCTTGTGAGTCATATGCAATATTGGGTTTTCAGCATAACCTGAGAACTTCACTTTTCAGTGCTATGTTTGTCTAAGCATGATGATTCATTCCTGGAATCTGATATCAACTTTTCAGTGCTATGTTTGTCTAAACATGATGATTCATTCCTGGAATCTGATATCAAATCTCAGATACACCTATGTACTGTGGTATAGGAGTGTGCAATGTTAAGTCCTGGGGGAAGAATGACTTTAGAAGGGTTAATGGGTTTCAGTCCTATTTTGATTTATTCCTTATGACCTTGGAGGAACCTGGACATTTCAGTTGTTCAGAAGTCTGGACATTAGTTCAGTTTTATCACAGAAACCTGAGACATTAGCCCAGTTTGTTTCAGGAAAAATCTGAGATGTTCATTCTCATGATTTCAATTCAATTGAGCTTCAATATTTGGGATGGCCTTTCATTGGTTAGTTCAAGGTTCTTTTAACTGTTGACAGGAATTGTGATCACTTGTAAGTAAAATTTTAGGTTCATTGAATTTCCTTTAGTTCAGAATAAAACCTGGGAACAATGCATTGGTTGGCTCATTCCAGTGAACACTTATGAGATAAGTATTTCCCCTCTAGACTAATAACATGGTTGTATTGTAAATCTCTATCTCAATCATAATAACTACCCACATTTCTAGAGAATAGTTTAATTAATGTTTTAGGTGTAATTGTAGGAGTTTTATTTTGAGTATGGTATTTAAGGATCTTTTGTATTTAGACTTTGAGTAGTGGTTAAAGGATAAGTTGAAGTAGAGGGTTTGATTAATATGTTTAAATCATGATTAGAATCTTTTGATAAACCAATTAGAATTAGCTGTTTATTAACCAACTTGTACACATCATTATTACATACATGAGGATATCTAGCTCTATTGCCTACTTGTACTTTCCTGGAGCAAGGCAAGTACACTCTATGGTTTTGTACTTTTCATTATATATCTTGTGCTTCCTTGATTGACACATTGCAACACGTCATGTACTTTCTGGTGCTCATGTTCTCTTGTTCTTATTACTTGTATCTGGGGTGGGGAAATATACTATCTATGTGACCAATCCCAAGAAACAACTCAGGTGTGTTTAGCTTAGACCCCGCATCGTGCACGCGGGTCCTAAGCCGTACCATTTCATGTGCTTTCATGTGCTTACCCCTAGCCGGTCACATACTTAGTTATATTTCAAATATAGTACACACATGCAGGAGATATATCTTGTACTTATTTCCTGTGATTCCATGATACCATGTTCTTTCATGTGCTTACATATCATGTACTTTCATGTTCTTACATATCATGTTCTTTCATGTACTTTACACACCCTGTTCTTTCATGTATTTATTCACCATGTTCTTTTCTGTACTTTTTATGTTCCCTTGTACTTTCATATCATGATGTCTTGTTCATTATCTAGAATTGTACTTGCTCCGCTCCTGAATAGGATATGTTGCAGGTATGCTTGCAGGATATTGTTCTACTCTATGGGCCAGAGCCCAGGTTTTTAGCTGAGCAGGATGAGGCTTAGCTTGAGGCTTCAGGTTTAGATTGATTAGCTTTACTTTGAGATATTGACTTTAGAGTTCATAGCACTTTTCATTCATGTTGATTCTGGTACATTATGATATCTGAATTTGTGGATTATGGTGATCTTTCTGGGATACGTTATAGATGCTGTGATTCTATATTTTTATGTTTATCTGGTTAGTTTTCCCTAGCTTGGTACAGCTTACTTCGTCGTGTCTAACGACGAAGGCTGGGCATGTCCGACTCGTGTCCGATTATTCGGGAGCGGGTCGTGACACCCTCACCACGTTTCTCCGATCACGACCGTCGACCGCCGACCCCGACCCCGACCCCGACCCCTCCTCCTCCGACACTCCGACTCCGACCCCGACCCCGACCTCCGACCCAGGAGGAGGAGGAGGGGTCGGGAGGAGGAGACGGGTCGGGAGGAGGAGTCGGGTCGGGAGGAGGCGGAGGAGGAGGGGTCGGGGTCGGAATCGTCTCCACGAGGGGGAGGGTAGAATAAGATTTTTTTAATAGGGTGTCCTCATTAGGTGGTGGGGTGCGTATAGCCACACCCTTAAAAAAATGTTTACTAATTTGGATTTATTTAGTTGATTTCTAAAGGCATTCCACATTTTATTACAGGACAGTCCAGTCCTAGTTGGCAGTCCTAGCATAAAGTAGGCATGCCATTAATTCTAAAGAATTTGAATATTTAGATAGACTGGAAACGCAGTTGGCAGTCCTCCTTAATGTTAGGATTGTCAACTGTGTTGGCTGTCCTGGAGTAAAATGTGGAGTGCCTTTAGAAATTACATTTATTTACTTTTTGAGATATGCAACGATACGCGTTGTATTGCATTTTTTTGGGTCCACTACCGCCACTACCACCATTATTTTGCTTATATTCCGTAGCGCTGTAATTCTTTTGATTCATTCAAACAATTTAGTTAAAGAGAAAATAGTTAGTGAAATTGCAAATTTCTTTAAATCTATAGTTTTAAAAGTTGAGATTCTTTTGGGTACAAACCGAAAGGGTTCCTTCTATCAACCGGGCGTAAGTAGCTCTAAGCGACATGGGATTTAATCGTCCCTCTGTGAACCTTCGTTAGCTGGTAACCGGCCCTTACAACTAACCCAAGTTGATGAAAACTTGATAAACTAAAGACTTAATAAGGTCAATTAGCAAAAATTACTTAAACTATTATTCTAGTACTTTATACTGTCATTTTATTTAAACATGGCTTGTAAAGATAAACCTTTAGAGCCAAGGCTGAAAGTTACTGTATCTTACTTTAAGGGGTGATACAGTCAGATGAGTTTTGGCTCACTATCCTAAGGTTTATGTCAGCAATTAGTGAATAATTATGATGTCACCAAATCTGATTAGGAAGTAACTAAATCAGTCAAACCAGTTATTCTGTTCTACATTAGAAAGAATATTTTTAAAGGATATTCCAGACTAAATTGTGTCATATTAGACACTCTTATGTCATATAAGGTCATTCAAATACAAACCGGGTAACTGACTCATGTGACGTATAATCCATTTATGGATATATTTTTACTCTATGAGTTGTCATCTCTTGAGTTTTATGTAACAGGTCTATCATAACTAAGAGTAATATATACTCTGAAATATTATCTTCATTCACATCTTATACTGAAGCTGTATGGCTCAGACATTTTATACTTTACATGATCTACATATTTATGTACCTTCATTTGTTTTAAAATTATGCTAAAAGCACGATGTTGTGAATTCTAAGATGAACAGATACCTGCAGCTGTATTTCATGAAATTAAAAGAGTCTAAAAAGCAAAATTGTAGCCCTTGACTATAAAGTCATAAAAGGACTTTACAGATCTCTTAACGAAGAGTCTGTTTACTCTTGACAAAGAGTTTTGTCTAGGATATTAATCCTATAATCATTCAGGGGGATGGGGTTAAGCCCATAAGTTAGTCACCAGCAGTGGCAACCCAACCGAGTCTGACTATAGATCACAAGAAGCCGGTTCAATGGGTAGAAACAAGTTGTACTTAGGTGACTATTATGGAACACTGACCCTGAGATTAAATTCTCTTAAACTAATGCCCAAGAGGTTGTACGATGTTGTACATGGATACCCCATCTCTATAGTGACAGTATTTCGGTGTGTTTGGTTAGGATGAGTTTTAAACTCTTAATAGGTCCAAGCATGATTATACATGGGTGACTCCAATCACCAACCCTTTGAGGGCTAACCTATGTGAGAGGTCGTGAAGGCCACGACTATGGGACAGGGCGATCCCAGATCACTCTCATGAATATAGAAAAAGTGCGCATGGTCAATCAAAAGCGCCATCCGGATAGACCCAAGAACCTCTAGTATACTATGTGTGTTATTTTCTGAATTTAGTTCAAGAAGTCTGATTCAAGGCATATTCTATCAAGCACTTATTTAGATTGTAAACCCCATTCTTTTATTACTATAAATGCTAATAATCATATTTTAATATATTATTAATCAAGATTAGAATCCCAATACTATACATATATGACCTAGCCTAAATTGTCTTCCACTAGTATATAGATAAAAGAAGTGTTATGGTATATAAATATATTATTTAGAGTATATATATATATATATATATATATATATATATATATATATATATATATATATATATAGAGAGAGAGAGAGAGAGAGAGAGAGAGAGAAAGAGAGAGAGGAAATATATATATGCACATAAATATGTATATGTTTAAAGTATATATATATATATATATATATATATATATATATATATATATATATATATATATATATATATATATAGAGAGAGAGAGAGAGAGAGAGAGAGGAAATATATATATGCACATAAATATGTATATGTTTAGAGTATATGCATGCATGTACTTTTGAGTATATAATTACATATATACGATTTGGTGTATATAAAGTTATACCTTATTTGGAGTGTATATACACATTCTATTTTTTTCTTACTTCTTTTCCTAACCAATAAACCAAGCCCAGCCTAACCCCCCCACAACTTGTCACGCCCCAGAACCAGAATACTGGAGAGCGGAGGACAGACACAGCCAGCTACGTATATAGAAGTGTAATCCACCTCGATATACGGTCACGGCTGTCTAGATGTATGAGGGTTTATCTACAAGCCATCAGTCTCTTATGGTCAAGAACAAGCCTAGTGTCTCAATCTCAAGCAAGTAATAACATCTACAAGATGTTAGACCATCATATATTCAATAGTAAGGTGTCCCATACATTTCATATACAGATGATCATGAAGCTAGTCGTATAAAATACGAGGACTAGCAAGAGTTTCAGTCATACATGATCAACCCTAGGATTTGTCAATCATGTTACAACCCTTAGGCATACAAGAAATATAAGTGTTCAACACGAGCTAACACTTGCTCGGCGGCTAAACGCCTCAAAAGAATAATTTTACAATAGAGCGGGAGAGCAAAATAAAAACCCACTCGTTGCTAGGATTTCTTCTAGTGTTCACCATCTGGCTGGAAGGCTCAAAGATCCTTGGATGCTGCTACGAAATCTGGCCATACAAAACCAGCTGGGTCAGACCCCAGAAAGAGCAAGTGCCACAAGGGAGGCTTCACTCAAGAACTAAAACCAGCATGTCAGAACATAAACAAGAATAATAACAAAAAGACATGAAATGTAAGTAAGGCAACAAATGACGAGAGGACGAGGAACTATTTCGAAATCCAGGTTACAATCCTTAAACCAAACAAGGACCGGGGTTGTAACCCTTCGCCTGAACAGAACCGAGTCTCTAGCCATTTAATGCTAAGAGTAAAGCGTAAACAAGCATGTCCTGAGATAGCCATGTACTGGATCTAGACAAAACTAGACAGGATTGGACTCCATCCAACATTCACGGCCAAGCAAAGAGTACGGCTTGATACTTTAACTAACTAGGGTTATCACAAGCCTAGTTATAAGCAAGATGCAATGAGATGTTCCGGCAGTCACAAGCCCTGCAGCTATCCAGGTTATCCAGGCGAGGTTCATGTAAGAGTTATCAAGAATTATTAGGTGACTTGGAGTGCAACACATGACAGTGTGCATAGTACTTATTTCAAGAAGTGTCCCACATGACAGTGGGCTAGAAATGTGCCCTACTCTTCGGCATGCTACAAGTCCATCAGATGTGGCCGGAATAACATGATCGTCTGTAACTAGAAACATCTCTCTATATGAGCTACTTTGATCAATCTAGTTATTAACCTAGTCAGATTCAGTATGAATCCCAGACCGTGGTAACCAGGGATGCAAGTCCTAGACATGATGCGAGATGAGACTGGTAGCTTATACAAGCACATTCAAGAACAATCACCCATGGTGTCAAGACGAGTTATTACTCAGCATGTCAAGATAGCCGTCGCAACAGCATTCAAGATTACATATCAGGTTTACTTGTCAAGAGTGTGCCACGACGGGCCACGATCATGTCATTATCATGCCAAGGTTGCTTGTTAAGAGTGCGCCACGACGGGCCACGATCATGTCATTATCATGCCAAGGTTGCTTGTTAAGAGTACGCCACGATGGGCCACGATCGTGTTCTATCCCTACATTTTCATAAATGAGAGAAAGTTATATAAAATAGCTAGTAACATATTCTTGAAGCCAAGAAAAAGATCTACAACCTTCATGCTAGGCGTTGGAAGAATTTTTGGCCACAAATCAACCAAATAGGGCATAAAATAGCCAAAAATAGCCAAAATAGGCACTATACGGCCAAACACTATGCATCTATGCGGACTGGCACTATGCAGCCAGGCACTATGCATCTATGCGGATTGGTACTATGCGGCCAGGCACTATGCAGCTATGCGGACTAGTACTATGTGACCAGGCACTATGCATCTATGCGGACTGGCACTTGCGGCCAGGCACTATACAGCTATGCAGACTGGCACTATGCGGCCAGGCACTATGCAGCTATACGGCCAGGCACTATGCGGCCAGGCACTATACATCTATACGGCCAGGCACTATGCGGCCAAGCACTATGCATCTATGCAGACTGGCACTATACGGCCAGGCACTATGCATCTATGCGGCACTATTCATCATCCCTGCCAGAACCAGGTCAGATGAACATAGAAGATGTCCAAATCTTATTTGGCCACAACTTCCTCAAAACAAGTCAAAATTTAACTTTTCAAAGGTCAAATTTGGGTAAAATCGAATTCTCTACAACATAGAACAATCAAAACTTGAAAATATTGAACTTTGGTAGATCAAAACCCAAGAAAACCGAAAAGACTACAAACTTAGATCTACAAAAATCCATCCGTCCAAACCGAAAACTCCAAGTTCTAAAGATGCTTAGAATCATGTAGAGAAGAAGATAGAACAATAAAATGGAAGATCTATCATGAAGCAAGTTGTACTTGCCTAAGCTCTCTAGGTTGGTGGGAGAGTAATGGAGGAAGAAGAAGAAGTAATGAATGAAGAGAGAGAAATAAGGGGTGGTTGGGCTTTAAAGGGGGAAGATTTTCTCATAATGAACCAAGTCCAATCAAACCAAGCCAAACCAAACCAAAATAAACCAAGCCAAGTCATGACCAACCAAGACTAGGCTAGCAAGTCAAGTCCAACTACGGGTCACCTGACAAACGTCAGAGATCTCGTATACGCATACAGAAATATGTATAACGGAAAACGGGAGTGATAACTATACCCACCTTAAAAGGATTTCGTCTTCGAAATTTAATCAAGAGGCTAGAGATGTCGGGGCAGGCTATATTAATCATAAGCAAGCTACGACTAGCAGTCAATCAAGCAATCATTCATGCAAGCAATAAATTAAAAGCATAAGGCATAAGGAAGACATTATACCTTATGAGTCAAACATGTGTGGATATCGTGAGCGGATATCATCCTCATGCTCCCACGTTGACTCACCTAAAGAGTGGTGACCCCAAGCAACACGGACTAAACTATTAGTCTTGTTCTTGAGTACCTTCTCTCTTCGGACCAATATGGATACGAGCCTTTCCTCATACGAAAGGTTGGTACCAACGACCAATTCCGAATGATCAAAGATATGGCTCGGATCCGGGATATACCATCACAATTAGGATACATGGAATACATCATGTACCTCACGTGGCAGAAGAGCGAGACGATAGGACACATCACCTACTCGCTCGAGAATGTCAAACGGCCCTATATACCTATGTAACTCCCTAAACCCATTTTTGTGTATTTTTGATCATTACCTGAATTTTTTGTTTTTTGAAAATATTGGAGCTTTATAAGAAAAATATTTATTTGGATAAAATATTCCAGAAAACTATATTTTATTTTAGTTAAATCTTAATTAATATTGCATTGTTTTAAAAATTGATTATAAATATTAATATCTTGTCTTCAGTAATTAAGAACTAAAGTGATTTTTGTAAGTTGGTTGTTAATTATTAATCAATGACAATTAATAGTAATAATATATTGATTATTGTTGCTTTATTAATAAGTCAGGTCAGTTGTTTGTTTGGCAGTGGTTTTTTTAACTAAATTTTTGATTAAGAAAATTCTGTCAGAATATATTATTTAGTTATTATTTAGTTGCTTATTAACTAATTTTGTAATTGATCTCTGTTTTGACAACTGTTGAATATTTAAATTTGAAATCTGTCAACTTTAAATAATTGAAAATCTGTTATTGATTTTTTCTAAAAACACCCCAGATCTGTTTGTAATTACCTATACTGCCACTGTACAAAAACCCCCAGATCTACTTTTTATTACAACTTTGCCATCCAAATATTTTATTTATAAATAAGTGCACATATTTCAATATCCTGACACATCACATCATCACTGACACACAGTCACTCTCTTTCTACTCTCTCTACACACTTATACTCTCTCTCACTGCTCGAGAGCCGAGCATCGCCATTCTCGCCGGAAGTTTGCCGTCACAACTGTCATGGCCGGACGTCGTGTACCACGTAAGCTTCACCGAGCATCGTCGAAGATCCGAGGAGTCGCCTGCTCCGTTCAAGCTCTAGATTTGGGCTCTTTCACCGGATCTTGGCCAGATCCATCGATCCCGGCTGTTGGCACCGCCATTGGAGACTAGGACGACCGCCACTGTCGGATCGAGCCGCTCGTCGAAGACTCCTCGCAGATTGAGCCACACCACTGACAGCACAGGAGCCGGAGCCGCCTCGTCGTATCGTCCGCCGCCGCATGGGAGATTGCGCCTCCTCGTGGAGAGAGCCGCTTCGATCACCGTGCTGACCGTTCGAGAACAGAAGAGCCGCCTAGGCTATCGCGCTGCCTCTTCGAAGCTCATGAGGCCACCTCGGGCTCTGTGCCTGACCCTTCAATTCTCGAGTCGACGTCTCAATCCCCGAGGAGCCACGCCATGTCTTCGTGTGACTTCGTCGAGCCTTCGCCACCTCCTCGCGCATCGAGCCACCGCCGGAGAGCCACCGAGCCGTCACTGGATCGACCCAGATCTGGTCGATTTGGTCATCCCGACCACCTCAGTCGTGAGGACCACACCGAATGCCACCATCTGGAGTTGACTCCGTCGAGCCAAGCCGAAGTCAGCCACCGCTGGATCGAAGAGCTTCGCCTCGCCAAGGAACCGTTCGTGACAGCAGCTTTTGTGGATCGACATCCCCGCCAGGCCAGTAAGACCCTTCATCGATCTCATGCACCTCCTTCTTCATCTTCTTGTTCTTCTTCTTCTGCATGTGTTCGTGGGATCTAGGGTTTCCTGACCTAAAACTAGGTTTTATTTGGGGATTAGGGTTTATTTCGGGTTAAGGTTCTTCTTGTGGAGGAAGGCGAGTTGGAGAAGGGAATTTAGAGTTTGAGTGAACTGAGAAGAGAAGAAGAGGGAAGATGGAGGGAAGAACTTAGAACCTAGGGGTCTTGGGCCACAGGAGTTGGGCCTAGAGGCTTGGGCTCAAGTAAAGGGAAAAGTATAGAAATTTGTTTAGGTGTAAACTATAATGGACTCGGCCGGGTTGATGGGTTGAATTCATGGGCTTAGCTATGTAGCTGGTGTTGGGCTTATTAATGTAGGACTGGTGTTTAGTTTAATTTTAGCATAATTATTAACTAAGAGTCAGCGTGGGCTTGGTTGTAGTTTAGTTGTGGGCTGTTTGTGCTTGGGTTGAGTCTTATTAAATGGGTTTAGATTTGATCATTTATATTTGTCTCTAGTAATAGTATTAGTATTATTGAATAATTTTTTATAAATTATTAATTATTGATTAGTAAATTGTTAGGAAAAAAATCTATTTCTAGATAGTAAGTTTTACTAGAACGTATGTATGCCTTGTTTTCTAATATAATTTGATTATCCTAGCTAGTAGATAATTGGTTATATAAAAATAAATGATTTGCTATAGTTATAATATATTTTTCTAAAAATAGTTATCTAGCTAGCATTGATACATAATTAGTATTTATTCTAGTTGACAGTTAGTAAATATTTAGTTAATTTTGTTAATATTAATTACTAAATATTTTGTTAGCAAAATATTCTAGTATTTTCTAAAGTAGTTTCTTTGCTAAAAAAATAGTTTAAAATACTTTCACTAGTATTTATATAAATATTTTCTAAAATATTGTTAGTTATCTAGTTAGCCAATGATCTTTATTTTAAAACCCTAACAACTTGTACAAAAATATAACAGGTGACATTCACCCATGCAGTATTACTCTCGTTGTCACGACTCGGTCCCAATTTCTTGGGTCGAATCGGATCATGCCCAGCCTGCACCGTTGTTGTGACGGCGGCAGTAAGCTGTATCACTCATGCAGGTAATCAACAACACAGACTAATTGCCACCACTTAATATTTTGATAAATAAAACTTGTCCAACAAAAGTTACAACTGATAATAGAAATAGTCTTTTCAAACAACAACAACTGGAAATAGAAAATGACAACAGCTAAAAGATAGGCTCGTCATCTCCAAGATCAGCATCATCTGGTAGCACAGCTGGATACAACTCAGGGTCATAGTAGCTGTCACGCCCCAGAACCAGAATACTGGAGAGCGGGGGACAGACACAGCCAGCTACGTACATTGAAGTGAATCTCACATCGCAATACGGTCACGGCTGTCTAGATGCATGAGGGTTTACTACAAGCTATTAGTCTCTTAAGGTCAATAACAAGCCTAGTGTCTCAATCTCCAGCAAGCGAGTAGATATAACAAGATGGTAGATCATCAGACATACAAAGTAAGGCCTCCCATACATTACATATTCAGATGATCATGAAGCTAGTCATACAAAATATGAAGACTAGCAAGAGTTTAAGTCATACATGATCAACCCTAGGATTTGTCAATCATGCTACAGCCCGTAGGCAGACAGTGAATAAAGTTGCAAACGAGCTAACACTTGCTCGACGGCTAAACGCCTCAAAAGAATATTTTTACAAGGGAGTAGGAGAGCAAAATAAAACCCACTCGTTGCCGGAATTCCTTCTAGTGTTCACCATCAGGCAGGAAGGTTGAGAGATCCTCGGTAGCTGCTCCGAAATTTGGCCATACAAAACCAGCTGGGTCAGACCCCAGAAAGAGCAAGTGCCACAAAGGAGGCTTCACTTAAGAACTAAAACCAGCATGTCAGCACATAAGGTCATAGGTGAAATAACATAAGACATGAGTTAAAGAAAACATGATGATAAACGATAAGATAACTAAAGGACTATTCCGGTAACCAAGTTACAACCCGTAAACCAAACAAGGACCGGGGTTGTAACCCTTCACCTGAACAGAACTTAGCCTCGAACCAATTATCGATAAAGTAAAGCATAAACAAGCATGTCCGGAGATATCCATGTACCGGATCTAGGCAAGACTAGACAAGATAGGACTCCATCCATCATTCACGGCCAAGCAAAGAGTACGACTTGATACTTAACAACTAGGGTTATCACAAGCTTAGTTACTAGCAAGATGCAATGAGGTACGCCTACGGCCACAAGCCCTGCAGACTATCCAGGTTATCCAGACGCAAGGTTCAAGCTTAGAGTTATCATGCCTTGTTAGGTGACTTGGATGCAACACATGACAGTGTGCATAGTAATCGTTTCATGTAGTGCCCCACATAACAGTGAGCTGGAAATGTGCCCTACTCGTCGGCAGGCTACAAGTCCATCAAGGAAGGCGTCCAGATAACGGGATTGCTTGTAGCCGAAATACCTCTCTATATGCTCTACTTGATCAATCTAGTCATTAACCTAGTCAGATTCGGTATGAATCCCTGACCGTGGTAACCAGGAATACATGTCCTAGACATGATGCGAGACAAGACTGGTTGCTTATACAAGCATATTCAATACAATCATCCACGGTGTCAAGAATTCACTTAGCATGTCAGGTTAGCCGTCGCAACAGCGTATCACGGTTATCATGTCGGGTTGCTTATCAAGATTACTTATCAAGGCAAGGGTGCGTCACAACGGACCACCATCAAGAATTATCATGTCAAATTACTTGTCAAGAGTGCACCACGGCGGGTCACTAATTATGCAATTCCATCACTAAGCCTTGTTCCGATTAATATTCATAAATAATGTCATGATCACATCGGGTTCATGTTGAGTTTACATCAAAAGACGTAAGGATATAAAATGGGTGCAAAAATCATAAAAAGGGGAATATGGGGACATAATGCGCCCAAGAGGGGAGCAAGGGGTACTATGGCCAACAAGTGGCATTAGACAAGTTGTGCCAGGGTAAAAGGTTGCGCCAAGGTAAGTAGGGTCAGGTCCAATTGCGCCTAAACATCAGGTTGCGCCTGAGTCAGACTGCGCTCAAGTCAGGCTGCGCTCAAGTCAGCGTATGCAAGACATACGTCTCCAAAAGGCAGCGTATGTACTCCATATGACTCCTCTTCAAGGCAGCGTATGAGGTCCATACGACTCCTTGTCAAGGCAGTGTATGAGTCAGACTGCGCTGTGCTAAAGAGTGCGCGCAACTCAGTGGCACAAGCTAAAAAGCTCGCGCACACTGCTCACTGTCTTCTCCAAATCAGCAAGAACTCTATGGTTTGAACCCAAAGCTTCAAAAGTCCATAACTTGGTCAAAACAAGTCCAAATCCAACTTTTCAAAGGTCAAAATTGGGTAGAATAAAATTCTCTACAACATGGAACCATCAAAACTTGAAAACAAAGAAGTTTGATAGATCAAAACTACCAAAATCCGAAAATAACTAATTTCTAGATCTACAAAAATTAAAGCCTCAAAATAGAAAATGACAAGTTCTAATGTGTCTTAGAAATATGAGGAGAAGCTAATGGAACAATAAAAATGGGCTCTCTTGTGGAAGCAAGTTGCACTTGCCTAAGGGGTGTTCTTGGTTGGTGGTGGGTTTAATGGAGAAGGAAGAAGAGTTAATGATAAAGTGAAGGAGAGAGAAAAGTTAGGTGGGTTATAAAGAGGGATGGTGGTGGGTTTAACATGATGAACCAAAGAATAAACTAAGCCAACCCAAAATAAACCAAGTTAAACCATTACATGCCATGACGAACGTAATCAAGATTAAACTGAAATTAGCTAGCCAGGCAGGAAAATAAAAATACATGTCAGGATTCCGTATACGTATACTGGAAATACGTAGAACGAAAAATGGGGGTGACAACTCTACCCACCTTAAAAGAATTCTGTCCTCGGAATTTAATCAAGAGACTAGAGATGTCGAGCAAGCTATATCAATTACAGACAATATAGGACTAACAGTCAATCAAGCAATCATTCATGCAAGCAAGGAACTTAAGCATAAGGCATAAGAAAGACATTATACCTTACGAGTCAAACAGGTCGGGATATCGCGATCGGATATCATCCTCACGCTTCCACGTTGACTCACCCAAAGAGTGATGACCCCAAGCAACACGGACTAACTTGATAGTCTTGTTCTTGAGTATCTTTTCCCTCCGGTCCAATATGGATATGGTTCTCTCCTCATACGAAAGGTTGGTGCCAACAACCAATTCCGAATGATCAAGAACGTGACTCGGATTCGGGATATACCGACGTAATTGGGATACATGGAAGACATCATGTACCTCACGTAACGACGGCAGAATAGCGAGACGATAGGATACATCACCTACTCGTTCTAGAATATCAAACGGCCCTATATAACTAGGACTGAGCTTTCCCCGCACGTCGAATCGAATGACGCCACGGGTAGACGAGATCCTAAGGAATACGTGGTCGCCGACAGAAAATTCAAGGGGACGCCGATGAGAATCGGTCCAATGACGCTGGCGATCTTGGGCAACTCGAAGATGATCTCTGACTTGTCTGACCACCTTAATAGTCTGCGTCACCATCTCTGGTCCAAGCATTTGCCTCTCACTGATATCGTCCCAAGCTAAAGGAGATATGCACTTCCTGCCGTACAAGGCCTCGAAAGGTGCCATCTGGATACTAGCCTGGAAACTGTTGTTGTACGAGAACTCTACGAGATACAGGTGATCTTCCCACGAACCACCGAAGTCGAGTGTACATGACTGCAACATGCCTTCAAGGGTCTGGATCGTGCGTTCTGACTGACCATCTGTCTGCGGATGGTAGGCTGAACTGAACTTGAGACGAGTCCCCAAACTCTCTTGAAGACTCCGCCAAAAGTACGAGGTGAATCTTGAATCTATGTCGGACACAATACTGACTGGCACTCCATGCAATCTGACTATCTGCCTGAGGTACATCTCTGCAAGTTGATCCGTCGACTGACCGATTCTAAAAGGAAGAAAATGAGCTACCTTCGTGAGACGATCAACTATAACCCAGATGGCATCTCTCCCAGCTGGGGATCTAGGTAACCCAGTTACAAAATCCATGGTATTGTGCTTCCATTTCCATTCCGGGATCGGTAAAGGTTGAAGAAGTCCATCTGGTCTCTGATGTTCGGCCTTAACTTGTTGATAAACTAAACAACGAGAGACAAACCGGGATATCTCCCTCTTCATGCCATTCCACCAAAAATGCTGTCGAATATCACGATACATCTTCGTACCGCCGGGATGAATTGAATACTGAGAACTGTGAGCCTCTGCCATGATCTCCTGTCCGATATCACCACTGGGTACACAAAGACGTCTCCCATGTCAGAGTGTATCGTCTTCATGAATGCATAACTCTGGTCTTTGTCCTGCCACACATTCTGTCCTAAGCCGCTGAAGCTTAGAGTCCGTGGACTGAGCTAACTTGATCCTCTCAACTATACTGGTCTGAACTTGCATACTGGCCATCAATGCCACACTGGAAAGAAAAACAACTTCAATACCCATCTTCTGAAGATCTGCTAACAACTCTGGCTGCGCCGTTAGAAAATAAACTCCGGCTCTCCTGCTCAATGCATCTGCTACCACGTTGGCCTTCCCAGGATGATACTGCAAGCTGATGTCATAATCCACAAGTAGCTCTAGCCATCTCCTCTGACGCATATTAAGATCCTTCTGGGTAAACACATACTTCAGACTCTTGTGGTCGGTAAAAATCTCCACCCGATCTCTATACAAATAATGCCTCCAAAGTTTCAATGCAAAAACTACGCCTGCTAACTCCAGGTCATGGGTTGGGTAATTTCTCTCATGGTCACGAAGTTGACGTGACGCATAAGCGACTACCTTACCATGCTGCATCAAGACACATACTAATCCCT
Organism: Iris pallida; assembly: GCA_029216955.1. Classification (NCBI taxonomy): domain Eukaryota; kingdom Viridiplantae; phylum Streptophyta; class Magnoliopsida; order Asparagales; family Iridaceae; genus Iris; species Iris pallida. Next base: position 9,582,174 of record JANAVB010025800.1, on the reverse strand, counting down.
TGCCGGATGCGTCGCAATAAACTGAAAATCCTCCCGTCCCGTCGAGAAGAGTGAGAATGGGGGCCGTCATCAATCTCCGCTTCAATTTCTCCAATGAACTCTGACACTCTGCTGTCCAAGCAAACTGCACATCCTTACGGGTCAACTGCGTCAGTGGCGCTGAAATCCGAGCAAAGTCTGACACAAAACGTCGGTAATAGCCGGCCAATCCGAGAAAACTTCGAACTTCTGCAACGGTGCTAGGTACTGGCCATATCTCTATAGCCATTATCTTCTGGGGATCAACTTCCACTCCACCTCTGGTGATGATATGACCCAAGTACGAGATACGATCCAACCAAAACTCGCACTTACTGAACTTCACGTACAACTGGTGCTCCCTGAGAATCTGAAGAACTACACAAAGATGCTGCTCATGCTCTGCCTCGCTCTCACTATAGACTAAGATGTCGTCTATGAACACTATCACGAACTGGTCCAAATAGGGCATGAAGATACGATTCATGAGGTCCATGAATACGGCCGGCACATTGGTTGCTCCAAATGGCATAACAAGGAACTCCCAATGTCCATATCTAGATCTGAATGCTGTCTTCGGGATGTCCTGCTCTCTGACTCTAATCTGATGGTACCCTGACCGTAAGTCAATCTTCGAGAATACTGCCTCTTCCCTGAGCTGATCAAATAAATCATCTATCCTTGGTAAAGGATATCTGTTCTTAATTGTTACAGAGTTCAAGGTACGATAATCAACACATAATCTTGACGTACCATCCTTCTTCTTCACAAGAAGCATCGGAGCTCCCCAAGGTGATCCGCTAGCACGAATGAATCCCTTGGTTCTAAGTTCTTCAATCATCTTGTACAGGACCTCCAACTCTGATGGTGCCATCCTATAGACTCTCTCTGACACTGGTGCCGTCCCTGGAATCAAGTCGATAGTGAACTCTATCTCTCTCTGGGGGCATGCTTGGAAGCTCTTCGAGAAATACGTCAGGAAACTCTTCTACAACTCTGGGAAGCTGAATTGTTGCTGCTACGGCCATCCGCAATGCTGGGAAAGACGGTTCTACTCTGCCTCGAGAAAATAAAAACTCTGGCTCACCGGGAATACTAAAAATAATCTTGCCGACATGGCAATCTAGCATACTGGTCCCTCAACCAATCCATTCCTAGGACTACATCGTAATTGACCATCGGAAACTCTATCAACCTAGCGGGAAACTCTCTACCGCTAACTACGATTCGACACGAGGAAAACACCCTATCTACACCCACAAGTCCGTTACCAGTAAGTATATTGAGCCTTACTGATAATGACTCGGGCTCCAGTCCTATCTGTGTCGCAAATCATGCAGACATAAATGAATGTGATGCACCTGAATCAAATAATACTGATGCAGGAAAAGAGTTGACGAGAATGGTACCTGCCACCACCTCAGCTGATGCCAACTCCTCCTCTACGGTCAAAGCCATCGCTTGACCGTGCCCTCTGGGTGCTGGTCCTCTCTGCTGGAAACCTCTCTGGCGGTTCTGAACCTGAGCTTGGACCTGGGTATACTGTTGTGGTCGCTGCTACTGGAATGCCTGAGCCTTTGGCGGCAATGGTCTCAGAGGCTGATACTACTGCTGCTGCACTGGTGCTGGTCCCCTCACCGAGGGACTAGTCTGGGCCGATGAGGATGAACCGGCTCTCTGTGGGCAGGACCCTATCATGTGATCCGGTACCCCACAAGCCAAACACAATCCTTGTGCTCGACGACATTATGACACTACATGCCCTGGCTTTCCACAATAAGTGCAGCCCATTGTGGAAGACTGCCTCCGCTTCTGCTGCTGAGGATACGTCAGAGTCGAATACTGAACCGACGTAACTGATGCTGCCCTCCTCGGAGCTCCAATGGTCAAGGCCCTAGCTGCGGGGGCTGGGGCTGAAGACTGGATCATCTGACCATGGGACCGCTTCCGTCCTCCAGTTCTGTCTACAATTCTCTGCGAGGTATACTCATGCCTCTTAGCTGCCCGTAAAACAGCATCAAAGGTCTGATGCTCAAACTGCTCCACTGCTAGAATGATCTCTAGGTGGAGTCCCTGCTGGAACCGCTGCGCTCGATCAAACTCGATTGCCACCAAAGTGGAAGCAAACCGACTCAGTCTTGAAAACTCGGCCGCATATCCATCGACCGTCCTGCTCATCTGCCTGAGATTGGTGAACTTCGTCTGTAAGTCATACCGAGCCACAGCATCGAAGTACTTGATCTGAAACTTGTCACTGAATACCGCCCACGGAACAGGCATTGCCAATCCAACCGCTATCATCGCCCACCAGGTGCGGGCCAGGTCCAATAACTGTAGGCGTACCACAGCTACCTTCTCTCCTTCTGGAGTCTTGGCTGCATCTAAGATAATCTCAATGTCCTGGAGCCACGCATCAGCTGCAATAGCATCTTCACTCCCATCAAAGAAGGGAGGGTTAAGGCGCTTGAAACTGCTAGCCGCACTGTTCCCTTGATAACCAACACGGCCCATGGCATCCTGTACTGCCTGGTGCAGGGCATCGCCCCGACGATCTTGAGACGCAAGCAATGTCCTGATGAGACCCACCAAGGTGCCATCGTCAGGCTCTGCAGGCTGGACTGGCTGAACTAGGGGCTCGGGATCCCTGGAATGCATGACTCGGGAGGCCACTCCAGAGTGCTGGGCTTGGTCTCTAGGTTGCTGTTGGTCCACTGGAGGTGCTCCGCCTTGCTGATCGGTAGGACCAGGAACAATGCCGCTGAAGGAAACGACATAGGAAACAATAAGAAAGGACCATGATAGATCGAGGATATAAACATGTGATCAGGTCAAGAATTCTGAAAGATCAGAAGGCACGAGTAGAGATCAAGGGCGAGTGCTGATTGAGACATCTATCCGGTAAACCCTTACACATCTTGATTTACAAGACCTGCATGGGCCACCACTTAAATAGTGTCACGCCCCAGAACCAGAATACTGGAGAGCGGAGGACAGACACAGCCAGCTACGTACATTGAAGTGAATCTCACATCGTAATACGGTCACGGCTGTCTAGATGCATGAGGGTTTACTACAAGCCATTAGTCTCTTAAGGTCAATAACAAGCCTAGTGTCTCAATCTCCAGCAAGCGAGTAGATATAACAAGATGGTAGATCATCAGATATACAAAGTAAGGCATCCCATACATTACATATTCAGATGATCATGAAGCTAGTCATATAAAATACGAAGACTAGCAAGAGTTTAAGTCATACATGATCAACCCTAGGATTTGTCAATCATGCTACAGCCCGTAGGCAGACAGTGAATAAAGTTGCAAACGAGCTAACACTTGCTCGGCGGCTAAACGCCTCAAAAGAATATTTTTACGAGGGAGTGGGAGAGCAAAATAAAACCCACTCATTGCCGGGATTCCTTCTAGTGTTCACCATCTGGCAGGATGATTGGGAGATCCTCGGTAGCTACTCCGAAATCTGGACATACAAAACCAGCTGGATCAGACCCCAGAAAGAGCAAGTGCCACAAAGGAGGCTTCACTTAAGAACTAAAACCAGCATGTCAGCACATACGGTCATAGGTGAAATAACATAAGACATGAGTTAAAGAAAACATGATGATAAACGATAAGATAACTAAAGGACTATTCCGGTAACCAAGTTACAACCCGTAAACCAAACAAGGACCGGGGTTGTAACCCTTCACCTGAACAGAACTTAGCCTCGAATCAATTATCGATAAAGTAAAGCATAAACAAGCATGTCCGGAGATATCCATGTACCGGATCTAGGCAAGACTAGACAAGATAGGACTCCATCCATCATTCACGGCCAAGCAAAGAGTACGGCTTGATACTTAACAACTAGGGTTATCACAAGCTTAGTTACTAGCAAGATGTAATGAGGTACGCCTACGGCCACAAGCCCTGCAGACTATCCAGGTTATCCAGACGCAAGGTTCAAGCTTAGAGTTATCATGCCTTGTTAGGTGACTTGGATGCAACACATGACAGTGTGCATAGTAATCGTTTCATGTAGTGCCCCACATAACAGTGAGCTGGAAATGTGCCCTACTCGTCGGCAGGCTACAAGTCCATCAAGGAAGGCGCCCAGATAACGGGATTGCTTGTAGCCGGAATACCACTCTATATGCTCTACTTGATCAATCTATTCATTAACCTAGTCAGATTCGGTATGAATCCCTGACCGTGGTAACCAGGGATACATGTCCTAGACATGATGCGAGACAAGACTGGTTGCTTATACAAGCATATTCAATACAATCACCCACGGTGTCAAGAATTCACTTAGCATGTCAGGTTAGCCGTCGCAGCAGCGTATCACGGTTATCATGTCGGGTTGCTTATCAAGATTACTTATCAAGGCAAGGGTGCGTCACAACGGACCACCATCAAGAATTATCATGTCAAATTACTTGTCAAGAGTACACCACGGCGGGTCACTAATTATGCAATTCCATCACTAAGCCTTGTTCCGATTAACATTCATAAATAATGTCATGATCACATCGGGTTTATGTCGAGTTTACATCAAAAGGCGTAAGGATATAAAATGGGTACAAAAATCATAAAAAGGGGAATATGGGGACATAATGCGCCCAAGGGGGGAGCAAGGGGTACTATGGCCAACAAGTGGCATTAGCCAAGTTGCGCCAGGGTAACAGGTTGCGCCAAGGCAAGTAGGGTCAGGTCTAGTTGCGCCTAAACATCAGGTTGCGCCTGAGTCAGGCTGCGCTCAAGTCAGACTGCGCTCAAGTCAGGCTGCGCTCAAGTCAGCGTATGCAAGGCATACGTCTCCAAAAGGCAGCGTATGTACTCTATACGACTCCTCTTCAAGGCAGCGTATGAGGTCCATACGACTCCTTGTCAAGGCAGCGTATGAGGTCCATACGACTCCTTGTCAAGGCAGCATATGAGTCAGACTGCGCTGCGCTAAAGAGCGCGCACAACTCAGTGGTGCAAGCTAAAAAGCTCGCGCACACTGCTCACTGTCTTCTCCAAATCAGCAAGAACTCTATGGTTTGAACCCAAAGCTTCAAAAGTCCATAACTTGGTCAAAACAAGTCCAAATCCAACTTTTCAAAGGTCAAAATTGGGTAGAATAAAATTCTCTACAACATGGAACCATCAAAACTTGAAAACAAAGAAGTTTGATAGATCAAAACTACCAAAATCCAAAAATAACTAATTTTTAGATCTACAAAAATTAAAGCCTCAAAATGGAAAATGACTAGTTCTAATGTGTCTTAGAAACATAAGGAGAAGCTAATGGAACAATAAAAATGGGCTCTCTTGTGGAAGCAAGTTGCACTTGCCTAAGGGGTGTTCTTGGTTGGTGGTGGGTTTAATGGAGAAGGAAGAAGAGTTAATGAGAAAGTAGAGGAGAGAGAAAAGTTGGTGGGTTATAAAGAGGGATGGTGGTGGGTTTAACATGATGAACCAAAGAATAAACTAAGCCAACCCAAAATAAACTAAGTTAAACCATTACATGCCATGATGAACCTAATCAAGATTAAACTGAAATTAGCTAGCCAGGCAGAAAAATAAAAATACATGTCAGGATTCTGTATACGTATACTGGAAATACGTAGAACGAAAAATGGGGGTGACAGTAGCTACTTATCAGTAACTCTGTCTCATCAGTGGAACCTATTGGGGGTAGGGGATCCAGTCAGGAAAGGAGCAAAGTACAATTATAAAAATTAACAATTCCACTAATGATTAACAATTTGTAATATTAAACAGTTTTGAAATAATAATTTTCAACTAAACTACATGATAGTAAACAATGTGATTCGAGTATGTAATGACTATGACCGGTTTGGGATGATTCAATTGTATCCTAATGATACGGTCCGGTCTATCCTCGTGAAAAAGGAATAAGCTCGCACAATCAATTATCTTTTTGGGCTTTGGTCATAGAACACTACGCTACTCCCCCAATATCACGAGTCAATCAGATTCAATCATTACTCTATGAGAGAGTTACGTGTAATACAGTGGTTTAAACATGCAAGATTACTAATATTAATTAAACTACGCATTAACATAACCGTACTTGCCTTGATTATAACTGGATTCGATGTTGGTTCCGGGATGATGCTAGTACAGTCCTCGAAACCCTATAATTGAGAATTTCTGACTTAGCACCAATATTCAATCCATTTCTAGGTGTGTTAGTTACAATCTCTAGAATTTGTCCTAGTCCGATTTTAGATTATTTACAAACTCTACCAGAACACACTTATCGATGTGAGTTGCTAACTGAAGAAAAGTTAATTTAACTTTTTATTGGAAAAAATTGTATTTTTCAATTATTTGGCAAAACTTTGTATTTTATTATATTATATTTAAAAATAATATTTTTCTTTAAATGAGAAAAACGTGAAATTTGTTTAAATAATAAACTTGTAATTTTTCTAATTTATTTAATATGAGAAAATAATATTGATTTTCTATAAAATAATTATTTTACTATTTTTACGTGTTTACGCCAACCACAAACCAGAAAAGAATAAAACTACACTAACTTATTACAAAACCACAGAAAGTAATAAAAACTGGGCTTATGCCCTTTACAGACTTTTTACATGAATTTAAATAAGAAGAAAAATATTTGTTAGTTACTAAAAAATATCCTACAAAATTAATCACAAAATAAAACTAGTAATTAAATTAAATTAAATTAAATTAATTTCGAGTCTCAAACTTTTGGTCCAATCGTCAAAATAGCTAATGCCTCAACGTCCGAAACAATGCTGGTTTCGTTTGCATTTCGCTAAGAGCCCATTGACCAATAAGGTCGTCGCTTAGAAAAGTAATCAACAAAACTGGTTTTGAATTTATATAGAAACTCTTTTTAAAAAATTTTGAAAATTCGGGCAGCATTCCCTCTGTATCTGGAACAACCCAAATACTGGAAAAATGTCAAACAAAAACACCGATAACTGTCCCAAACCAGGGACTCCAAATATCCCACCAAAAGTGAATATCCAACCCAAAATGAATAGCAAACTCAAAAACCAAAATCAAAACCACAGCACCAACATATAGCCATTCCAACTACTGAACTTATAATTAGCTATGGCTAAGAAAATCCACAGAACAAAATTCTCAACCCAAGCGAATATTAGCTTGGTCACAAAACCAAAACTAAAAGAGTTCGAAAAATCCGAACATAACTCGAAAATTCCGAGAAACCACCATAACAAACCAAAGCTACAGAAACAACCAAAATGGAGTTCAAAAAATGTCCGAAACCAACCGAACCTATCCGAAAGGATTTCAGAAAGTCTGAAAATGTCTCGTTTACCGAATTCCAGGGGAAATTCGTGGACCAAAATTCATCATAGACTACAGAACGAAAACGGGGACAACGAAAATATACCTTGGGTTGCCCGGCTAGAGCTCTCAGGTGAAATTATAGAGAAAAAGAATTTTGCGAACTCGGAACGATCCAAGAACATGCGGACAGCAGAATCGGGCCTCGGGAAATCAGATCGGAACAGCAAGCCGGGGCACGTAAAAGCACTGGACTGGAAACGGCGCACAAAAGGGCGACCGGATCGGGGCTTGGGGTGTTGCGGCTCGGAGAGGAGTGGCGACGAAGCCGCTGAAAGGGAAACAGACAAGAGGGGTCGTCGGCGTCGGAGCTGGCACCGGAAGGACGCGACCGGTGGCCGTGGGTAGCGCGCCGGACAGTGGACGCGACGACGGCAGATTCGGCCTGGGGTCGGCCTGGAGGGCGGCGCTCGGGACCGCGGCGGTGGAGCTCGGTTCGCCGAGAAAAACTAGGGCTGGAAAGTTGGGGAAAAGAGGGTTTGGGGGAGGATGGATGATGATGGAGGATGGAGAATGGGGTTTAAATAGAGAGAGATCGGGGGTTTCGGAAGAGAAACAGTCACCGGACGTTTGGGAGCCGAAGGGTTGCTGGTTGCAGGTGGCCGAGCGGTTTTGAAAGGGAAAGGGAAGGGGCTCAACCAAAAGGAATGAATTCTTTTCCTTTGCTGTTGGTGAGAATTAAGAGTGAGAGAAAGAAAGTTTTAATAGTAAATGAGAGTTAAAGTTTTAAATGAAAGTTTTGCTTTAAATTTTTTTTCTTTTTCTTTAAATCAGAAAAATGGTAAATATATATAAATACTAAGAGATTCACAATTAGTTACGGGAAAAATTGTAATTGGGTTCAAGATGGGTTCGGAACGAGTTAGGTCCAGCTAAAAAAATTCTAGAATTAATAAATTTTTCTAAAATACAAATTTCTAAATTAACAACTAATAATGATTTATATTAATAATAATTAGCTAATTAAATTATTCAATTATTCAACTGAAATTTTACGGGTTTCACACTTGTGCTTCCAAGGCGAGGCAAGTACACCGACTTGACTTTTACTTTGTCTTCTGTCTTACATTCATGTGCCATGTTCTCATATCGGACACGAGATACACACGATTGCCTTGTACCTTGTTCATTGCATTGTGAGTCATTGTTTATTACGGGGATTGGGGGAAATATTAGCTTTTGTGTGACCACACCCAACATATGTATTGTGGATAGCCTAATCGTATACTTCACGTACGATTAAACCGAATCTTGTAGAATTGATTGTGCATTGATTGATTGTGGATTGTGGTCCGAAGTCGGTCATACATTAGTTTAATACTTCAAAATGTCACACTTGCATTGATTGTCGTGTTCATCGTATTGTTCATTGATAGCCATGTTCATTATCTTGCATATTGATTGTCGTGTCCATTGCATGCAGTTTACATTTCATTTCTAGTACCATAGTTTCACTTTTCAGTTCTGGTATTCTGGTTTTACCTTGTATTCTGTACTACAGATTACATTGTATATTGTTCTTGTCGGGGTTGTACTTTGCTCTTTTCCTGACAGGATACGTTGCAGGTGAGCTTGAGGCCACATGGAGCATGATGGTATCATTGGATATTGCGGGATTTATTTCATTTTGTTTCTCGATATTGTACTTTGTACTTTTATGATTTCATCATTTTATTTTACCGGATTTGTCTCCGGATAACATTGTATAATTTGATTGATGGATATTGGAGATCTTTCTGGAAAAGTTATATATAAAGCTGTGGATGTTTACATTACATTGTGACTTAGAGTTTTCTTTAGTATTGTACAGCTTACTTCGTCGTATCCATCGACGAAGGCTGGGCGTGTCCGACTCGTATCTGATTATTCGGGAGCGGATCGTGACATATTTTTAGTGGTGGCCCATGCAAGTCTATCCTAATGACACTTAGGCAATAAAGTGTTATTGGGGACCAACGAAGCTATGGAAAACTCATCACAACATAGGATCCGTGGGAAAATGGTTTATGGTTTATGGTTATTGATATTTAAATTTGAAATTTGATTTTACTTATTATTTTAAGTTTAGTTTATGATTTTTCTAGGACATAGCAATCAACGGTTTATTTTCTGTTACAGGATGGTCGCCACGACGAACGCTGGAACTAGCGAGCAGCCTGCACCCGATGCGTAGGAGCAGATTCCTCCGCCTCCGTCTCAGCCGCTTCCTCCGGCGATGACGTTCGACGGTATCCAGATGATGGCCATGTTCCAGTAGTTCATCGAGGCACAGAACCACCAAGCCACGCAGTTTTGGGTGACGATCATGGACGTGCTCCGAGTCAGGGAGCCAGCTCCACCAGCTCCGCCAGCCCCGTCGGTACCACCAGCGCCGAGGCCAGGGACCGCCAGAGATTATCAGAACCTTTATCCGATGGATTTTTGGGGCCATGAGGGGATAGTCTACGCAGATAAGTGGCTAGAAAATGTTATGCGGACATTGAAGATGGCAAGAATTCCAGATGATCTGAAGGTCGAAGTTGTGAGCATGCGACTTTTCGACATTGCTAGAGCTTCGTACAGAGAGGAGCCTCAGTTAGCTGAACCCCAAGTTCTCTGAAAGGATTTCAAACTGCTGTTCCAGGAGAAGTTCTTCCCGAATGTGGAACGGGACGAGCTTCGGATGCAGTTTGAGGCATTACAGCAGGGGAGTATGACCGTGGCCCAGTATACATCGAAGTTTACCCGACTCAGCAGGTTCGCGGAGAACCTAGTCAGCAGACCATAGGAGAGTGCTTGGAAGTTCAAAAAAGGCCTCACCAGGGAGTTGCGGTATGCAGTGGCTATTACTTATGCGAGCATCCTCAAAGTTGCTCAGGGAGTGGAGAAGGAGATGGACCCGAAGCTCAAGCGGGACCAAGACATTGGCACCAACAGTTCCCAGGGTCCACCAAAGCGGACCGACACTCAGCAGAGGCCACCTCAGCATCAGCATCATCCTCATGTTTGAGCTCCGACATCACTGAGACAGCAAAGACAGATCCAGACTTTGACATACTTTTCTTGTACATACTGCAAGAGGCCGGGACACCATGTTGAGGAATGCCGCAAGAAGTTAGGACAGTGCTTGATTTGTGGATCTACCACTCACCAAGTGAGAGATTGCCCCGCGGCTTTAACTCGCCAGGGACCAGCACCAGAGTTACAGCAGGAGGATCCACCCTTTGAGGATCAGTAGCAGCAGGAAGCGCAGCCGGACAGACCGTTATTTTCCTTACTTGCTTGTAGTAGCTAGATTTCTTTGTATAGCCTATTTTGAGGCTTGTCTTTGAGTTTTCTTGTATTTACTATTTTCATATTGTCTAGTGACTACTTGTTAGTCCTTGTTACTTTTGTTATCCAAATAAAAAAAAATTTTACTCAATTATTTTTTAAAAACTTTTTACTTGATTTTTTGTACCTCTACAAAATTCTTGAAATTTCGAGGACGAAATTTTTGTAAGGGGGGTAGATTTGTAACTCCCTAAACCCATTTTTGTGTATTTTTAATCATTACCTGAATTTTTTGTTTTTTGAAAATATTGGAGCTTTATAAGAAAAATATTTATTTGGATAAAATATTCAGGAAAACTTTATTTTGTTTTAGTTAAATTTCAATTAATATTGCTTTGTTTTAAAAATTGATTATAAATATTAATATCTTGTCTTTAGTAATTAAGAACTAAAGTGATTTTTGTAAGTTGGTTGTTAATTATTAATCAATGACAATTAATAGTAATAATACATTGATTATTGTTGCTTTATTAATAAGTCAGGTCAGTTGTTTGTTTGGTAATGGTTTTTTTTAACTAAATTTTTTATTAAGAAATTCTGTCAGAAATATTATTTAGTTATTATTTAGCTGGTTATTAACTAATTTTGTAATTGATCTCTGTTTTGACAACTGTTGAATATTTAAATTTGAAATCTATTAACTTTGAATAATTGAAAATCTGTTATTGATTTTTTCTAAAAATACCCCAGATCTATTTGTAATTACCTATACTGCCACGGTACAAAAAACCCCCCGATCTACTTTTTATTACAACTTTGCCATCCAAATATTTTATTATAAATAAGTGCACATATTTCAATGTCCTGACACATCACATCATCACTGACACACAGTCACTCTCTCTCTACTCTCTCTACTCACTCTCTCTACACACTGACACTCTCTCTCACTGCGCGAGAGCCGAGCACCGCCGCTCTCGCCGGAAGTTCGCCGTCGCAACTGTTATGGCCGGACGTCGTGTACCACCGTAAGCTTCACCGAGCATCGTCGAAGATCCGAGGAGCCGCCTGCTCCGTTCAAGCTCTAGATCCGAGCTCTTTCACCGGATCTTGGCCAGATCCATCGATCCCGGCTGTTAGCACCGCCGTCGGAGACTAGGACGACCGCCACTGCCGGATCGAGCCGTTCGTCGATGACTCCTCGCAGATCGAGCCACACTACTGACAGCACAGGAGCCGGAGCCACCTCGTCGTACCGTCCGTCGCCGCATGGGAGACTGTGCCTCCTCGTGGAGAGAGCCGTTTCGATCACCGTACTGATAGTTCGGGAACCGAGGAGCCGTCTAGGCTATCGTGCTGCCTCTTCGAAGCTCATGAGGCCACCTCGGGCTCTGTGCCTGACCCTTCGATTCCCGAGTCGACGTTTCAAGCCCCAAGGAGCTGCGCCATCACTTCGTGTGACTTCGTCGAGCCTTTGCCACCTCCTCGCACGCCGAGCCACCGTCGGAGAGCCATCGAACCGTCACTGGATCGACCCAGATCTGGTCGATTTGGTCGTCCCGACCACCTCAGTCGTGAGGACCACGCCGAACGCGACCATCTGGAGTTGACTCCGCCGAGCCAAGCCGAAGTCCGCCACCGCTGGATCGAAGAGCTCCGCCTCGCCGAGGAACCGTTCGTGACAGCAGCCTTTGTGGATCGACATTTCCGCTTGTAATTCCCCGTTCTGTACGGTGTATTATGATGAGTCGTTGACTCGAAGAGTTGAGTTGACCCGATGAGGTATCGATGCGAATCGATACAAGAGTTACGTTGGCCAAAGGTAAGCTTTGAGTCGATTGGAATCTATGAATCGAATCGATGCAAAGGATAAGTCCCGTTAGAAGCAAGTGTTGATTTTAGTTGATCTGGTATGCTGGCTATGCCTTTATGCTGGATTACGGATCGTGACATGGGCGCGGTAGGCCGGTAAGTCGCGTAGTTCAACGGAATGGCTAAGTCCGAGAGTTAGCTATGCGACTAATTTATGGAAGCGAGCCGCTTCAACTCGGCGAAACGGTAAGGCGTATCGACTTAAGGTGGGCGGGTTCTTGACTCTCTCTCCCTACTCCTTCACGTCTAATAAAACATATCATCGTATGCATAAAGTTGCTATTGAGTTAGCGAGCGTGGCTCGACGATAAAGTGCCTTAATATGCGTTGAACACTAAGGTAGAACATTGAACTTAAACAATTGAAGCGACGTGCATCAAGTGTACGGGTCACGGTAGGGCATGATGATAGAACATTGAAAGACAATATCGAGAAGTGCATCACATACATGGCTCCAAAAATATTGAACACTAGGTCTAGAACATTGATTACAGCATTAAGCGTGCCCTCGTGCACTTAAGCTACGGAAAGACTAAGTAACTACGGAACTAGGCTATGTGAATAACTTATGAAAGGAACGCGTTGAATAGAAATACGAGAAGTCTAAGCCGTTGGGCGTCGTACATCAATACGGATGTGTTGGGACATAATACCGTCAAAACTTGAGATAGAGAGAACGGATTATGTTTACGGAAAATGAATATGTTTATGGAGCATTAATATGTTTATGGAACGTAAGATTGGTTGGAATGATATGACTTGTATGCTATAGCACGTATTACATGGTCAATGGACTCGGATGGCCCGTGCACGGGTGCGACTTCCCTTGGACGGTTACGACCGGGGCACCGGGACCGTTCGGCCTAGGAGGGAATTATATATGTTAATTATGGTGCACATCATTCAGACGGATTACGACCGTCCAGTGTTGTGATAAGTTATGATATCGATAAGTTTGGGATCCTTCGGACATTGGGCTAGCAATCTGTATCGAAGCAATCATAGGCTTACACATAAGAGATGCCAAGTCCATTACGGTGCGAAACACCGTGACCTTCATATAGATAGGACCGTGAGCTGAGATTTGAGTTGGGTGCAGACGCAAAGCCTGCTACCCTTATGCATATGACTAAGTTTAGATTGGTTGCATGAATTGAAGGATTCCTTATGTAAAGTCTAACCATTGTAGTCTAAGCAAAACGGGACGGAGATGAGCACGATCACTATGCTTACGTTTATATTATGTCTAACTGTATCTGCTGCAGAAATACGATATGGGACACAATTATATTAAGTTGCTATGTCGAATATTGCCATGAAACTGATCCTAAGGCTAATTAGCAAGATAACCAAATAATATTGTATGTTCCACGAAATATACTTAGTGTTTGGTTTGGGTGCGAACGGGTCTTGATCAGTGCGAAGCGAGGACGAAAGCACTAATCCCCTACTAGTTTGCCTACAGTTTCAGGTATGTTCGGCTCGGGGGCGGAGCTTGGCTTGGACGTGCCGAGGCATGGAGTCCTTAGCGTTCAAGAGGAGCTACCGCATAGGCGTTCAGACTTGCGACATGGAGATGTTCGGCCGAAGACTACTTGGTGGCTATAAAGAGGCATAATGTATGGAACAATGTAATCTTTTGTGAGCTAGAGAGATCACGAGCATTGTAGCCAATTGGCATGTTAAGTTGGGTTATTCAGAGCCTTTGTAATCTTCAGTTCATAATCAATAAAAGAGATTCTTATGTTATACTTTATTTCCTTCCGCTGCTTATGTTATCAATTTGAGATAAATACTATGTGAACCTGTTATCTTGCCTTGCATGAGCGCAACTCCAGGCTCGTGCGGCATCACGCCCCAGCGAGGACGATGATTCAGGTGAAATCTAGCGAGGACGAGCGATTTCCCAGATCGGGGCATGACACCGCTAGGCCAGTAAGACCCTTCATCGATCTCCTACACCTTCTTCTTGTTCTTCTTCTGCATGTGTTCGTGGGATCTAGGGTTTCTTGACCTATAACTAGGTTTTATTTGGGGATTAGGGTTTATTTAGGGTTAAGGTTCTTCTTGTGGAGGAAGGCGAGTTGGAGAAGGGGATTTAGAGTTTGAGTGAACTGAGAAGAGAAGAAGAAGGAAGATAGAGGGAAGAACTTAGAACCTAGGGTTTACAGAGGGAAGAAGAAGGGAAAGGGCTGGGTTGCGGCTGAGTGAGGATAGGTTTTTATGTTTGGCTAGCTAGGGTTTCTGAATATGGGAATGAGAGAGAGAGAGAGAGAGAAGAGAGGGTTATATAGTTAGGTTTGTTTAAGGGGGCCGGGTCTTGGGTTACAGGAGTTGGGCCTAGAGACTTGGGCTCAAGTGAAGGGAAAAATGTAGAAATTTGTTTAGGTGTAAACTATAATGGACTGGGCCGGGTTGGTGGGTTGAATTCATGGGCTGGGCTGTGCAGCTGGTGTTGGGCTTATTAATGTAGGACTGGTGTTTAGTTTAATTTTAGCATAATTATTAACTAAGAGTTAGAGTGGGCTTGGTTGTAGTTTAGTTGTGGGCTGTTTGGGCTTGGGTTGAGTCTTATTAAATGGGTTTATATTGGATCATTTATATTTGTCTCTAGTAATAGTATTAGTATTATTGAATAATTTTTGTAAATTATTAATTATTGATTAGTAAATTGTTAGGAAAAAAAAATCTATTTCTAGATAGTAAGTTTTACTAGAATGTATGTATGCCTTTTTTCTAAATAATTTGATTACCCTAGCTAGTAGATAATTGGTTATATAAAAATAAATGATTTGCTATAGTTATAATATATTTTTCTAAAAATAGTTATCTTGCTAGCATTAATACATAATTAGTATTATTCTAGTTGACAGTTAGTAAATATTTAGTTAATTTTGTTAATAATAATTACTAAATATTTTGTTAGCAAAATATTCTAGTATTTCTAAAGTAGTTCCTTTGCTAAAAAAATAGTTTAAAATACTTTCACTAGTATTTATATAAATATTTTCTAAAATATTGTTAGTTATCTAGTTAGCCAATGATCTTATTTTAAAACCCTAACAACTTGTACAAAAATATAATAGGTGACATTCACCCATGCAGTACTACTCTCGTGCTTCCAAGGCGAGGCAAGTACACCGACTTGACTTTTACTTTGTGTTATGTCTTACATTCATGTGCCATGTTCTCATATCGGACACGAGATACACACGATTGCCTTGTACCTTGTTTATTGCATTGTAAGTCATTGTTTATTACGGGAATTGGGGAAAATATTAGCTTTTGTGTGACCACACCCAACATAGGTATTATGGATAGCCTAATCGTACACTTCACGTACGATTAAGCCAGATCTTGTAGAATTGATTGTGCATTGATTGATTGTAGATTGTGGTCCGAAGTCGGTCATACATTAGTTTAATATTTCAAAATGTCACACTTGCATTGATTGTCGTGTTCATCGTATTATTCATTGATAGCCATGTTCATTGTCTTGCATATTGATTGTCGCGTCCATTGCCTGTAGTTTACATTTCATTTCTGGTACCATAGTTTCACTTTTCAGTTCTGGTATTCTGGTTTTACCTTGTATTATGTACTACAGATTACATTGTATATGTTCTTGTCGGGGTTGTACTTTGCTCTTTTCCTGACAGGATACGTTGTAGGTGAGCTTGAGGCCACATGGAGCATGATGGTATCATTGGATATTGTGGTATTTATTTATTTTGTTTTCTGGATATTGTACTTTGTACTTTTATGATTTTATTATTTTATTTTACCGGATTTGTCTCGGATAACATTGCATAATTTGATTGATGGATATTGAAGATCTTTCTGGGAACGTTATATATAAAGCTGTGGATGTTTACATTACATTTTGACTTGAAGTTTTCCTTAGTATTGTACAGCTTACTTCGTCGTGTCCATCGACGAAGGCTGGACGTGTCCGACTCGTATTCGATTATTTGGGAGCGGGTCGTGACAACCTAGGACTAAGCTTTCCCCGTACGCCGAATTGAATGACGCCACGGCTAGGTGAGATCCTAAGGAACACGTGGCCACCGACTAAAAACTCAAGGGGACGCCGATGAGAATCGGTCCAATGGCGCTGGTGATCTTGGGCAACTCGAAGATGATCTCTGACTTGTCTGACCACCTCGAATGTCTGCGTAACCATCTCTAGACCAAGCATCTACCTCTCACCTATATTATCCCATGCTAGTGGGGATCTGTACTTCCTGCCATACAGTGCTTCAAAGGGTGCCATCTGGATACTGGCCTGGAAACTGTTAGTTATAGGAGAATTCCACTAGGTGCAAGTGATCTTCCCACGAACCACCGAAGTCTAGCGTACAAGATCGTAACATATCTTCAAGAGTCTGAATCGTGCGTTCTGACTGGCCATCTGTTTACGGATGATATGTTGAACTGAACATGAGACGAGTTCCCAAACTCTCTTGAAGACTCTGCCAAAAGTGCGATATGAATCTTGAATCTCTGTCTGATATGATACTAACTGGAACTCCATACAATCTAATAATCTGCCTGAGGTACAACTCTGCTAGCTGATCCGTCGACTGACCAATTCTAAAGGGGAGAAAATGAGCTACCTTCGTGAGACGATCAACTATAACCCAGATACTCCCAGCTGGGGATTTAGGTAACCCAGTTACAAAATCCATGGTAATGTGCTCCTATTTCCATTCTGGGATCGATAAAGGTTGAAGAAGTCCAGCTGGTCTCTGATGTTCAGCCTTAACTTGGTGGAAAACTAAACATCGGAAGACAAATCGGGCTATCTTCCTCTTCATGCCATTCCACCAAAAATATTGACGGATGTCTCGGTATATCTTCGTGCCACCGGGATGAATTGAATACTGAGAACTGTGAGCCTCTGCCATGATCTTCTGTCTGATATCACCACTGGGTACACAAATACGCCTTCCATGTCGGAGTGTACCATCCTCATGAATGCATAACTCTACCCTCCGTCCTGCTACACATTCTGCTCTAATCTGCTGAAGCTTAGAATCCGTTGATTGCGCCATCTTGATCCTCTCAACTATACTGGACTGAACTTGCATGCTGGCCATCAATGCCACATTGGTAGGGAGAACTATCTCTATCCCCATCTTCTGAAGGTCTGCTAATAACTCTGGTTGCGTTGTTAGGAAATAAACTCTAGCTCTTCTGCTCAATGCATCCGCTACTACGTTGGCCTTCCCAGGATGATACTGCATGATGATGTCATAATCCACAAGTAGCTCTAGCCATCTCCTCTGACGCATGTTAAGATCCTTCTGAGTAAACACATACTTAAGACTTTTATGGTCGGTGAAAATCTCCACCTGATCTCCGTACAAAGAATGCCTCCACAACTTAGGTGCAAAAATCACCGCTGCTAATTCCAAGTCATGGGTTGGGTAATTCCTCTCATGATCACGAAGCTGACGTGATGCATAAGCTACTACCTTACCATGTTGCATCAATACGCATCCCAATCCTCTGCCTGAAGCATCACAATAAACTAAAAATTCTCCAGTCCCATCTGGAAGCGTAAGAATAGGGGTTGTCATCAATCTCTGCTTCAACTTCTCAAATAAACTCTGACACTCTGCTGTCCAAGCAAACTGCACATCCTTACGGGTCAACCGCGTCATGTGTACTGAAATCCGGGCAAAATCTGATACAAAATGCCGATAATAACCGGACAATCCAAGGAAACTGTGAACTTCTGCGACAGTACTGGGTACTGGCCATGATTCTATAGCCACTATCTTCTGGGGGTCCACTTCCACTCCACCTCTGGTGATGATGTGACCCAAGTACGATATGCGGTCAAGCCAAAACTCGTACTTACTGAACTTCGCATACAACTGGTGCTCTCTGAGAATCTGAAGGACTACTCTGAGATGCTGCTCATGCTCCGCTTCACTCTTGCTATAGACCAAGATGTCGTCTATAAATACTATCACAAACTAATCCAAATAAGGCATGAAGATACGATTAATGAGGTCCATGAATATGGCTGGTGCATTGGTCGCTCCAAATGGCACAACAAGGAACTCCCAATGCCCATGTCTTGATTTGAATGTTGTCTTCTGGATGTCTTGCTTTCTAACTCTGATCTGATGGTACCCTGATCGCAAGTCAATCTTCGAGAATACTGTCGCTCTACTGAGTTGATCAAATAAATAATATATCTGTGGTAAAGGATATCATTATTAATTGTTACTGAGTTTAAGGTACGATAATAACACATAATCTCGACGTACCATCCTTCTTTTTCACAAGAAGTATCGGGGCTCCCCAAGGCGATCCGCTAGCACGAATGAATCCTTTACTTCTGACTTCTTCAATCATCTTGTACAAAATCTCCAACTCTGTGGATGCCATCCTATAGACTCTCTTACACTGGTGTCGTCCCTGGAATCAAGTCGATAGTGAACTCTATTTCTCTCTTCGGTGGCATACCTGGAAGCTCTTCGAGAAATACATCGAAAAACTCTTCTACTACTCTGGGAAACCGAACTGCATCTACTATTGCCATCCGCAAGACTGGGGTAGAAGGTTCAACTTTGCCTATGGAAAAGAAAAACTTCGGTCTGCCTGGAATACTAAAAATAATCCTGCCAATATGGCAGTCTATTCTAACATACCGATCCTTCAACCAATCCATTCCTAGGACCACATCATAATCGGCCATCGAAAACTCTATCAACCTAGCGGGAAACTCTCTACCGCTAACTATGATTCTACACGAGGAAAAGACTCTATCTACTCCCACATGACCGTTACCAGTAAGTATATTGAACCTTACTGATAATGACTCGGGTTCCAGTCCTACTCGTGTTGCGAATTGTGCAGACATAAATGAATGCGATGCACCCGAATCAAATAATAATGATGCTGGAAAAGAGTTGACGAGAATGGTACCTGCCACCACCTCACCTGAAGCTAAGTCTTCCTCAACGGTCAGAACCATAGCCTGACCTTGCCCTCTGGGTGCTGGTCCCCTCTGCTGGAAACCTCTCTGCCGGTTCTGCATCTGAGCTTGGGTCTGGGCATACTGCTGGGGTCTCTGCTGCTGGACGGCTTGTGCCTAAGGCGGCAACGGCCTCGGAGGCTGGTACTGCTGCTGCTACTGTACTGGTGCTGGGGCTGGTCTCCTAACCGATGGACTAGTTAGGTTCGACATGATGAACTGGCTCTATTCAGATAGGGCCCTATCATGTGGTCCGGTATCCCACAAGCCAAGCACAATTCCTGTGCTCTGCGACACTCCGAAACAACGTGTCCTGGATTCCCACAATGAGTGTAGCCCATTGTGGAAGACTGCCTCTGCTTCTGTTGCTGAGGGTACGTCGGTGTTGAATGCTGAACCGACGTGACTGAATTTGCCCTTCGGGGAACTCCAATCGACAAAGTCCTAGCTGCCGGGGCTGGTGCTAAGGACAGACTCATCTGCCCATGGGACCTCTTCCTGCTTTCGGTTCGATCCACGATCCTCTGCGAGGTATACTCGTGCCCTAGCTGCCCTCAAGACAACATCAAAAGTCTGATGCTCGAACTGCTCCACAGCTAGAATAATTTTTTGGTGGAGTCCCTGCTGAAACCGCTGCGCTTGACCCAACTCGATTGCCACCAAGGTGGAAGCAAACCGACTCAGTCTTGAAAACTCGGTCGCATATCCATCGACCGTCCTGCTTATCTGCTTCAAATTGGTGAATCTCGTCTGCAGATCATATCGAGCCACTGCATCAAAGTACTTGATCTTAAACTTGTAACTGAATGTCGCCTATGGGACAGGCGTCGCCAATCCAACTGCTAACATCGCCCACCAGGTGCGGGCTAAGTCCAATAACTGTAGGCACACTACAGCGACCTTCTCTTCCTCTGGAGTCTTAGCTACTTCCAAGATAATCTCGATATCCTGGAGCCATGCATCAGCAGCGATAGCATCTTGACTGCCATCAAAGAAAGGAGGGTTCAAGCGCTTGAAATTGTTGGCTACACTGTTA
The DNA here is from genome assembly GCA_029216955.1 of Iris pallida. Taxonomy (NCBI): domain Eukaryota; kingdom Viridiplantae; phylum Streptophyta; class Magnoliopsida; order Asparagales; family Iridaceae; genus Iris; species Iris pallida. The sequence goes on along the minus strand of JANAVB010025800.1, from coordinate 9,561,647 downwards.
CCTTGATAACCAACTCTGCCCATGGCTGACTCTACTGTCTGGTACAGGACATCGCCCCGACGACTTGAGAGACGAGTAATTCCCGGTTGAGTTCTACCAAGACTCCATTGTCAGGCTCTGCAGGCTGAGCTGGCTGAACTGGTGGCTCTGGATCCCCGGAAGGCATAACTCGGGAGGCTGCTCTTGAGTGTTGGGCTTGGTCTCCTTGTTGAGGCTGGTTCACTGGTGGTTCTCCTTTCGGCTGATCGGCAGGACTAGGAGCAATGCCACCGAAGAAAATGACATGGGGAACATTAAGGAAGGACCAAGATAGATCAAGGATATAAGCATGTGATCAGGCCAAGATTTCAGAAAGATTAGAAGACACGGGTAGAGATCAAAGACGAGTGATGATTGAGACATCTATCTGGTAAAACCCTCACACATCTTGATTTACAAGACCTGCATAGGCCACACTTAAACCGTATCATACCCCAGAACCAAAATACTGGAGAGCGGGGGACAGACACAGCCAGCTAAGTTATAGAAGTGTAATCCACCTCGATATACGGTCACAGCTGTCTAGATATGATGGTTCATCTACAAGCCATCAGTCTCTTATGGTCAAGAACAAGCCTAGTGTCTCAATCTCAAGCAAGTAATAATAGTTACAAGATGTTAGACCATCAGATATTAATAGTAAGGCGTCCATACATTTCATATACAGATGATCATGAAGCTAGTCGTACAAAATGCGAAGACTAGCAAGAGTTTCAGTCATACATGATCAACCCTATGATTTGTCAATCATGTTACAGCCCTTAGGCAGACAAGAATATAAGTGTTCAATACGAGCTAACACTTGCTCGGCGGCTAAACGCCTCAAAAGAATAATTTTACAATAGAGCGGGAGAGAAAAAAAAAACCCACTCGTTGCCAGGGTTTCTTCTAGTATTCACCATCTGGCTGGAAGGCTGGGAGATCCTCGGATGCTGCTCCGAAATCTGGCTATACAAAACCAGCTGGGTCAGACCCCAGAAAGAGCAAGTGCCACAAGGGAGGCTTCACTTAAGAACTAAAATCAGCATGTCAGAACATAAACAAGAATAATAACAAGAAGACATGAAATATAAATAAGGCAACAAATGATGAGAGAATGAGGAACTATTCCGGAAGCCAGTTACAATTCTTAAACCAAACAAGGACCGGGGTTGTAATCCTTCGCCTGAACAGAACCGGGTCTCTACCAAATTAATGCTAAGAATAAACGTAAACAAGCATGTCCTGAGATAGCCATGTACTGGATCTAGACAAGACTAGACAGGATTGGACTCCATCCAACATTCACGGCCAAACAAAGAGTACGACTTGATACTTTAACTAACTAGGGTTATCACAAGCCTAGTTACAAGCAAGGTGCAATGAGATGTTCCGGCAGTCACAAGCCCTGCAAGCTATCCAGGTTATCCAGGCGAGGTTCATGTAAGAGTTATCAAGAATTATTAGGTGACTTGGAGTGTAACACATGACAGTGTGCATAGTACTTGTTTTAAGAAGTATCCCACATGACAGTGGGTTCAAAATGTGCCCTACTCGTCGGCAGGCTACAAGTCCAACAGGTATGGTCGGGATAACGGGATCGCCTGTAACTGGAAACATCTCTCTATATGAGCTACTTTGATCAATCTAGTTATTAACCTAGTCAGATTCAGTATGAATCCCTGACCGTGGTAACCAGGGATGCAAGTCCTAGACATAATGTGAGACAAGACTGGTAGCTTATACAAGAACATTCAAGAACAATCATCCACGGTGTCAAGACGAGTTATTACTCAGCATGTCAAGATAGCCGTCGTAACATCATTCAAGATTACATGTCAGGTTTACTTGTCAAGAGTGCGCCACGATGGGCCACGATCATGTCATTATCATGCCAAGGTTACTTGTTAAGAGTGCGCCACGATGGGCCACGATCATATCATTATCATGCCAAGGTTGCTTGTTAAGAGTGCGCCACGACGGGCCACGATCGTGTTCTATCCTACATTATCATGAATGAGAGAAACTTACATAAAATAGCTAGTAACATATTCTTGAAGCCAAGGAAAAGATCTACAACTTTCATCTTGGGAGTTGAGAGAAATTCTGGCCACAAATAATCCAAATAAGACATAGAACAGCCAAAAACAGCCAAAATAGGCACTATACGGCCAGGCACTATGCAGCTATGCGGACTGGCACTATGCGGCCATGCACTATGCATCTATGCGGACTGGCACTATGCAGCTATACGAACTGGCACTATGCGGCCAGGTACTATGCATCTATACGGACTGGCACTATGCGGCCAGGCACTATGCATCTATGCGGACTGACACTATACGGCCAGGCACTATACAGCTATGCGGACTAGCACTATGCGGCCAGGCACTATGCATCTATGCGGACTGGCACTATGCGATCAGGCACTATGCATCTATGTGGACTGACACTATACATCTATGTGGACTGACACTATGCGGCCATACACTATGCATCTATGCGGCACTATTCCCTGCCAGAACCAGGTCAGATGAATATAGAAGATTTCCAAATCTTATTTGGCCATAACTTCCTCAAAATAAGTCAAAATCTAACTTTTCAAAGGTCAAATTTGGGTAAAATCGAATTCTCTACAACATAGAATAATCAAAACTTGAAAATAATGAAGTTTGGTAGATCAAAACATAAGAAAACCGAAAAAGCTACAAACTTAGATCTATAAAAATCCATCCGTCCAAACCGAAAACTCCAAGTTTAAAGATACTTAGAATCATGTAGAGAAGAAGATAGAACAATAAAATGGAAGATCCATCAAGAAGCAAATTGTACTTGCCTAAGCTCTCTAGGTTGGTGGGAGAGTAATGGAGGAAGAAGAAGTAATGAATGAAGAGAGAGAAATAAGGGGTGGTTGGACTTTAAAGGGGAGGGTTTTCTCATAATGAACCAAGCTCAATCAAACCAAGCCAAACCAAAATAAACCAAGCCAAGTCATGACCAACCAAGACTAGGCTAGCAAGTCAAGTCTAACTACGGGTCACCTGACAAACGTCAGAGATCTCGTATACGCATACGAAAATACGTATAACGGGAAACGGGAGTGACACAACTCCCTTAGCGGATCCGTTGTCGGGCGAACTAACCCGAGCCCCTAAACCGCAACCCGAACCCAACAATCATATGAGAGAGCAGCTGCTCCCAGCTATCCCTGTATGGTACTATATCAGTTGTGCACAGTAGCATGCACGTACGACCCTCATCCCCATATTGCAACGTCCTCATTTCCCCACATCTCTAGGAAACCTAGCTGCAGTGCCACCTTCTTCTTCTACCTTCATGTTACAGTGTTATCAGCCACACCTCCTTCATATTCTTCTCCTTCGTCTTCTTCTTCTTCTTTCCCATGCCATACCCTCCTCTGGCTGAACGAGACCGACCCATGAGCTGCCAAGTGCCAGGTCTCGATGGCGTGCCCCCGCGCGGCCATCCACCGACGGGGATGACCTGTCACGCCCCGACCCGAGAAATCGTTCGTCCTCGCTAGATTTTACCCAAATCAATCATTCTCGCTGGGGCGTGATGTCGTACGAGCATAGAGTTGTGCTCGTGCAAGGCAAAATGACAAGTTCACATAGTGTTTATCTAAAATTGATAACATTCGCAGCAGAAGGAAACAAAATATATTATAAGAATCTCTTTATTGATAATGAAGCATATTACAAAGGCTTGAATTGCTCAACCTAATATGCCAATTGGCTTACAACAGTCATGATCTCTCAAGCTCACCAAAGATCTTGTTCCATATATCATGTCTTTTATAGCACATCCAATTACTTCCGGCTGAAACATCTTATGTTGCATATCGAATCCAGTGCGATCGCATGCCTCAACACGCTAAGGGACTTCATGCCTCAGCGCGTCCAAGAGATGCTCCTCCACCAGCAGACCATTTCCTGAACCTACAAACAATCTGGTGGAGATCAGTACTTATTCTCTCGTCGTACCGATCAAGACCTACTCATCTAAACCAACACTAAGTAGTTTTGTGAAACATACATCTTATTATGTATCTTTCTATTATTGCCTTAGGATCAGTTTCATGACAAGATTCAAAGCAGTAAAACATGTTATCGATATCAACTAAATCATGAATGTATCCAATACCGTGTCCATACGACAAATATTGTTAGCCACATGACATTCATAAACATAGTGATCGTGCACATCTACGTCTCGATTCACCAAGTCCGCATGCCGATAGCCATTCATACCACAAACTCAACCCACTCACAAAGGTGGCAGGGACTGCACCTGCACCCAATTCTAATCTCAGTCCGCCGACCTATATATCTGAAAGTTTGTGACGTTTCGCACCTTAATGGACTGGTATCTCAATGTGTAAGCCGAGGCTCTCCGTACGGGTTGCTAGCCCAGTATCCGAAGGACCTCGACTTACTAGTATTGTTGTCACACCCCAGAGCCAGAATACTGGAGAGCGGGGGACAGACACAGCCAGCTACGTACATTGGAGTGCAACACACTTCGCAATACAGTCACGACTGTCTAGATGCATGGGAGTTTATCTACAATCCATCAGTCTCTTATGGTCAAGAACAAGCATAGTGTATCAATCTCAAACAAACAAATAATTGTTACAAGATGTTAGATCATCAGACGTACAAAGTAAGGCGTCCTAAATATTAGATATTCAGATGATCATGAAGCTAGTCATAAAAAATATGAAAACTAGCAAGAGTTAAGTCATACACGATCAACCCTATAATTTGTTAATTATGTTACAGCCCTTAGGCAAACAGAAATAAAGTTTCAACACGAGTTAACACATGTTCGGCGGCTAAATGCTTCAAAAGAATGTTACAGTAGAGTGGGAGAGCAAAATAAGAAATCCACTCGTTGCCACGGTTACTCCTGGTGTTCACCATCTGGCTGGAAAACAGGTAGATCCTCGGGTGTACTCCAAAATCTGGCCATACAAAACCAGCTGGGTCAGACCCCAGAAAGAGCAAGTACCACAAGGGAGGTTCCACTTATAACTAAAACCAGCAAATAAAGTAAAAGAAAAACTGATACGAGAACATAAATATAATAACATAAAAGACATGAGTTAAAAATAAATATTCTAGCCTGTGTCAGAAAGAACAAGATGTGGAATATAATTCTCATGTTAATTATGAGACAATCATTAGGCACGGCCAATCAAGTCCTACGACTTGCTATCATTAGCTAACTAGGGTTATCACAGGCCTTAGGGGCAACTCGGGCGGGATGGGTCAGGCTTGAGGTCAACCCGAGCCCAACCCGATGAATCATAAGCTTAGCCCGAGCCCAAGCCCAGCCCGACCTTGGGTTAAACATATGAAGCCCAAGACCAAGCTCGGAGGATCGGATTTGGCTCGGGTTGAACACGGGTTTGGTCGAATCCATCGAGTTTATCGGGCTCTAATATAATATTTAAAATAATTTTAAACAAAAGTAATATTAAACACATAATCAAATAGGAATCAAGTCTTGATCATTACAAAATATAAACTGAAATAAGATTCAGGATAAGGAGTTAAAAAGTTTGGGTGGAGAAATTTAGGATTTAAACCTTTCATTTAAGATATATATATATATATATATATATATATGTGTGTGTGTGTGTGTGTGTGTGTGTGTGTGTGTGTGTGTGTGGGTTCAAATATTTTAGCCCGAACCCGTGTATCTTCAATACTAACCCAACCCATTAACGGGTTTACCCGATCGGGCTCGGGTTTAGCCTGTCCAAGTTGCACCCCTAACAGGCCTAGTTACTAACAAGATGCAATTGAGATATTCTCGCAGCCACAAGCCCTGCAGACTATCCAGGCTATCCTGGCGAAAGTTACGAGAGTTATAAGAGTTAATCAAGATTACTGGTGTACTTGAGTACTTATGATTCAAGAAGTGCAACACATGACAGTATGCTGGAAATGTATCCTACTCGATGGCAGGCAAGTCCACAGGTGTGGCCGGGATAACGGGATCGCCTGTAACTGGAAAATGTCTCCATATGAACTACTTGATCAATCTAGTAATTTAACTTAGTCATATTTATTATGAATTCCTGATCGTGGTAACCAAGAATCCATGTCCTAGACATGATGCAAGACGAGACATATAGCTTGTACAGTCACAATCAGGAAAAATTAACCAGGGAGTCAAATAAGAGTTACACTAGCAAGACAAGATTATCTATCGCAGCAGCAATCAAGGTTATACATGTCATATAAAATTACTTATTATATCAAGGATGCTTATCAGGAGTGCACCTCGATGGACAACTATCAAGATTATCAAGACTGGATCATATTATCATGTTCAAGTTTATCAAGTCGGGTCGTCGCAATTTAGGCCAAGTACAGAAAACATGCAAAGAAGATCAAGAACATTCATGGGTGATTAAAATTATCAGTCGCATATGAACTCCAGTTAAAGTGAGACAGAAAGGTTCTTGATGAAAAGACGAAGATCTACAACTTTTATGTTTTGAATTTTACAATATTTGAGCTACAAAACAACTTAAACAGGCAAAAATAGTCATTTAGAGATTTACGCGCATGGCGCACGACAGAGAATCACGCACGCGATACATGGCACGCGGTGCACGACACGCGACAGAGAATAGCACATGTGGTGCATGGCGCACGAAACACGATGTATGACAGATAGCGTGCACGACGTACGGCAAGCGGCAACGAATCGTGCGTGCGACAAGAATAGTGCACGCGGTGCACGGCAAGGAATCGCGTGGGCGCACAGCGCACGAAATACGCAACGCACGGGTGCACAACACACAGGCACAAAAAACTCGAAGTGCGCGCGTGGCACTTTTAATCGTCCCGACAACACCGAAGGTATGGGGAACTCATGAACACAAGAAATGCCAATAACTTTCTCAAGATAAATCGAAATCAATGGTTCAAAAGTCAAAATTGGATAGAATTGAATTTCCACAACATGGAAGCATTAGTTTTCAAAAATACCAAGTTTTTAGAGATCAAAACTAAGAAAAACAATAAATATGTAAAACTTAGATCTATAAAAATGTATCCATCAAAACCCAAAATTCCAAGTTTTAAAGATGCTTAGAATCATGCAAGGAAGAGAATAGAACAATGAAAAATAGAGAACCATCATGTTCTCCATGGGGCAAGGTATACTTGCCTTAGGGTTTGGTAGGAGGAGTAATGGAGAGGGAGAGAAGTAAATGAAGAAATAAATGAAGAGGTGAGAGAGAAGTTGGTATAAATACGAAGTGCACAACAAATACCAAGCATAGTTCCCTCCTAGGTCGAACGGTCCCGGTGCCCCAGCCATAACTCGTTTGAGGGAAGCAACACCCGTGCATAAGATATCCAAGTCCATTGACCATGCAACGCGCAAAAACAGCAAGTTATCATTCCAACCAAATCTCAAGTTCTCAATCTCAACCCAATCTAAGTTCCAACGGCACAATGCCCCAATACACACTACCAAAATATGTCACATTAACAATGTCAGATGATGTCGCTAAACATCAAAAATACGTCGCTAAAATAAATCGACGACAAAATTAGCGATATTTTGACAATGTCGCATAAAACATGGTCGCTAACTAGAGAAACGTCGTTGTTCGTCGCTATAGCTACCAGGGCCGGTCCTGAGTTTATGGGGGCCCTAGGCAAACTTTTAAAATGGGGCCCATATATAATATTAAAAAAATTGAACTAAAAGTAAAATTTAAAAAATGTTGCAACCAAGAATTGAACCTAAGACCTCTTGTGTGCAAATTTAACATACTAACACTACACCACAATTGTTTTGTGATAAAGGAGGGTCATGTTGCATATTAGTTCTATGTTCGATACAAGATTACTAATATATATATATTTTTTAAACTTTGGCCCCCAAATTTTATGGGGCCCTAGCGGTCGCCCTGGCCGCCCTGGGCCAGGGCCGGCCCTGATAGCGACGTTGTCTGCGACGCAGCACGTCGCTAGATTTGTTCACAAGTAGCAACATTTACCGATATTGCGTTGCTAATCTGCGACGTACAAATTCGTTGCTAATTGTCGCTGACATTTCAACTGTTAGCGACGTAAACTGCAAAGTTTAGCGACGTTTAGCGACTCCATATCTGGCAATTTTGGATTGCCATGTCACCATTTTAGCGACGTTTGGCGACATCCAATAACGTTACAATACTTGTATAGCGACGTATTGATACAAACTTAGTGACGATGATAGCGACGTTGCCTGACTAAAGTTGTTGACCTGTAATATTGTCCACGTCAGCATTTTTGTGACGTTCAGCGACGTTCTGATTCTCAGGTTTACAACATTTCAGTACACCTTAGCGACGTATGCTTGCGTCGCAAAGCATCGCTGAGTGTCGCTAAACGTCGCTAACTCCAAAAAATGTAAAAAATAGAATGTTGTATGCTTTTTATATAAATGACAGTTACATTATAAAGTATTGTACCTGCATTTAGAGTGACAGTTTACAAATAATAAACCCGGAGCAACCCTCCGTAGAATTCTCTGGGTTCGTCGACCCCTTCGGTGGAACACTCAACACCGATAAACCGATATAAAGTCAAATGATAAAAATGCACTGCCAATAATCAAATAAATAGAATCTAACGATCAAAAAGACAGGAAATAGCCGGGTGGATACAAATCCACTACCAAATGGCTAAAAAAGTGTGTCCGATATATTCAACAACATAACACAAATTGTAAGTAAGTGTATAAATAAATACATAAAGGACCCAACAATGGGTCACCAACACAACAAATGAGTAAGTCTAATAAAGGACTACTACGCCTGGTCAGATAAGGAGGAGGAGCAGGCAGTCCCGGTATCTGGGACATCATGAACCTATACTGTGCCAGGGTCAGCATCACCGATGACGACTCATCAGTAAGGAAGAGGAGCCAGTGGAACCGCTACAGTCGATGACTCGGTGTGGATGCCGACGCACGACCAGGAAGTGTCTGCTCCATGGCTAGCAGTCTGGAGTTGGTAGAATTCGTAACAGCTGCCAGCCTCGAAACCCGCTCGTCAATGGCCACCTGCGACCGTGCAACGCGCGTGAACGCAAGATTCGCCCTCTCCTGTACCGCCTGAACGGCACGATCCGTTCTCTCGCCCGTCTTCCTAATGGTGTGCTCGAGCATATCAAATCTTGCGGTGAGGTCCGCATCGTCCGTCTGATGCTCCGCAATCCTCGCAATAGCTCGTCACACAGCTCAGTCAGCTGGCGACGGAGTTCCTCCACTCGGACCGACTCCTGTGACGGCTGTGGGGAATGTACACTAGCAGAGGGGGTCCTAGATGACTACATCGCCACAAGGGCATTGTAGGATCCTGTACCGTAGTACGTACCCTTCTGAAGACCACCAACGGCGGTCATCCAGAGCTCGTCCAATATCCGAGCCGGAGGGAGCTCCGAGGAAGTACTAGCCCCTCCCTCTATAGATGTACTAGTCATCTCACGCTATAGCCTACGATACTCCTCCTAGAAAAGTGCACATCTCGATAAGCATAATATTTACAAGCCAACCTAGTTGTTCTACGTCTATAGATGTATATTGCATATTTCTTAAGTTATACTAAAGTTAGTGACACGTGAAGTAATACTTACATAGCTATGTGTGACCCGATCATCGATGAGCTTTCCATCCTTCCGATGGGTGGCCAGGAAGACGGTCACCATGTTGGCGTCCTCACCCCTCTTTATCTGTTGTAATAATTTGTTTGTCATTAAATTAAACATTTTATTCCTACTTTTATTAAAATAATATATTACAGTAAAACACATACCAGACGACGGAAAGTTTCGTCATGGAAATCGAGCCACACATCCACACCCTCCTCGTCCTAGCTGCCTTCGCCTTCTCCGACCGTTCCTTGTACCTAGGAGCGTCAAATCTTGCCTTCATGGTAGTCTACTGCTCGGACGTGATCCAACCTTGGATCGATTTTCTGGAGTGGTCTCGAGCCTTCTGGTCATCGATGATCGCATCCCAGATCAACTTGGCGGCAACGGTAGGGAATTGCTTCTCGATCGCCTCAGCCCGGTGTGGTGGATAAAAATTATTTCTACAAGAATTAAATTAGTTAGTTATACAATATGCATAAAAGATGATTTATACTAAAAGTAATATACTTTAGTTACCTTGAAGTGGGTAAACCAGAAATATTCCTCTCATCCGAGACATCCGAGTAGTTGACCCAAGGGCCCCCGTAGTCGGACCTCATAAATAGCCTCAATGCCCTATGAACTGACGGGGGATAATATCTACACAACGATAATTAAATTTATGAATATATAGATATAAGTATATAAATGTTAACTAATTAACTTACTTTGTAGGCCCGTTGGACCAAATCTTCATCATCGTCTCGTCCGGAGGGGCACATGGGAGATCGCTCAGATCATATGGAAACGGCGTAGGTGCGACCTCCTTCCCTCGCTCCTTGTCTCCATAGTACCATCCGCAGGAGGAACGCTGTTGGATGGGATAGGATCAGGCCTGGAGCTATCCGTCCCATGAGTATTGCCACGTACCGTCGACGCAGACTGAGATTTGAGTGGCTGGTACACTGGAGTACTAGGAGACGAGGGACTGACACCGTCATCCACTAACGGAGTACCACTCCGTCCATCGGTGGAACCTCTACCTCCACGGGATACTCCTCTACCGCTACGGTAGTACGATCCTCTACGTCCTGCCATACCTGATAGAAATAGATATCTGCATGATAATAACCATGCATTTAACATATCATAATTTATAAAAATAGACCCAGAGCAACCCTCCGTTGAATTTCTAGATAATAACCAAGTCTAGATAATAGCATCCAAAAATATCCAAGTCTAGATAATAACCATGTTTAGAAAATAAGAAACATCAAGAGTTGTAAAAATATCCAAGTCTAACCCAGAAATAAGTCTATCGAAAACAAATCCGGTCAAAAGTCATATCATACTGCTCTACCCTCTACGCGGGCTCAGAGAGATCTCCCTCCTCAGCCACTGCACATAAGTAGGATCCACGCCAGCAAGATCAATATCCATAGGAGCTGGATGACTGGAATTCTCGGTGCAACTACCTTCTGGTCAACCTCCTCCTTCGCAGCTATCTCGGCTTTAGGAATTACTTCCTCCTTAATAGTAGGAGGAAGTTCTTCCTTGACCTTCATCTCTACTTTAGGTATCACTACCTCCTCAGCAGCAGGAGGAAGCACTACTTCCTCAGCAGCAGGAGGTACCACTACCTCCTTAGCAACCATTTGTGCCTCTCTCAAGCGACGTGCTCGGGTCATAGGTGCCATCTAGATAGATTGATGGGAACATAGAGATTAATTAGGGATTAAATAAAGTGACAGTATTAGACGTGTAATATGGAAGATTCATTGTCGCATGGAGATTGATTAGTGGTTAAACATATTTATATTTTATTTTATTTTCAATTATCTTCTGAAAATTTATCTTCTTCGTCCTCCGCGTCCTCATCTTCCTTCCTCCTCATCTTTGCTTTCATCTACTTCGTTTTCCTCTTCAAATACTTCTACCTCTTCTAACACGATTAGATGTGCAATATGGAACTTCCATTGTGTCCACGTCAACTGTATTTGTTAAGAAAGGTACCTCATCCTTCTGATAAGCTACTTCGTCAACATCGTAGGTATTTCTGGCTTTAGTCTTGCATACTGCCCACCAGTCCAACCTAGTTGTTTCCCGTCTAGGATAAGTAGTAAAGTAAACTAGTCGAGCCTGACTTGCTAGGACAAATGGTTCGTATCCTTGATATCGACGCCGGTAGTTAATATCCACAAGACCATGCTTGTCAATTTTCTAACCTTGATCTTGGATCAGATCGAACTAATCACACCTGAACAACACGATCCTAGCTGACTCTATGTCTAGTTATATGTCAACTCCACAATCTTCGTAAGACGCCATAGAAATCATTGCCCGGATCGACATTTATAGTTTGTTGATCTAATACACAAACAACTATTTTTGGTCGAATCAAGATCCGAAAAGTTCTCTCTGATCGGAACATTTGTTGACTTGAACCTAAACCCATTCACACAATAGTTTGGCCAGATTTTAACGAAATAAATAGGCCCCTTGGCTAGAGTTCTAATAGACTCATTCTCTAGTATTGCGTCCGGACGATCGACCTAAATACCATAAGATAAGAAATTAAATTCACGTTCCGTTAATTACTATGCAAAGTACATATACGAAAGTAATTACTGAGCATCTTACATATGCACTCAACCATGATGGAAAATAACGTCTTATTTCCTGCTCCAGTTCTTTATCCGTTATGTACTGTCTACTCGACCTTACCTCATCATTAAATACGCTGAAAAAATAACACATCGACCAATTAGTTAATAATAATATTGGATACTACATACATAGATGACGTAAACATGGAAGTATTAGTTACTTATCCCCCGAGCTTCTCCACTTCATCCTCATCGCAGTTGAGTAATATATATAACTGAGTAGCCCTTAGTTCTTCGTCATTCAGATATTTTTTTATTTTCCCCAAAGGTTTTTCGAAAGCATTGAAGACTTTCAGTATTGCATCATTAGATTCAAGATATTTATTGTCGTTTCTCGGAGCTCTTGTTCTATTAGTAGCAACATGTGGCTTGAAATACATCGAACAGAAGTTTGTAATCTCCTCAAGAACATAGGCTTCACAAATAGAACCCTCGACCCGAGCCTTATTTTTCACCTTTCTCTTTAGGTGGTTCAAATGTCGCTCAAATGGGTACATCCACCGATAACCGACGGGCCCCAATACGTGTCTCGTAGGAAAAATGAATTGGCAAATGTTCTATGGAGTCAAAGAACCCAGGAGGGAACACCCTCTCAAGCTTGCACAGTGTTACTGCAATGTCCTTCTCTTACTTTTTTAGACGATCGACAAGCAACTTAATAGAACAAAGATATCTGAAGAATATGCTCAGCTCTATCAACGGATCCCAAACGACCGACGGTAATAATTCTCGAAATGCAATCGAAATTAACCTCTCCATAAATACGTGACAGTTGTGGCTCTTCATGTAATGCCCCTCCGTACGGTGCATTACGATGAGTCGTTGACTCGAAGAGTGGCGTTGACCTGGTAAAGTATCGATGTGAATCGATGCAAGAGTTACATTGGCCAAAGGTAAGCTTTAAGTCGATTGGAATCTATGGATCGAATCGATGCAAAGGATAAGTCCCGTTGAGCAAGTGCTGATTTTAGTTGATCTGGTGTACAGGCTATGCCTTTATGCTGGATTACGGATCGTGGCATGGGCGTGATAGGCCAACTCAACCGAGTAGTTCAAAGGAATGGCTAAGTCCGAGAGTTAGCTATGTGACCAAGTTATAGAAGCGAGCCGCTTCAATCGGCGAGACGATAAGGCGTATCGGCTTAAGGTGGGGGGTTCTTGACTCTCTCCCTATTCCTTCACGTTTAATAAATATATCATTGTATGTGTAAGATGTTATCGAGTTAGCAAGCGTGGCTCGGCGAGTAAAGGTCTCAGTATGTGTCGAACACTAAGGTAGAATATTGAACATTGAACAATCGAAGCGACGTGCATCAAGTGTACGGGTCGCGGTAGGATAATGATAGAAGAACATTGAAAGATGATATCGAGATGTGCATCACGTGCACGGCTCCGAGAACATTGAACACTAAGTCTAAACATTGGTTATGGCGTTAAGTGTGCCCTCGTGCACGAAAGCTACGAAATGACTAAGTAACAACGGAACCACGGTTATGTGAATGACTTACGAATGGTATGCATTGAATATGAGTACGAGATGACTAAGCCGTTGGGCGTCGTGCATCAATATGAATGTGTTGGGGCATAATGCCGATAGAGCTTGAGATAGGGATGATGGATTACGTTTATGAGACGTGAATATGTTTATGGAGCGGGATTATGTTTATGGAACACGAGATTGGTTGGAACGATATAACTTGTATGCTATGGTACGTATTACATGGTCAATGGACTCGGATTGCCCGTGCAGGGTGCGGCTTCCCTCGAACGGTTACGACCGGGGCACCGGGACCGTTCGGCCTAGGAGAGAATTATGTGTGGTATTTATGGGGCACATCATTCGGACGGATTGCGACCATCCAGTGCTGTGATAAGCTATGATATCCATAAGTTTGGGCTCCTTCAGATACTGGGCTAGCAACCCGTATCGAAGTGATCGTAGGCTTACATATAAGAGATGCCAAGTCCATTACGGTACGAAACACCGTGACTTTCATATAGATAGGGCCGGTGGGCTGAGATGAGAGTTGGGTGCAGGCGCAGGGCCTGCTACCCTTATGTATATGTTTAAGTGTGATTGGTTGATTTTGAACCGTAGGATTGCTTAGTTAAGTTCTAACAATTGCAGGCTAGGCAAAGAGTTACGTTGGCCAAAAGTAAAGTATCGATGTGAATCGATGCAAGAGTGCATTGACCCGTGTAAAGTATAATATGAATCGATGCAAGAGTTACGTTGGCCAAAGGTAAGCTTTGAGTCGATTGGAATCTATGGATCGAATCGATGCAAAGGATAAGTCCCGTTGAGCAAGTGCTGATTTTAGTTGATATGTGGCAGGCTATGCA